>JAKSZT010053791.1:15523222-15736205 GCA_026826555.1 Tolypeutes matacus
ATTCTCACAATACATACAAACATTTGCAAAATGATATATAAATATATGTGCATATATGTGTATTTGCTTACAAAAATATTATTTATATATATATATATATACATATATTTTAAGAGGTGCTTAGATTACCTAAAATATTACACGGAACCCACTGGGATTCCCATGTTGCCCACCTCCCACACCTCCCACCACATCCCACACAAACATCTCCCACAGTGTGGCCCACCAACCTCAATGAACTTACACATCCTGGAGCCTTGCCACCAACCATAGACCACAGTTCACACTGTAGACCACACTCTCTCCCACTCAGTTCTGAGTGGTGTGTGCTGATTTAAAATGGCCTACATCCATTGCCACAACAGTACTCAGGACAACCTCCAACTCCCAAAGAAGCCCCTGTATTTCAACTGCTCATCCCCTCCCTACCCAAAAACTGTCAAGTGGCCACTGGCTCCACCTCATTGTTATAATTTCTTGCATTGCAAGAATCACCATATGTGAGCAAAAGAATACCATCAAGTCCACTCTAGTCCATAGTTCTTCCCCCAATCCAGAGGCGACTGGGATGGTCATGACCACTCCAACTCCAAGTGAGAGAGGGCTTATGTCCCATGGATATGGTGGGTGGGATGATCCTGCCTGCAGATAATTTGTTATTCTTTTAGACATGTATTTTGAGTTCTTTAGATGCAAGTTGTTTTATGAAAGTCATTCTTAACGAGTGCTACATAACCATAGTAATTTTATTTTATTATTTTTTGTTTGTTTGTTTTTTAGTAATTTTATATATAACATAATTTTGAAACAATTGCCACACCCAAGAGTTAACAACAACAACAACAAAAGCCTGTAAAATTAGGCAAGATAGGATAGAAAGAGGTAAAGAATAAAGGAAATTGGAGGACCCTGTATTCTTCAAAGGGTTATTTGAGTGAACAAAAGAAATATGAAGCTAAGGTAACTACAAAAGGAAATGTAGGATTTATTCAAAGGCAAGTTGAGGCCTAAAAATACAAACAAAATGGTATAGACTAAAGCCTGCATTGAAAATAATAGATTATCTTTATAACCATAGGATAATAGTTTCTGGTATAAATTCCCACTTAAGGAATATATTAGTTTCCAAAAACAAATTCCATTGTAGGAACTATAAGACAAACAGACTTGATTAAAAGGTGCTGTATAGTTCATTCATGGAATATTTAGAAGAGTCAAAGAATCAGGCTCAGGCTCAATACAACTCAAAACAATACAGGAAAAATTCCCAGTTATACCATAGGATTATTCTGGTGCTACTTAATGTGCAGTCCATGGACCAGTTGCTGTTCCACATACTGTTATTTGCCTGGGATGAGCAAAGAGGCTTGAGCCAGATTGTAAATCATCTATGTCCTTAGGCATAGTCTTTAGTTCAGTTGGGAAAAAAATTTAAGTGAGAACTTCCCAATAAAGAAAGTAGTTTGTCAGTTTACATTTGGGGACATGCTGATTTTCTCAGATGGGCATGTTAAGTTGCACTGTTTTGAAGATACACTATTGCTTTCACCCCCTGACACATGACACCTATGGTTCTGCAAAATGGAAACAAAAATCCCCACACAACAACTGCAGAAGAACTGAATGCCTCAATCATATTACTTGCGAGACAGTCAATCCCTTTTGAGTTACAGAAGCGACCCTTCCATTTTCAGGGTTCCAGTGTTTGGGAGAACCATTGCCAGCCCCTCATCTGCAAGGGTGTAAGAGAAGTTTAGGTATTAAGTGCTTCAGCATTTATACCATGAAAACAAGTTAGAAGAAGGTAGGAGATGGGAATGACAGTGGTCCCTACCTTACACTATCTATCGTAATGGCCAATCCAAGGCAGAGAAATAGTGAATAAAGAGAAATCAATGGACACAAAGTGCTATTGCTGACTTCTCAGACATGGAAAAGGGAAGAGATGTGTAATGGACCCAGTGAAGACCAGATGATGTAATGTGGAGTCTCAACCCAGGGTGGGATCATTTTACTGAAAAAGAAGATGGTATTATATTTTTCTTAGATTTTTTTCATAGCACATTTGAAATTTGTGTAATATGTAGATTTTTAATTAAAAGTCTGAATTATCCATATGAACCAAGAAGTTAAAAAGTATTTCTATATTGAAAGGGACTTTTGAGGCCAGCTCGTTCAACCTCCCATATTAAAGTATTTTTTGAAATAGATAATGATCTTGTTTACCAGTATATATAATAATTCCTAAATAATTAAAGAATTGTGAAAATTTTATTGGCCATGTTCTAATAAACAGTATGATAATTAATACATCTATTTTATATAAATAGGTGATTCTTGAAAAATAGTTGGTTTATTTAACTGGAATAGCATTTACTCATTTCTTAGTGGGCCAAGCTATGTCTATGACTAAATATTACCTTTAAAAATTGGTGTCAAATTAATGTTTTATTGTACTTATATAATGCAAGTTTATGTAAGTTATGTTACTCATAATCTCCGTGTTGGACACAGTTTTATATATAAGCCGATGGCAAATAAATAGCAGTAAAAAAGAACAAAACAAGGTGTGATAGCTTAATGAGCTATTTTGAATAATGAAAAATTCTTTAGAATATTACTTCATAACCTTGCATATACAAGTAATTGTACATGTACTTAGATGATTTATGGACGCTTCGAAGGTTATCTTCAGACTTTAGGTTAAAAAATCCTGATCCAGGGTAAAATAGGAATTACCAGATTTTTCCAATAATTTGACAACAAATAGCTCAACTTTTCCATAATATGATATTTTAATTTAGAGCCAGAAAATTGCAGTACAATTTACCATTCTTTATTTTATTTTTTATTATAGAAATTATAAGTTTACACAACAAGCATGCATAAAATACAAAGTTCCCATATAACACCTTATTATTAACTCCTTGCATTAGTGTGGTACATTTATTAAAACTGATGAAAGAGCATTTTTATAATTGTACTATAAACTATCATCCATTACATTAGGGTTACTTGAGTCACAATTCTTATTGGTAAAATGATTGGGGTTTATAAACTCTTTGAATTATCAGTTATCTCACTTGTAAATTGGAGATGTTAGTAATTACCTTACAAGATTACTGTATTTCCTTTGGTATTGTTTTAGTTTGCCATAGAGCTGCTGATTCAAAGTACCAGAAATCTGTTGGCTATTACATTGGGGATTTATTTGGGTTAAAAGCTTACAGTTCCAAGGCCATGAAATGCCCAAATCAAGGCACCATAGGAAGTGCTTTTTCATCAAAGTCAGCTACTGTTGATCCTGGGGTTGTTGCCAAATGGTGAAGCAAGATGGCCACCAGTCTCTGCGGAGGTCTCTGCCTCTCCCTCCAGAATCTACCATTTCTTGGAGCTTAGCTTTGAGCAACTAGGCATAGTGCTTGTCTCTTTCCGGGAATCCTGTATTAGTCTCGGCTGTTCTACTGTTTTCCCAAGTTCAACTGTAAGCTGTCAGGCATATAGCAGGACTCGTCTCCTCTTCAGCTGCTCCGTGGGCCCAGCCTCTTGGGAGCTTTGTGCTTAAGCAATCCTCTCGCTCACACTGCAAAATCAAATACGCTGACTCCCTTTTCCCACTCTCTCTATCTGAGTCTCTGTGTTTCCCTTTATATCAGACCCAGCAAGAGGGTGGAGACTCAGATGAATTACACCCCAATGATGTAATACAATCAAATGGATCTCACACCACAGGAATGGATTAGTTTACAAGCATAAACTCTCTCTTTTTGGGATTCATAAAAATAATCTTAAACTGCCACAGGTATTTTTCAAGCACATAT
This sequence comes from Tolypeutes matacus, assembly GCA_026826555.1. Classification (NCBI taxonomy): domain Eukaryota; kingdom Metazoa; phylum Chordata; class Mammalia; order Cingulata; family Chlamyphoridae; genus Tolypeutes; species Tolypeutes matacus. The sequence continues at coordinate 15,527,044 of JAKSZT010053791.1, forward strand.
CTGTTACAAAGATATTTAATAAATGTTTATTTACTCATTCATTCATTTATTCATCTTTTGATATATTAATAAACCTCTTGACCACCTTGACCACCTTATGTTATGCAAATATTTTCAGGCATTATTTATTGAAGGCTCACTTTATACCAAGGGTTGTGCTAGATGCATGCATAGATGAAAAAGATGGAATCTCTGCTCCTGAGGAATTTCTAGCACGGCATCATGTAAAGAGAACTTCAATATAAGTGATTTAATAAATGGGCACAAGTTCATAAAGGAGTCCAAAAGAAAAGCAGTGTAACTGATACTGAAAATTCATGTAAGGATCCATGGTGAGATAATACTTAAGTCGCATCTATAATAATAGTAACCTGCTGATTGCATACTATATGATAATTTTGCTCAACACTATACAAAATATCGAATTTGATCCTCATAAAAACTTCCATAATCTGTCTATCAACTTTTTGTTTTAAATACCCACTAAGCAGATGTGACTACTAGGCTAAAACAGGATGAAAAATATTCCAATCGACATACAGTAAGTTAGTAATGGAGTAGAAATTAGCTTTGACTTTATACCTGTATTCCTCAACAATTGGTGAAAAAATTGGGAATAGCATTTCAGGCCTGGAAAGTAGCAGCATCAAATGCATGGAAACATGAAATGGAATTTTGTATAAGGGAAACTACATTGAATAAAATAACAAAGATAATATTTATAAAAACAAATAATGTTAAATTTCAAAGCCTACATAAGAGATAATCCATGATAATGTAAAGATTGCTTGGATATAAGGAAAGAAAAAGAGTATTCATGTTTTGTGTATTCTAGGTCTAACAGGGCAGGACCAGGTTTAGGTATAGAAAGGTGATACATGCAGTGTTGGATAAGTTGGGATATCTAGGAGGCAGTTGTATATATACAAATCCTTTCCCAAAAGATACGGTCAAAACTAGAGATAAAATGTGGTTAACTTTAACTTAAAAATAGCAGCAAATGCCATTAGAATGTATGAAAATATTCATAATATAGAAAATGTGATTGGACTATGCTTATTTTTTTAAAGCATTTATTTATTTATTTATTTACCTTTATCCATTTTTACCACCCCCTCCATTTTTGTTATTTCTGTGTTCATTTGCTGGGTGACTCTGTACCTGTTTCCTACCCTCTCTTCTCATCCTTCTCCTCCTTTCTTCACTAGGATTCGATCCTCGGAACCTCCGATGTGGGGGAGAGACGTCCTACTGCCTGGGCCACCCTAGTTCTTGGTTTTTTGCTGTGTCTCATCTTGTCTCTCCCTTGTGTCACTCTCCTGTTATGTCATCATCTTGCTGCATGGCTCGTGGGGCCTGGTGGCGCCCCCACGTGTGGGGCCTGGCGCCCACACGCCTTCTATATTTTTCTTTTTTTTTTTCTTTTTAGCGGGAAGTCCCGGGGATCGAACCCAGGTCCCTCCATATGGGAGATGGCCGCCCAACCAACCGAGCCACATCCGTCCCCCTGCTATATCTCTTAAGGTTGACCAAAGATACCCAAAGTTACAGTCTTTTCCCTTACAAGATGGTCATGTAATAAATCAGGCTTAGTTTATCACCAGCATTCCAAAAACCAGGCCTAGGGAGAAAAACTAGGTCTGAGTACATAGTTTCTAATATAGCAAATGTTTAGCCTGCCCTGATTATCACAAAATCAGGACAATGAGAATATTCACATGACTATGCTTATTTTGACCAAAGTTTATCCATGTTCCAAAACATACCCGTGTAGTTTCTTATTCATAATCTATGAATTGATAATTATTTTATATTGCCTGTTTGCAAAAAAAAAGTGGTAATGGTAGAATCTACAGCTAAAGAAAGTTACATCTTTGGTTGAAAGTTGGTTAAATTAATACATTTATTAAATGAGACAATGCTTGACAGAAGAACCCTCTATAGATGAACTTTAGAATGACTACCAATTAAAGCAAGCAAACAAAACAAAACAAATAGAAAATGCCTTGTCTTTTTTCTGTGATATTAAACTAGAGCTAGTAAGGGATGATTGACATTTTTTAAAAAATCAGTGTGCCCACATTTCTCCAAATGATCCTATCAGTAGTCTCATTTATATATCCTTTATGATTCTTTTCACTTCTCAGTATGTGAAGGCTGAATAAATTTAGGAAGTTTCCTAAAAACAAAGTCTCTCTGTAGAATATTCTATATACATGATTTCCAGCCTTGGTAGTTGATTATCTGAATAATCAGATAGTTTTGCTTTTCCTATTACATTCATTTTCAATCGCAATGTTATATCAGTAAACATTGTTGAAACATGAAGACACTGATGACTTGTAAAAAGACCCATTTTCTGTAATTATATGCTTGGCTTCATTCAGACTTACTGATCATTTCAGATACATGTGTAGGTTCATTGATCACACATCTATTTCATTGTTAGAGGAACAGATGTATAGTGATTAATCTTGGGTAGAATCCATACATAGCTTCAACAGAAATCAAAGAAGGCAGTGAGGACATTACATGGAATCTTGTGTTTAAGACTTCAACATGCCAGGACTGGAATGATGATGCTTAAAAATACCAGGAAGGGAAATCTATGTAATCAATTATTTTTTCCCATTATTATTTGAATTCTTAAAGCAAAACTCTCATCTGATTAAAGAGTTCAAACATATACATACTGACTGGAGCCTTTCAAGTTTTCATATGTATGATTTGTCTGTTTCCAAATGTATGATTCGTCTTAGACTTCTCAATTTTTGTCTTCCAACTTCCAAGTTTTCCTATGGATTTCATTGTTTGGACACAAGGAGGATTATTCCTTTAGTGCATAAGAGAAGAAAGTCCAAAATCATGTTAGAGAGATATTAAGCAGAGGCCAAGTGGAACTATTCATGAGGTTATTAAAAGAAATAAATAAGAAATGAAGACCTCAACAGCAGGAATAAGCCTCTCTTGTGAGAGATTAATATTTCAAATATGAAGTTGGTTGCAGAGGTAGTGTGGTATGTACAATTCTCTGTGCCTAGCAAACTCCAAATGCTAACTTATCAGGCCATGTTGAGTGTGCATTTTTTTACAGAAATAAAATCAGCAGTGTGGTTACAGGTAATATTAAATATTCTAACTCAGAAATACTTTTAATGATGATACAAATTATTTACTTGAGCTCTAATGTAGCCAAAAGCTTAGCTGTATGTTTTAATTATAATCAAGTAATCTATGGAATATAAGTTATCGGTAGCTCAACAACCTGCCTACAGTACAGTAAATTGTGGTCGGTCAAATTAATGATAGTACTTGAAAGATAATTTGGCTTTTTTTTTTTTTTAATGCTTTAGACTCAAAGCTAATTCCTCACTTAACTATTTCTTTCTTTTAATGGTTTTAAAATATTTCTGCTAACAAGTCCCCACTGAGTCTCATGATTCATGTAATATAATTCTAAGAGAAGTCAGAGATAATAATTTGTGTGGATTCATCTGACTGAGAGCTCAATGGCAGAAATTACAAATTGTGGGGAAAGTTGTTTATCCCCAAAGAATAAATGTTCTATTTCAGTGCTTTGGCTACTTAATAAAAAAGGGGCAGGGAGGAAGAGCAGGAAACAGGATATGTGATATATTTGTGGGGGTAGATGGATACAATTTAATGTCATTTAATAAAACTACAAGTAAATTTATTCTCAGGGCCCTCCTCGGCCATCTAGTGAGGAACTAATCATTTAATACCTGTTTTAGAATCTACCTATCTGATTATCAGAAAGCTTTGGCCAAGTATCTGCTAAGAAAATAAGGGATGAAAACCCCTAATGTCTCTTAATGATAGATAGAAAATACTATCTATAATAAGCTTAAAAGATTTCAGTTTATTTATAGATAGACAATAGAAATGTGAAAATGAGAAATATCAACATTATGTGTCAATAATTATTGCCTATTGTGTACTGTGCCTATTGGGGTTTAAACATATTAGCATATTAACACCCTACTCCCCACTGCCCAACTCAGAAGAAGAAGGAAAGAATAACTGAAGGGTTTTGACATGTAAGTCCAGATTTTCTTGTGTAGAAATGCAAAGACAAGTTTGAGTCTGGCTAATGAAGGAAAAGGTTATAGGTGAGGAATGTTAGTAAGCTAGTTAACTAGTACAGTTCTATAAACCACATTCTTTGTTTTGTCTCTTTACCATGTTGATATGTAGTCATTATACCTCGTCCAGTAGAAATAGCCATTCCTTCTCTATATTTGTACATAAAGAACTCTTGTAAAATTTACTGATGTATATAACAATAAAATGTTTATTTGGGATTTCAACTTTGTTTCTTATATATGCAGGTCAACAAATTTCCAGTAATCTAGGTGACATTTAACCCACCAAGCATAAATGGAAAAGCATTTCAGATCCAAGCATCCAGATCCATCAGATTTTTCTTTATTTCTTACTTTAAAATCATTCAGGTGTGCCTAGTCCATTAAACAAATGGCTGATTAAAATTTTAGGGTGGCAAATGCAGTTATTTTTTCCTGTTCCCCTAAAAGGCAAGTGCACTGTATACTGTCTGGCCATGTTCAAGAACAGACAAAATAAGCTATCTGAATCACCTATTGGGAATTTCTCATTGGTTTTAACTCCCATTTTAATCAGTAAGTCCTGGGTTTTTTGTTGTTGTTGTTTGTTTTATCTTTTCTCCATGTTTAAGGCCTTGTGGTCATAAAAGTATTTCCTAAAGAAGTGTGAGCCTGACACAGTCTACATATAAAAAATATTCCAAAGGCAAGAGGAGCAAAACTTTTACCAAGTCAGAGCCTGGAGTGAAGATAATAAATGTGAAATTAATATTATAAATAAAAAATTAAAAGGATGCCCTCAGTTTTAGTTTAAATTCTTCTCAGCAAACTGTAAAATTATAAAATTAAAAATAGAAATTACAGTTAAGAATCTGTAAATAGCTGACTAATGTAAATATTTTAGACAATATATTCCCAGAGATTCTTCTGAACACATCAATTGGATTGAATGACAGCTATTTATTTGTAGTTTTTTTCCACTTGGTCTCTTAACTGAAAAATTGGAATGCCTAGTTTGGCAATAAGACTAATGTATATTTTGGGTTATGCTTGAATATTACAAAATGAAGAAAAGTATATGTGGGTTTTTTGTTGTTGTTGTTATTTTGATTAAGACAAGATACTAAGTCCATGACACATTTAAAAGGCAAGTATTTTCTTTGTGGAGAAATGCATTAATTATTTTTAAATTATTGTTCTTACACTGTGGTAGATTGAACCATGCCCCCCACAAAGACAAGTTTAAGTCCTATCCCACAGTCCTGTAGATGTGAACTCATTTGTGAATAGGATCTTCAAAGATCCTGTTTACATGAGGCCAAATTGAATTAGGGCAAACCTTAATCCATATGACTGGAATCCTCATAAGCCGCAGAAATTCAGACGCAGTCACTTAGGAAAAGCCAGAAAGGAGAGATCGCCATGTATTTGGGGCAGAAATGCATCTACAAGCCCAGGATCTCCAAGGATTGCCTGTAAGCCAGTACCAGAATGCTACAGACCCTGGCAGAAAGCATGGCCTGTTGACACCTTGAGATTGCAATTCTAGCCTCCAAACTGTGAGCCAATATATTCCTGTTGTTTAAGCCAGTCAACTGTGGTATTTGTCATAACAGCCCTGGCACACTAAGACATGCTAAAAGAGTCTCAGTTCTATGGCCATAGACCACAATAAAAGAATATATGCATATATTTTTAAACTATGTAATCCCTATACTCCAATTTTATATATATTGATTTTTTTATACACATATGGCTCTGTAATATTCAGAATTTTTTTCTAGTGGGAGTCTTTTAACAATTATAAAGACCTTTAAAGTCATATCCCTATAATAATGCTAGGCAGTAAGGTTTAGAGATTACAGTCTCCTCTACTTGTGAGAAATGGTTAGGTTTTACTGAAACCATATATAGAATGCATATTTCTCTAAAATTAAAAAGAAGAGCTTGGGTTTAATTTAGGTTATGTACTGATGTCAAGTAAACAATACAAATAAACTTTTGGGGGATTTTCTCCCTACATTATCCCCTGCCCCTTTACTTTTTAATTTTTAAAATTATTTCTCCTATTTTTCTTCCTTGGAAGTTTTTTTTCCCCTAACGTCCATTTTGAAATAGGACAGTCATCTTAGCAGGAGTGGAATTTTTGAGTCTTTCTTTTCAAAAGTATTTACTTGGGAAAAAAAGAAACAGTAGTTGACAAGAAGTGTGCCTATTATCCTATGGAAGATGCATACTGCTGGCTAGCATGAAGATGAGGCCAATCACTAATCATTAGCCTTCTTAAAACAGACCACAGCAGTTAATTTACATTATCTAGCATAGAATCTATTACTGTGCATGCTTCTTAGATTTCAGAGGGCAAAAACTTTTAAACAGAAAACTCTACCATAAAAAAAAATCACCAATTAAAAGGTGCAAAATTGGTATATTAATCATTATATTTAAAAGTGAAAAATCAGTAAATAATGATCTGTTCTAAGAGAATGTTGTAGTGATCTAAATCCTTGCATTGTGGTGCAAATATAGAAAGCTACTACCCACCAACCTACATTAAAATATTTCAAACCTGTCAATATACTTAACTTCTCTGCTCTTGTTTTCATTTATTGAATTCATTTTGTTTGCCCATTCTTAAAAGGTATCATAATGGTAAGATAAAAGAATTACATTTAGGCCTTCAGTTCCCAAAAAGCAATAACTGATTACCTACTGTTTATTTCATGACTTGTAGGACTGTGTACACAGGGGTAGAACAAGAAAGCAGGATGGAAAGCAGTCACTATCGTAGAGGAAATCAGAAAGAGGATGAGTCTAACAAAAAGAAATACTCCCTTGTATTAACTATTAATTTTAAATGTCAATCTGTAATTTTCTTCAGCAAGGAAGTGAGACAGTGAAATGATACCCAGAAAAATCCTTTGGGAGTAAGAGGCAAAACCCTTAATCCTTAGTACAAAGTCCTGTATACAAGGCAGTTCTAAGTTTAAGGAAATACACCCAAATGACTTAAAGTTCCTATAATGCACATTTAGCTTTAATGTTAATGATACCATGCTGATGAAGTAGGTGGATAATGAATATGCATATTTTCACTGCATATTTATAGCATAAATATGAATGCAAGAGTGAAGTTGCTGAGGATTTTTTTCCTCCAGATAAATCCTATTTTAAGTGCTTTGTTCAACTGTCTATAAACTTATTTCATTCTGTCATCACTTCTATGATATTTCATCACACCCGACTGACAGGCTACCTCTTGGAGAAAGGTGGAGATATTTCAAAAGGAGAAAAATGTAAAACTTAATTTTAAAAAAAGCATTAAAATATACATATTTTCTAGGCCTATTACCTTTCAAAACATCTTTCTTTAAAAATGGATGCCTAGTTTTTGTGTATTTGTGGTACCTAATGAATAATAAAAAGCTATGACTCAATAGGCATAATGCTACACAATCAAATTAAAACCCCTGTAACACTCCCATGTAGTATAAGCCGTGATAAATGCAGAAAGATTCAAATTTTCTAGTATACCGTATGCAACTTCTGGTAATTGAGTCATTTTTGATAAGTGCCAAGGAGCCATCTGGCTGGCTGCATGGAAGAGTATGCTGACCTGGACTAGCTGCTGTATATGTGTAGCCTCTTGAACTTAGAGCTAAATTTGTTCAGTTGATCATCTCTCTTAACGAAAATGTTGCAGAGCCATACAAACGCTAATAGTATGACTGTTCCATGATAGAAACCAAGAAAGTAAGCAAAGATGAAGAAGAAAGCTGTATAGCCATTCTTCCTCCTGGGGTTGTTTTGGAGTCAGTGCCCCTGGCACAATTTAATGTGTGAAGTTCTGATGTGGGTGCTGATGCCCTTTGGGTGTGAGGCAAATTGTGAAGGAAGTTCCTGTCATGCCTGACATCATCACTCTTAAGTCATGCCCGTTAGTCTTTAGTCACGGTGCCAACATGATACAGGGATACTCAGTACACACTTGATGCTGCTGCTCCCTCTCCCCAAAAGGTTTGATGATACATGAAGCAAGAAAATATTATGAGGGAAATGATTACAATGGATTTTATAGCAAGAATATGAATTTCTCATTTTCTCAACAAACAAAACTTAATTATTGGGGTAGGGAGCAATAATTTATACAACTGGATTTGGTCAGTCATTTCTCACTTTCCTGTGTAAATGTGAGTACTTCAGGTACCTCTTGTTTCAGTGCCATGGTACATGTATCCTCCCCAGAATCCCTAAACTGTTATTTAATGAATTAGCAATAGTATCTACCTTAAGGCACGATGATCTCACACTTATTTTAATAGAATTGACATTTTGAAAGTCAATTCCTATTCTCCTTTTCCAATCCTAAATTGTCTTCTTTCCTACAGTAGGTGATTTATACTCTGGTTTTCTGATCAGACTTGACTTTTTGTTGAAAGGGTGAAGGTCCACAGCGTTTTTCTCTTTTTTGTGTACTCTGTTATCAACTTTTATCTATCAATGGATGATACATTTTGGTTAGATTTTGGTTATACTTTCTGACTAGTAAAACATTAAATGTAAAATTGCTTGTTCTATAATATTGTCTTGCTGTTTGGGAGAAATAGGAAAAGACTCATGGAATAACTGAATATTATTTTTGAATATTTATGGACAAGAACTGTCCAAAGATGTGGGAGAACACTTAGGAAGAAAAATGTGAGAAACTCTGTTGTCTAGGGGAGGTAGAAGTATAAATCTTGAGAAAAAATTTTAATTTGATGTAAAAAGCCATAATTATTAGCCAATGTGGAAAGCATTCTTTTTGAGTAGTCAAAGGAAAAAAAACACTTTGCCAAAAGGGTTGGGGCAGATGCACTGTATATTGAAAGAATGAAAAGTGATGAGTGAATAATAAGGTTAGATAGTTAGATCCCAAGGTAAGACATGTCTTAGTGCTTGCTTAGTGAGAGCACAGAATGGTTCTGGGCAGAATCTTTGGAATTGCACTTCTTACTTTTCTTGTCTGCTTAAACTGCCACTTTCATTCTACGGACCGAATCATATTGGCTCTGATAATGACCAACTAAATGTTCCATTCTATGCCTTTCAATTTGGTTGGCAATTAATCAATTTATTAAAAACGTAAATAAGTACAAATTTAAAGCTGGTATTAAAAAGTACCTTAGATATCAACCAGTTCATTTTTTTGAATAAGAAAATGGGTACATAGAGGGATTAAATGATTTGCCCAAAGCCACGCAGTTGCTTTGAATGTAAGACTTTTGTAGAGTTTTGTTTTCCCACTCATTCTCATTTATACCTTCTTACGTGATCCAGATCTACCCTGGTGAAATATTATCTCCTTTATGAACAAATACTTTTAGCAATGTTAGTTGATGGGCTTAAGCTCCCAGAGCTGGATCATGGAAGAACAGGTTCTAGAATAGCCCCAGCTATTTTTACTACATTATGTTTCCTCCTACATTCAAAGCTTGAAAATAACCGTGAGTAAATGCTGGAAAGGTCAGATTTACTATTGTTATTAGTATAAGGTGAGACTAACCAAAGTACTTGAGAGACACAGCAGTCATCTAGCATTATTATATGTGTTTCTGAATGGAAATATCACGTTTTAATTAGGTTGTTTAACAGAAATGGTTTTTTTTAAGCAGAAATATGAAACAAAAAATATAACAAGCAAAAAGTTAATCTCCCAATTATATATTGCCCAAAATACCCATGGAGTCCTGTGCCCCCCCCCCCGACTCCCACAAACACACAGCCCCTCAAAGGCAAGGCGCTCTGTAGAAAATATAAAGATAAATAAAATACAGGGCTACTCTCAGTTACCCAAAGGGGAACAGATATATTTAACAATAATTGAAATAAATATACTTTGGAGTTCTATGTTTTGTTTCTGTATTTTTGTAACTTTCCTGTGTTTGAAATTATTTCAAAACAAAATGCATAAAAAAAAAAAATAGCTCAGAATGGGGAGTGAGCAAGTGGAAAAGGGTTGGTTGTAAGGAATCTCCTCCTCTTCTAGAAACTTGGTAGGTCTTCAGGAGGCAAAGAGTAATCCATATTTCTGAGAGTATTATCAAGCTTATTTCAGAGCCTACAAGGGGTTGAGTGAGACGAATGCATCCCTTTATTTTATTTTTCAAATAGACTTAAAAGATCCCAGGTTATTCATTTAAAATGGATTGTATATATTCCACAATCCTTTGACTCTTGCAGTCTACAAACTCCTCAAAAATTTTCAGGGCAAATACAAGATACATTGGATTACCCTATTCCCAACTTTAAGGGTTTACTCCAAATGTTAGGGAAGGTTTTATTGGTAAATAAACTTTATTTTTCTCCTCTCCACCCTTTGTTAGAGTTCTAAAGAAGTCACACCCAGTTAAACTTCATATTTCTATTGTTGCAGATATGAATCATGACTTAAAACATTATTATGGTTTAAAAACAAAACAAAAGCAAAAAGCAAAATGAATGACAACATAAATTCACTCTACTTAATTTTGCTCACCAAGCTTTGTCTGAAAACCAGTTCATAAGCTGAATGAACTCATAAGAAACCTTTGATGAAAGGACACATATCTGTCCACTTAGGAAAAAAAAAACTGTAAAATGATATAGTATTGCAATAAAATGAGTTGATAACATGCTAGGTCCTGTCTTGAGTATGTGACTTTATTGGTGTTTGGTTGTATATTTGTATAACTCTTGAGAGTGCAAGGTAGGATAGAAAAAGAGAATCAGAAAAGTATTAGAGCATTAGGTCTTAATGAAATCGCCTTGCTCCTTTTAGTATGTTGATTAATTATAGACATTATCTGAAACCATGTATGTGATATTACAGAAATGTTTGCATTCCAGTAATTTAGTCTAGCCTGTGTGTATACTTGTCTATGCATGTTTGTTTTTTAAATATTCTGATGAAATAAATTATTTAATCTAAATTCATCAAGCCACATTCTTTTCCCTCTGACTTTTTTGGCAATAGAGTAATTCAAATGAATGAAATCAGTTGTTCTAAGCACTTTAAAGCTGATTTTTAAAATCTAAAAGCAGTCTTTCAATTACTATATTAAAAAACAGAGAGCATTTTCTTAAAATGGAATAGTGATTGAATACATTTCAAGTGAAGAATTAATAGCAGTGAATAGAAGTCTACAAACTTTTATACAATGTACTATGAAAATTCCTTTCCTCATGTTTTGGCCCCTGGTCCTTTATACAGCTACACATTTAGTTTTGTCAAATTTCAGGAAGCACAGTAGATTATTTTATATGTTAACTAATATTTGTGGAAAAGTTTATTTTCTTATCTAGCCCCACAATACAATATGAGTAGTCTATGTTCATTAGTGGTTTTAAAAAAATATAGATCCAGTTAATCATTGCAAGATTTGTATTTATCGTTTATGTGGTTGATAGAATTTCATCAGAGAGGTAAAAATCTTCAGTATCATTGAAATATTTAAACATTCTCTGAAAAATTTAGCAAATGTCACTTGACATTTTAAAGACTTTTACATGATTTACTATTTTGAGATAATTTATTTTAACTGGAAGCAAATGGACTTTCAACACAATGAATGAGAGAGACATTTAGCTAGAAAAAGTCTGAAGAGGTAGTAGTTTCTAACTACACTTAGTTTTACATCTGTGCATTAAAAATGTGATGGTATTATTCAAGTTGTTTTACATAAAATTCCTATATAAGAGAAAATAATAATTCAACTCACTAGATGTGAATTAAAAGCTTTCTTGCAATGAGGCAAACCTTTTCTTCCTGGTTCAAAATGTACAATTTAAAGGAGATAATCTAGTTTAAGACTACTTTGGTGTTTTCAAGGACTCTGTTGTTTAATCTGCGAAGAAATTCTATTCCTACATCAGTAGAAATTCCAAAACTATAACAGGACCATGCTATTTCCTCAATAACAGCAAGGGAATTAACTTTAATGCTGTAAATTCACAAGATTACCCCTATGATAAAAAGATACCTCTCAGTCCTATTATTTAATTGATCTTTTTGGAACAGTTCATTTGTACTACAGAAACAAAAAAATAATAATAGTAAAGTGGGTTATTAAGTTCTTTCAATGTATAAAAACAATATTGACTAATACCAAGATATCCTTTTGTGAAAGGCATTTGTGTTTGAGTCTTCCAAAATCTAATCTCTAATAGACGGTTCTAGGCTTACTATTATTATTATTTTAAGCCCCAACTTCCTTGGTAGAATTGAAATAAATTTGATTTAAATTCCTTATATTCACTTAAGATCGTACAAAATGGATTTTACTTACACAGTGAGAAATATGTTAAATTTCAAAGCATTGAACTTTACCCTTCATTTCCTGTCTAATCATTTAGAGAAAGCCACACTATGTGGCAGGAAAAACACCATTTGGGCAGTCATGAGACAGGGGTTCTCACTTATTTGACCTTGAATTAAACTTCAATTAGCTTCTTTGTGCCTCAGTGTCCATTGTTACATGAAGGAATTGTCAGAGGTTGTAAGACAGCAGTCCTAGCCATATTCAAGCTGCAGATATATTTTCCTTGACCCACATAATATTTTAAAAATAAGTTGAAAACTCCTATCAACAGTGTAGGAGTGTCATAGTTGCTTGATGTCCATACTAATGCATGATATTTCAGTCTTTTTCACTTTATAAATGTTGGTGTATTTGTAGGCATATTTCAGTGAAGATTTTAATTGCATTTTCCTAAAGACTAATGAAGTTAAGCATCTTTCCATATGTTTGTTGGCCATTTGGATAGCCCCTTTTGTGAGATACCTGTATGATTTTGGTGTGTGGGGGGGACTTTTTGTTAAGTTGGATCATCTTTTTTTCTTATTGATTTACATGAGTTCTTTACATGTTCTGGATATGAGTCGTGTTGGAGAAATGAATTCTAAACATCTTCACCCACTGTATCTTGCCTTTTCACTCTCTTAATGGTATCTTTAAATAAACTGAAATTATTAATTTTGGTGAAGGTCAAATTTTAAGATTCTTGTTTAAGAAATCTTTGTCTCCCTCAAGGTTATGAAGCTTTGTTTCTTTATCTTCCAGAAGCTTTATCTGTGATTACTATACAATGAAAAACTTGCCTGATCTTTGTCTTCAGTTTGGAGAGAAGCAATCTCTGAATCTTTAGAATATTCTGTGATGGGAGTGTCTTTTGATCTTTGTGGTGGGCCCAGGACTATACCTGACAATTCATAAACTATTGGGATAACAGGGAGGGAACAACCATACCTGTAGTCTTGGGGTGGGGGCTGGTCCTACCAGAAAGACCATCCATGTGATCAGGGGGTTAGAGCTTTGAGCCATTTTTTATCAGCCCACCTTGGGACCTGCATTTTGAGTTCAAGTACATGAGCATTGATTCTATCAAGCATGCCTGCATAATGGGACCCCATAAAACTCAAGATACCTGAGGCTCCATGTTGCTTTCATGACTAAGAAAATATGTCACTGCTGTGTGGGAGGGTGACACGTTCTGATTCTACATGGAGAGAACATGGAAGCCTGCATTTGACATGGCTCTATTTTTCTCTTCTTTTGGCTTCTTCATTTTTGTATCCTTTTAGTGTAATAAAACTATAATTGTAAGTGTAGCACTTTCAGTGAGTTCCGTGAGTCATTCATGCTTGGATGACTAGCGAACCCAACGGAACGGTGGAATTGAAGTTTCTAATACCAGTACAGTTGGTATCAGAAATTGTTGTGGAAGTTGTATATGTTTTTGATAACCCATAAAATGATGCATCTGGATTGGTTTAGTAGATAGTGCTGTTAAAATTAAACATACATATATACTCTGATTCAATAATTCCATATCAAGGTATATAAATAGTTGAAATGTGTAGTGTACACCAAATGACATGTATGAGAATGTTTGTAGCAGTATTATTCATAATGATCATAAATTGGAGACTATTAATCATCAGCTATGAAATAGATTGTGATATAAGCATGTGATGGAATATTATATAGCAAGGAAAAAGAATGAACTGCTGCTCTATACAACAACATGGATGAATCTCACAGTTATACCAAAAAGTGAAAGAAACAAAGCACAATAGAATAAATGCTGTATGATTCTTTCTCTATAAAATTCAAAACTAGGCAAAACAATTATAATTAATATCTGAATGGTAGTTATCTTTTTGGAGAAGGGAAGGTTAGTGCTTAAGAGGAGTCAGTAGGAAGATATCTGGGTGGCTGATAATGTTATCTGGATTTATGCACTGGGAAAATTCACTAAGCTGTATGTACAAGATCTGCCTTTTCAATCATTAAGTATTAAGGAAGTAGAAACTTTACCGGAGCTCATATTTTCAGCATATGTAAAGATTAGATCATCTTTTATTAATGGAATAGAATTAAGATTCTAGTTCAAAGTAAGGTAATTTCTATTAATTGATGTCTACCTTTTTATAAGATTCCTAGCCCTGCCCATTTCACTGCACACTAGAAGTAGATTAATCTTATGAAAAGGCCCCACTTTGGATCATGTTGTCTGCTATTTGGAAATTTTTAATAATTCCCCTCCACCTAGATAATAAAGTGCAAATCATAAAGCATCCACAACACGATGCTGTTTGCAATGTGGGTAGTAACCAATATAGATTGCAGAACAACTATGTATCAGATGCATTAAATCAGTTACTTTAGTGAATTTAGTCCATACATCAAATCTATACATTAAATAGCATTATGTGATATTTTATGTTGAAGATATTGAGTTCCTACCTGGTCTGAAGTTACCCAGTTAATGGAGAGCAGCAACAGGACCTATAAAAATATAGGTCTTTCTGACTCCAAAGCACATACTATTTTTACCAACCCTTGTTGCTTCTATAGCCACATGTAAATTCCTAATCTACTTTATCTCTAATTTCTCATCTACCTAAACTCTCCATTCCAAATTTACTTAGATAAACATCTATCCTCCCCAACCACGCTTACCCTTTCTTATCTCCTAAATTTTCCTAATCCTGATTGTACCAAAGATGTGGAGTTTTTTCTATCTACATAAATGTTATTCAGTCTTTCAGATCACTTTTAAAGTCTCCCTTTATTCTAAGGCTTTGCTTAACCATCACAGTATGACTAATCTTTTTTCTCTGCTGAAATCTTACTGCAACTATTGGTAGTTAGAAATCATTCATTATGTATAACATCATGATATATCTTCAATTGTGACCTTAAAATATTATTTAAATTCAGTTTTTGTTTAACTTTATGTGTTTGTCTTATTTTGATAATGTTGAAAGCTCCTGAGTGCAGAGAAAATTTTTATATTTCATCTCTTCCTTTAGAAGTGATAAAAAATAATGGAGCTTGAAATACAATCTAGCAAAAAGTACCTTATTTGGGGGAGTGTATAGGCCTAGAGAAGAAAATATATGTGTGGGTGTCAGTTTTCATACATACAATTTTACCCTATGTACAAACCACATGGACATGTATTTGCTACTTAGATAAATAGACAATTAGATAAATGGAAAATTTTTTAATTTATTAAGGCACAATTCTTCCTTATCTCCTATTTAGCCTTCCATTTACTCCCCTCTGGTGCCCATTCCATCCCTCCACTATTGTGGATTGTTTTTCTCTAGACCAACAGTAAACGTCTTATTGGCCTTCTCTTACTTGATGCCTCAAGTAGTTTTCACTACAGCTGACTCCTCTTCCTTGCTGAACACTGCTTTCTCTATTTCCATTGTAAGACATTCTTGGTTTTTCTCCCATTTCACTGACTACTCTATCATAGTCTTCTTTGCTTGCTCTTCCTCTTCTATCTTAACTCCTTTTGTTGGAATTCATTCAATCATTTGTTCATTCATATAATCAAAAACTCTTTTTGAGCAGCTACACTTTGCCAGTTACATAGGCACTGGGGATACAGCAATGAACAACATTTTCAATATTCCTGCTATTCTGGAATTTTGGTGTAAATAAATAATATATTGGGTTAAAACTTAATA
The DNA here is from genome assembly GCA_026826555.1 of Tolypeutes matacus. Lineage (NCBI taxonomy): Eukaryota > Metazoa > Chordata > Mammalia > Cingulata > Chlamyphoridae > Tolypeutes > Tolypeutes matacus. The sequence goes on from JAKSZT010053791.1 coordinate 15,543,130, forward strand.
TGTGCTGCAGAGAAAAATAAATCAGGGTAAGGAGGATGGGGAGAACCAGAGCTGGTAGTTGCAGAACTGGCTATATAATTTGCAGGGCCCCATGCAAATAAAAATACAGGGCCCTTGTCTAAAAATAAAAAAATTTCAAGACAGTAACAGCAGGCATTTAACCAAGAGCAGGGCTCTTCTGAGCTTGGGGCCCTGTGTGATTGTGTAGATTGCACACCTATGAAGCTGGCCCCAAATGGTTGTGGAAAAATCCCCTAGGGGATACTTGAGCAAAGACTTGGAGGTAAGGAAATGAGTCATGAACATATATAGGGGAAGAATATTCTGGGCAGAAGGAACAGTGAGCATAATGTCCTTGAAGTAGGAGCATATCTTGTGGATTCAAGGAACAGTGAGGGAGAGGAGTGTGGCTGGCTGGAGCAGAGGGAATGGAAGGAAAAGTGGTAGGGCATTAAGTCCAAGATGGAGCTATTGGCCAGATTAAGTAAACTCTCAAAGGTCACTGTAGTAAGATCTCTCTCTCTCTCTCTCTCTCTCTTTAGTTTAAGGAAAGCTTAGAGCAGATCTGACTCAAGCTTTCATAGGCTCACCCTCCTATGTTAAAGAATAGATTGTAGGATGCAAGAGTGGAAATAGGTGGGAGATGATGGTGGCTTGCAATAACCAAAGTGAGAGATAACAGTGGTAGCAAAGATTAGGTGAAGAGAAATGGCTGGATTTGGGATATATGTTAAAGGACCTTGGCAATCAGTTGTAGACCAACTTCTTTTTTGTCACTCTGTAGTTGGTATTATCCTAGTTCTATGGCTTTACTGATTTTTTATAAGCTGATGACTCCCAAAGTTTATCTCCACAAACCAGATATAACAAGATCTACTTGACATTTTCATTTGGATTTCTCGTAGACATTTCAAATGTACATGTGCAATAAATAATTTTTTATTTTCCCACCCAAATTTGTTGCATCTTTAATCTTCCCCTTTTCAGAAAATGGCTCCCCCATTCATTTAGTTGTTCAAGCCTGAAACCTTGATTTTTGTCTTCCTTTAATTATCCACATCTAATTAGTCAGCTAGCTGTATTACTTATATCCACAAAGAAGACGTGATATCCATCCTCTTCTGTCCATCTTCACTGCCACATCATTCATCCAAGCCATGGTTGTTTCTCTCTGGTACTACAGCCACCTTGTAACTATTCCTTCCATGCTCTGTGTAGCAGCTCAAGTGTTCATTTTAAGATGTAAAAAAAACGTTATGTCCCTTTTCTACTTAAAACCCTTCAATATTTCCCCATAGTATTATGAATAAAATTAAAACTGCTCATCATGTTGTATAGGGTCCTGCACAATCAGGCCTTCGCCAGACTCGTCTGTTTTATCTCATGCCCTTTCCATTAACTTACTACACACTCTCCTCAGTGATCTTCTGACAATTTCTACACAAATAATAATTCTATGGCAGTAGAATTTATAAAGCAGGTAAAATCTAAGCGGAAATCTTTTTCCCAAATATTTGGCCACATTTTTAATAATTCAAAATAGTAAATGTCAAAAAGAAGTCTCTCTTTTCCACCACTCTTATCTCTAGTTGGAGTAAAATGAGTACCACATCCTAGGTATACTACAAATATCCAGTGATTAAGTAAATACATGAAAACCAAGTGCTAGTTAATTCAAACTCGTTCTTTTTTGAAACAGTGTTCTAATAAGTGGAAGAAATAAACTTATCCAAGATTTTAGCCAGTTTGTGCTATATTTTCCCAATATATAGTAATATAAAAAGTGGTAATATTCTTTTCTTTTTAACCACATAAAAATCTGATAATCCCCTTAAGCTATACAAAACATTTGCAATAGCTATAGTTTTCATTTCGGTGGTACTGAACTTGAGAAAAGTAGATTGATTTATAAAAAAATATTTTATTGTTACTATTATTTTCAGTTCGGAGATTGATTTATAAAAAAATATTTTATTGTAACTATTATTTTCAGTTCAGAGATTTGGGGACACAAATAATCAGCATCTCTGAAGTAAAATATAATTTATGGCCATAGCAGTAAACTTTATTAAAAAAATAACTGGGAAAAAGATTGTCACAAACATTTGAAGATTGGTCACATATTTAATAATAGAGTATAGCATTTAGAGACATAATTATTTGTTCTGGAAAATTCCCTTCCTTTCCATTTGGAATTTTAGGAACAATTAATTACTAAAGGAAGAATTTTTAAAGTAAAATAGGAATAACTTTATCAGTCACAGGGGTGGAAAAACTGGCTTTTGGCATTGGCCTTTACCTCTGTTTCTATTAACATATACATGAAAATATTGGGAGGAGTTTTAGGGGAACAAGGCAATATAAAATCAGAGCCACACATTTGTTGATCTGTTTCTTGCTATATCTTTTATCACTTTGTTAAATGGTGACTATAGCTTGTGGCCAAGAATCTAAAGAAGTAATTATACTGACAGATGGATATTCTAGTTCCTACTTACCAGAAATTCTGAAAGACACATAGCTAAACAGGAGAAATCAGATTGAAATGATTCCACTTCTGAGGCAGGATTGAAAGTTTGCAGGAAAGTGTTACCTCGTGGCATTCAGCAAACATTTATCAAACATATCATAGCAAGATAATTTAAGAATTACAGGAATTAAAGACAAAACTGCCCTTAAAGCTTTCACAATCAAATGGGGATTGTGATAAGCAAACATGTATTGGTACTTTTGTTTGCTAAGTAGAATACAAAATGGAGGAGCATCTAACCCAGTTGGGGGAAGGTGTCTTGAGATCAAGAAAGTCTTCCTTTATGAGAAAATAATAAAGGACAAAATGTGAAGAACAAGAGAAGTGGAGAAGGAGGAACAATGAATTCCACTTAGAGAAAAACAACGTGACAGGTGGTCCCTTCACGGGAGAGAACATCGTATGTTTGGGAAACAGTATTTTTACCAATATAGAAAAGGGTGGTGAGATTATGGGGTGGAAAAAAGGTCTGAAGATCATGTCACCTAATTCTTATCTGAACCTTCTGGCCAGAAACATTCTTCTTAAAGAAGTTTCTCTCTAGGCTTCTATAGAATGAGGGTGCTCTGAGAAATACCCTTGCCTCCAGCTACCTACTTCTAAGCTACAATTTTAAGCTGCAATAGTTGGCTGGCCTTTATTTGTTTCCTTATATCTCCACTCTGATAATTTAAATATTTCTTCCTATGATTATTAACAAGTCAGAACATGCACTAAAATGGATACTTGAGTGTTGCAAAGTCTATAATATTAAGATTATGCATTTCAACACCTAAATATGATACCTTCAAAAAGATTTTCCGTCAGTCTTTGTTAAAGAACACATTAGGACAAAAGTGAAATTTAAACTCCTCCTTTTAAGTTTCTCATGATTTTTTGGAAAGTAAGCTGCACTTTCATTGAAAATGATCCTTTGATCTTCGTGAGTTACTTCATTTATGGTTAAGACAATGCAATGTGTTTGTTTTGTCACTAATACTAATCCCACTTTGATTTCTTTGAACTGTTGGCAATAGGTAATTCAACTTAAGACTTTTCTAGACAGGTTTTGTTCTTGTTGGATGATGACATTTCTCTGATGTTAACACCTAAAAAGACTGTCTTCTTTCCCTTTCCTCTTCTAACTATTGGATAGATTGTTAGTCAGCCTTGAAGGAAACACTTTTCCATTTGAATTGAGGAAGAAAATATTCATTAAAGCAACTTCTGACCTTTCTTGAAAAGAGAAGTGCAAAAAGATAATAAAAAATTTAACCCCAAACTTCTAAGATAAATAAAGTAAAGCTTCTTAGGAATTAGTGTGATCAAACACCTGTACTTTTTTACATTTTATATTTATTAATGTTGTGCTATGGATTTATTGGGAATTTCCAAATTAAATATCTTACACATGAATTGTGTTCTGTGTTAAAATATCAATGAAGACTTGGCAAAAATGTACAACACTGAGCATGAACAAATGTTTTTTAGATTTCTCTAAATTAATATTGTTTACCAAAATAAAATTTTAATCAAATTCAAAATTAAGTGTCATTTTTTCCCTAAAATTTTCCCAGAAAAATATATTTGAGTAAACACCTGGCCTATTTCTAGATATCACATCTGGTAGGTGCAGATGAAGTTCATTAGACTAAGTCATCTAAGCATATATGTTTGCCAAAGCTTTGCTATGACATGTACTTATTCCCAATGGCAGCCACTTATTCTTTGTCAGTACACATGTGCTTCCTTTCAGAAGTGAATTGCATTTCTGCTGGCATTGGAAATGTTGGCGACCACATCACTATATATTAGCATACATGTGCAGAAAGATTACTGTCAATCTAAAACTGCAGAATGAGAGTTGAAGTTTTCAGAAGGTTGTTGAACTAAAAGTCGACAGAGGATGCTTGGCTTTAGGGAAAGAATTCTACTAAGGAAAGGAAGTACATGCACATTACTGAAGGGCCACCTCTTGAGTATTTGATTACAGATATAAATAGGCTTACTTGAAAGGTTTTTTATAAGGGAGACGAGAGGAGTCAGACTAGTTTGATAACAGAAAACCTTCTGCTTTCTACTTTGGGGTCTACCTACAAGCAACTGGCAAATGTTCTACATTTTTCTTCTAGTGGACATGTAAGCAAATTGTTATCATGGAAGCTGTTTGGAGATATGATTTAGGTGCTGGGAAGAAGAGTTGACAAGGAAATGGTTTCCTTTAATGTGATCCTAAACAATGAATACATGATGCTCATTTTAGGTTGTCTTTCTCAGCATATTTTTTGCAGAGATTGAGCCTCCACTGCTGAAGCAATGGATACTTATAGAATTCTTTATTTGTAAGAAGAGTGTAATAAAATCTGTAACAGATGGGAGCAGAAAATGAGTGTGTATATATGTGTATATCTAACATATATATTTTTTTCTCCAATGTTCACCGTAAAAAATATATATCACTAGCCATATGATAAAAATAATTAGATTTTAGAATATTTACCATTAATGGCCAAGTTTGACCCAGTCATTTCTTATTCATAAATGTGCTCTAAAATAGCATAGACCAATTTATCTCAATTTTTGTAAAGAGTTTTATATTTTGTGTACAGTTTCCAAACTAGCTCAGGAAAAATTATTCTTTACCTCAATGTAGTTTATTAATTACTTAGAAAAGTCATTACTAAAGCATTTGTAATGTCAGCATAAATATATGTGTGCTTATTTGTTTGGATACAATGTCTATGATTGTTTTAAAGTTAAAGAATAAGGAGAATTTCATGTGTGGCACAATGTTGAATTTTAACGATTTTAAGTAAAGCCTATTGTCACTAGATGAGGCATAGCAAGTTGAATAAGATTTGTCTTGACACATGAAGTACATTGCTATCAGAAATGATCTTGGACTCACTAGGAAGGCTTTTCTTATATCCAATACTAAAATAGCCAGTCATGTAAGTAAAACAACTGTCAATTTAGTGACAATGCCAGTCAAACTTGATGTTTGCCTCTAGTTATCTAGCAAATTAAATAAAAACACAACCAAATAAAATTAAATTCTCCTGGGGATTTACAGAACAAAACTTTCACAAATTGATAAAAGCATATAAATTTGTTTTATGATGAAAACCAGAAAGGTCCTAGAAATTTCTATTTAAAATCTAGTCCTTGAAGAAATAACTTATCAAACTGCTTCCACACTTAACCTGGGTCAATTCTTCCCAAGAATAGCTGTGTTTTGTACTTGTTTGTGCTTTAGAGAGCCCCTGAGGAGTTATTAAGCACAAAGGTGATGTAGGTACTGCATTAGTTACAAAGTTAAAGAAAAAATTACACAAAAGTCAGAATTTTGTTTGGAAGAACATTCCACTTAATGAATCATAGATGCTGGTCAAATTTATTTGCTAGTAACTCAGCAAATACATTTTTTATTTCTATCCCAGTTTTGAAGTGCATCTCACATTGTGGCATACTTTTTTTTACAAAAACAAATACAATTTAGACCTACGTTTAAAGTATCTTAAGAATAGTGAAAATTTCCAGAGAAATGTGATTTAGATATGGCCAGATGGAAGAATATATTTATCAATATTTCTACATTTTCTTAAAATTAGCTAGGATTCAAAAGTTAAGTACGTAAAAAGAAGAATAGGTAGCTCACAACATTGATATAAAGGTACACGTTGCTGGGGCTACTCTTTCTTTTGATAGAGTACCTGTGCTATGGGGCTGTGCCTTCCTTGACTCTTGCTGCTCATATTGAATATATTTTATGTTCTATTATAAAATATGTCATACTCTCAGTAGATACATTTTCATCCAATCTGACCAAGAAAATTAAGCATATTTCTTTTGAACTATATCAGCTAATAACTTCCATAGCTATTATTTGAAATTTATTTCCTTTCTCTCTTCTCTTCCAATGTCAGATGATGAAGTCTTTAATTTCCCTTTCAAGAATAATATCAACTCCTGTATTTTGACCCAATCTCCAAACAAATTTTCTTCTGGATTTTTTCATGAGTTATGCTCCTTTTCTAGTTTTCAACCTTTCTCTCTCTGTTTATTTCTTCAACACTATAAATATTCTCAGATTTTTCCCCTCAAATTACAAAATTAAATCAAGAAGCATCACAATCAACACACACACACACACACAAACACAACCCAATAAAAACAGAAACAATTCTGACCCTTATCCTTTCTATCCACTGGTTAATTTCCTCTCTATCTCCATTTTCCCATTATCTGGTCAGTCTTCAATTATTAAAATCTGGCTTCTATATCTCTTCTTTGCTGAAACTACTTTGTAGCATGTAACCTAGAGGACTTTTCTCTTTTGTGGTCTTTCTGAGCAAACCCATCCAGTTCCATAGCTTCAACTATCTCCTCCTTGTTGATAATTCCCAAATCTTTATTTCCAGAGCCAAACCTATACACCTAATTTTGTGAATATCTTCAACTGGATGATTCACTCGTGCCTCAAACTAATATATTTACAAGACTGAACTCATCATCTTTTGTCCCAAACTTGTTCCTCCTCCTGCATTCTTTATCTTGGTCAACAGCCCCACTGTTTACCCAGTAACTGTTAGAAAACAGAACATCACTCTAGAAGATTTATTTTTTCTTAGTCCCTATATCCAAATAGTCATGTGATGGTAGCACATTATAATGAGTGTAACAAACACTGTTGATTTATGGATGTGATTGTAGCTGAAATGAATAGTTTAAGGAGTTTAATGTTAGTTGGAAGACAGCTGGAGGATAATATAGAGAAGGTATAACAGTGATTTGGTGGTAGATGAGAATTGTAGTTAATAATATTAATAAAGGAATGTTCTACTATAAGGTGTTAAGACTATGGTGATACATGGGAATATATGACTAATGTAACTTATAGACTATAGTTAACAACAATATTGTAATATTTTTGTAGCAAAAAGCAAAGAAGCTTCTATATTTATGCTGAAGATAAAAAAGAATATGGGGTTTGGTTTTTAGACATTTGAATATGATTAAGCATTTCTTTCTCTTCATTTTTTTCATTAACAAGGAGAACTTTATTATGTCATTTAACTAATCTATGTTCATCTGTGTATCCTTCTGAACACTAGAGGAACAATTGAGTTTGGTTTTGGGATTAGGTGAGATAAAAGTGCCTGGAAAGAACTTTTTGTAGTAATGCTTCCATAATTTGTCAAGCTTCCTTTTGTCTGTTATTTTATTTTTTTCAATTTGAAATAATGGTTGAATAAACAAACAAAACAAATACACTTCAAGTCCTGAAGATGTGACATCTTTACCATATCCAAATCCACATCTTTCTGATCACTCCGTTACACTATGCCAAAGAGTATTTCTAAAATATTCATATCTCTTCAAGCTGCTCCCTGCTTGAAACCATTCAGTAATTCTACTACCTACCAAAAAAACTAAATAGGGTGCTGATTATGATGTGGTGCCTGCTGATCTGTACCTCTACGATTATAAGAAATATTGATTAGTAATAATTTCCATTCCCTTTTTGTATGTTTTCTTTCTTTTATTCTTTTCCCTCTTTTAATTATTAAGACAAAGAAGTAGATTTGGGGCTAATAGTGGGAAAGCTAACTAGAGAAACATTGGAGAGAAGCAAGACCTTGCTGATTCAAAAGGAGAATGCCTCTTTCATGAACAATTGAGGTGGTCAGGGAGACTTGTCACAGTCAAAAATTAGCAATAAAGCTCTCAGGCAGGGTTTGAAGGTAAAATTGGTTTAGAAAGAATGAGCAAAAAACTCAGCAAAGCCAGTAAGAGTAAGGTTCAAGATGAATGACATTAAAAATTATCAAGAAGTAACATATGTGTATTTATGTGTGTATCCATATGCATATGTATATTCTTTTCTATTATATATTTGCCAGATTTGATCGTTTTTACATTTTCTTCTAAACACATATCATGTCTAGATGACCAAATCCAACTAGGTCCTTCTGACTTGTTTTTGGAATTTTCCTTTTAAGCAACACATTTTTAAACATTGGTATTACACACATGGTTCTGAATCTTACCAGTTGGTATCTGTATTAGTCAGGCAAAGGGGTGCTAATGCGAGATACCAGAGATTGGTTGGTCTTTATAAAGGGTATTTATTTGGGGTAGAATTCCAGTTACCAGGCCATAAAGCGTAAGTTTCTTCCCTCACCAGAGTCCATTGCCACTTGTTGGAGCAAGACAGCTGCTGACATTTGCCAGGGTTCAGACTTCTTGTGTTCCTCTCTTCCCGGGGCTGCATTTCTCTCTAGGCTTAGCGCCTCTGTTTCCTCCACAAGGTTATCTGTAGACTATGAGGCTCTCTAGGCTTTGCTTCTCTCCACAAGGCCAGCTGTGAACTCTCAGGTGAATGGCTCCTCTCTATCCCGCCTTGCCTTTTATATTTGATTTCCCCACCCACCAAGGGGTGGGGCTCAACGCCCTACTGACATGGCCCAGTTAACACCCTAATCATAACTTAATCATGCCCAGATTAGCAGACCAGTTTACAAGCATAATCCAATATATATTTTTGGAATTCATATTTACATCAAACTGCCAAACAACTCCAGTACCTAAGTAAAGTCTCTAAAATAATTTTCACCAATGAGGAAAAGAAACAAGTCATATTGTGTGTTCTTTCTCATAATTGAAAGAGAACTGCATTCTCTTGTGCATACTCACAGAAAAAATGTTCTTAGGATAAAAACTCACATATAGTTTGTAGTGTAGGGTAGTATTATTTGAAAATTATTTTTCCTATTATTAAATACCTCAAGTTCCTAATTGCTGAGATATGTATCCACACATTTTATGATATATTTGGTTTTGCTGTGAAATATTCAGTACAGGAAAATCCTACTGAGATAAGATCAGCTGAGAATTTACTAGCTCAGTTTATGGAAGGCGTCCTATCAATATAGTTTAAAGGTGGCACAAGGGAACATACCAAGATTTAGTAGGACACATACTACAAATTCAGCCATCAGTTGAAATCTACCTGTAGCATAAATCTACTTTCTGTGGGCAGGATTTAGAGATAGAAAATGAGGTGTAAAACTAACAGTTCAAAAAAAACATCTTTTTTATATAGTGGCTGATTAAAAGTCTAAAGTTTTAAAAAGCTTTCAACTAAAACTTAAACTGATTATTCTTTTGCTTTTCATTGTTGTTACATTGAATTTTTATCATTGGGCAAAGAAGTTTCTTTTAACAACGTTGACTCAGTAATAGAATGTGCTGTTGGAAGTTCTGGTGTATCCAATATTTGAATATTTCTGTTAGTCATTGCTCAGAACAAAAAAAGAAGAGCACATTCAGGCAGAGATCTTTGAATTATATGATTCCAAGAGAGAGAGGTGATCTCATTCCAGGGCTTTCACACCAAGTTGCCTGGGACTGGGGAGCTCGTAACATAAATAAGGCTTTTGTGCTGCTGTGTATGAGGAATGTAATTATTGAGAAAGCATGGGACATAAAGATTTCACTGCAAAATTCATTCAGTTTTCAATTCAACAAGAATGTTTTATCACTTACCATGTACACAGCAAATGACAATCTACTCTTTCCTGGTCAACAAGACTTTTGACTATTATTTAATTTCTATCTATAAAGTAAATAAAAGAAAGTCATAAATAAGGCCTATTGTTCAGATACATATTCTTTATTAAGAGACATTTTGCAGAAAACAACGCTTGCTTAGTAAATTTTCACGGTTTGGCCATTGACACTGACTTTTTAAATGACTAAATTTGAAAATAGGAAATCAAAAATTAGAAGCACATAGAAAACCAGGACACATGGAAGATAAGTGGGAAATCATTCAAAGATTGGGTTGTTTTGTAAAAATTGCAGAAGAATTGAAAGGAAATTATCTTCTGGTTTTGTATTGTTGAGTGTGAGACAATATGCTGAAGGACACAGCAATGATGGACTACTAGAAACCATGCTTCCTGATATTCATGACCTGTGAGTAGTTTTAAGCAGTAGAATTAGGAGGAAATAACATTGTGTCAGTTCTGGGCCTTAGCCTAAGAAAGCCTAATGGCTTTTATATTTGCATATTTGGGAGCCCTGAGTCACCATGTAAGTCCTTTGGTTGCCTTGTTTGAGAGACCATGTAAAGATAACACATGGAGAGAAAAATTCCTTGAGACTATTTTGAGAGGGAGAGAGGCCCAGCTATCCAAGCATCCTAGTCAGACACCCAGATTGTTCCATCCCCAGCTGACGTCTGAGTGCCACCGCATAAGGTCTTAAGTAAGAAGAGCAGAGGTGGACCCTGTCAGCCCACACAACTGTAAGAGATAGTAACGTTGTTGTGTATTAAGACACTAAATCTCAGGGCTGTATGTTTTTCAGAATAAATATCTAAAACGTGTTTATTTATTAGAATCTGAATTCTAGCATGCTAAATATATCTTTATCCATATATTCTATTCCTACCCAACTACTTCCAAATGGGTTTGGAAGTGGGTAGTTTAACAAGAAAATACATATAAACAAAAAGCAATTGCATCTTTAGAAAGATTTTTTTAAAAGACACAGAATTCACTTCGAGTGATGTACATTTTCTTTCACTCTTTTTCTTTGCATTTTAAATAGTAGAACTGTCTATTCATATGACAACGTATAATAATTCCAAAATAAAGGCACAGTAAAAGTTGAACTGTTTTGCATAAAGTGATGACACATGTCCATTCTTTCCTCTCCTCCACAGAATCACTAAAATTCCATAGAACACAAACTTAAAACCGCTGATTCGGAGGGTAGAAATAAATATTTATACTGAGAACCTGGAGTTAACATATTTAAACCCAAATTAGACATCAAATGTTAGTTACCAGAATCCCCTTCTCTCCAAGGAAGAAAACACAATATGTTATAAATCATTGACTGATAAAAAGACGATTCTAATTTGTCTGGAGTGACACATTTTGAGCTGGATTTAATTATTTAATTATGGGAGGATTGTAACATACATTCTTTTGTAAAGACTGTGAGTTAGTCATTGTCTAACTTGACAATTAAAAGTGATTTTGAGTGAGTAGACAAGATATGCTGGTATCCTAAATCCAAATCTCTCCAAGTACCTTACAAATAAACTAGACAGAACAGTGGAAGAACAAATAAAATCATAGACATGCCTTCAACATAATGAGAAGCCAAACAAACAAACAAACAAACAAAAAACAGACAAAAAAACAAAAACAAAAACAAAAAAAACCCAAAGACTTCAAATTACTTGTTCAGTTAAAAAAAATTCAAGCAGAGCTAATTCATGAGCTCCTTTTGCAAACCTTTACAGATAGCTAGGATGGGATGGGAAAAATGTGTGAAAAAGAGAAGGGGCTGGGCTAAGTCCATCTGCAAGGACCTCTTTAACTGCCACAGTAAATATTGCCTCAAATAGTGGCCTCCTGAGGGCCCTACAGACATCGAGACATTATAGGCAAGGCAGACAGCTCAGTACTTTGGTGCCGTACCAGTGGGTCTTACCTTGGAATTTATGCTCCCAGTGTGACAGAGTTGGACTCTTTTGTGATTTCCCTACACATGGCTCTTCTGCCCCTTCTATATGAACCTATAGATAGTACTAGAATTGATAGGTCTATGTCCAAGAGACTTAAATCTTTGGTCTGTCCATGTACCAGTTGGGCCCTGAATCTCAGCAGAGTTGCAACAACTACTCTACAGTTCATTGGACTCACCCAGAACAATTAACAAGGTGATGATGATGGGCAATGCCCATCCCAAGGAACAGAGAGTGTCTGCAACTGAAAGCAAGAGAGTTCCATCCATTTGCCCCATGGGATCTAAGCACCCTTTCAATTAGAGTCAGAGTGGGCATCACCCTCCAAGAATCCTCAGGATTGGGGAACGAATGATGGACTAGAGTAGACTTACTGTTCTTCTACTATTGACTTATTGTGATTCTAGCAATGGAGGAACTTTTATCATTCATGTGGAGGCAGTGGCCACCAGAGGTTCTGAGAGGAGGAAGAGGGAAAAATAGTTGTAATATGAGGGTGTTTTTGGGATTTTGGAATTGTCCTGCATAATGTGGCAGTGACGGATACAGACCGTATATATTTTGTCATAACTTACAAAATTGCACTAGACAGAGAGTAAACTATAATGTGAACTATAATCCACACTTAGTGGCAATGCTTTAAAATGTATATAGTAACAAATGTATCACACTAATGAAAGATATTGTTAATGTGGGAAAGTGTGGGAGGGGGAGAAAGTGGGACAGATGAGAATCCCCAATATTTTTTATGTAACATTTATGTAATATAAAGATTCTTTAAAATAAATAAATTAATTAATTAAAAAACTGAAGAGCGTCATCTTCAAGTATGAAAGTACTATAAATGTGGCCTGGTAAATTAGAGCTCCAAATATAAAAAAGAGAATTAAAAGGTGTACCAAATATCATAAAAACCACCTTTATAAAGAACAAATCATGGGTGATGCAAAGAGACATAGACTAAATTATACTAACAATAGCAGGGTTTAACATATTACTTGATCTGTCAAAAATATTAAATAATCACCAGGCCCAGATGTATTCTTGGGCAATTCTACCAAATCTTCAAAGACCTTAGAGCCTGTATGCCACATAAATTGCTCCAGGACACTGAATATGAAGAAAAACTTCAAAATTATTTTTCATAAAGCAAGTACAATATTAACTAATCCTGATAGTGACAGTGCAAAAAGGGAAATTAGAAACCAATATGATTTCATGAATATTGATGCAAAAATACTAAATTAAATATTTAAAAAATATTAGCAAGTAGAATCCAACAGCACACTAAAAAAATAATATACTATGACAAAATGGAATTTATCCCAAAATGTAAGGTTTGGTAACTATTAGGAAATCTATTAATATGATATATCATATTAATAGATCTAAAAGGAAAAATTACATAATAATCTTTACAGATGCTTGGAAAGTGACAAAATTAAACATAGATTCCTGATAAAAAAGAATCAAGAAGAATAATTGATACTTTCTAATGTGATTATATATATATACACACACACACACGACTATATTTAACTGTTTAATGTACATAATCATATGTTAAAAAATCAGATATTATATGTGATAGCTGTCATATATGCTATAGGATTATATGTCATATGTTGCCTTGCATATTACATAAAATATGGTGCATTATATTATATATTGGTATCTAGTATAATACTTATATGTAGTATATATGTATCTATATCCTGTAGGTAGCATCTTACTCATTGGCAAACACTAGAGGTATTTCCAGTCAGTTCAGGAACAAGGCATGAGTGCCCATATCACCACTACTATTTAACATAATACTGTAAGTATTAGCCAATGCAAATCTATAAAAGAAATTGAAAAGAGGTGTAAATCTATATATTCAGATGATATATCTCTGGAAAATCCTAGACAATAATAAAACTCATTTAAGCAGAAAACAGCATTTAGTAAAGTAACTGGATGTAAAATTAACATAATGAAATCAATAGCTTTATATTTACAAACGTTAGGAAGTTAGAAAACATAATGGTAGTTAAAACCTCATTTATAATAGTGACAAAGAAGATAAAGCACTTAGGAATAAACTTTACAAAAATGTGAAAAATGTATACAAGGAAAAAAAATTACACTCCTGAAAGATACTACATTTGACCTGAACTAAAAAACAACAACAGACATCCCTGTTTTGGGTTGGAAGACTCAAAATCATGAAGATCTCACATTCCCCTGAATTAATTTACTTACTTAAGAAAATTACTGCCCTTCCCCCAAACTAGCTTTTTATCGAGATAGACAAGTTGATACTAATGTGAATGTGAAAAATAAACCTTCATGATTAGCTATGAAAATGAAATGCAGAGCTCCAGGGAAGAATAGTTCTATCAGTTATTAAATCATACTATAAAAGTCCTATAACTTTGTGTAAATGTACAGACTGTCTAGAAATGGATCTGAGTGCATAGATAAATTTTTACTTTTTTTTTTTTTTTATTAGAGAAGTTGTCAGTTTACAGAAAAATCACGCAGTAAATACAGGATTACCATACACTCCCCCTATTAGTAACACTTTGCATTATTGTGATAACTTTGTTACAATTGATGAAAATTATTATAATTATGCTATTAAATATAGTCTATAGTTTACATTAGGTTTCATTTGTATTATACATTCCTATGTTGTTTTTTTAAGTTTTTATTCTAGTAAAATATATATGTAGCAGTTTGACATTGTTTATGAATTTCAAAAATAGATATTGGTCTCCTTCTCTGGGCATATTAGACTGTATTAAATTCAGATATTTCACTTTTACTTTATTAAATTATGATGAGGACTTTGATTCGTCCACGTCAGTAGGGACTCAGAGAAAACGACATGGCAGAGGAGAGAGTTGGAGTTTTTTTGGTGCTGGAGCCCCGGGAAGTAAATACACAGGAAAAGAACACAGAGGAATAGAGACGGCTCCAAAGACACAGCAGAAGCCCCGAGAAGAGAGAGAACCTGATTGTCTACCACTGACCTTGTGGAGAGACCAGAGTATTTGAGCCTGGAGAGAAACAAGCCCCAGGAGAGAGAGGAGACTTATCCCAGTCTACAGCTGAGATTGGAAGAAGCTGGGACCACAGAACCTTAAGAGGAAGAGGAAGGCTGAACCCTTGCAGACATTAGCAGCCATCTTGCTCCAATGTGTGACAACAGACTTTGGTAAGGAAAATAACTATAAAAGCCAACATAATTCTGGTACTTTGTGTCAGCACCCCTTTGGATGACTAATACAATATACAACATAAAATGTACCCTTTCAACTACATTCAAATATATAAATTAAATGGTATTTAATACATTCACAATGTTGTGCTACCATCACCACTTCCCATTACCAAAACTCTTCCATAACTGCAAACAGAAATTCTATACCAATTAAGAATTAAGTCCCCATTCACTACACCACCACCTTCTGCACTCTTCCCCCGCTGGTATTCTAGTTTCTGACTCTATGAATTTTCTTATTCTAATTATTTCTTATCAGTGAAAGCATGTAATATTTGTCCTTTTGTTTCCACTTATTATACTCAACATGAGGTCCTTAAGTTCATGTTCAAGTAACTTTTCATGTTCTTTTTTTGCCATTTGTATATCTTCTTTAGAGGTCTTTTGTATATTTTTTAATTGGGTTTGTCTTTTTGCTGTTGAGTTGTAGGCTATATTTATATATTTTGTATATTAAACCCTTATTGGATATGTGGTTTCCAAATATTTTATCCCATTCTGTAGGTTGTCTTTACTTTCATGATGAAGTTCTTGAGTGCACAAGTTTTAATTTTGATGAGGCTCCATTTAAATATTTTTCCTCTGATTGCTCATGCATTTGATGTAAAGTCTAAGAAACAATTCCTTACCACAAGGTCCTGAAGATGCTTCCCTATGTTTTATTATAGGAGCTTTATAGTTTTGGTTCTTATTTGATCTTTGATCCACTTTGAGTTTATTTTGTATATGGTGTGAGATAGGGATTCCACCTACATTCTTTTGCATATGGATTTCCAGTTTCCCCAGCACTATTTGTTGAAAAGACTATTCCTTTCCCATTGAGTAGACTTGATACCCTTGTCAAAAATGAATTGGTAATAGATATGAAGGTTTATTTTTGAACTCTCGATTTAATTCCATTGCTATATATGTCTGTCCTTGTGTCAGTATTATGCTGCTACTGTACTTTTTAAATAACTTTTAAAATCAGTAAGTGTGAGTCTTCCAACTTTGTTCTTTTTCAAGATGGTTTTGGCTATTCAGGGTCCTTTACCCTTCCATTTAAATGTGATGAGTTTTGAGGAAGAGGGCTCTGTCAGGTTTTGCCAGTTGTTCAAAGATTCTGTGGTAGAATGGCACCCTGGAGCAGCACCCTGGAGCACCTTACACCACCACCTTGATTGAACAGAAGCTTCAAATCCTATAGATAAATTCTGAGAATGGTAAAAGTGGCATCAGAAATCACTGAGGAAAAAGATGGTCTATTTACTAAAGGTACTGAGATAAATGAACAATGTTTTGAGAAAAAAAAAGCATTATATTAGATCCAAACATTGCAACATAGCTCCAAATAAACTGGAAATGGTTCAGAGCTCTAAATATAAAAAATTAAACCTTCCATGTATTTTATAAGAAAGAATGAATTCCTTTAAAATCTAGAAACAGGAAAAGACTTTCTAAATAGGAATAATAATTCAGATGCAAAAAAGAAAAGTGATAAATTCTGCTACCAATAAATTTCCTTTGCATTGTAAAAATAAAATAAGAACAACAAATCAAGCATAGGCCAAGTTAAAAGACAAATGACAAACAGGAGAAAATATTGGCATTATATATAATATACAAAAACCTCTTAAAACTCCATAAAAACAAAACAAAATCTTAATATAAGAATAGGCAAAAACGTGAACTAATCACCAAAAAGCATAAAAAGTGCTTTTAAGTTTTGAAAAATTCAACTACCTTTGATACTATTTCTCACCTATCAGATTGAAAAAATTTAAAAAGTTTTACAACCCATTCTGTTGTCTTGACTCTGGGAAAATAGTTACTCTTATTTCTGATGACCAAATATAAATTGATACAACCTTTTATGTAGGGGAATTTTGCAATATGTAATGCAAAATATATGTATTTACTTTTTTATCTAGCAATCCTACTTCTAGGATTTTATCCTGAAGTTTCATACTATGTAGCAATTCAAAAATATATACACTCAAAATTATTTCTTAAAACATTATTTAGAACTGTGAAATTTTGGAAACTATCTCTATACCTATATGTAAAAGAGTGATGGAATAAACTATGAATGAAGTACTATGCACCTGTTAAGCAGAATGAGGAAAATATTTAGAAATGTATATGGAATGGTTGCTAGTATATATTAAAGGATAAAATCAAGATGCAAAAAAAAAAAAAATCAACAGAGAATTTTGTATAAGGAGGGAAAATATGAAACAAATGAAAAAAATACACTGTTTAATTTTCAAAAACAGAGACAATAAATGATAAAACATTAGCTCATGAGATTGGATACCTAAAAGGTTGGTTTAAAACATGATATGGGTGGGGATGGAGGGGTGAAAATATGGTGGAATGTAATTCGGGTTAGGAAAGGGTGGAAGTGAGTTGTGGTAATAATTTCCCAAGTATAACTTTTCATATAATTTTTACTCTTGGAATCATGTTAATGTACAATAGCAATGAAATAAATAAAGGTGGGGGAAACCCTAATATTAAATACTAAAGAAACAGATAAACCTAACTCCATTTCAGAAGAATGATATAAACACATTGAAGGGGAAAAAAAGAACCAAATCTAATCCAAGTATGTGGAAAAAGTATTTTGACTATATACTCTTAGGCTAGCGACTGAAAAAATTAAAAGCAAATATTGAAATCTAGTTAGTAGATTTGATCTTTGAGTGTTTTTTTCTACATTACAATAGTTAATTTTGTTTGTTCAAGTGCTCATATTGCAAGCATTAAACCAAGCATTTGCTTTTATACTGTGGACCCCAATTCACATATTTAGAAAGATGGAAGCAAACTGTGTTCCATGTACATGGATGATGATTAACAGCTCAAAGTTAACCACATTGTAGTTTTTAAATTTCTACAGCATGGAACTCAGAGATCCCAGGACTTTTAGGTCCTTCTGGATATCCTAGAGGGTCTGCACTCTTGTTGAGTTGAGCAACTACATCATTCTTTAGCTTCTGGTTGATAACATTGGTTAATCCCCAAACATTCAGGGTACACGAAAGGCTTAAGAAGACTTTATTCTCAATGCCATATATCCCCTTCACCATTGTTGACGGTGGATGAATCCTGGATAGATTTTTGAACATGAATTCATTCTAAATCAAAAGAGGTTGCCAAAAATTGATATGTAATTAAAATCACTTATATCAGAGTTAGTATTTTGTTAAAGATTAAAGAACGAAGAAGAAGATACTGTCTTGGAAGTAAGGAAAATATCAATGTCCTTCTTTGCAATATCACTTAAATTGAATAATAAATAATTTATGAAAAATATACATTTTTACAGGTTATACCAATATTAAATTCATGCAAAGCATGAGAATAATATAGGTGATATATTTATCTTTTTGCAATAGGGCCAGTAATATCTATTTTGACACCTATATTAATAACTTTTCTTTGCTTCTTCTGTAGTGCTTTCCTGTTATTTTACCTGAGGTTTTCTTATTATAATTTAATTTTAACATCACAAAACTATGCTTACAGAGTAAAATCTTTGGACATAATAAATAGTTTGCAGTTAGGTTGCAAATGGAAAGTTGGGAGATGACTGGCATCTCAAATGATAGGGGAAAATGTAATACTATTTTTTCCTGACCACTTGGCAAAACTTTGTTCTATAAGGGTAACAATATAAATTAACTAATTAATTTGTTTAGACATTCAACAAATGTTTATTGATCTGCTATAAACTGAAACAAATATTTAAGAAAAAGGTAAACAATTGGAAATCAGTCTAAAAAGAGTCTTATGATGAAAGGCATTCTTACCAGGTAAACCAAAAACATCTTTGGAACCTCTCCAAAGCGTGACTAAAAGAATCAACTAAAGCTAATGCATCTAACGCAGTCTGTTTCATTGGTGGGTGCTATTAACAATTACCATTACCATTACAATATTTTCTAACGTATTTCACATGCATGTGATAAAATAAAGTCAAAACCATTTAAGCAGGGAAGTATTTCTATTAATTTAGAATATTTCTGAAACTAAAAAGAACTGATCCAAGGAATTTTAAATAGAGGAAAAGTGACAGAGATACCTAGACCCAGGGCACCAAGAATTGCCTTGTACGCCAGTTAGTAAAGCCTATCCTTGGGATGGTGACTCCTGGAAGAGATGACTGAGGCTGAAATAAAGGAGAATAGAATCTTGGGCCCAGGGCCTGGGCCAGGAGAGTCTAGTACCAGATAGAGATGCTACACCCATTTATTTGTATCACAACTGTGATGACTATGAATTCTGACAAATTGTATAAGAAATATCAGAGGCTAAGCTGATGTTACAGAGAGTCAGAAAAATTCAGTGTCTTAAATAAGATTAAAGTTTATTTCTCTCACACGTTAACCTGAAGATGATTGGTCCATATCGCTGGAGTACCTCTGTTCCCTGTAATCATTCAAGATTTCTTGTGTCCTACCAATCCACCTTTCCATAGTTTGCTGTATTTGGTTGGTTGGTTGGTTGGTTTTTCAGGGTCAAAGCCAGGTTGCAGCCACATAAAAAGAGGGAAAGATGAAGCCCAAGTATTTTATTGCACCTATCACTTCCACCCACATCTTATTGACCAGAAGTTAGGCAGATGGACACATTTAATCATAAAGGTGGCTGAGAAATGTAGGTTCAGCCTGCACAGACACATGTCCAGGGGATTCTAGTGCTGAAAGGGAAAAAGGAAAATGGAGACTAGGGTCAATTAGTAATATCTGCCTCACATATTATTTCACATGGTGAATCGTGATTGGAAGTGTTCAAAAAACTCAAAGTGAGAAAGTAAATCCAAAAATTTACTTTCAGGTTTCCAAAGCAACTTAAATCTTGGAATGACACATAGGAAGAAAAGAATGAAGACACCAAGTAAACCTTAAAAGTTTGAAAATTTCTTTCATGCCCATAATTATTTGGTATAATGGTTTACTAAAATTTTGGTATCTTAAAATAACATCTTTAAATACTTACTTTTTTTTCTGTTTCACTTTAATTAAGCTTCACATTAGCTCCTAAATTCCAAAATGTTTTATAAAAACTTTGTAAGGGAAAAATTCAAGTACTCCCACCTGGTGAATCAGTTACATAAAATTTGTAACCCTTCGTATCATTCAGATTGAGTTCCCATTAGCAAGTATTTTTATATGTATCATGCTGATCATGTAAATGTAGTTAACTTTCTGGGAAAAAGAAAAAGTAAATCACACAAATTGTAACTGATTAGATGCTACTGCAATCATATGGAGCTAGTGTTTTTTGGGGGAGGGGGTACTGCATATTATCTCTCCATGAATATAAATAAACTCTACTTTAATTAGAGGTTATTTTGCCTTTATGAAGGAAAGTGATTGAAAATGTAGAGATGAGGTTTCGTGTTTTGTACTGCTAGTCTTCTATTTGGATATGAATGGTAATGATGCAAGTATCATCTGCTTAGTTCTAAATACACTCAATTCAATTCACAAATATTTATTTAACTCCTCTTCCACATAAAAAGTGTAATGTACCTCACTTTTTGACAAAATGAAAAGAGTAAAGTGAACACCTTTTAGTTTCAAGAGAAACTAACTTTTCAGATTCAGCTCTAACACCAAATAGGTTCATTTTTCTTCTTGATGACGGAAGTTTTTACTAGCATCACAGACCCAGAGTATGAATAAAAATAAAAGCATACTGTCATGTCATCTCCTGTGCTCCAAGGACCAGTAGAGAGGAAAATTGGAGGTTTCTGGCCATAGAGAAACATTAGAACTTACCTATTTTCCTCTCTCCACAGAGGTTAGGGTTAGCCGGGAAGTGGTCATTTGTATAGTCCTCAGAAAACGGAATCCTTTTTTTGTGGGCCAGAAGAAAGAAAGAAATTCCACCAGTGGTTTCTAACACATGCAGCAAGAAAGGCACAAGTCAGTATTTGCTCGGTTGTCCCACTCTGATCCAGAGAGAGTCTACCAACATGCCCCTGATCATCTTAGCCCAGTGCCCTTGTAGGATTGGGTTTAGTCCGACTTATTCAGCGACCCATACAAGGAAGGGTTGGACTGATGACAACACACAGGGGGATCAGATATTTACATTTGGGGCTCCTCAAGCAAATATAACACAATGATCTTAAGAAAAACAGAATACTCACTTCACTGTTATCACAAGAAGTTTGCCTTGATTACCTTGATTAACTTTATATCGTGGCTTACATGGTTTTAATTATTAGTATGAAGGTCTGGGGACCAGAAACAAAGTCTCATTCCAAAATGACATTTGCTTGGAAGTATGTAATCACCAGAAGTGATGGTCCTGGGGATGCCTCTCTAAAACCTAACTGAAATTAATTTACAGTGTATTTCATCTATATATTCAGACAATATGTCAAGTGAATTACAAATAGAAAAATTTTTATTACCTAAACTTGAGAAAGAGCAAAAATATTTGCAAAAATGTGTTCATACTAACAAATGTCAAATTTGTTTGCATTTTGGTTTATATTACATCTTAACTTAAAAAAACTATTTTACACATTTGAAAAAGTAGAAAAGGTATACACTTGTCCCCCAGTCACCCAGACAGCTCTCAAGGAAAAAAATAGTATCTATTTCCAGAGATATTCTATGCATATCAAGCAAATATATACATATTTACATTCTTTTATGCAGATGGTAGCATACTCTATGTAGACATTCAGATTGTAGCATGAGCATTCATTCAACATATTGCTTCTTTTTTTGCCATATGATATTCCATTGTACAGAT
Source organism: Tolypeutes matacus (assembly GCA_026826555.1). NCBI lineage: Eukaryota > Metazoa > Chordata > Mammalia > Cingulata > Chlamyphoridae > Tolypeutes > Tolypeutes matacus. Next base: position 15,565,207 of record JAKSZT010053791.1, read on the forward strand.
CTACCAAAATTTACCAGTCTCCTTTTGCTAGATATATAGGATAATTTCCAAATTTTTGCCATTTCAGAACAATGCTTTAATTAATAGTCCTGTGCAAATATAATTGTACTAATGTACAATGAATAATATTAGAATAAATCCCTAGAAGTAGAAGTACTGGAATAAAGATGATTTTTACCTGGGGTTTTGGTAATTAGTGTCAACTTGTCCTCATTGCCTGTTGTAACAATTTTTATCCACTCCCCCCAACCAAATAAATGAGAGTGTCTTTTCCTCCAGAACCTCACCTATACAATTTGTTACTAAACATTTTCTCCCACTGTGATCATAACATTTATTTACAAGCATTGAAAAGTAAACTTTATCAATGAAAAGAGGAAATATGGGTGTCTACTGAAATATGTTTTGTCCGTGCTTAACTCCACAAAAGGATAAATTCAAGAAATATTAAAGTGCTTTTGATGGCTTTTTTTTTTTTTTTTAGAGAAGTTGTAGCTTTACCAAAAAATCATGCATAAAAAGCAGAGTACCCATATACCACCCTGTTATTAACACCTTGCATTTATGTGGTATATATATTTTAAAATTCATGAAAGAACGTATTTAAAATTATACTGTTAATTATAGTCCATCATTAACATTAGGGTTTTTGTTGTAAAGTCCTATGTTTTTTATTAATATTTTTCATTAGGGAAGTTGTAGGTTTACAGAAATATCATGCATAAAATATATAAAATACAGAGTTCCCATAAACCACCCTAATATTAAAACCTTACATTTATGTGATATATTTGTTACAATTCATGTACAATTTTATAATTGTACTATTAACTATAGTCCATTGTTTACAGTAGTTTTCTCTGTGTATACAGTCTTGTTTTTTCTTTTAATTTTTATTCTAATAACTTACATACAACCTAGACTTTCCCTCTTTTAATCTCATTCATAGATATAATTCAATACTGTTAATTACATTCACAATATTGTGCTACTGTGACCACCATCCATTGCCAAAACTTTACAATCAACCCAAATAGAAATTCTGTACAATTTAAGCATTAACTCCCTCTTCCCTACCCCCATCTCAGGCTCTGGTAATCTATATTCTAGATTCTGAATTTTCTTTTGCCAATTATTTCATATCAGTGAGATTATACAATATTTGTCCTTTTGTGTCTGGCTTATTTCATTTCACCCAACATGATGTCTTTAGGGTTCATCCATGTTGTCACATGAACCAGAACTTCATTCCTTTTAAGATGCTATAATATTCCATTGTATGTCTATACCATATTTTACTTATTCATTCATCAGTTGCTGGACACTTGGGTTGCTTCCATCTTTGACAATTGTGTATACTACCTCTGTGAACATCGTTGTGCAGATATCTGTTAGAGTCCCTGCTTTGAATTCCTTTGGTTATATACCTAGATGTAGGGTTACCAGGCCATATGGTAATTCTATACTTAGATTTCTGAGGAACAGAAAGCTTTTATTCTTTTTTTCTTGATTTCCAGCTCAGCTTGCTCATTACTAGTGTATAGAGACACTACTGATTTTTTTGTGTTGATCTTGGACCCTGCCACTTTGCTGAATTTGTTTATTAGCTCTACTAGCTTTGTTGTAGATTTTTCAGGACTTTCTATATAGGATCATGTCATCTGCAAACAGTGAAAGTTTTATTTCTTTCTTTCCAATTCAGATGCCTTTTGTTTCTTTTTCTTGCTTAACTTCTCTGGTTGGAACTTCCAGTACAGTGTTTGTGGCAGTTTGAAATTATTATATGTATCTTCAAAAAAGAAAGGTTATGTTTGTAAACTAATCTGTTCCTCTGTGTGTGATACCATTTGATTGCATTAGATTCAGTTGAGGAGTCTTTGATTAGATTTCTTGATGAGATCGATTTGCATTGGACTACATCAGTGAGGTATGACTGATGAGGCTTGAGTCTCCACTCCCTTGCTGGGTCTGATATAAAGGGACAGACAGACAGACACAGAAAAAGGGAGCTGTCATGTTTGATGCTGACATGTGAGCGAAAAGACTAGAGTTTTGCCTACAGCTGAGCTTCAAGGAGAGAAGTCCTAAGAGACAAGCCCCATGCCAGGAGAGAGGACTATAGGATCCCTGAAGCACAAAGCCCCAAGAGGCTGGGCCCACGGAGCAGCTCAAGAGGAAACAGCCCAGAGAGGAAGGCTGAAACCTAGGCAGAAATTGGCAGCCATCTTGCTCTACCATGTAGCAACATGCTGGAATCAACAATAGCTGACTTTGGTGAGAAAGCATTGCTGCTGATGCGTCGATTTGGACATTTCATGGTCTTGGAACAATACACTTTTACCCCAAATAAATCCTCATTATAAAAGCCATCCCATTTATGCCACTTTGCATTGGCACCCCTTTGGCAAACTAAAACCATGTTGAGTAACAATGGTGACAATGGGCATCCTTGTCTTGTTCCAGATCTTACAGGGAAAACTGCCAGTCTTTCACCATTGAGTATGATGTTACCATTGGGTTTTCATTGTGGCTTTTATCACATTGATGAAGTTTCCTTCTATTCCTATTTTTCCAAGTGCTTCTATCAAGAAAGTATGCTGGAGTTTGTCGAATGCCTTTTCTGCATCAAATGAAATGATCGTGTGTTTTTTCCCTTTGTTTCAGTAATGTGATGTATTACATTAATTTATGTTTTTGAGATAAATCCCAGTTGATCATGGTATATAATTATTTTAATGTACAATTGGATTCGATTTACTAGTATTTTGTTGAGGATTTTTGCATCTATATTCATAAGAGAAATTAGTCTGTAATTTTCATTTCTTGTATTATTATTATTTGTCTTTGGTATTAGGATGATGTTGGCTTCAAGGAATAAATTAGGTAGTGTTTCCTCCTCTTCAGTATTTTGGAAGAGTTTGACCAGGATTGGTATTAATTTTTCTTGGAACGTTGGTTGGGATTCACCTGTGAAGCCATCTTGTCATCAACCTTTCTTTGTTGGGAGGTTTTAGATGACTGATGCAATCACTTTATTTTAATTGGTCTGTTGAGATAACCTAGTTCTTCTAGAGTCAGTATAGGTTGTGTGTTTCTAGGAATTTGTCTATTTCATATAGGCTCTCCAATTTGTTGGCATACATTTGTACGTAGTATGCTCCTACGTTGATTTTCCAGTTCTCTGTCTGTTATTGACGTCCTGGTTCATTCCACTGTGGTCAAAGAAGGTAAGATGCTTTGTATAATTTCAGTCTTTTTTAGTTTATTGAGACTTGTGTTATGACTCAATATGTGCTCTATCCTGCAGAATGAACCATATACTATTGAGATGAATGCATACCCTGATATTTTGTGGTGCAACGTTCTGTATATGTCTGTTAGGTCTAGTTCATTTACATATTATTCAAGTTTTCTGTTTCCTTATTGATCTTCTGTCTACATAATCTATCTATTGATGAAAGTGGTGTATTGAAGTCTCCAACTGTTGTTGTAGAGGTGTTTATTTTTCCCTTCAGTTTTTTTTCCTTATTAGAGGAGCTGTGAGTTTACTAGAAAAGTTGTGGGTTTACGGAACAGGCATGCATAAAATACAAGATTCCCATATACCACCCTATTATTAACACTCTGCATTGGTATAAAACATTTGTTATAATTGATAGTACATTTTTATTATTGTACCATTAACTATAGTCCATGGTTTGACTTAAGGTTCACTGATTGTGTAGTGTAGTTCCATTGTTTCCTTTTTTTAAAGTTTTATTCTACTAATATATGTATAATCTAACATTTCTCCTTTTAATCACATTCAGATATATATTTCAGTGCTGTTAATTATGTTTGCAATGTTTTGCTACCATCACTACCATCCATTATCAAAAATTTGCATCATTCCAAATAGGAATCTTGCACATTTTAAACCTTAATTTCCCATCCCCTATCCCCATCCCGTCCCCTGGTAACCTAGATTCTGACTTTATGAGTTTGATTATTCTAATTATTTGAAATCCGTGAGATCATACAATGTTTGTCCTTTTGTATCTGGTTTATTTCACTCAACATGATGTCTTCCAGATTCATCCATGTTGTGGCATGTATCAGGACTTCATTCCTTTTTACAGCTGAGTAATACTCCATTGTATGTATATACCACCTTTTATTTTATCTACTCTTCAGTTAATGGACACTAGGAGTGCTTCCATCTTTTGACAATTGTGAGTAATACTGCTATGAACATCAGTGTGCTGGAACATCTGTTTGAGTCCCTGCTTTCAATTGTGTTGGGAATATACCTAGTACTGTGATTGTTACTCATATGGTAATTCTTTATTTAGCTTTCTGAGGAACTGCCAAACTGTCTTCCACAATGGCTGCACTGTTTTACATTGCCACCAGCAATGAAAGAGTGTTCCTATTTCTTTGTATCCTAACACTTGTTATTTTCCAATTTTTTAAAATAGCAGTCATTTTAATGGGTATGAATCGGTATCTCATTGTGATTTTGATTTGCATTTCTTTTTGTTTTCTGACCATTTGTATATCTTCTTGGAAAGATGTCTATTTAAGTCTTTTGCCCATCTTTTAATTACTTAATTTTTTTTTTTGTCTTTTCATTGTTGAGTTGAAGGATTTCTTTATATATTCTGGGTAATAATTTTTTATCGGATATGTAGTTTCCAAATATTTTCTCCCATTGTGTAGGTTGTCATTTTACTTTTATGATAAAATCCTTTGTGGCCAAAACAAAAAGTTTTTAGTTTTGATGAAATCTCATTTACTTATTTTCTCTTTTGTTGCTTGTGCTGGGGTGTAAAGTCTAAGAAACCATTGCTTAACACAAGGTCCTGAAGATACTTCCCTATGTTTTTTCCTAGGAGTTTGATAGTTCTTGCTCTTATATTTAGGTCTTTGATCTATTTTTTGAGTTGATATTTTTGTATAAGGTATGAGGTAGGGGTTCCCTGATTCCTTCTTCTCTCAGCTCCAATCTGCTCTTGAAACCCTCCTGTCAATTTTCATTTCAGTTATTGTGGTCTTCAGTTCTACTAGTTCTGTTTGGTTCCTTTATAAATTTTAAAATTTCTCTCTCTTTACTAATATTCTCATATTGCACATTCATTGTTTCCCTGATATCCTTTATTTCTTTCTCTGTGTTTTCTGTCATCTTCTTAATTATTTTTAAGATTTTATTTTTTTAAGGCTTTGTTTGTTATGGCCACATTCAAGTCTTCTTCATTGATGTTTTCTAGATTTTTATCCTCTTCCTTTGGGTGGGCCATCATTTCCTATTTCTTTGTTTGTCCTGTCCTACCTTTTTTTTTTTTTTTTGCACACTGTACATTATAATGTTTTTAAATGGTAACGTTGGGATTATTCCCTAAGATGTCTGTTTCTTGATTTTGTTACCAGCTGGTAATAAGACAGAGATTTCTTGAGCTTCAGCCCTCCTGTCAGGAAGGTCTGCCCAAGTCAAATGCAGTGTTAAGGGTTTTCCCTGTCTTTCTGGGCCTGTGTTTTGTCCTGGGATTTTGCTTGTTAACTGTTTTGAAATTCTTCTGTTTATAGGAGTTTGGTTGTCCCCTCTGTTTTCCAGAAGACAGATCTCCCTCTCCCAGGTATATTTAGCTAGCAAGCCTTTGCCCCAGACTGCTCACCCCTGTAGTTTTTTATACTACTTTAATTATCTCAAACTGTTTTTCCCTGAATGGCAAATTCTTGGAGAAGGAGCTTGCCCAAGAGGACTTCCCCAAGTCAGTCTTTCCCAGTTGAAACAGGGGCAGGGGCTTAGGAAGAGGGTGACTACTGGCTCCAAAGTGCCCTGCGGGGGTAAGGGAGGAAGGATGAGGAAGGGTGCCAAGAGCTCCTTCCATGGCTTCCCAAGACTGAGCTCTCCTGGCCTGCCTATCAATTGCAGCCCTTTAACTAACTGTTTCTGCAGCCCTGAGGAGGCAGTGTCTTTAAGTCTCTTCTACCACAGCCCTTTGTTGTGTTGAACAATGGCCCCTTTCAGAACAAGGCACCCAGTAATCCAAATTTGCTAATCAAAATCTGTGATCAGTGATTGGCTGTGTGTACCCCTGGTCTTGGGGAAGAAAATGTTTATGTCCCTTTCTGTCACCAGGAAGTTAAGGACTGGACTCCATGGGACCCTGCTGTAAGAGTAGGGAATTGGCACTGGTAGCCACTGCATTCTTTGCTCCCATTTTCTTCTGTTTCCCCTCTTTATATTGTTTTTTCCCCCCACATTATCTCTTTTTATTTTGTGTGTCCATTAGCAGGAAATTGGACTTTTCTTGTTCAATTGTATTCTGACTCTTATAGGAATCAGAGTAGAGTTATATATTGAAAATACAGTAGTATTGGGTTTTGCATTTACCCTTTTAGTTACCTTTACTGAATATCGTCACTTCTTCAACTGCTCCAAGCTAGTCTCTCCTGTCTTTTCCTTTCAACCTGGAGAACTCCCTTTAGTAAGTTTTGTAGGGCAGGCCTTTTGTTGAAGAAATCTCTCAGTTTCTGTATATCTGTGAATATTTTAAACTCTTACTAATTTTTGAAGGACAATTTTGCCAGATAAAGAATTTTTGGATGACAGTTTTCCTCTTTCAGTCCGTTAAATATATTGTACCACTGGCTTCTCACCTCCTTGATTTCTGATGAGAAATCAGCACTTAGTTTTACTGATAATCCCATGTGTGTAACAAATCACTTTTCTCTTGCTGCTTTAAGAATTCTCCATCTTTGGCTTTTCATATTCTGATTAGTATGTGCCTTAGAGTAGGTCTATTAGGGTTTATTCTGTTTGGAATATATTGCACTTCTTGGACATGTATATTTATATCTTTTATAAAAGTTGGGAAATTGTCACCCATTATTCACTCAAATATTCTTTCAGCCCCCTTTCCATTCTTTTCTCCTTCTGGGTTATGTTTCAAGCTGCCACTCAAATCCCTGAAACATTGCTCAATTTTTTTCTATCCTTTTCCCTATCTGTTCTTCTGATTATATGAGTTCAATAATTCGTCTTCTAGTTTGCTGATTCTTTCATCTGCCTGTTCAAATCTACTGTTGTTTGTCTCTAGGGTATTTTTTAATCATTATTGTACCTTTCATCCCCATCAATTCTATGATTCTTTTTAAACTTTTTAATTCTTCATTATGCCCACACATTGCCTTCTTAATATCCTTTACCTCTATATCCACCACTAATTTATTTCTATCCATATATTTTCCTTCATCTCCTTGAATTTATATGAGGTTTGTTTGAACTTCTGTGATTAGTTGTTCCAAATTCTGTGTCTTTTCTGAAGTTTTAATTTGCCCCCTTTACTGAATCATATCTTTCTGTTTCTTAGTATGACTTGTAAGTTTTTGGTGAGGTATGGGCATCTGATTATTTTGATGTGTTAACTTTAAAGATCAGTTTCTCCCTCTTGCCTAGGTTTTATTGTTGATTGGTTTTGTGTTAAGACTTTTCTTTGATGCTTGTTTTAACTTTTCTGGACATTTAGAATAGCCCATGTTTAAATGTTCATCAGCTTTTCTCAGCTCTTCTGTACCAAATTCTTGTCCTGGATATGCAGTACAATTAAGATTGACAATTTTTTTGTGTAATTGTTTCACCTCCAGGAGATATCTTCCTTTTCTCTGGTCCTTCTCCAAGAACCTTGATGTGTTCTTTTACATTTTGTGCAGAAATTTATCCCCACCTCCTATGATTTGTTTAAATTCTCTCCCTCACAAAGTGTCCCCTTTTAATTACACTTTTCAATTCTGGGACCCATCCTGTATTAGAAAGGTTCTGTTTCTTTCCCCAAGGCTTTTCTGCCTTCAGTTTCTTCCCCAATAGGGTATCGTGTCTTAGGTAGCCAGAAAGGCTCAATCTATAAAAGACTCTTTTGCACTTAGATGTCCAGCAAACAGAGACTGGATTGAGTGTGTACACTTCTTGCCAACAGTTCTGCCATGGTCTTTTCTTATACTGGGGACACTTTTGTATGTGACTCTCTTAAGCCACTTGTGTTCTTACCTGGGTCTCTGTGGACATGAGTCCCTGTGCTTGGATATCCACGGGGTTCTAACTTGCTGCTATGAGTGGCTCTACGGTCTGCCTCTGTGGCAGGAGGGACCTGGTCTACACTGCACTGTGCAACTCTCAAGCTGCGCTGGATGAAATGTGGGGGTGAGGTCCAGACTGGATTTTATTTTCTATTTCTTTGATTCAGCATTTGTGGAGTCAGTCCTTCTCTAGTCTCTTAACATCCTTTAGAGTTCCAAACAAGTGGGATTTGTTGTTTTATTAGTTGTTTCTGAGGGGAGGCTTTTCCAAGGGATGTCTTATGTCATCATTTGCTGTCACTCCTGTTACCAAACATTTTGACCTTTGCCATTCAAAGAAGTGAAAATGATATATTTAAGTTTTCATTTTCTTTTCTCCTAGTAACAAGTTTGTGCATCTTAACTTATATTTAGAAGTTATTCTTAATTACTTTTCTGTAAACTGGTCATAGTCTTTGCCATTTTTTCTACTGTACCATTGTTGTTTCTATTGTGTGGTATTATACAGGGAAATTAGCTCTTTATCCATAATATAAATTGTAAGTATTTGTACCTCAGTTTCTTGTTTTTTTTTTCAAGGTTAACCTTGTTTTGATGGATTTTTGATGTGGATATTTTTATTTAATATAATATAGTTAGTTTTTCACCAGCCTTCCCTTTATGGCCTTGGTTTCTGTGAAGGGCCTTTATTATTATCAGGTTTTTAAATTCCCCATGGTTTCTTCTACTACTTTTATTGTTTCATTTATTTCTATATTTTTGTTTCCTTTTATTTCCCATAATATAACTGAAATTCATGTTGGTGTGGAATAATATGTATGGCTGCAACTCTATCATTTGGGATGGTTATCCAGTTGTCATATCACCATATATTTGTTGGAATTAATATTTCAAACCCTTTTGAAATATTATCTTTACTACTACACTTGTATTATGTATTTGGATCAATTAATCTGTTCTATTTGATTATCTATTAGCCACTAGCAAAGCAGACAAGTAGTGTTAGTATTCTGTGATGTAGAGTCACTAACAAACCAATCCTCCATTTTAAAGGTTTTATTTTCTAATCAACAAAAATGTATTCAACTAGAGAACAGAATTATAAATTAAAACAGTAAAAAATGAGATAGGGTATCACAGAAGTTGAAGAAATTATATCCAGGGCTGGCAGGGATGAAGGGAAAAGATATTTTTGTACATTGCTTGATGATATTAGGAAAATCATTTGTCAGTACCTGTGAGAACATAAAATGCACATACTCTTTGGTGAATCCAGTGTACAAAAGTAAAGTATGATATGTAATACTTAAACACCAATGTCTATAGGGCCAAAGAAAAAGTATAATATTGCATTTGTTAAAATGGAACATGTGTCTTAAGGTTCTCTATTGACATTAAATCAAGTGTTTTAACATGAAGATTGAAGGTGATGCCAATGGTTTATTTTAAACTCTAATGTTCTGTAATAATTTATCTAATTATTTGGGGGCTCTTGCTTAGAAATAAACTTTAATTTTGTCCAACAAAGAGAGGTATATTGCATTAGGTATATTGAAACTATCTTGCCTCTGACCTGGTTTCACAAAAAGCATCACTTGCCTTTTCTTCTTGCTCTTTTATTTTGCGGTTCAAGTAAGAAAGAAAGAAGAAAAAAGAAACAAAACTTTGGTGAAAATAGCACTGGTATCGTAGTTCCTATAGAATAGGGAGAAAACTGAAGTGGACATTTGGACTGTGAATGATCCCTTCTCTAAGCAGAAAGGACAGAGGTCTCTGGAGGAACATGAGGACATGGACAAAGTGGCCTGAAACAGGATTAAATGGAAGAAAAAGGAAGCACAAGGAAGTATGAAATGTCAGAGAATGACAGAGATGGTAATTTTTGGTGAGGGAGATTATGAGCTGTGATGTGAGTAACCAGCAGAAAATATATGCTGATGAAGGAGATGTCAGCCAGGTAAAGAGAGAAAATGGAACAAATCTTCTACAAGGAGTCAGGAGACCATTTGTAAACTGATTCTGAAACACTGCAACACCTCTACTGAAAATGGTGTGTGTGTGTGTACTTCTGGGAAGAGCATGGGTACAGGTTGGAAAAGTAGTTTGCTGTGGCCTCAATTGTCTAGTAATATACCAATGTCCTGTGTTGAAAGTATGCCAGTCAATAGAGTTTGCTACTCTAGGTGAGATATTTTGTACATTTTGGATGGTCTGGCCTAAGGACAAAGCAAAAAATATTCTGGGCTTGGCAGCCAGTTCATATATGTGGGGATGATTTCCAATCTTCTAATGAGAAACAAAGGACATCATTATATACAGTTTCAATATATACTAACGTATTCAGTGAATAGATATCTATATGACTTGAGATGGACAATCACAGTCACATACATCTACCCTAAGCAATACCAGAAATTTTTTTTTGGGGGGGAGGGCGGGGGATCATTTATCGAAATTATTTGCAAGCCCAGAGCCATTCCACAAAATAAAGTAGCACCCAGTGATGTGCTTTCCCCCCAAGAAAGTGTAAAGACTAGAGCTTTTGTGGGTGGTTCTTATTGGAAAGATCTGAAAGACTCTTTCTCTAGTTTCGTGTACAAAGAAAAATATTTAAAAAGAAAGGAAAGTAAGGAGGGAGTGAGACAGGGAAATTTAATAAGAAAATGTAATTGACTGAGACTTAGGCACTTTTGGAGAAGTGTTTCATACCAAGAATAAGATTGTTAGATTCTCTAGTAAAAATAGCAATTAAGCACATTCTGTCCCATGAATCGTTATACCAGCCTAGTTTCATGTTATTTGTCAGTTACTTCTAAATGATAGGTGTCAGTTAATTTGCCCCAAGCTTAAAATATTTTAAATATGAAAAGTGTTCCCATTATTTCAAGCCTTCCCAGTGGTATTTATTTCTTAAATATATTTTTAAATTCAAAATGATCTATGTTGGTTAATAAACCCCTCTGAGGCTGATGTCTTGGTCTTTGTTTAAAAATCTATGAGCTCAACCCTATTTCCATAGAGTCTGGGGTCAGATTTCGTGTTCTCAGGAATGAATTCTGATAAGATGCAGATGTGCTTTTGCTATCAGTCTCCTGTACAACACCCCCTGCTCTATCCTGGCCTTGATCCCAAGATCCCTAGTGGCTACCCACTTCTGAACAAATAACAGGAGCATCAACAGGCTAAGTTTAGACCTGCCTCAGTGGAGAGGGAGTTTCAGCCAGGCCTGACAGCAAAGGGATCATGACTGAGAGTGGTAACTCACATCAGCCAAGCCTCTGATTTCCCCAAGAATATTAATAGCCCAGCCAAGGACTCAAAAGATGGAAAGTGGCCAGTGAAAAGGATAAAGGAGGAGGCCATGGAAAGAAATGGCTGGATGAGGCCAAAAGATAAATGGTTGCTCGTCCTGACAGCCTTAAAGGTCTAATTTTTCTAAATTAGAGTCTTTGCATTTGTGAGCTAGCCCTAAAACTACAACTTGTTTAGTCCTTCCCTTTCTAAGCCTAGGAGGTATACCCTGGTTATCATAATCCTGCCTACCCCTCTCCCCACCCCTCACCCCCACCTACATGCTGATAGAATGGACAGACAGATTGGATGGGAACCAGGACAGAATTTCACCACATTTGTAGCATTGGATTAGTAAGCTATAAACTGTAATTTTTTGTGAGTGTATATTTTAAAGGCTAATAAAAAATAGAGTGATGTGACTAAATCCTAATAGGTAATTAGACTCTTTTTTTTTTCAATAAAACAGATAGAAACTTACCAGAATTATTTAATTAGTATGGAAAATAACAGTTCTAAACATAATAACAATGGAGAGGATTAACCACATAACTCTGTCTCACAGAAACACTGGGCAACTTCAATAATCAACAATAAGGTCAAGATTAAGAGAATTTTCTTATATACATAGGGTATAGCATTTTGCAACATATAAAATAACATTAAGGAAAATAGACTTCAAAATTTCATGTGTAGTTTTCATATAAAAATATGGAAAAATACTTTAAAAGGATCTAGTAGGTAAGTGGCAAAATTAAAGGTGAAAAAAGTAAAATGAAAATATTTCTAGGAAAAAGACTGAGTTAAGCTAACTTTTTCTTAAGAACTGACTTTATCATTAAAATTCTTCTTTCTTATCTAACTCTGCGTAACAGACCTAACTAATAACCAGCTAATACTAAATGCTCCTCAACTCCAAACAAACAAAAACGACCCAAGCTTGTGTGCAGGTTTTATGGAACTGAACAGATGTCTGAAGCAGCTGACAAGACAGAAAGTGCCTTATAGCAGATAACAATACAGAACACACTGTTTAGAAATGTCTTGTCTCACTTTGCTCTGCCAGCAAGTTCAGGGAGTTAACAATCAAAACTGCCTCATGTATTTAAACTTTGTGCAGTGGGTCATATAAACATTCTTTGAGTTAAATGGTGTAATAGATCTAAAAATCTCTTATCCGCATTCTCTTCTCTCTGAGATTTATCACGCTGTGATACAAATACCGGCAGTATTTTACAACACAATGAACTTGGCTTTTTCTAAAGCCAGTAACTTGCTGATTCCTGGAAATCTAGAGAGCTATAAAAGGGCTGTTGGACACAATCTTGGGGGGGATTTTAGAAGTGCATCCTTAGAATACATTTTAAATTACAATAGGATCATATTTCTAATACTAACAATATCTGAATATACATAAATATTCATATAAGAGTTAAAGTATGCCAAAAGTCTGTGTCCAGGGAAACTCTTCAACTCTGACAAGTAGCCAACCCAGAAAACTTGTGATATTTAATTATCTTTATCTGTTTGCTTCTATTTTACTTCCCTTTTGGGGGATGGACCAGGGAGTTAGACCTTAAGAGATGATGACTAAAAAATTCTAGTAATTTCATTGTTGCCCTAAAGCAATATGTCACTGTCAATCACACCTCTGTCTGTTGCACTCTTGCCTATGTCAGAAGTGGCCCTCTGGGGAATTTCATGGTTGCTGGGGGTTCTTACCCTCCCCCCCCCCTTTTCCTTTTTCTTCATTACTGAAAGTGTGATGTCATCACAGCTCTATTAGCTCTTGCATGACAATAAAAGCACATTACCATAAAAGAAATACTCCTGTGCTCATTACCAGGGAAGTGACTCCGTTCAGGATTTGCCTTTTCTCTGTGTCGGCCATCCTTGCCTGCCAGGTCTCTCTCAGAGGAGTCCTGGAAAATGAAGATATCAAACACTCTGTTAGGATCCAGTGGCATTCCTCTCTTCAGTCCCTACAGAGTGGGCCTGAAAAGCAAGTCTCCACTTATTTTGGTTTTAACAAAGGCAAACAATGGGTGGCTGTGTGCAAAGCCTTTTTTCCTATTGGATCTATAGGCATTATCCTAGGAAGCTCCATTCACAGGAGGATAATGCACAGGGCCTCTCTCCTTGCTTCGATTATAGCTCAGTCTGTCTTAGGCCTCCTCTCATTTTCTTTCTGGCCATTTTAATCCTTTGGCTTACAGAGTTACCCAAGAATTAAATAAACTAAATTAGAAGAAAATGTGATGCCTCCAAGACATGGAATCCTAAGATAAAGATGTCTTGTTTTTTCTCTACCATATATAATCTGTATTTGTGGTAAGCATCTTTGGTAGAGGCATTGGGAATGCTCTTCATTCTGAATCCTGTGTGGAATCCTGGGAAGTAGTCACCCTTTTCTCAAGTTATATGTTCTCTGTCAGATATTTCCTCAAAGTTTTTACTTTTAATTTACTTTCATTTGTTAACCATTCTCTTTGTGGGGGAGGAAAGTTAATTTTTAGAACTAAAAAGTTCATTTTTGCCACCATAAAAGCTGTAATGACATTTTTCAAGGAAATCTCTTATTACATATTTAATTTTAAAAGTTTGTGCATTGAGTCCTGAAATTACTGGTAGAAATGAAGGCATGTGCTTTGACAGTTCACAAAGAGCATGAAGTTTGTAGGTTTTTGGCAACCTTGAATCCATTGTTAGATTAACTGCTTTAACTGACTCGATATAAAAAGAACTACAAGTGTATGCTCAATAGGTGATTGTAGAAGGTTGCGTGTCCATTAGCTGATGCAGCAAATAATAGATAATTATAAACTGGAGTTTATAAACTGGAAATTGAAAAGAATAATAGCAATCCAGAATTTGGTCAAGGCTATTACTGACTTAATTTTAACTCTGCATACGAGTTTCGCTTAGAATATTTTCTGAACTCTTGATTGTTAATATAATAAATTCTTAATTATTTAAAGGCAAATTATGGAGTTCATATGTTTAGCAAACCCTAGGTATGTCTTTTTTCTATCGTCATTATAATTTTAGATTTGGTCTTTTCAACAAAGGAAGAATGACCCTGGATGTTTGATAAAATTATGATCACAAAATTCACACTTGGCATTTCTTGTTATTTCTTTAAAAATTAGGATAAAGAAGAAATTTTTAAGGTAGATTATAAATTTTCTGGGAAATATAATTTATCTTTCATAGTTTGGTCGTCTTTCTTACCTGAATGTTTAAAGTTTGTGCTAAGAAAAATCAGGATATATCATTTGTAAAACTTAATTTAAAAAATTGTGCCTATTTTTATAATGCATAATTAATTTGTTGTTCCCCAACAAAATTTTGGAAAGAAGCAATGAAATAAATGTATCATTAGCTTGAAATGCTACTGTTTTTCACATGTGGAAAACAAATTAATCATAAAGATACAATTTTTTTTTGTTAAAGTAAAAAAAGAAGATGGTTTATATTGGTGGCATATTAGAGAAGCCCATTTCAAAATAGCTTAATCAAACAACAATAAAAAAAAGGAATTTATTGACTCAAGTAACTTTGAAGTCCTTGGATGAAACTTGCTTTAGTCCAGGCTGGTACAGAGCATCAAACCCCGCCTTCTACCTCTCAGCAGTCCTTCTGGTTTTGTATTGCCCTCATGGTCTTCTACTATCGAATGACATGCAGCCAGGAAAGGCGACAACTGGCAGCTGCAGATTTACATCATCCCAATTTTTCAGCTTCAGAGAAGAGAATTTCTCTTAAATCACTAAATCAGTACCAATATATCAGTATCAGGAAACATTTGATTGGGCCACATCACATTGTCCAGGAGAAAAGAGTTCTGTGACTGATCAGGCTTGGGTCATGTGATCTCTTTTCTGGTGTAGAAAGACAGTTTTAACACTGGAAGAAGATGGGGGTAACAGTGTGCTGAGCAACCTAATCAAAGAGAGTATCTTACGATTGTTATATTATGAATCTGAATTAATTGTGAACAATTAGAATATTTACTTATAAATTACTTGCTCCTCTGAGCTCTTCTTTGCCATAGGACATCAGGATAAGATTTACCACTTAGATAAGTATTTAGTAGTGTCTCAAACTTAACATGCCCAAAACTGATCCCTAAATCTGTTCTTCTCATAATCTCCATTTTTGTAAATGGCTATTTAGATGAAAAATAATTTATGCATTTTTTTACACCTTAATTTCCTCATTTCTAATTCATCAGAAAAATATTTTGGCTTTATGGGTAAAACATATCCAGAATCTAATGATATCCCACCATCTCCATCACTACTCTGCTCACCTAAGAGATCATCTCATTATTGTAATAGCCTCTATTGGTATCCCTGCTTCCATCATTGATCCGCTACAATTTGTCCTCCACACAGAAGCCAGAGTGAACAGAGATAGACATATACATATATGACTATGCCCAGTCTCAATTTCTTTTTTTTTTTTTTCTCTTCTCTAGCATTTGTATTTCTCATTGATATATTGCATTAGTTTTCTAGGGCTGGATGGCTTAAACCAATAGAAATTTATTGTCTCACAGTTATGGAGGCTTTGAGTCCAAAATTAAGGTGTTGACAGGGTCCTGCTCCCTCAAAGCTATTGGAGAGACTCCTTCCTTGCTTTTGGTGGTTTTGCTCACAATACTTTGCATTATCTACTGTATCTGCCTGTTTCTGTGTCCAAATTTCCCTCTTCTTATAAGAACAACAAGCATATTTCAGTATGGCCCACTCTAATCCAGTTTGGCCTCATCTAAACAAATCACATCTTCAAAGATCCTATAGCCAAAGAAGGACACATTCATGGGACTATAGGGCTTGAACATATCTTTTTGGAGTACACAATTCAATCTATAACATGCTTGAATGGAGAAAACTTTCTGCCTTGATCTGTTTTGGTTTGTATTTACTTATTTGCTCCAACAAGTAAGCATACTCTTGTATTCATTACTCTTGGGTGATCAAAGAAAAGTAGAGAAGCATGGAAACAAATATGAAGAGAAGAACCTAGTGGAGTCACACAGTTTTTTGCTCTTTATAAAGGACTTAGGTTATGATATTGCTTATAAGGCTGATCTATCTAGTTATCTCTCTTCAATAAACAGGAAATATGGTCAAACCATTATCATAGCTGCTCTACTCCTACAACTCTGAGGGATTTTTCAATATAAGCCATTGTTACATAAGCTGGTATCATGTATAATGTTAAAGGCTAATGAAATGATTTTAAAAATGGATCATCTTTCTTATTCCCCATTTCTCCATTTATCATTGCTCTTATCTTCTGGTAGACATTGTCTACATGGTTAACAGAGAACTGACAACCTTGTGCACCCGTGTAATTGCTATAATTTGTTACAGCTAACTGACCATTTCCCTGTGTGGACTAGTTTGGGCTTTACATATGGCATATGTTAATCCATAGCAACGTTTCCAAGAATGTTGAATTATTAGCTTTGCAGAACTCTTTATATGCCTAATCTCATCCAGCCTCACAAATTGCCAAATTATACCCTTTTCTTTTTCCACCAGTGAGTGGTCTGCTGTTTCTATTTCCCCCATGCTTTTAAATTATCCCTCAGTCTTTGCTTTTGAGAAGTTTTACTATGATGTATTTAATGTGATTTTCTCTTTATTTATCCTGATCAGAATTTGTAAGGTTTCTTGACTCTAAGGTCTGATATCTTTTGACAGTTTTGGAATATTCTCAGCCAGTATCTGTTCAAATATGATCACTGCTTGTTTTCTTCCTTTTCTTCCAGGGCTCCAATGAAGCTTCTTACTGGAACATTTTACTGTGGCCCCTGTGTTTCTTGCCCTCTTTTGCATACTTTCCAAAATTTTTGCCCTCTGAGTCAGCCCAATAATATCCATGGATTATTTTAGAGTTCAATGATCCTATCTCCAACTATTAAACTCATATATTGAATTTCTAATAATTGCATTCTTATAATTGCATTTTTAGTTCCAGAGTTCCATTTGATTCTTAAATTCTATATCTTACCACATATTTTCTTGAACCTATTATCAGAGTTTCTATCTGATAACTTCAGTAACTGGACCATCTTTAGGTCTGTTTATTTTTTCCCTCTGTGTCCTGTTTCTTTGTATGCCTAGTACTCTTTACTCAAATAATTAATGTTATTTAGGAAAAAATATAGAGGCTCTGAATGGTATTATCCTCCTCTAGAGAATTCACTCTCCTCTGGCATGTGATAGGGCCCTACTCTATCTATCAACACTAGGTAGAGTTTTCATAAGACCTTCAAATTCTGATTCTCCTCAATATGGTTTGGCCCTCTAGAGATCCTAAAGAAGAGCCTGGAGTCTTTACTTTGTCTCCTCCACTCAATTCTTCAGAATCATGAGATAGTCAAAAGCTTCACTCTATTTTTCAGAGGCTTCCTGCTCAACTTCTAGTCTTTTGCCCTTGAACAGATTAAGAATTTGGCAAGTGTCTGAAGAGAAAATCCACTAGAGTTGGGCTCACTTCTTGTCAGTTCCTTCTCTCCAAGATATTGGGCAACACATCTAAAAGCTTTGTACCTTTAAACTCCAAGTTTTGTTTTTCCCTTCCCTTAAGGTTGTCAGAAGTTCTGCTGGCTTCTCTGTCTCCTAGCTGAGGCCCTCTGTCTGGGTTGTCTAAATCGTATTCTACACCAAAGAACTTGCCTATGCACTTGGGGGAAATTCAAGTTTCAGAATCACACATCTCTGCATTGGCCACGCTTCTGGGATCGTACTCTCTCAAATGAAAGAGTTGCCTCAGAAGCCCTCTGATGCCTACAAAAAAACTTAAAAAAATATATCTGCAGGGCTTCATATTGCCCATTCACTTTTGGAAACTAGTGAATGTGGTATCAAAAAAGGCATGAATTAAATTCTCCACAGTCTTTTCCTGCCTTTGACTCGATGTGTTTGGTATAGGAGCTGCATAGGTAACAGTTTGTTTAAAAAAAATTTTTTTTTTCTTACTTGCTTTTAGCAGAAGTACTTCTTCAATTAGAAAGGGAATTCTCTTTCTTCTAAGGACACCATTCAGATTGGACTAGGGCTCACCCACATCCTGTTTAGCCTCATCTTAACTAAACACATCCTTAAAGATTCTATTTCCAAATAGGGTCATATTCACAGGAGCAGAGATTAGGACTTGAACATATCTTTTCAGGGGAAAAAAATTAAACCTGTAACAGATAGTGATACAGGGTGAATGAGTATTAAAGCAATGGGCAATGGAAGATAAGAGGAAAATTAAGACTGGTGAAGACAAACTGCCCAGTGACAATTGCTAATATTTGTTGGGTACCTGTTTTGCCCCAGACCTTGTTGTAAGATTTTTACATTGATTAAGTCTTATATCTTCAAAACAATCAATATAGGTATTATAATTCTTCTCAACCACATTTTGCAGGTAAGGAAATCAAGGCACAGGAAGGGTAATTTATTTAAAATCCCACATCAAATGAAAGGTGAAATTCAAATTTTAACTTATACTGACTCATTCCAAAGTCTGAATCCTGAATGACCACTCTATACTGTCTCCTGCACATAACATACAATTTTGCCTTGACTTAGACTGGTTAAAATTTTTGGCCTATAATATCTTAGGTAATACATCACATAGAGATGTCAGAATGAATTTAGATCACCTGTAAATACCTATTAGGGATTATTTGAATTATTACATTTTATCCTTATAATTTCAAGGAGTATTTGAATTTCACAGGCAGGGAAAAAAAAAAAAAAACAGAGACAACGGGTGTCAATTCCCAGTGTCTTGAAAAGATAACTACAAAAATTTTCTCATAATTTAGGGCTCTTTGGCAGCTAAGTCAATACTAAAAATGTTAGGGTTAATATTCCTTTGCCATTTTGCTCAACTGGGCATTATGTAGTGAATGATTAGAGTATGAAAACTCCAAGATACTCTGATATCAGGCAGATTCAGTTTCAGCCATCATTTCATTAAGATGCATCTGCTGAAAAGACAAGCATTTACTGGGCTGCACAGTCTTAGGAGTGAAGTGCTTATTCCATTTTTCCTAACTTTGCTAATATACTTTCTTCTTGTACTTAATTTTACTGTATCAGAAGTCACTTCTGCATTAGTGATGAGTATTTTCAATAACCTTGCTACTTCAATTTTCCACATTGTACTGCATCCTCTGTCTTGCAGAAGTCTCATCTCCCCAAGTTACAGCTATGTACAACCACTTTCTAATGATGATCCTTCTCAATCTCTGATTTTCATGTGGATTTTAGGGCTTGTGAGAGGTGTCAGACTGGCAAATGAAACTGATCTCTTTGTCCAAAGGATGGAGAGAAGAGTCAGGCCAGCCTCTATGTGGTACCTGGCTAGCATGGCTGCTCCTAGGGGAGAGGGAGATATGTTCCATCCATAGTTTCTTTGCCAGTGGTATCTTGGCAAGTGCCAACTGTAATTATGTGTAATTATGTGTCTGCTAGTCTCAACCTCCAGGACTAATATAGACGGGATGAACTAATAAGCCAAGAACTTCCCTGGACTCCAGTCTAACTACTTTTATGTACTCCTGTTTTACCAAAGTGACCTACTTCAGAAGCAATGTCAATACCATGGTTGATCTGGGTGCTGATGTTATGCACTTGTGTCTTCAGAAGACTAGCTACCTCGGAAGAGTCAGTGCTGATTCTGAGTGCTGACTTTTAAACTGAAGACATGAAAAAAGAAACTGCACAGTTTATCATCAATGAGTTCTTCTTTACTTGTGTCTTTTGTAAACTGGAAGAAATGATTAAATACCAAGAATATATGAGATCAACTTGTTTTTAAATAAAATGGCACTAAGGAACTTGAACTATGAGTTGTGGGTTCACTGTAGCAAAGTAGTGGTTGAACATAATTTAGTACTGAGATATGTAACCCAATGCAATTCTAGAATGAGGAAAACTGAAGGGCAAAGTATAAACTTAGTTTTTCTTTCTATCTTTTATTTAACCCTGCAAATAGAGTATTGAAATGAAATTTAAAGGGGTAATATGAGGAAGTTAGTAGTCCCTGGGGTAAGTAGTTCCATAAAATATATTCTAGGGTAGACTAAACATATAGTACATTAGAATACATTTTTACTCAATTTTCTACAACGGGAAAAGTGTTGGTAGATTTAGAGAGTAAAAGTATTTTTTTCTAAAAAATGGAAATTTTCTATTTAGAAAGAAGACTATATATGTATATCTACATCTATATATGTCCCATTCCTTTCACCTAGCAATTCCATCTTCAGAAATATATCCTATGGAAATATATGTGACACATAAGGATATGTGAGCAAAGGATTTTACTGTAACAATGCTATAAGTAGGGAAAAGGGGAATATTCTCAATATTCTTCAATAGGGAAATTGGTGAACAAATTAAGACACACCCTCTATAGAATATTTTGTATTTATTCATATTGATGGCTAATGAATTATAGTTATGTGTAATTTGTTAATTTTGAAAAACAAGTTGCAAAGAATTGAACATATGATCCTATTTTGATAATCACAATGATTTTTGAAAATCCTTAATACTTGTAATCCATTACTATGTGTAAATAATGAGCATGGAAAAAGGTATGGAAAGATACAGTGCAACGTATGGAAAAATGCCAAACAGAGAAGGAAATGAAGAGGCCATAGGGAAATTATTTTTAAAATTTAAAAGACCTCCACTCCCACCAAAAAAGATGTGCCAATTCCACCTACATGTTGGTATTATAGAATTACTTAAATATATCCTCTATTTGTCTGTTACAATTTTTTTCCACTAAAGAATAATTCCATTGATTTTCTGAGTCTATACATGTAGATCTATCTTTGGATGATGTCATTAAGAACAATTTGCTTTTATCATACTAGGTTCTCATGTGAGGCAAGTAAGACTGAGACCATGTCTTCCACAGGAGGTGTTCCAGGGAGGGCTGTCCTAGATGGACAGATAGTTGAATCAGGTGTCTCAAACTCACATGAGAGCTTTCAGGAAGGGATGTGTCCTCAGTTTGTGTACCCTTTTAGAAATAAAAAAAAACTTCCCAGCACACATCCCCATCATCACAATGGCCTGTTTTGTATCATATCCAATCCTAAACCAGTATTGCCAAATGGAATGGAATTATCCTGATTGGTTTCAGCTAAACAACATTCTATCCTGGAGTTAGGAAGAGTCCTGTGAAACAGATTGCTCCCTAGTATCTGAACAAAATCAAAGTGCTTAGTTAGAAACCAGGTTAAAGATAGAAACAACCACTATAGAGTAGATAAGCAACAGTATCTGCCAGACCTCTATTTTATCTACTTTGCTTAGGCTACTTTGCTTGAATGTCTTCCTACTAAATTGGAAGCTCTTTGATAACAGTGTATGGGTCTGCTCTTTTTCTTATCCTTTGCATTTGTCTCTTGAAGGATACATGTAAATGAAACTTAGTTAATATGATAATCAACAATTTTACTATAATCCATTTTCCTATTACCCCATTGTGAAAATAGCCATCCTCAGATATTTGACAGCTTGCTCAGTAGTGCATATTTCAAAGATGCAGAGATGTAAATGTGCCATGGTTTCAGTGGTTTCTTTATGAGTTTATGCATGGCAGCATGGTTGATTCATTAATTAGTTGAATTCAGTGGGAAAGTTGACCTTTAACTGTTTTTAACTGTAGAAATTGTATGTAATGAAAAAGAATGTGTTTCTAGGTATCGCCTTAAAAAACCTAATGATATCACATGTGATAAAATAATGTCTTTTGTAAAGTGGATCATAGCACTTTTTAAATATGCACAATTTCTGATTTTTAAATTATAATGATATTGCCAACATTTTCTTGCTCCAATTGACATACTCATAAAATAAGTAAATCAATTATTTGATCTTATCTTTTCTTGCACATCACAGGTCTACGTTAACTATCTTTTGTCTTCCATTTTTAAATTTTTCTTAATTTCTCTCCATTGTTTGAAGGACAAACAAAATAAGACATCATTTACAGGTACTCTTTTTTCTAGGTTATATCTGTGCACTTAAATTCCTTACCATACTTATTCTCATAATTTTCCAGGCCATAATTATAACTTCCAAAGAGGGAAGTTCTGACTTCTAATAAAAAAATATTGGGGAGCTAATGAGTTCTAATAACAAAGCAAACACTGGATTAGGCTTTAGATCGATAGATTTCTGAGGAAGCAAATACTTATCTGTGTAGAGCTATATCATATTTGCTTTTGATATAAATTTTAAATCAATATTTATTGCATTTAAGTTATGCTAATTTTTGTTTTGAAAGTCAGATAATAAAAAATAAAACTAGCTGACAAAATCTAATTTTACTTTAATAACAGGTTGTGGTTAGAAAATTGTTTTAAACATATTTCATGATATGGAAGGCAGAATTATCAAGATTTTTCCCTGTATATATTTTAGAAAACAAATTTTATTTTAAACTTTCAAATATTACTAAAAACTGTATTCAAATACTTGATATTCATGTAATAGTTGACATAAAAGTGTTATGTGTCAAAAGTTCTCCTCATGTCTTTTCTGTGAAAAGCATGGCATACTTGGCTTTCTTTCTTTGTCCACCCTTACTTAGAGTAATCTTTGAAGCCTTTTAACAAGATATTAAAAATAGCAAGTTTATTACTGGTAACTCTTAGCATGAACTTTACTAATGAAATAGTTAAAAAATTAGAAAAACAGACAATGTTTTTATCTGGATGGGGCCAAAAATGCATTAAAAATATTTATTTTATTTTTTCCAAGATTGAAAAACCTCAGCCTGATTCCAGAACTATGAAAAAAAAAAAAAAAATCAGTTTCAATGTTAATGCTAAAGCATTCATGAGAGAGATGCAATCATTTGAGAAAGCTGTGTTCAAAACAGAGGAAAATGTAAAACACAGCTTCTCAGACCACTCCCTCTTTCTACCTTCTCATATTGCAAATACAATATTTGCATTATCAGAAAATCCATTTTCAAGTCAGAGGTGCTGCTAAAACAGCCTAGCCAGGAAAAAAATAAAAAAATAAAAAACACCGTAAAACAGTAAAAGAAATGCTTTGTAAATCATCCTTCAAAAGCTGCTCTGGGAGGAATGTGATATACCTCAGCATCTTAAGTGTTTAGCAAATAATTTCAGCAGTGCATTCTAAATGCACTCTCCCTCCTTTACCTAATTACTGAAATATGTGCTGCAGTTTGCAGAACTTCACCACTGTCATAACTTTTCTTGTAGTTCAGCAAACCAATGATAATAAAGCTGTCACGAGATTAAAGGGGGCTGCAAGTCATTGCTTCTGACATTCATAAGTAACATGGGAAATGCAAACAAATATGTGGAGTTATTAGTAATATTGTGGGCTTTGAATTCTTAAAACAGAGTGCTTAAGGCATTGCCTCAGCAAAGAGGATGAAAATAAAGAAAATCCAAATTGGGTCCTCCTTTTGTCTAGTCCTGGAACCCAGCCTGAAAAGCACAGCTCAGTCAGTCTCCTTGGTGTATCATCAGTATGAAGCATGTGCCTCAGATGCCCATCATCAGAAAAATTAATCTTGGTTGTGGAGAAAAGAAAATCGTAAAACTTTACAAACAACTCTTGGGTCCTTTCCTGGGGCCCCTTTCTGGCCTGGCCTTACATCGCAGATTTCAGCGCCAGCTCTGGGCGTGGAGCAGCACAATGCAGTGTGGGGGAAGCAGAAAAACTCTCCTCTGAGGCTTTGCTGCTGTGTCAAAGTTTCTTTGGCTTTTTTTTTTTTTTTTTTAAGTGAAGGATATTGAATTAGGGAAGAATGTTCAGAGAAAATACTATGTTGTTTTAAAAACTATGGGAAAAACTTCCATTTTATCCTTGAGATTTGTCTGTTGTTATTTCTGGTTTTGGGTTTTGTTTTTTTTTTCTTATTCTCCTCTCTCTTTTCTCCTCTCACTGGGGGTTGAGGTGCATAAAGAAGAGAACCATTGTAGGTGGTGACCAGTTTTTCTTTGCTCCATATGCATAAAGACAACACACTTATCTTTGATGATGATAGATTGCCAAAATACTAAGCTGATTTTTAAATTTTCCTGCTCAAACACAAGATATTTTGTGCTGATTTTCAGGTATAAATTTGACCTCTGGAGATTAGTCATTAAAATAAGAAAAATAATGGAATTATTTTTAGAATTAATTATTATTAGAATTAATAATTTGAAGCCAGGATTTTTTTCAGGGATATCTAGGCTCTATGATAAGACTGCACATAAACCTTCTTGATTTGTCCTCCTCTCTCTTGTCCTTGGAAACTGTAGGTTTGAGCCTGATTAATACAAGGATGAGAATTTGCATAGGAGGAGGTGCTGGAGGTTTCATGGGGAAATTGGATATGGGGGAAAAGGACTGGTGTCCTGAAGCTTTTACTCTAGTTCCAACTCTTCTAATAACTGTAATTATCACCAATTGCACATCCATTATATCCCAGGCCCTGCATTAGGTGCCTCCAAGAAACAATTGCATTTAGTTGGGACTTAATTTTTATCTGCCATAATCTTATTGAAGAGAGCAGTTTTTTTTTTTTTTTTTTTTCTTCAGATGATTAAACTTGTTTAGAGTGAGTTTTATTTTTAATCTAAGTTCAGGACTAGCCATTTCCATTTAGGGTATTAAAGCAAATCTGAGTAATTGCTTATAACATTTGTTTTATAGCTACCTACTGTGAAGATGAATGAACTAAAATGGATTTGAAGGAGAAAGTGCTTATTTGTAGAAGCTCATGAATTCTTAGATAATAAATTATGACTAGTCAACTAATGTTTTATTGTGTCATCAATATAAATTACTGTTGGTTGATGTGTCTAAGTTTAAGAGAAATCAGTGAGTCTAAAATAAATCAGATGAAAATAAATGAAATAATTTTGTACAATATATTGAATGTATCACTCAAGTGTTTACGTTATCATCACTAGTTTAGTATATAAGTTTAAACTTTGCCAGGGTCCTGTAAAATTTGAAGGACACGATTTAGAAACTACCTGCAAGGCCTCATCACTGTTGGCTTTGTTAAATAGCTTCCTGCAAGTGCTCCCCTCCTCCCAAATTTCTATCTATGGATGAAATAATTACCTGTTCACATTATACTCTATATGCCTTTTCAAATTATTCTGTTTTAGCATTAAACCCAGAGAATTGTTATTATGTAAAGAAACTGTCAAATGCAAAATTTCAAAGAAACTGAATGGTAACTTTACATTCAAATCATTTTTTTGTTGAGTAGTAATAAGGTGAGCCAAAAAGGCTTGCAAAGTGACTCAAAAGTATCAAATATTAATTTTTAAAGGAAGTGATAGTTATGCTTACATGTCAATTTAAGGGAATTAACAGCTCCAAGACACTAAGAAACATTGAAAAGTCAGGCTTCAAACTTCTAGAGCAAAAAACCTTTTGAGCATTCACTCTACCAGCCATGACTTTCACTGACATGCTTGATGTGCATTTTCACATGACCTTTTCAGGGTTAGGAATAAGACTAAGAAGTTTTACCAATAAGGGAGAAGAAAAGAGTCAGGCAGAGGAGCAAAGCAGAAGTGTAAATAGAGAATGCAGTGTGGAATGAAGATATTTGAATCTGAATAGTGAGTTAATGATTCAATTAGTTTTTCACTTTGTCAAATACATTAATCCTTCTTTACCAGGTCCCCATATTGAAGGCTTTTGAAAAGAAAAATGCAAAGAATCTTAAGAAAAATTCTAAGAGCCAGAGCCTTTTAAAATCATTAATGCTACCCAAATAAATGCTGCTTATTGGAAATGATGTGGATGCAGGGTAGATATTGTTTTAGGGATCTCAGGACTTGAATAGGCATAGTTCTAATACAGTAGTGGTGAAGCGTTTTCTCTCCGACAGAGGCTCACAAAATATGTGCTCTATTTTTAAACCATTATTTTAAGATAAAAAGTGGGGGAGGGGATTTGAAAGTAGCAGACTATATACATAATTAGAAAACTTCAAAAATAAATAATTACTAAATTGAAAGGAAAAATGACAAAATTGAGAGGTGTTTTGTTGTTTTGTTTAAATTCTGTTCTGCATTTAAATCTTCTTTTTAAATTGCTAAAATAAACTCAGGAATTTAAAAACTCAGATTTAGATTTATCATTGCCATTTTTGGTAGAGAAGGTTGCTGGTAATCATCATCAAAAGCGTTTTATTAAAGATTTAGATGTACCTGATGCTAGCCTAACACATTAAAGGGGAAGTCCCTATCCTGAATACTTACAATTTAACATATGTTAAGTTGATTCAGCACATATATTAAGGGCATGAAGAGAAATGGAAAATTGCTTAAATAAAATTACCCACAGGCTAGTGAAACACAACTAATGCAGTCTAATGATATGGGGTCAACTTGCCATTTGGAATTAATTAAGATTCTGAATTTTCCACAGACAAGTTTTATTTCAAGTACAAATCAAAACTCACACTCTATTAAAGATATGGTAAAGGTCTGTTGGAATCTGCTTTAGTGAAGAGATTGGGTTACTTTTAAATTAGACTATAATTGTTTCTATGTTTATGTGTAGATGTGTGTATTAGACAATTTTTTTTTTTCTTTTAGTATGCTGGCTAAGTATTTTCAGTGAAATGTCATTATTATCATTTAGTTCCTAAGTGATTATTTTAGTTAATTATTCTACATGTAAGTGTCAGCTCAGTCTAGTTCTAAATTATCATAAAGTCAGAGAAACAATGACTTCTTTGACATCTTAGAGTTAGCAATGAATTTATTGGATAGATATTTTAAAACAGTACAAATCTTGGAATTTGCATGTATTGAATAATGCTAAATAAGCAATCTCCTCTTGTTTGTTAAAGGAGAATTTATCTATAAGCAGGAATATCAGGGGCTCTTTTTAATGGAGTAGCTTTTATAATGTGTTTCAATATACAATGTAATTTTCACATACAATATCTGATTTAAGCTAGAAATTACTTTGTATTGCATGAGGGTGCCAAGATAATAAATCATGCTTTATAAGCATAAAGTTAGAATCAGGAAGATTAGATGTGCAAATGAGGTAATTGAATGAAAAGAAACAAAATTTAGGTAAAGTTGGATGTGTGATTTATGATAGATACAAATGAAAAAAATAGTGACTCTGATTTTACATAACTGGGAAACTATGGTCAAGAGCATAGATTCTGAAATCTCACTGCATAGCTGATTTGAAAAA
Organism: Tolypeutes matacus; assembly: GCA_026826555.1. Lineage (NCBI taxonomy): Eukaryota > Metazoa > Chordata > Mammalia > Cingulata > Chlamyphoridae > Tolypeutes > Tolypeutes matacus. Next base: position 15,592,794 of record JAKSZT010053791.1, read on the forward strand.
GTAGTTTAAATCCCCTGACTCGTTTTCCTCGTTTGTAATGTGAGGATAATTACAGTTCTACCTCTTAGGCTTGTCCAGAGGATAAAAGGAAAACATGTATGTGAAATTCTTAAGTTGTTGTCTGGTACTTACCACGTGCTCAATAAATCTATTATTATCTAGATTCTCTTGGACTAAATACACTATGTAAATTTCTCATTTTAGGGTAAAAAATTATGACTCCTCTACGATATGCAGTAGAAGGGTAGGAGGGAGTTATTTGAGGGCATTCTGTGGAAAGTTCTGGGAGTCTTTTTCAAATAGGGAAGGAGGGGAATGCTTTTGAGTTAGGTATTAAGAAATAAATCATGTTACTTCATTTATTAAGTTTTAGGAAATAAATTATTTCACTTCTGTCAATATCTCAAGAACTCTTTTCACATCATGGTTTTTATCGAGGTGTTATTTTATTCTTTAAAACTTTACTTTTTAAATACAAGCAAATGGACAAATGTGCAATTTCAGAAGTCAAGATGTGTACAAAACTCTAATCCAGACAAAAGCCTTTCTTCTTTAATGATAAAGTTTGAGAACATAAGGTTAATCTAAAACTCGATACATGTGATTTTTAAAATACTTTCAAATATATCATTATATACCCATTCGTTGTAATTGCCAAGTTAGTGATGTGTTAAAATCATTTTTTTTTCCCCTACCAGGCATATATTTCCTATATCACCCATTGAAAAAAACTGCCTAGGAATCAATGCCCCACCCCCACCCCCTTTTTCCTGGCTCATATTCAGATTATTGCACTCCATTTTGCCTCATAATAGCTTTTGGGGCCATCAATCTACTTTTCTTTCTGATCCCACAACCTAGCATAAGATGAGTAACTTGTCTTTGATCCCTACAGAGCAATTAGGCTTAAAAAAATTGGATCCTGTTATTCTATCAATGTAGAGTGTAGAGCATAGTTTATAACACACAGTTCCTACAAATTTCACCAAAATATTCCCCCAGAAACTCCTGTGGCAAACATTTACAACTTTCACCAAATTAATAATCCTTAGCCTCTTTGAGAAAGCAATTATAAATGTGGGACTGATTAACTTGCAATAGGTTTTTATCAAAGTGACTTTAACAAAGACTGAATACTTTCTCTTAGATGGATTTTTTTTTTTTTTTAAGAAGGACACTGGAAACAAAACAAAGAATACAGAAATCTATGATTTGTGAGTGTTCTTTGAAGCATTGTAAAACTTCATCAAAAGATTTTAGTTAGGGCTGCCTTTTGCTAAATATTAAATCATTGCTAAAGAGTTTCACAAACAATGTGAATGTGGAATACTGGTTTTTGGTCTTTTTTCTTTTCTTTCCTTTTCTTTTTTTGGCCTAAGGCAAACACTTTACATCCCTGTCTCCCAGATTAAAACAGTTAAAAAAGAAAACACAAGGCCCATCCTTCTCTTTCAAACAGGAGAACCACATTCTTTCATTACTGCATAGTGATCCTCTCAGAATTAAGGGAAAAGGACCAAGAGAATGTAGAAGCAGAAAACTTCAGGCCCTTGCAATCATAATTATGGTTCCAAATATTAAAAGAGGCAAGGATCACAACTGTAAACAGTGGAACTCTTTCTGTCTAACTCTGGAGTCTTCATTTATGTCAAAACATCCCAGAGATAAAAACTCTTTATTGTAGCTTTCCTTTCTAATTTTCTCTTCCCTATTGTCCTTCCCCTGGAAGAAGGCTTCTCTTTCCTGAGAAGGTTGCTGCCCCTGCTTTACTCCTTAACGGGCAAGACACTGTATTTGTGCCTTTTCATAACAAGAGGAAAACCTACTTGTAGTTCAGGAATGCCTTTTCAGCATTTCCTTATACCCATGCCTTTCTCAGCATTTTTCACCCAGATTGTTGATGAGAATATATATGTTCAAGACTGAGGCTTCTGTGGTGCCATTGATAATTAACTGTTCTTTTATGAATAATTCTTTAGAGGAAGACATTGATGAAGAACAGCAGGTTTGTGCTTATGGTGCATTTCTTTTAGACATATTGTCTTCGCAAATAATATTTTCTGGCATTATACCCTATTTGACACTCTGTTGAATGCTTTTGGTTGAATTCTTTTTTTCTGAGTCTTAAGAACTTACATTGGCTTTTCAGTTATCTCCTGGCAATGCAAAGTCTGGGCCAAGGCATAGTAGTCCACTTATCTCTTTGTACAACCCCAAAGGTTGGAGTAGCATGGGCATATTTGCATTACTTTAAAGGCCAGTAGTGGGGGTGAATGGAGAGGTGAGTAAAGCAAGAAGCATTTCAAAGGAGTTCTTGAATTCCACTTGGAAAGCATTTTATTTTGTATTAATTTTAGACCTCAACACACATGTTCCTCCTAACCACCAGATAAGACTGACCCCAAAAGCGTAGTCATCATCAATGACTGCACTTTATAAAAATTCAAAGGTCATGTGGAGTTAAAGATCCATCACAGTTCTTGAGAAAGAGGAAAGGTAGACAGGAGGTGAGAGGGAAAAAGTTTACTAATGATACAAAACACTTTGAAGATGAAAGGCCCTAACGAGTGTTAATAATGATGATGATAACCATAATAACACACTCTTAAACACTTAGTTAGCTACCTCCTCCACAACATTTTTGGGTTGTTGGATAAAGTGACTTTGCTTAAAAAAATGGCACATTGGCTGCAGAAGAAAAATTATATGTGCTTAAATCATTAGTAGGTGCCCAAGCCAAAGTCTCAAGGACACTTAATGTTCTGCTTCAAAGAGGTTGGCAAAATAAGCATGGTCAGCATGAGTGGAAAGGTAAATACCGCAATAAAACTCCTATCTACTCCACCAAAGTTGGTAAAGAATGATGGAAACATTTGTCATTTTTTGCTATAGAAACATTTTATTATTGCTGTGGCTTAACATGGATTTAAAAAAAAAAATGAGTCTCATATAATTTTAATTAAAAGATAAGGCACATGCTTTTTATAATTTATTAATTTTAACCATCGCCATATCCTTCTGCTGTATGATTTTTCTCCAGGACTATTACTAATCTGTCATTGGTAGGATCTTGTCCAATGTAAGATTGCTGCAGCAAGGCTTGAGCATTAATTATATATCTTAAAAGAATGACCCATTATCATTAAGTTCAAATAAGGCAAACTTAAAGCTAAGGGGAGTGGATGTAGTTCAGTGGTTGAGTGCCTGCTTCCCATGTACAAGGTCCTGGGTTCAATCCTCGGTACATCTTAGTAAATAAATAAATAAATAAATAAATAATCTAAATTAATAAAACTGTCCTTGATGAATGAACATTTCATTTTTTTCATTGTAAATTGGTTGTTTAGCTTAATAAACTTAAAGCTTACACTAGTTTATAAATTCAGCATTCTGAATATTGAAATTTAATAAAATTTAATATTTCATGATATTAATGCCTGTTAACTAATTTTAGTTCTGAATAAAGTGTTTCGTTATGTGAGTAGATCCTTTTGACCAATTTACAAAATTATTTCTGTAAGTCTATACACACACGCACACACACTATAAGGAAGGGAAGGGAAAGATTCTTCTTCAGTCCTGATCACTTCTTCCATGAGGAAGAACATCTTTAATGGGGCACTCATGGTGTCTTGTAAAAGATAGGCAGGATATTGTGGGACTTGGTGAACTTGGATAAACTATACTAGCAGAAGAGCTTGTATCCGTAGTGAGGGCTTTAGCATACAAATTTGTCTGGCTCCATCTTGAGTTGCACGGATGCTAGACTCCTAACAAATATGTTCAGGTTCCCAGGGAAACTTTGCAAACCCAGGCATGCTGCAGAAACCCTAGAGCAAGAATTCTATGGGAGAAAGAGATTCTCTAAACAGGTCTTTTTAGGCATTGGGGGTGGTATAAAATTTATTTAAACTGCAAGACGCTGAGTTCCATGTTCAAAGCAGAGCACAAATGGAGTTCTATAATTAAATTGTTAGTGTTGGGCATAGGAAGGCAATGCAAAGAGGAAATGGAAACCAAGAACTTCTCAATATAGTGGTGGGGATACAAAGTCATCTGAAAGAGGACAAATCACCTTTGCAAATTTCTAACGTTGCAAGACATCATCAGTATCTCAAATACAGCTCTATGAGAGAGGAGACATTATGCTCAGGTTCCCCCACCTTCCCCCAGACAGGGTAAAAGTGTAGTGCAAAAATTAACATCTCACTCGGAGAATTCTCCCAGTTAGATTAAGCTCACAGGCAATTAGCCTAGACTGGCAACCTTTGGAGGCTAAAACCAAGAAAGTTTACAATTGTCCTATTTCACTTAAATACTTCTGAGTTTTTGCTGCCTCTTTCGGAACATCATGCACTATCTTCAGTAATATAAGTATGTCTTGGATTTTCACTGCAGAAGCTGGCGAATGGCTTGCTTTAGGAGCCAGTTCTGTGATCATCTTGTAAATCCTAATAACTATTGGGGTCTCAAAAAAGTATGGCATATTAGAGATATTGCATTGAGCTAATTCAACTGCTGACATCCTTAAGAGCCACATTTTATTACCATGGAAGATGGTGCAGTTGGCTGAAGAAACTTCAATTCCACCTAGGCAGCAAGAATACCTATGGTTGCAACACCTTTTCTCCAGTTCATTGGACTCACCCAGGATAGCTGGGTGAGGATTGACAACCACCATACCAAGGAACTGAGAGAGCCGACAACTGCAAGCAAGAGAGTCCCATCCATAGGCTGTATGGGATCAAAGTCCCCTCTCAATTAGAGGTGGAGTGGACATCACCATCCCAGAATCGTCAGGATTGGGAAATGAACTATGAACTAGACTGGACTTACTGGTATTCTCCTATAGACTTTTTGTGATTCTAGCACTGGAAGAAATTACAACATTGATGTGGAGGCAGTGGCCTCTGGAGGCTCTGGGGGCAGGGAGAGGGAAAAATAGGTGTAATAGGGGGGGCTTTTTTGGGACTTGGGAATCATCCTGAATGACATTGCAATGACAGATATAGGCCATTTTGTATCTTCCCATAACCTGCAGAACTGTATGGGAGAGAGTGTAAACTACAATGTGAACTATGGTCCATGCTCAGAGGCAATGTCCCAGGACGTGTTTATCAGTTGCACTGAATGTGCCACACGAATGAAGGATGTTGTTTATGTGGGAGGGCGTGGGAGGTGTGGGGAGCGGGGCATATGGGAATCCCTATATTTTTTGTGTAACATTTATGTAATCTAAATATATTTCAAAAAATAAAAAATATATATTTTTAAAAAAAGAATACCTATAGTTGAAACGGGATAATGATAAAGTTTGTGTATATGTGTGGCGAGGGGGAGAGATGTGATAATATCTTGGACTTTTAACTCATAAGAGAAAAATACTTGATTTTGTGTTTTTATTCCTTTGGTCTTTGCACTTGATCTTATAAGGGGTTTTTCACCTCATCTCTCTGGGAATATGATAAAGTAAGGTGTTTCTTCTAATGTGGGGCTTCTTTCTGTTTCTGATATTATATTATTGAAGAGTGTTATTATTGGAATAATTCTATGTTATATTAGACTTTAGATGGGCTACAATGTAGAATCTCTGATAGCTATAATGGAAAATGTGGATAGACACAGTCTGGGATAGGAAAATGGACAAACAATGAATTTCAGTCTTGGGTACACAGTAGTCTTGCAGTTGATTTAATGTACTATTAGGCCCATTAAAAACTTTGGGGGAGGGGGCAAAGCCTATATTTTCCATTATGTGTTCCACTATATGTACCCAGAAGAGCAGTGGCTGGCACAAGGAGCATGGACTCAGGATGACAAAATCAAGATTGCTCTCCATCCGTGAGGGCAATAGGCTCTCCCTGAGAGATACAGGCTAAACCTTAAGCCTAGTCAGTTGGTTAAGTAAAGGATACAGTCTTTTAAATGTAAAGAGACCCATGTTAGCTTAGCACTTTCTTAATTCCCTCATTCATTCTTTCTCTGGGGAAGAGGAGGAGAGATTACATAACTAACTGGTAAATTCTGAAAGAGAAAGTGGCCAGGTCCCTTCCTCTCTTCCCTTTCTTTGGGAGTGAGTTGCCTGCCAACAGCGCATGCTCTGCTATAGGACACACTTGGCCCCTTCAGCAGGCAGTGGATTCCAGGTCCGCAGTGCTACCTTATGATCAGGATCGTGTGGGGGTCAGAGAACAGAAATAAGTCAAACTCTGATGTTCAGTATTAGGAGGTTCAATGATGCTGCAAGTATAAGCTACATTCTCTAATATCAGCTTTACTAGTAATGGAGTGCTTTTCCCCCATCTTTCTTATTTTCTTGCTCTCTTTCTCAATTTGCTTAGAGTCCCGGTGGCAAATAGGGGTAACATCACTGGGGCTCCCAAACCACCAGTGTTATATATATTTTATTGGAGATGTTACCCCTCTTGCATTTATATATTCAGTAACAAAGGAAAGGTAGGAGGCCTGTTTTTTTTTGCATTTAACATCAGTAAATGGACCTTCTAACAAATCTTTGAAGTGGATCAGTGCCAAATTAAAAAAAATATATCTATTATGAAGAGAAGAGGACCACTTGGTCATTGATAATATGATGGCAAAAGTATTTTCATCAACAGAAACTGAATGTCTTTTTCTGATTGCATTTAATGGTTTTCTTCCCAATAAATGAAAAGAGGTATTGTTAAGAAGTTGATTCCCTAGGTTTAGTTTTTTAAAATAAGGCTAAAAAACAGAAAAACTTAATGGGATATTTTGGTCCAAGTTTCCCCTCCACAGCCTCCACTGTCCTCCTCTCCCTGCCCCACACAGTATTAACATTAGGTAATATTTATTGAGTTCTGAGCATATTCATATTTACATTGTCTCATTATCATCACAATTCTACAAGTAGGTACCATACATTTTTCAGATAAGGCAACTGAGGCTTGGAAATATTAAATAAATTGTCTGTAAAGACAGATCTGATAATTGGCAGAGCCAGAATTCAAACCCATGGTTTTCTTGTTCCAAATCTTAGCACTGAATCTTGAAACTATACTTTTTGGATTATATTACCAATAACACTAACGTGTCGTGACTGCAGCTGGTATTTGTTGTATCACTTATGATATTCTTTTCTGTTTTTAAGGTGCGTAATATAAATTACTGCAGAAGGAGTTCAGCTTCTTTTGATAAAAGCATCGGTATCTACATCATAATCCCAGGTCCCATTGCTGCTGCCTCATGAACCTTGAAGATTCTATGATTGCTAACTCATGGAAGTGATTTTTTAAATTAGGGAAAAGTGCAGAGTGACAGTCTGGAAGAGATTATACATTCCCTGTCTTGTTTCTAGAATAAATCAGACAATTATCTTGAATAGTCTGACCCAAGATCTGGTCACAAGGACAGTAACTGTGTAAAATGATTATAGAGCATCTTTTGAAAAACTATAAATGATTTTACAAAACAAACTTTTCTAAAATTATTATGAAAAAAATAGATAAAATCTTTTGAAAGCAGCATGACACACAATTTGAGGACTCTCTTATTTGTTCCAAAATCAAATTTAATAGAAAACTAGTGGTTATATTAAAAATTTAACTTCATGTGTTTCATTCTTTCTCAAAATTGCAGTTGCCCATCATATACAGATTGATAGTTTGCATGAAAAATGCAGTTTATGATGTATTATAGCATACCACTAAATGCTTTACACCCTTAAAAATGTTTCCTTTTAGTAACACAATCCAGCATACATAATTTAAGATCAATTCTTATGCTAAATGTGTACAATTAGATTTTATTTCAGTTTGTCACCTTATAGAGGCCACTGAACATTTTTTTTCTTTTATATCAAAGACAATTAAATTTTTTTTTCTCTTAACTGTTATGATGCATTGTGGCATACTTCATTTTGTGGCACTTTTGGGGCAGACAGGATCCTGCTATTTATTGCCTGCATTACTTACTATGAGTCAGAAACCAGGTGCCATTAAAAATTCTCAGCAACACTTTGAGGTGTTATTTGCCTTATTTTATAGAAAATGGAAACTTAAGCTCAGAGAGGTTACATAAAATGAGGATAGTCACACAGCTGCATATTGGCCAAGAGGATTCATACCTAGGTGTTTCTGGCTATTCTGGCTTGCACAGTCTATTCTCTTATCCTCAAGGCTATTTTACCTCCCAATATGCTAAGGATCAGATCTTATTAACCTTTCCTTGGTAGTCAAAATTTGTTACCTCCTCCTTTTTTTTTTCCCTCCACAATTTCCATTATTCTTATGAGGTTTTTCATTAAGTGTATTATCTTCTCAGCTTTATAATCTTTCAGTTGTATCCCCAGGATCATTGTAATTACTAAACTGGATTAAGGAACAGAATCTTGATGAGATTAAAGATTAAGAAGCTACAGGATGACAAGATAAACATTTAATAAGTTTTGTCTTCTAGGTAGAAATACGTAGTCCTTAAGCATGCAGAGATATGGACAAGAACAATATGGCAACTGCTTTGGGTCTTTGAGTGTAGAGCTACTTCAGTATCATAATAATTAAGCCGTTTCCCCAAGTTGCAATACAGTGTTTTAGAATTGGTTAAATTTTTATACACCTCTAAGGTCAATGAACAGACTCTTTTCAAGAGAATGGAGTGGTGGCCCCTTAGAAATGATTTTCAATTTTCTTAATCCTGTAGGACTGTACTTGAAGTATGAAAAATGTTTCTACTATCACTATCACCAAGTTTTCCTTTCTTTAATTGCTATTTACTTAAAGGAAAAAAAACACTCAGTTATAAAGTCAGCTGTTATTGAGTTTTGCTTTAAATTTAGGAGGTTGTTGTATAAGAACCCTAGAATTAAGTTATCTAAAAAGAGTTAAATTTTAAAGTATGCAATTAAATTATGCCTACATTCTCATGAGAAATAATTAAACAAGTACAGTGTTCATTTTTAAAGAAAGTGTTTATGCATAATTGTCACACGGTCTACAAATAATGGCATTTTTGTCATCTTTTGTCTTATTTCCCTTGTTTATACAGTACATTGTTGTTTTTTTCAAATAGCATCATAGTCCTTCCAGGGAAATGGTGACAAGTAATGGTAATAGCAGACATAATTGACTTGTTTCAAACTTTATTTTGAATGGCCCAATATTTAACCAAGCAGTATATTTAGGGGAGGTTTCTGGCAGATACTTTGATAATATTAACAAGTTATCTTCTATGTATAGCTTCTTAAGAGGGTTTTCTTTCTTGAAAATCAGAAATAGCTGTTAAATCTTATCCAATATATTATCAGCATCTGTTAAAATAGTAATTTTAACATTACATTTTATAATATAGCAAATAGCTATTATTTAAATGTTCTGTTTCTGGGGTGAACCAGAGTCATGATGTATTAACCCTTTAGTATTTTTTGTATTTCAACTGCTAACCTTTCACATAACATTTTTTCCCCATCTATATTAACAACTAAGTTGGGACTAAAGGTTTTATAACTCTCCGTAATGATGCTGATTTTCCTCAAATATTTTGTGATGCTTGGTTTTCTGGTAGTGTTTTGTCTGAAAAGACTTGCCTATCTTTAGATACATATTACAGTTATGGGAGCATACCTTGAGTTGGCTGAGGAGAAAGCACAGGCATGGTACTGGTGGCAGAAACTGTTAGCTGGTGTTCTATATTTTTTCATAATTCTTGCAGGGTCCCATGGATCTCTGGGTATAATATTTAAAACTTCTAATATATTCACAATAAAAATTTGCTTCACTTTTACATATTTGGATACTTCAAAGTATCCATTGAAGACACTTTAATGGATCAGAATATTAATATAAGTTAAGATTTGCTTTTATAATATAATCACGTTAAAGCACAATTTATTCGACAGTGTGGTAGGTAGACCATTTCCAGTCTTTAGAATTGAAAAAAAACTAAGTATGAATCCTAACTTTCTGGGCTTATTTCCTAACCTGTAAAATGTGGTTATAATAGTAATTAGTCAATATTTTACATAGATTTGGAAAGACATAACGATTGTTATATCCAGAACAGTGCATATGTTGTATTAGTTTTCAACTGATGTTTGTCATCTTCTTAATGTACGTTTAGGTGGGGGTGGATGAAAATGGTGTAATCTAGTATAATGAAGTGGGTTTTGCTAAGACTTGTGAAGAGGCACAGCTCTGCAATAATGAGTTTAAATTTATTAACCTCATAGGCAGGTCTTCTATTACATGGAGAAAGATACTTAATTCTTTCTTTGATATTTATGACTGGATCATTGAAAATAACAAAAAATAGCTACATAAGAAGCCATCAAAACCTGGTTGTCAATTGGCAGAGGCGAGTGTCTAGGCAAATATTTAGTGAATGACTGTTATGCCCCAGGTCCTGTTCTCTGTTCTGGAAGGGTAGACTATTAGTAGGTATTTATTCTCATTGAAACCAATTAACATATTGTTCAGGAAAGATAAGCAATATATTCAATATCCATGTCTGCCACTATTTCTGAAATCAGTATATGATCAGCTTGCCAGAGTCTTCTGAGGGATACTGGAAATGCCTCTCATCCATAAAATATCATCACATGTTAAATGTAGATATCCACGGTGGTATATCCATACCATTGTGTTAAACCTTGCTATTGCATGCTTGCAGTATTCTTTATAAAATGTAAATATTTAATGAAATGCCAAGGCCTTTACTAATTATAGGTCAGTGCTAATTGAGTTGTCATTCATTTAATTATCTTTCTTAATGTCAGTATAGACATAGGGAAGCCTGGAAGGAAAAAAATAAGCTGGGAATTTGGAGTGACATGAACAAAGGAGATATAGCATAGGCCTATATGGCCAAGTTCACAATTGCCCTATTGAACTCTTTTGGGTACTTGGCCCATTATTTAGGGCCCATAGGTAAGCCTCTGAACAAATCAGGGGCACCCTTTCCTTACTCCTGCTTAGCTGCTGAGGAATTAGGAAGACCTATTCTGATCCATGACTTGTTATCCCCTTTCAAAGCATGTGAGTTTATTTACCCCTTTAGACACTGCCAAACAAAAGAAACATTCTGCACCTCTGCCCTAAAACAAGATATTTATTAGATTTCTTATAAAGGATACCAAGTAGCAGAGAAAATATGTGGTTAGCTGCAGGCAAAGCGACACCAGATGCTGCCCGATTGGCCATGTGGTCTCCTTGAAGAATCACTCATCAGTTTCTGACAGTCATTCTGACTCCTCCACCACTCCATGAAATTGCTGGGAAGAGTGGTCAGAGAGCTCAGAGGACAGGTGACATGCAGTCCTAGTTCATGATTCTGGCAAGTTCCAATAGGATCTTTTTGGGGTATCCATTTCAAAATTGTCCTTGCCCTATGCCTCTTCCTTTTCCCTACCAATCATTTCCTTCTGTAGGTGTATGCACTGCACTCATTCTTCAAATCAATAACAAACAAGAATTGGGCAGAGGAGACCAGTATTTTCTGGACTTTTGAAACATGAGGAGTCTGTGATCAGTTGCCTCCATCCAAGCAGCAACTTCTCAAATAGGCATGGAGATATAAGGAGGTATTAGGAAGTTGAGATTGCACAATTTATCCAAGGAACGCAAAGTCCAGGAGAACAATAAATCACTGTTCCCATAATCTCTTGAGACTGAAACCAGGACATTTCTTCGTTTACAAAGGTAGAAGGCAAAGGGCAGGAGGATGTAGCATTATGAATGTTCTGAAAGAAAATGTCAGTGTGTGTTTGATTGATAAGCATTTAAAACAGGCTTCTTGGACTGCTTCAGGTGTGTCATTCACTAATTCTCTCTTGTCTAGAAGGAAGGGTTTATCAGGGACTTTCCTCTTTAAAGATGAATAATGTTAAGGACCTCAGATAGATGTGTATTAGCAAAAAGTCCTTAAAAACATTTTCTTATGGTTTATAGCTTTGGTTTGAATCTTCTAAAATATGCTATAGTAATCACACACTTTTGAATAACTACTTAAGGGAATCATGAAGACCCATTTTTTAAATGTTTGTTGTATTCTTTTTTTTTCATATAAAAATATTGTTCCCTTGTTATATTAGTCAAAACAGGCTATGCTGTGCTGCATAACAGAAATCTCAATGGCTTCACATTCAAGAGCTCATTTAACTCTGCTGCCTTTCCAAAGGCGTCCCAGGATAGCTCCTAAGTGATGAGTCAGGGATCTAGGTGCTTCCATCTCCATCTTTGTCTTTATGATCTCAACATGTGGCTTTCTAGTCACCTTGGAAGGAGAAAAGGGCGAGCATATGATTCACATCCTTACTTAAGTGCCTTGATTTATAAATGACACACATTATTTCTGTACACACAAAAAAATTACATAACTCTTTCTAAGAGAAAGGGCCTGGGAAATGTGGGGCAGCCGATAGATATTTGGTCAGTAGCATATGTATCTACCTTAATTGAGCAAAAAATTCTCTCTCATTTGTTCCCCATATTTCCCATATCTTTAAATCATTATTCCATGTTAGTCTCATTATTATTTATATGGGAAAGGATAATGAGTAGTAAACTTGCTGGTTTTGTTTAAAGAATTCAATTACCCCTAGTAGTGATTAGTAATAGGATGATTCAGAGAAAAAAAGATTCCATATGATTCTATCACATAAGTTGTAATTTCTGCTTCTGACTAAAAGATGAGTGATAGACACAAAGGATATTTGGAAATTTACTTTGTAGACTCAGCTTTAGGAAGAGAGCTCCAGGGAATAAGTCTCCATGAATTTATTAAAACAAAAAAGTCCAATGAAATGCATATAATTTCTCTCTTCATTCTTTGAAATCTGAGCAGCTTCCTTTTTAACTATCTTATTTTTTTAAAAAATTATTTATTTATTTTTAATATACTTTTATATATATTTTAAAAAAGATGGTTTAGATTATATAAATGTTACATAAAAAATATAGGGGATTCCCATATGTCCTGCTCCCTAGCCTTCCCGCATTTTCCATCATTAACAGCATCCTTCATTAGTCTGATACATTTGTTACAATTGGTGAACACATTTTGGAGCATTGCCACTAAGCATGGATTATAGTTTACATTGTAGTTTACACTCTCTTCTGTACATTTTTGTAAGTTATTACAAGATGTATAACAGCTTGTATCTGTCATTGCAATGTCATTCAGGACAATTCCCACAAATGCCCGCAAATAACACCTCTCCCTCCTCTCAGAACCTCCAGTGGCCACTGCCTCCACATCAATGATAAAAGTTTTTCCATTGCTAGAATCACAGTAAGTCTCTAGTAGAATAGCAGTAGGTCTACTCTAGTCATCATTCATTCCCTAATCCTGAGGACCCCACTCTGCCTCTAATTGAGAGGGTGCTTACCCCCTCAACTAAAGTATAGGTTCAAATAGAAGGGGCAGAAGAGCCATATTATCTTCTTGATGACTATAACACTCTTCAGAAGTCCTACTTTCATTTCTTCTCTGAGCTTCTAAATGACCTCCATGTTGCCAAAACGATGGGCATTTTTCCTCATCTTACTTATCTTTCCTTTTTCCCCAACAAGGGACAACTCTGTTGGGCCACTCCAATTTCAGAAGTCCTTGTGAGACCATCTAAGGCCTTCATTGAGAATACCCTAATTCTTCCTCTGCCAATTACATACTCTCTCTTCCCTTTTATAGGTGTTCACTTCTGGATGCTAGTCTCCATCTCAAAGTCTACTTCCCAAGGAATCCAATCTGTGACACTGGCTTAATCTCGTTTTTCCAGTCTCAGCTTAAAAGCCACTTTCTATGAGAGCATTTTCCTGTGTACCCATTCTACAGTATCCCAGGCCCCTCCCCCAGTTATGCCCTATTGTTTTTATTTATATTTCTTATCACACTTAGTTACTATATATTTATTATTCTTCTTTACTGTCCATTTCTTTGCCTTTTAAAGAACAAGGAAGAAGCAATGTTTGTTTTGTTTACCAGTATGTAAAGGCCTAAGACAGGATTTCAATGATTGCAGGAATGGTTGCCCTGCTACTGCTGGCACCCTGTTGTGTTAAGAGTGAGTGAGAGGGAAGCAGATGTGGCTCAAGCGATTGGGCTCCCCTCTACCATAAAGGAGGTCCAGGGTTCAAATCCTGGAGCCTCCTGGTGTAAAGCAGACTGGCCCGCGTGGCAAGCTGACCCGAGTGGAGAGCTGGCCCATGTTGAGTGCTGGCTCACACGGAGTGCTGGCCCATGCAGAGAGCTGATGCAGCAAGATGACACAACAAAGAGAGACACAGAAGAGAAACAATAAGAGATGCAACAGACCAGGGAGCTGAGATGGCACAAGAGATTGAAGAGCCTCTCTCCACTCTGGAAGGTCCCAGGATCCATTCCTGGTGCCACCTAAAGAGAAGACAAGCAGACACAGAAGAACACACAGAGAGCAGAAAGCGAGCACAAAACAATGGTGGTGGTGGTGGGGGGAATAAATAAATAAATAAATCTTTGAAAAAAAAGTGAATGAGAAAAATACAAGATACTCTGTAGACTAGCATTTTCTAAAATATGTTCTGGGAATATAATATTCCAAGATATTATATACATATATATACATATGCATATATACATATATATACATACATGTGCATATATACATGCATAAAGATATATATATACATATATCATCACTACACACTCCCAATTGCCCTATCTGATAATTCCATCAGCTTTCTTTTGGGATCCTGATTGAAAAATTGAGCAAAGATCACTTCAGAACACTTTTTCACATAATGGCTTTTAAAGTCCTGTAGAACACTAGGTTCCTAGTAGCAGAATTTTAGAAACACTGAATTGGATCTCAAAGCACATGCTCTGTTAGAATACTCAGACAATGAACATGACTGTAATCCTTTCTGAAGGATCACATCTATATTGTTTCTGAGTGAAGGTATTATTTGCCATATGTTCTTTGTGATGGAAAATTTTTTTCCAACCATCTCCTTGCATGAATGATCAATTGGATTTTTTTGAGTATTAACTACTTGTTTACATTAAGTACATAATAATGCCATAAAACAATGACAAGTTTTACAGTTTGGACAAAATAAATTTTAATGAAGAGATTCATTTCTTGTCCTTGACTGATTAAGTCGTAAATGACAAAGAAGTTTTAGATACTTTGCTGTGAAAAAATGGAAAGCAGAACTTACTTGCTAGTTTCAAATCACGATAATAAATAACTATGTTTAATAATTTTCATTAAATGATGAGCTTCTCAAGGGCAATAAAAAGAGTTACTCATCATTGACTATCTGAATAAGCCCAATGTCTGGCCCATAGTAGACATGTAATTAATATTTATTGAATAAATATATGAAAAAAGTGAATTAAAATATTACAGGCATTTTACAGGCTTTATTTAACTTTATTCCAATAGTAGCATTATGAGATAGGCACAGAACAGTTATTAAACCCATTTAGCAAATGAGACAACTGAAATTCAGAGAGTTTAAGAAACTCAGTGTTTTAGTTAGATTGTTAGTTGAAATGAACAGTCACTCCATGTAGCATGGGCAAAAAGGGGAGTTTTTCAGAAGATACAAGAAAATTTCAGGGCAAAGAGAGCTGGGAATAGAGCCAGGACTCAGGGGAAATTGGAAAGTCACAAGATAGCTAATGATACACTTGCTCTGTCTCTCTCTCTGTGTCTTTCTCTACTTCTCACTCTGTTTCTGGCTTGTTGTCTGTCTCTGGCCACGTGCTCTCTTACCTTGTTTCTCTTATTCCATCTATTTTGGTCATCTTCCCATAGAATAACTCTCTCTGCTTCCTTTTAGTTACTGTTACTTAATGACTTTGGTTTCCTAATGTATTTGCCTTGCCATGGTTCCAAATTAGGCTTTGATAGACTCCATATGACCAGGGGCTATGGCCAGCTGAATAAAGTCTTTTGATTCTAATTAGGGTAAGAAAATCTGTTACCAATAGACCAGCCTATGAATGTGGGCCCTTTTGATCAGGTGTCTACCATCCAGGCACAATTATCTATGGGCTTGAGCTCTCATAGATGTGTTGCTGCTGGGGACTGAAAGTAAGACACACACTAGGCCAAGTTCACACTGCTTGTAAGGAGTCAAGTACAACTAAATTTCAATTCCTGTTTCAATCCTCATTCAAATCCAGCATGAGTTAACAAGCAATGGCTAAGTTCTAGGAAATGTGCTGGTACCAGACTATAACTCTGAGCAAAACCAGTCTCTATTTCTACCCTCAAGAAGCTAATAAGGGAGATAGAGTGTAACAAATCAAATAAACGTGATAAGTGCAATGAAGAAAAGGTAGAGGGGAGCCATGAGATACCGGTAAGGGAATGGACCCCAAAGTAGGAATTGTAGGGTGCATGGAAGGGATGTGTTGACCTGAGATGTTAATAGGCAAAGAGGGGAGAAAATAATATTTAGTAGAAAAGTTAATCAGGCAAAAGGCAAAAGATAAATGTTTTTGTAATTTCTCCTGAAAGTATTGGGAGGTAATGAGTTTTGAATGGCAAAATGTCATAACAGTATTTGTACCTTGATAAAATCACCTCGACTGCAATTGTGAGCCTATTTTGGAGTTAGCAAGAGGAGAAATGTGATTGGGGTTACGTGAATAGTAATGGGGATACTTAAATGAAGCTTTGCAAACTAAGTTTAGATAATGAATGATTTGCACATGATGTAACATCTAGTGCACAGTCTAGTTTATGCTTTTCCCCCCTACTGAGGGATTAACATATTAATAAATGTTATGGGTGTGATAGGAACAATCTACTAAAAAATTCTTATGTATAGTCTTTGGATCACAAATTCCTTGGTGGGAGGCAGAATGTTTAATCAGTGTTTATTGCAACAAAATTTTTAGAACAAAGGCTAGAGAGCTAGTGGAAACTCAGTTTTTCAAAACATTAAATAACTTAATGAAGTTATGAGTGTTTCTCCAAATTTATTGCAGTTCTTTATTTTTTAAACTTCTAAAAAAGGACTGCATATGTGTGTTAAACCTTATATTTTTCCACAATTTAGTCTGCTCTTTGAGTTGCAACAGAAATTTTACTTCCCCAAATATTTCTTTCCATTGAATCAACCTCATTTCTTTAGAGACATTTTCCCCCCTGAAGTAGAAAGCAGATTGCTGATTGTTGTTGTTGGTTAACATATTGTAAGCCTTCACACTTCTCATAAAAGAATTATGTCAATATTTCCCTATCTAAATAACAAAACAATCCATTGCAGTATTTTGGGTCAAAAGCCTTCTTATTAAAAAGTGCCAAAATATGGGACTACACAATTAGAGAGTAACAGCTGCAGTTGAGCTTTTTCAGGCTAATGGGTAAATAATCTGTTTTCAAAATTAGTTCCTGTATAAGCATATATATTTAGATCATTGACTTTAGTGACTTTGAAGAATTTATTATTGTCTATTGGATTATAAATGTGTTTAAAATAGGCATAATATGCAGAATCACATGGATCTCAATGGATAGTAATATATTTTTATCCAGATCAATTTGGTACATATTAATATGTTTACCAACACCTGATTTTTTCAATAGAGGCTTGTGGAAAGATGTGGAACGGAAAAAAAAAAAAGGCTTTCTGTTGAAGTGAATTTAAAATTTGAAATACATTAATTGAGTTACATAAGATCAAGCTGGCAGCAAAAATAAAATATAACCAAGATCAATGAATCAATCAACAAATATTTTTGATTGTACCTTTGGTGCAAAGGAGAGTTGTTACTCACAGGTAGATATAATTTCTAAAACTGGAGACAAAATAGAAAACACTAAAAATAATCAAGTTGTAATGTAATAAAATATGTGTTCCTAGCTCAGGGTGACAAGCATGATTTAATGTTAACCACATTCTACAAGGTGTTTATAAGAAGAACTTGAAAATAATTTATAGGAGGGATTTCTTGTAAGCATCAACAGAGATAATTTATGCTAAAGAGCTTTGAATAGAAACCATATACAAATATAAGGAATTTTATATTAGAAAGGAAATGCATGTTATATGGAAACTTAATTTTGTCTTCATATGCCAATAATATGATTATACTCTTTTATGTCTTAAATAACTGCTTCCAACACATTTTTTGAGTTAGATCTTTGCTTTTAGTGTTCACTTCCAGTGTTACATTAAAAGTTTTTTTGTGTACATTTCCTCATCTCTCTCAAGAAAAATGAATAAAAAATCTCTTAGTATTTTCTAGAAAAAAATTAACTTCTAATTTATTATGGATTAAGTAATTCAAGAAATATTTGTCTTTTCTGTGCCTGGCACCATATGGTGTTGATCACACCAAGAGGAAAGATCATCTTTTCTCCCATAAGTGTCCAGTGGAAAGGAATTGCACTAGTCCTTCTTTCCTCTTTAGGTATGCTTTCATAGCCACATGGCTTAAAAATGTGTTATTTATACCTGGGCCACCACTTTATTTCAAGCCTTTGAAAGAGCAGAGGCTAACACTAAAGTGTCCAGAGCCCCCTCAGCTCCTTTCCCACCCTCCACCCCCAGAGTTTTCATTTGTCCTTTTCCTTCATTTCCTTTATAACCTACTCATTATTCCAAATGCAACATCTTCACCTCCATTATAAACTCCTAGGGCATATGCTATTTTTTCCTGGCATTTTTCATCACCATAAATTTGAAAAAAAAAAAAAAAAAAGGGAAGTTGTAATGAATTGTTTAATACCTGCCTCTGCTGTGCCAGTGAAACTTGAGGAAGGCACAGATCATGTATGTTAATTTCCCCTGGTTCTCTGGTTTCTGGCTCAATGTTAGGCATACCTCAGGTACTCAATAAAAATTTGATAAATGAACAAATGATCAGCGAAACAGACCATGACTACAAGACCACATAAATAGAAACCAGAATTTCATAAAAGAAAATCACAAAATAGGAAGTTGAGTGCAATTGTTTGAATAGCATATTGAGTTCACTAGTTACACTTACTTGTCTTCTATTTTCACTTTATTTAAGTATTTATCATGCACCCACCATGTGGTATGTAGTGATGCTGGGAAGATGAATAAGGTAACTCCAATCCACACGAAACTGAAAATCTGGCGGAAGAGTGAAAAGCATGATTTAACATATAAACTGCAGTGGGAGCAATATACAAATTGCTGTTGGACCCAGTGGGGCTAATAATCAGTGTGAACCTTAAAGAATCACAGGGATTTCACCAGTCCAGTCTTTAAGAAAAGTAGGCTTTAGGCAGAGAACCCAATGTGTGTATAGGCAAGGAGGTATGTTCCATTTATCGAACTGTATTGGTCAATACTACAATGCAAAGAGGAGCTGACAGAAGTACACATTTTCAAAATAACTAGAGACAGCTTATACCATGATAAAAATACAATAAAACTATCAAAATAAAAATAAAATAATGAATGTTAATATATAATGTAAATAAGAGGTGGAGTGAAAACCGAGGAAAAAGGAATTTGCTGCATAAGCATAAAACATAACTGAGTTGTGTGGTAGAAAAATTAAAAAATGGATTTAAAAAGAGTGATGTTTCATTAACATAATATGATTAATTCATTAGATGAGACTAGCTTTTTACTAACTTCTTTTAAAACTTTCTTTAAGAAGTTATGTTCATTTTCTGGTTATAAAAGAATGCAGTTCTACCATAGAAAGTTTGCAAACTATGGTAAAGAATAAGGAAAGAAAGTAATTGACTAAAATAATACCACCCTGAGATATCACTGTGCATATTTAGATGCATTTCCTTTCTGTCAATTTCCCTCCTAAGTCATTACAAAGAATCTCATTAACCTCCTGGCTGAGTGTTTTAGTCTACCTCCAATTTTGACATGAATTCAGTGCTTTCAAAAATTTCCCCAGAATTTCAATCCCAAGGAGCATATGTTTACAATTAAAACTTTTAGGGATTCTGCAGAATATTTTTCCATAAAAATATAAATTAAGTGAAGACTCGTGGCCTTATGGAGATTGGTCACATTGCACAGGACACAGCACTTTGCTCAGTACATTCCCAGGAGACGTCCTCTGCCCAAATTGCTCCTGCCATCCTTCATTGCCCTCTTCTGTCTTTACATCTGAAAATCAGGGTCATAAACCAATGCCTACATAAGAGATTTATGTCTGTATATATCCATACATGGACATCCATACAGACATATTTGCTCTACACACCAGAGGCCCACAAAGTGTGGAAAATTATTCAATTGCTTATGCTTCATATCAAAATCTATATTTCTATCTTATCTTTAAACATACAATTTTAATGTCTGTATACTGGTCATAATTGGAATGCATCAATATACATTTAGCCATTCTCTTCTTATTTGGAATAATGAAATAAAGATTTTTGGGTTATTTTTCACAATAAATAACATTGTGAAGAAACCTTTGTGTATACATAGTTGAATGCAGCTCTGATTATTTTTTAAGGCTCTTGATTACTTATTAGAAAGACATGTCATTGGTTGGCTCACTATATCCTTACCAGCTTTCTGCTGATTCCCATTGTAAAATATATTTGATATATACACACACACAATCATTAGCTTAACTTTTTTACTACTTGTGAGGATAAAGCTTTTTCATCTGTTTATATTTAATCTATATTGCATTTTTACTTCATCTTTTGTGCATTTCCTGGCTCTTCCCTTTGCTTGGTTTTCTCTTGGGATATGCATCATTCAGGCTAACCTAGGTTTTGCTGTAGTGGCTTTCAGTGACAAAGGATCTTGTTTTGCTTTGTTTTTCTCATGGGGCTATCTGCTCCTTGTTGTCCTTGTCATCATTTGGGGGCCCTAATGACAGAGCAACCATTATTTGGAACTTTCCCTATTATACATCTAATAAATTTGAAATGTGCTCATTGTATTCCTATTATATATTTTTATAATATGTAGAATTATACAACATATAAATTAGGAAAATGTATAAAATTAATTTAAACTAAAGTTCCATCTATGTGCCAGGATATTTCAGCCAGCAAAGGATCTATTTTGTCTCTTTGGACAGATAGCGCCTATTTCTCAAAATGATTAGAAAGTTTTTAATTTCTAATATTGTATGGTAAATTGTTTCTCCCTAACCAAGAAGGAACAAAATGTGTAGGGGAGAAAACTTGCCTATCATTTAAAAGACTTCCATGAACACCTTCAGCAACGGAGCTCTTGGAAGCTTTAATTCCACTCTTCCACTTGCCAGCAGGTGTAAGCCACTTCGCTTTCCCCCTCACAGCTTCCTTTCCTGTTCTCTTGTTAGATTCGCCTCTTGTTTGCCCACCTGCCAAATTTCTTCACCTTCCGTTCTTCACAATTCAAGTTTTCTCCACTTTGCTCCAAACTCAGACTTCACAGTTAAGTAGGACAAAAGAAGATCAGGAATGACTGCTTGGAGCCAATTACATCTTTTCTTCCCACTTATGTCCAGAAGGGATATGGCAAAACCATTATAAACAAGAGTAATAAATGACTTTGAGTTGCCTCTTTCCTTGCTGCCCTGAGCTTATATTGAAGAGGTGAAGTAAATTCCTCTTCATTCTCTCCTCAGGTCTTTATGTTGAACAGCTCAATTAAATGGCAATCTTCAAAGATTAATAAACATAATTCTCTTAGAAGTTGTCTACTGATGCTTAAATAAATTACAGGATTATGTATTTCATGAGATTCCTTATTTTACCTACATTTTCTAAGTCATTTTCCCAAAGACATGCACCACCTATAAAATTAATAATTTATATAAATATTTCCTCAAATTCTAATAATTGACAGTGACTCTGGAAAACTTTGTATCCTGTTTCTATTAACACTTGTTCTATAAATTATTAACAAGCCATTTGAGAAAAGTGATTAGTCATTTATTTGGATAAATGTAATATTACTTAGAGTAATATTTAAAGAGGCAACCATCTTTCTCAAGAGCATAAATAGATGAGTAGCTCAGGCAAGGGACCATTTCCCCTATTTTCATATTTTACAAATATATCATCCTCCTCATTAAGGATTTATATTCCCCTTTAATATCTTAGAAGTCTGCCACTGTCAGAGACAAATGAGAAAGACTAGCTTTTGTCGGTTTGTGTTTGTGTGTGTGTATGTTTATTTGTTGTTCATTTTGTTCCTGAAAGAGCAGTTTTCTTTATTATTAATTAATGAATTTTTCGGTCCAACATAAATCATTGATTCTCCCATTATAAAGTGGTTGTGTTCACTAGATAATGCTCTTAATTCAAATGAATATTGAATACTGCTACAGAATAGAAACTTGTCATTAAAAGGCCTCGTATTTGGATGCCATCATTGGGCAATGCTTTATTAGAAGCTTTTGTAAATCAGACTGAGAAAAGGTAGGACAAAAGTAACATTAAAAATGTCAACAAAGGAGGTTATTTACACTGCATTTTATCCCACATTCCTGAAATAAATGTTTTTTTCTTCCTTCTTCCTTCCTTCCTCTGTTCTCCCCATCCCTCCTTTTTTTCCATTCTTTTTTTCCTTCCTTTCAATAGTATTGTGACCTGAGGTAGTATTTTTCAGTTAAAATACATAAAATAGGCCCAGTGATCATTTGCATTGCAAAACTAGGGTTTAAAAAAAAGGTTCACTGGAGTTATGCTATAATCTTCAGGGTCAGTTCTATGGGACTTTTCATGGTTGAAAAACTCTGGGTAAAATAAATAAGCCATTGTTTCCTCCACCCCTCCCCGCCATTTTCCTTCAAAGCTTGATGGAAATACAGGTATTGTGAAAGGGGAAACAAACGAGGTTAGAATTACAGCCCTTGTGAAGAACAAAGATAATCCTTGTTGCACTGGTTTAAAAATATAGCCTGTTTTTTAGAAGAAGATATAAAAATGGCAAAACACTGTAGAAATACTTTCTAGCTATAAAACTTGTAAGTATGAAATAAGCTGATAACTGATATATTTGGTTTTGTCTGTTCCTTAGAAATAACCCACTTATTTTATGGGTATCAATATAAAGTAGAACTTGCCCTATAAGTCCTTTAATCAGCATCTTTGTGAGTATCATTATCAAACAATTTTTAAAATGATAATAGAATGGATTATCTATCTTGTTGATCTACTACATATATGAACTTGGAAGGGAGAATCTATTTTTTCCCTGACAGGAAATAGCCTGAAGCTGATAGAATATATATTACATTAAGTTTTTGTCGCATTTATTTTCTGCAAGTGTGGAGGGGATGCCTATAAAAACTAACCTAGACTTTACATTCTCCAGACAAAATTCCACTTCCAAGGGGAAGTAAATAAAATATAATCGTACCCAGTTTGCCTCAGGTCAAATCCCTGATTTCCTCAGATACATACTGTTTTTTTTTTTTTTAATTCTAATTATCTGAATATTTTTTAATGGCTTTGCATGGGTGTGTTGAATACTACATAACATTTGGATGTTTAGGGAACCTGAGACACAGCCTGGTACTTGACAAAACATTGACTACCTAATGTGTATATATTTTGGATTAATTAGATATAGATGTGTATGTGCATATAAGTATTTACATATAAATATATATACACGTCTATATGTATATATTCATTTGTGTGTTTTCATGTCCACCTTCAAATGACATTAAACAACGTCTAACAATGTCCCCCAATAATAGGTATATTTTAAAAAGTTAAGCAAAATTAAAATAATTTATCAGCTGTCATCAATAATGCTGACCTTGTGATTCCTCCTCTAGGAATGGCAGCCAGTCTTCCAAATGTTTCTGAAAAGCAGTTTGAAGATAGACTGTACTAGTGGGAGAGATAAGGGTGTCTTCAGATTTTAATCTGGTCCAGGTCCACTTTAGTTGTCTACTTTGTCAGAAAAAAAAGAAACAAAGTACTTGCTTGCTTAGTTATGTGCTTGAGTTGGGGAGCATCTCACCCAAGCACACTCCAGCAAACCAAATAAAGTTAAAGTGAAAGGGAGACTCTAGGATTAATATGTGGTATCAAACTAAGCAACTCTTCCAGATTTGCCTTCTAATTAAATAAATATAATTTGCTTCTTTTTGTTTCCTCTTCTAGTTTCTTTTGTTTTTCACTTTGGAATTTGGAGGACGATAAAACTAGTTTTAGTTCAACGTGGAAAATTCTTGTAGGTAAAAATTCTAATGTTTATATGGCCATAAGATCAAGGTTTCATAGTTTCTTTTTTCACCATATTGATCTGATAAGAGTTCATTTCTCTCTTTCAGAGAAAACAGATTTCCCTTTAGTCATATTTTCTAAATTTGTCATGCAAAGAAATGTCAAAAGAAAAATAAAACTTGCATTAAGAACCTTCTCCTTATTTTTGATAAACTGTTAGAGCCATTTGTTTTATATTTTTGTATAAGACATTCCTTTAGGGTAAAATTAGTTTTGAAAGGGCGTAACTGATCATAATGGCAACGTTAAATTAGGAATTTTATTTGCCCTCTTTTGACCTTTACTTTGTATTAGTCTGTCTTGTTTTCTTTACTTTGTGCCTCTGTCACTTTAAAAGCTGTATGACCTCATGAAAGTTAATAAATATTTCTAAGCTTTAATTTCCAGTTTCCTCAGATATAAAATGGGGATAATATTACAAAATAATGCATGTAAGAATATAAAGCATGATAACTGCCATATGTGTACGTGAAAATGGTATGTGTGTGTATATATATATATATATATATAGTGTGTATGTGCGTATGTGTGTGTATAAAACACTGATAGGTTTCATTTATTTTTCTGGTAATTTTCTTGTCTACAGTCTTCTTATTTTTCTATGGTTTAATAAGGTGTTTGGGAAAAACCTCTGTTCAGTTAGTGGTTCAATAAAACACTTTAAACATAAAAAAATAAATGTTTACTTTCCCTTTACTGAAGGAAGGGGCAAGGCTTTTAGTCCTGAATGGAAGATATCAATTTTAGGAGACTTTCTGAGGAATTTGAAACAATAGCGAATGATGGTCTGTTGAAAAAGACAGGAAATACTATAAAAATGTGAAGGAAATTGAACAACAGAAAAAGATAGGAGACGCAAGTAAAAGATTTGTTTGAAATGAGAGGATGGTGAACTAGTATAGGGTTCTTTCAGATCGTCACTTAAACTTGGATTACAATCTATTATAAATAGAGAAAGCCTAGAAAGTAGCCAATAGAAATTCTCCCTAAGGCTGAAACTAGGTATTCTTTGCTTATTTAGGCCCTTAATTAGGCATAAACTAATCATGATGTGAGCTCTAGAGAAGAAATGACACATAATTGTTAGTGCTAATTTCTTAATTGTTAGAAAGTGATACTTCAGTACATGCTTCATCCAAGAATGATATGCAACAAGCAATGTGGCATCTCTTCTATGTGTCAACAATTCACACTAGTAATATATTGAAGAAAGAATACTTGACAATACACTTAATTCTGTGTACCATGTCTTTAAAGCAAATTTGATACCATAAAATATAACCTCTTTCACTATTGGAAAGATTGATGACTTCCAGTATTGAAAATGAGAAATTCAGTCACAATGTAGAAAACAATTTTCATGTGAAATCAATAGTTCTAAATTACCCAATGTAAGTTCAAATGGCACCAGAGGCCACAAATTCCTATTGGACCCACCAACTTTCCAAACTTCCACTGCTCTTAAATTCTCTGAAAGATAGAAGCAGGAATAATCATTAAAATCATTATTAATTCATACTTATTCTGTGCTGCGACTTTAAAAGAGGTCAAGAAATCAAATGTATAATGTAAATCTTTATTTCCTCCTTTTGAAAGAGAGCTGGATTTCAGGGAGGCTATAGTCATTATAACATTATAATAAGTGCTGTGCTTGCATTCTCTTGAATAAGTAATGACAAATGTAGAGTTAAAAATTCTTGAAAATGGCAATTAAGAAAATGAAGGTGATGTGGGTACTACCTTAAGAATACCGTTATTTTTGTTGACTAATGAACAGCGAGATCTTTCTCATAGGAAACAAGCCAAGAATTTCCCGTGTCTGGAGCCCATTTAGACCTCATAAGACAAAGGTGGAAACAAATATAGTTAGTGAAGAAAAGCTGTAAGTTTTAGACTACCAATACAAGGTCATATAAGCTTAGTGTATAGTAATACATTTTCTTCCCTTCTTTCTTCCGTCTTCTCAACCCCTTCTAGTGCCATTAAATGAACCTCAAAGGAATGAAAACAAAACAGTAAAGCAGGAAATATGTTGGTGTATTAGACTGAAGTAAAAAAATAAATAAAAAGACTTAGGGCAATGATATTAGTGAATTTTAGTATCTTGTAGTTTGCAAATAAAGTATTGTCACAGTTTTCAGAATGAGTCTTTTTCTTATGCTAACAGGATAACAGTGTGCATCCTTTTTGTGACTTCCTAATATTAGAGTACATTGTCAAAAAATGTGAATGCATGCATTTTAAAAGTCCTTTAAAAATGATGTCAACTTACTCTTAAACCCTCAAGAAAGTCTGAGCACAGCCTATGCTCCCTGGACTGAGGTACAGATATAACTGTGTTTCAGTGCTGCCCCCCAGGGGCTTACATCTACTGTAGAGGACTTCTCTCCAGTGCAAACAATAATGATGGATGTGAGCTAAACAGGATCTACGTACACAGTGTTGGGAAAGCAGAGGAAAAGAGAGCTGCAATTGTCTTTAACTGTCTTTATTTATTGAAATCACAGCTCCAAATGATTTCCCAACTGGTTCCATTGCTCTCCTAACTTCCTAGCAAACAATTAGCCTTGTGTTTGAAAATAATTTTAATTTCTATATTTCTTATCTTTCCTAATAATTTACCATTGAAATTCATGATTTCTTCTTTTCTATTAGAAAGTCTAGTCTATTCTTCACAGAAGTCCAAGTGAAATATCATATTTCAATTAATTTTAACAGTTATACAGTATTAACACATTCACTCTAATTGAATTCACTCTAATATGATCCTGATTTGTATTTTGCAGGGTATAATATGTTCTCCTTTATACGTATTTTCTTAAGGGTTAAATATACTTTGAATATACTTTTAATGGTGTTTGAGATGAGGGTTTTTTGAAAGGACTGAACTGGGTAGTTCTTAGGCTTTCTGAGGAAAAATAATGTCTATAATTTCCATATATTCTTAAAATATTTATGAACATTATTGATATTTTTGATGCTAAGTGAATTGAAATATATCAGACAATAACCATAGTAATAAACAAATTCATTATCCAACCAACCATTCTTCTGTCTGATAGCATTGATAAAGCAGGGAGACTAACAGTGTTAAAACATGTAAACATTATGAAAATCTGCATGTAAACAACATAGTATGTGTTTTTGGAAGAGTAGCTAAAGCAATACTAAAATATAATTAGGTAAAATACAAGTATGATTTTAAATATTATGGTTGTTTCACATACTAAAACCGTAACCTCTAGCACTACAGCCTGCATTATAATAATATTTAGAATATATTCATGCTTTTACCATATCACCACAAGATTTAGCTTCCCAAAATAGACCAGTGATATATATATATATATTCAAGATAAGTCATACTATGAATTTATAGCAAGTTCATTTAGGTTTTATAAGTAAGGCAATAATATACTTAATAATGGTTGCAAATATGAATTGTGTGTATTGTACAAAACTCTTCAATGCATTTCCATTTAATGTAGAAACTAAATAGTTAGCTCTACTAACCAATAGATTCAACTAAAATGATATCTGCTGAAATCACCTTTGCACACCTCCAGAATTGAAATTTTGAAACTATACTCAATCCTTTATTTACATTATTTCACAAATCACTGCACTATCAACTGAATTATTAACCTTTAAATTTATAATATTTGAATTTAAATCTGAAATATATTCATTAACTAATTATTACTGGATTCAAAATTAGTTGAACAAACTTCAGCCATTATCTTCTCTTAAGGACCCAGAGTTGCTCTGGTTAGTGGAGCTATATGGTAAATACAGGGTTTCTAGAGAAGCCATTTTCAAATACATCTGGTTACACTCAACAAATATTTCTTTAACATACCAGAGACTGCCAAATGTTAGAAGAACAAAGATGAGTGTGATGGTTAGGCTAATGTGTCAACTCGGCAAGGTAATGGTGCCCAGTTATTTGGTCAAGCAAGCACTGGCTATTTGTAATACAAGGGCATTTCATGGACTTGATCATCAGTGAGTTGATTGCATAGATAGCTGGATCTATAATCAACTAAAGAGATTGTCTTCAGCAATGAGTGACATCTCATCCAATCAGTTGAAGGCCTTAAAAGGGGAAGATATTTTAGCATTCAGGGAGAGAATTTCCATCTCTACTTCAGACAGCCTGCCTCTCCTGGGAACTCATCAAGACCTTCTCTGAGCCCCTGGCTTGCAGCTTGCCCTATGGAATTTGGACTTGTGTATCCCCATGGTCATGTGAGACAATTTTATAAAATCTCATACTATTTACAGATATCTCCTATCAGTTCTGTTTCCTTAGAGAACCCTGACTAATACAATGGGTAAGTTATAATCCCTACCTGTAAAGATGTTATAACAGTAGTGTCAAAAGGAAAGTCTGATGCTGGAGGACTGTTAAGTAAAAGCTGCAGCAATTTTCTGCCTCTGGAGGTAGACATAGAGGTTTACCTTTGGGACAGACCTTCTTCCCCAAGATAAAAATATGTTATACACTTTTATTCATGTACTTGTGGGGCAAATACCTACTTATTTTTCCTGAGATTCTTCCCAATTGCATATGTTCAATCTCTTAAGGTAAATAGGATGCTTCCGAAGATTTTGAAGACTTTTCCTTTCTTTTATCTGGAATTAGACTGCTTAATACCTCAAGACTATTGATTATTCTTAGGATATCCTTTTACATTTTTGTCATCATTCAGTCATAAACATTGGAAGTTAAAACCAGACAATTCTAGTGAGGGTAGAACTTTTTATCTTATCCTTTAGGAAACCCCATGAAAAGACAATTGTGCTGCTTTGGTTTCCCCTTGAGGGAGATGCTGAGGCCTTCTTTGAGTGGGAGTAGTTTATTTGGGAAGTGATAGCAGATATGAGAATACTTGAGTAGAAGAATGGGATACGAGACATGGAAGAGAAGGAAACCAGGAGAGGGTAAAGGATGAGGCCAGTTACTCCTGAAGGCAATTGGATCTCAATCCTGTTGGCAAAGCCTCAGCACATACCTCCAAGAGGGTAGAAGCTGGAGTATTTAGCTTACCCATTATTAGGTGAGGGCAGATTTGGAGAATATTAATTCTTTGGCACTTCCAGCTTGCTCTCTGTGGAAGCTAAATTTGCATCCATGGCCAAGAAAAAGTCTTCAGGCAAACTGAATCACAGTATTCACAGAAAGCAGCCTTTAGTACATAGATGTACATTTAAGAAACAATAGACTATAGACCAAAGATTGAGCACTGAATCGAAAAAAAATTTACTGCCAAACAGGGAACTCAATCTAACACAGATTTTAGGTAGGCTCTCAAAGCTGGAGAACAATTTAAGAGAAATGGAGTAGGTCTTTTAAAGCAGAAAGACTATAAACCCTATCTGCCCCATATTAGGAAAGTAAAGTCTCTGAGTATGGCTGAGGGGCTGGCAATATCTGATTCTGTTCCTTAGGTAAGCTTGGAGTTAGCAACAGATGGTCTGCTGTTTATGTGTGGTATCCAACTTGAGATTATGGTGCTCAGCTGTATCTGCTTTGTATGTGAGGTCCCCACCTCAGGGTTATGGAATCTGTCTGACTCTGCTTTGTATGTGATACACCAGAGTCAGAATTATGTCATCAGTCAGATCTGCCTCAGTATCAGTAGACTGGGTGGCCGGCAGATGTGAATGTCAGGAAAGAAAATAATTCCAGTTTTTGAGAAATATTGTATTAAGTTCAGATTGAACCTGGGGAATACACTGTAACTTATTGATAAAGTTGCATTTGGCTCTGAAGGAAAAAGATGTCCCCACAATCAACCGTTATGGGGCTTGGAAGCCCCAAGGAAGAAACTGGATGAGTTTTCATTATTATTAATTATGTGATTTATAAAAATTAAAAGTTATAGTAATGATGTAAGGACTGTTCATGTTGTACAGCTGCAGGATAACAGAGGCAACCATTTATATTTGGAGATAGATTTACTAAGGTTTGGCCTAACAAACATGTGATTGCTTTTTTAATTTTTAAAAAATTTCAATGTTACAAGATAATTAACACAAGATGACTACAACAATAAATCTGCTTTGGTCTTTGGCCTAGAAACTTATCTAAGAGGGGTGAAGATTAATTTGTGAAGATGATGATGAGAAAGAAGATGATAACACCAATGAATGTCTGATTGATTTATACATGTACATGTTGATAAAAATTCAAGATAGATATACATGCATCTTTCTCTAATATTTACAATAACCATAATTTTATAGATTCCTAAGGTCTGGGGATAATTTAATCCAAGTCTGTCAAATGCCAAATCTGAGAATTTTTACAATATACCATACCGACACCCAGAAAGACCCAGAAATCACAATAGCTGCAATTTATAATTTGCACCGATTTACATAACTTTGCACTATTAATTGTTTCTGAATTAGAAGAACCAATTGGGCCAATGAGACCCTGAGCCTGTCAGCAAACATTCTCAGGTCAGATGCCTCATGAGTCCTGGTTGAAGAGCAGTTTGCCTAAAGTTCTTCCATTTGGAGAGAGGGGACCTCAGAAAAGCCTCTTAAATTCAATATTTTGTCAATTAAATATCTACCTGATCCATGCAATCAACATGTTCAATGGAACAAATGAAAGCCATTTCTCATTTCTAAAACCAAAAAGCATATTTTAATGAGATTGTTTTATTTTTCCCATCTCCCTCCTCCTTTCCCCTTTCCTCTCTCCCTTTCCTGTTTCCCCTCACCCCCTCCTCTTTACTCCTCCACGCTCTCTCGTGCTGTCTCTCTCTCTCTCTCTCTCTCTCTCTCTCTCTCTCTCACACACACACACACACACAGCTGTGGAAATGTTACAGAGCAAATGAGATGAAATATATTTGCACATTAATTGCAATACTTGATTCTAAACTGGATCCTGTACTGGAGGGAAATTTGACAATAAATAATAACATTAGTGGGTCAATCGACAAAATTTAATATGTTTGGGAAGTTATCTAAAAGCATTGTATTAATGATAAAATTTACTGAATTAGATAACTGTCCTATGGTTATGGAAAATAATATTCTTATTCTTAAAAAATACATACTGAAACACTTAGGGATAAAGGGTCATTGTGTATGCAATTTACTCTCAAGTAGTTCAGGAAAAAAATATGTGCATGTGTGTGCATGCACATGTGTGTGTTTATAAAGTACACAAATGACAAAGTAAGTGGGGGCAAACTGTTAATAACAGGTGAGTCTGGGTCTTTTATATGCTATTCTTATTTTTGCCTATTTTATGTATATTTGCAATTACTTCCAAATACAGCTTTACAAAAAAGATCTTGGATTTAGGCATCAGATAGATACAGCTTGGAATTCTGAGTGATCTTAGGCAAGCTGTTAAACTTCTCTGAGTCTCAATATTCTTTTCTTCAAAAGAGAGGTAATCTGTGCTCATTTGAGCAGTACACATACTAGAACTGGAATGATACAGAGAAGATTAACATGGCCTCTGTACAAGGATGACACACAAATTTATAAAGCATTCCATATATGTAAAAAAAAATAGAGATAATCATAATACATCACAAAATTATTATGAGAACAAAATGAATCACTCTTTGAAACACAGCAAGTAGATGATCTGCAAATGTTAGCCCTTTTCTCAGAGTCCAAACTTATCTCCTCAATAAATATACCTAACTTCAGTTTCCACAGGATCTATTAAATTCTCACTTCTCTGATTAGCTTTTGTGTTCTATATTAAAATATTACATAATGGTGGAATATATAAGTAAACATTTTGTTTTTAATCTGATAGAATGGGAAATCTTTAAAGTTCAGTAATATTTTTTTCATGTTGGTATCCTTAGCTCTTAGTATAATTCTTGGCTCCTAATAGACGTTCAGTGAGTGTTTATTGAAATGAATTCAACATTCTATACATAAATAACTAAAATTTGGCATAATTTGGGGATCAAAATGATGAGATAAATGTTGCACTTTATGTATACATCTGGATTCCCTCATCATTGACAAACCATGTAACTGGTCTTAAATGAATTAAATCGATTGAAACACTTCACCTAGTTCTAGTCATTCAGATCTAGATGAAATACCAAGCCAATATTCTTTTTCCTACAATGCATACAGTTAAGAGACTCGATGACAAGGATCTTATGCAGTCTGCAATCTTATTCTTTGGAATAGCTTATTTCAAACATTTTCTTTAAATTTCTCTTTAATTTTTTCCCCTAAAGCGAACACTTTAAATTGAAATCAGTTCTTGTTTCCTTCTTTTCATTTTGATTCCAGGAAATGTGGTTAAATGGAATCATTTAAGGCAAGCACTTGTAGAAGTTGTGTGTGCGTGGTACTCCATTTAACACAACACTTCTCCACGGGGTGATATTGTCCCCAGGGTACATATGATAATGTCTGGAACCATTTTGGATTTTCAAAACTGGGAGATATGCAGTGCCACTGGCATCTAGTTTGTAGAAGCCAGGGATGCTGCTAAACATCCTACAATGCCCAGGGCAGCATTCTATAACAAAAATTTATCAAACCCCAAATATTGCATGTTCATAGGGCTGGAGGTGAGAAACCCTAATTTAATGGAGGGGAAAAGACTTTATCATTATGGTTCTTATTCTGAGTATTTAGACAGATCTGAGTTTCAAACAGAGGTGAAACTATGAATTACTTACTGAATTGAAGTCACAGTTGGGTTTTGTAGACACAGTGAATTGCATCTTTTGTACTTTACAACCTGTCCAGCACAGATGTTTACCAAATATCCATGACTGTCACATGACAGGGAGGCTTTCTATTTTTAACAGCTTTTCTATTGTTTACAATTTAAAATCAAGATTTTTTTATTTATTAAAAAAAGAGTGCTGTCATTTCTCATTGCTTTATGAAATTTCCTACTTCCCTGTGATATTTGGAGAAAATGCTTTCTTTCATTTCCTTACCTCAGTATAGATGTTCTAAACTTAGGTTATATAGAATTACCTGGGGAGCTTTTAAAAATTCTCATGCCGGGTTCCACCCCCAGAGATTTTTATTTAATAGATTTGGGCTCAGGCCTGGGCATCACCATTTTTGTTGTTGTTCTTTTGTATGTGTGTGTTTTCTTTTTATCAGTATTTTTAAGAGGCACCAGGTGATTCTGACACTAGTATGAGAAACACTGCTTTTAGTACATTCTCTTTTAGAAAAGGAAGGCTTGTCACTGTGACCTCTAGAACTAAACTGCCAGCTTACACAGCAGTTCTTAAGGCCAAGAACATCTACAAAGACTCTCCTCTAGGCTTCTCTGATTTCCCTCCCCACACTGCCTGTTTCTAAGTCATTAAGATTCCATCTTCATATTTCTACCAAACAACTAGTTCAGCCCATGAAGGCATTTGACCTCTGCCCTAGTGTGGCAGTTTGAGATTATTTTATGAATCCCAAAAAGAGAAAGATTATGTTTGTAAACTAATCTATTCCTCTGAGTGTGATACCCTTTGCTTAGATTACTTGATTAGATTGCTTCAGGGCTTTTGATTGGACTAAGTCAGTGAGGTGTGACTCAGGTTGAGTCTCTGTCCCCTTGCTGGGTCTGATATAAAGGAACACACAGAGAGAGACAGACAGACATAGGAAAAGGGAGCTGCCATGTTTGATTCTGTCATGTGAGGAAGAGGACTGCTGGAAAACAGAAACCCCTGAGAGGCTCAAAGAGCTGAGGCCCAGAAAGAGACAAACCCTATGCCTGTTTGCTCATAGCTGAGCTCCAAGAGATGGTAGATTCTGGAGGGGAAGGCAGAGACCTCAGCAGAGATTGCCCACCGTCTTGCTTCACTACGTGGCAGCATCACCAGCAGCTGACTTTGGTGAGAAATCATCTCTGCTGATGCCTCAATTTGGACATTTCATGGCCTTGAAACTGTAAGCCTTTACCCGAAATAAATCCCCATTTTAAAAGCCAACGGATTTCTGGTATTTTGTATCAACAACCTTTTGGCAAACTAAAACACCTAGACACATGAATCTGTAGACCTCTTGTTCTTTGGTGTTGACCTTTTTCCAATAAGGGAAACCGGAATTCATTCTCCCTCGGGTCTTATGAAGGCACTTACCATGATCACCTGCACCTACTGTTCCAACTTCCTCACTTGATAGGTGAAGTAGCAATGGTATGATATGTATGGCCTTTGGGGCTGCCCTGTAAAAATATCATCACAGAGAGGTTTGCTCTTTAGCTGATTGTACTGGCATATATCTCCAGGAAACTTTTTTTTTTTTTTTTTTTTTTTTTTAATCTGGCCTTTAACCAGGATTTAGAAATAACTGAGGACTGGAACACATTTCACATCCACGGGATAGTTTTCCTGAACTGAAAAATGGAGTGAAAAGATTGAAAACACTAAAGAACTACGGATAAAAATGCTAGCAAAGCAACTTTGAAGAAATCTCTTTCAGCCAACGTCTCACTTCTGTCCCTTTGCTTTGCTGCATCAAAGGAGCTTTCTCAACAACTCTTCAAACTTAGACTTTAACGTAAAAGGGGAAGCTGCCTCAGCCCAGCCACACAGTCCAATTTGCTCCCAACTTTTACAGAGCTAGCTCCTTCCCACTGGTTCTTTAGTATTTCCAAATTCTCTTAAGTGGCTCTGTGGGAACCTGGGATACTTGGACAACTCTAGGAAGGGAGTTTGTGCAGATCCCTGTCTGAGTCTATGGGGTCAGCCAAGACAAGGTGACCAGCTTGAGCTATGCTAGGAGCCGTCTTGCCCTCTTGACAATTCTATCAAAAGTCCTGCTGGAGAGTCACTGATTAATTTGCAGGGAAGAAAAAAAAAAGCAGTGGGATGGTGCGTAGGGGCCATGTTTTTTGAAAAATAGGCATTTTAACACTAGATTCATCCTCAGAGTGGCAAGATGTTTTCACTGATATTGGGATATTTACTTATGGAGTGGAATAGTGAGGGATGGGGCTGGGAACAGGCATAGGATTTAATTTATTATATAATTTTAAAAAATATTGAAGAAATGTGAATTATACAATATACCTACATGTATATGTAACTGTGTTAAGAAACAAATACTGCTATTAAAGAAGGAAAACATGTTTTAATGAAATTTTAAGAATGTCTTTTCCTCAAAGTATGCTTGGTGGTCATTTGGATAGTAGCAAAAGTTTATTATTTTAGCTCTCTAGGAGTAAAGCCTAAAATGTGCCTTGACTTTGTAAATAAAAGCTTTTGTGAATTAATTTCATTTGCACTGTCTTCCATATTAGGTAGGTTAATTAGGTGAAGAAATGAAAGAAGCGTAAACACCTGCTGGCACATAAAGGTGTGAGCTCACCCATGAAGATCTAGGAAGAACTCGTATGATCAAAGCCTTCTAGCTGTTCCTTGCTACATAGGTCATTCATTCTCACAGCCTTTGACTTTGGGTCTGTCGGTATGTGGGAAATGTTCAGCAATCAAATCCACAGTTCAGCATTCAGATTAAACTATTAGTTGTGTTCTCCCCCACCCCCACCTATGCAGTATTTAAAAATTGTCAATCCTTATTACAATGGCAAAATAGAATTTTTGATGTTTTGGCTGCCACTTACTCTCTGTAATTTGTGTTTTGCTTTCTTTTTGTTTGTTCTGATATGGAATCTATTTGTGACATGTGTCAATAAAGCCACCACAGGGCATCTCCAGTCAGTTCAACATTTCTTTTATTTGAATTGACTGAGATTTTGATGCAATTGACTACATGTTCTAAAGACATAGATCTGACTATAATGATTGCATGTATTTGAAAACAAGCTTTATTCTTCTTTCTCACTTTTTAAAATGTCTTCTAGATTTGTATTTAAGCAGTTTAGATAATACCTGATAAATCAGTAAAACTGATTTAAATACATACAAATATAACAACAGCAATCTCAATCCTTTCTTTCCTTAGAATTTTTGCTCCTGAATATTGTGGGCCAGAAGAGGCTAGGGTATCAAGAGAATGTTTTTTTTTTTTTTTAAAAAAAAACATTCTGCTACTCCAAAGGAGAAGAAGAAAGGATATAAGGAGAAATGAAACAATTTTAAGAAGGACTCTAGAGCTAGAAGTGTATGAGGGCATAATGTCTTGGAATCCTTTCAGAAACGTGTTCCAGCTTCTTCATAACAGTATTTACTGTTCTGCATATATATGAGTAATAGGACCTGAGAAAAATGGCAGGATAGGAGAGTTTTGTAATTGTACCGCAGACACAGGCACAAAAATAGGACTCCTTTTAACTATTCCTTGGGGTCTGATTAATTACTTGCTTATTGCCAAAGACAGAATAGAGTGTACAAAACTGTGATTATAATGGAGAAAATGAGAAGGCAGTTGGACAGTTCTTAGTAGGGGAGAAGTGATACTCTAAAAATGTTAATGTTTTGAATTCAGTCAACCTCCTCTCAACTCCCAGCAGTAGTAAGACCTTGAGGTTTCCTTGGCTGCTATAGATTGCAATGAGATATTTAGCACTCAGATGAGAATGCTAATCTCATTTGTTACATTCCATTTTAGAGCTATTGGAGCAGCTAGATTACCAGATAATAATCATGCACACAGTTTACCGCCATGTGTCCTTAATAACTTAGGCATTTGTGTTTATAGGTTTAGTGTGGATTAGAATATATAATCTTTTTTTTTTTTTAAGAATTTTATTTATTTATTTATTTTTAAAGATTTATTTACTTACTTTATCCATTTTAAACCTCCCCCTTCCCCATTTTGCTGTTTTGTGTCCATTCACTGGGCAATTCTTTGTGTCCATTTCCTGCCATCTCTTCTAATCTTTTAACATTAAGGAATTTAATCATTCCTTTTTTTGTTCCGTATGATTTTTTTTACTTGTAAATACACATTTAGGCTTTGACCTTTTGTTCATAGACTTTTTAGTAAGGAGTAACTAAGAGGAAAGATTTTATTGCATCATCATCATTACCATCATAATATAATCTCATTTTTTTTCATAATAAACATTGGCATCACAACATTGTGTTGGGAGTTGTGTGAGCAAGACTAGTGAATACCAGTTTGTTTTTCTTTCAACTATCTCATAAACAGAGGTCTCACTGATATTCACAGGCATCAAATAACTGAAATATTGTTTTATAACAGAAAAGAAAAAACATAAGATATCTTCTGATAGAAACAGATGATACAGATACACATTCATATCTACACATATGCATTCACATGCACCCATAGACAATCTACATTATACTTAGATTAAACAAAAACTTGTATAAGAAAGACTATTTAGTTTTTATCACTTTGTTCAGTTGAGTCCAGCATACTTACAACATGACCTTACTCGGTGCTATAATTTGTGCTAGGTTTTAGGGGTACAGAGAGTAATAAAGCATTGCCTCCAGCCTTACAGATCTTAGATTCTAATATACACTTACAGAATTGGAAACTTGATTCCCTGGTCAAGAATTGCACACACTTCAAGTTATTAATATTGTTTGTTTTTCAAACTGATGACCTGGTCAAAGTACAGAATAGAATCCATTTTTTGGTAACAATGGAAGAGATTATTTAGTTTATTCTACATATAACATTGCACAAAATATAGAGAGGCTACTATCTTAGCAATTTCTCACAAAATAACTGATGGCTAGCTTTATTTACTGATGCAATGCTTCTGGGCTAGCAGGGGCTAGCAGGTGTGTGTGAGTGTGTACATCCAAGTTACCTTTCCGGTATGGCTAACTATATTAGTTTCTTATTGCTGCTGTAATAAATTACCACAAATGTGGCAGCTTAAAACAATGCAAATTTATTATCTTAAAGTTCTGGGTGTCAGGAGCATTCTAATCAAGGGGTCAGCAGGAGACTCTAAGGGAGAATCTGTTTCTCTTTACTAGCTTCTTAGAGATGCTCTGCATCCCTTGGCTTGTGGCCATATGCCCCATCTTCAAAGCCAAATGTAGCATCTTCAGATCTCTCCGCCCCTCTTTCTATTCTGCTCACTTGACCAAGTTCCCTTTTCTGACTCTGACTCTCCTGACTCACTCTTTCTGTTACCAAGATCCTAGTAATTACATGTTGCCACTCAGATAATCCAGGATAATCACCCCATCTCATGACCCTTGATTTAGTCACGCTTGCAAAGTCCCTTTTTGTCCAGTAAGTTAACATATTTATAGGTTTCAGGGATTAGGATGTGGGCTTTTTCTTTTGTGGGGGGTGGGGCACTATTCTGTCTACCAAACCAATGATACTAGCATATTCCTCTTTTTTCTTTGGGCTTCTATTATTGATTGACTGATGGAAGTTTACTTTATTATGCACTTGCTCAAATTACAAACATTTAGAATTGGATATTTATCTGTTATTTGTTTCTGTGTAAAATATTATTTCTGTGCATCACAAATTCATGACTACCTGCCTTACCTGATATCAAAAGAATATAGAATGAGCTCTCTGTGACTGTCAGCAGCTTTGACCTCTGCTTGGATTCAGCTTTCTTTGCACAGCAATTGGCAACCTTTCTCTATGAGAATTATTTCAATCCCTAATAGCAGGAAAAGACTCTTCTGTTTGGAGCTTGATCTGAAGGTTCCCATATTGCACTACACCAGGTATATTATGGACGTTCTCCTCCTTGCTTCCTAACCCATCCCACCCATAGCAATCAGGAGAGAACACAGTTACAGAGCACTTAATATTTCCCATGCACTGTCCATCATACTTGACTTCAACAGTATGAACATATTTAATCTGCACAACTGTCCTTTGAGGTAACTACTATGTTTGTCTTCCTCTTTCCTTTATAGATAAGCAAATCCAGATGATCTGGCTCCAAGGATTATGCTCTGAACTGCTACATTCTATAGCCTCACTGTGACAGAGGCTGTTACCATTTAGTCAACTTGTGCTCAATTTAGAGTCTTTTTGTCTAAGGAGGTAATTAATAGCAAAGCATATCCATAGATTATACTCATGTTTGAAGCAATGGCAAACAATTACAATACTTGTCAAGAACTATAGAATTTCCTCTTGGTTGCACCCATTGTATCACTTATCTAGAATGCTCCTTGTGTTCTTGACTCATTTTTTAAAACTCTACTTAACATTTTACAGAGGTAGTGCAAAGATGTTTAAATGATGTTTAACTGTTCTATTGATAAAGAGCAAGAAAACAAGCAAACATATTAAAATGTAAATGAACATATCCTTTTCTTAGCCATGCATATATTTAGTCACTTAACCACTATTGCAAACCTTTATGCTGTGACATCCTATCTTTTGAGTATCTACTGAAATAAACAGCGGTATTTTCCCTGGTAGTAGGCATACTGCCTTGGAAAATCATCTGTTTTGCCCATACCACATAAAGATAATCACTGACTCACTTGACAATTCTGCTGAGTAGCAAATTGAATGGCAGAAACACTGTTAGGGTACTGCATCAATAAAATATAAAACCATGAGAGCTTTTAGGTGAGAGATGGGAGAACATCAAACTTTTGGACTGGGGTAAAAAGAAACAAATTGCCAAGACTGCATACTGCTGTAGACATTATTTGTTGGTTTTGAGGAATTACTAGATGATATAAAAGCTTCCTTAATGTTAAATATATTTAATGTTTATATTTAAATATTTAAACAGAAATGATGTTATTTAAGTATAAATAAATTGCAATTAATATTGGAGATAAATGTATATATATATAGATAGATAGATAGATATAAAGATGAGAATAAATACAAGGAACCAACTGAGGGGAGGCGCCACCTACTAATTCAACATATTTGTAATGAAGGAGGAAACACTTCCAGTTATTCCTTTGAGACATATGGAAATGAATGACAGGAACTAGTGGTTCATGCCAAGTAGAGTCAATTAGATAGTGAAATGAGCCAAAGAATTGCCTTGGTATGAAATTTTCTTCACATTTCTCATCTATAAGTGGTTTTGGTATGATCAGAGATGACAATTATGAAAAAGGAAAATAAATAAGGTTTTATATTTTGCTGTTTGTGAAATTCAAAGAAAATTATTTAAAAAGATGAGTAGTTTTAATTTTAAAGAACTTCAACTTTTAATATAATAAAAAATCAAAATGAAATAAAAACCTTAGAATACTAATCTATTACATATATTTTTTTGTAGCTACAAGTGGCAATTGGAGGTATACACCATTAAACAATACATGTGAGTCAAATGTATTAAGTCAAAAGAAGACTATTTTTAGAAAATAAATACTGTATTTTGAAACAAAGCACATTACTTTTCCCCTCAGAGATTGTAAGAGTTCAAAGAGCTCAATATTCAGGGATTAAATACTGCTATAATTGCCTTTGTCAGGGGTGTGAAAAGAATCATACTGTTTCTTATGTAGTAGAAATCAACCTCCTGACATAGTTTGAGTTTCAGCTTTGTGTAAGAAAGTGGTGAGAAAAACATTTAGAGCATCTTCCATAAGGTTTGGGTAAGTTGAGTACTTAATAGTCCAGACTTAAATGTTGCATAGCCTATAAGGAAAATTGCAATAAAACGACCATGTGATTTTTTTCTCCTGTCTTTTGATAAGCACTTACCACAAACTGACTGTATCTGACTTATTACCAAGTGGGAAAGAGATACTATAGTACTAAAGTACAAATTAGCAGTTTTATTGCAGAGATAGTTTTTTTTTTTTTAATTTTTAAAGAAGCATTAGATTACATAAATGTTACATAAAAAATATAGGGGATTCCCATATACCCCACCCCTCCCCTCCCCCACTTTCCCCCATTAACATCTTTCATTAGTGTGGTACATTTGTTTCAAGTGATGAACACATTTTGAAGCATTGCTACTAACTATGGTCTATAGTTTATATTACAGTTTACACTCTGAACTGCACAATTTTATAGGTTTTGACAAAATGTATAATGGCCTCTATCCATCATTGCAACATTATGCAGGATAATTCCAATGTTCCAAAAATGCCCCATGTTACACCTATTCTTCCCTCTCCCTCTCTTCAGAACTTATGGTGGCCACTGCCTGTACATCAATGACATAAGTTCTTCCGTTGTTAGAATAATAATGTCTACTTCAGTCCATAGTTGCATTCCCACCTTATTTTGTTCATTACTCAATCTTGAGGATTTGGGGATGGTGATGCCCACTCTGTTTCTGATTGACAGCTGGCTTAGATCCCATGGGGCAGATGGATGACACTGTCTTGCAGGCAGTTGTGGATAGTCTCTGTTTTTTAGGTTTGGGCATTTTTTATCATCATTCATGTGTTAGTTTTCCTGGGAGAGTCCAGTGAACTATAGAGTAGGTGTTACAACGCTGCTGAGATTCAGGGCTCAACTGGGATATGAACAGACCAAAGATTTATGTCTTTGGGACATATATTTAACTAGTACAGTGCTAATTATAGGTTCAAATAAAAGGGGCAGAAGAGCCATGTGCAGGGAAATTATAAATGAGTCTAACTCTATTACACTGGGGAGCATATATTCCAAAGTAAGGCCCACTGACAGGGTGCCAAATTCTTGAGACTGTCTGCCCTGCCTATAGTATCTAGATGTCTCTAGATCCCCCAGGAGCCCTGCTGTTTGAGGCACTGTTTACTGTGGCAGACAATGAGAGCATGCTGAGACATGCATATGCATAAACCACTGGAAAGACCTCCTGATTCACTTTGAAATCTCTTAGCCATAAAAACTCATTTGAAGTTAATATTTCCCCTTTTTGGACAAGGTCTTTTTCCAAATGAATTGTTAGTTGGTGCTTGGTAATAATCCCTTGGTGCCAGGGAGGCTCATCCCTGGGAGTCATGTCCCACACTGGGGTGGGGGGCTGGGAAGGTAGTGCTTTTATATGCTGAGTTTGGCTTAGAAAAGAGGCCACATTTGAGCAACAAGGAGGCTGTCAGGAGGTTACTCTTAGGCAATATATAATACTAGGCTAAGTTTCAATTTCACAAGAGTAAGGTTCATAAGTAAAACTATCAATATCAAGGGCCTGGTGTAATAGTCTATACATTTTTGCTAGTCACTGCCTATGTACTTGGAGGATTCTTGCCACTTTACTAGGGAATGTAGCAGGACTCCCCAAGATGGGAATTCAATATTCTTTCAGTTATTTTGTGGTCTCCACCCACCAAGACAATGACCCATGTCCACTTGAATATATTCATATGCCATAGAGGCATGCCCCAGGTGTACCCCTCCCCACACATTCCCCCATCACCAACACCCCGTACTACTGATCCTCCCCTGCCACAGTTGAGACCCTTCTGCATTCTAAAACCTCCCCCCAAACAAAGCCAAACAATAAACAAATAAAAATAATAAGAAAATAAAATAATAGCTAATAAATAAATGCAAAAATAAAAAATAAAATAAAATAAATTTTTTTCATTGTGTCTTTCATCTTCATAAGATCTGTTATCTGTTATGTACAGTGACAATTTCTTTCTTCTGTTCCCCAAGTATCTTTTTTTTTTTTCTTTATCTTCAAAGAAGATTTAGATTACAGAAAAGTCACATAGAAACTATAGGGACTTCCCACATTCCCAACCACCTCCCCCTCTCCCACTCGCCCCTGTTAATAACATTTTACATGTGTATGGTGCATTTGTAACAATTGATGTACAAATATTGAAGCATTGCTGCTAACCATAGTCAATGGCTTACATTATGCTTTACATTTTGCACCGTACACTTTTATAGGTTTTTACAAAATTTAAAATGACCATATCCATCTCTGCAAGAACATATGGAATTATTCCAATCCCCTAAAAATGTACTATGTTCCATCTATTCCATTCTTCCCTCCCCCCTCACCTCAGAACCTGTGGTAACTACTAAGTTTCAATTTTTGAAGAATAAGGTTCATAGTTACATGCAATAATATTGAGGGCTTGACATATTGGTCTGTTTTCTTTTATTTGGCTCTGCCT
The DNA here is from genome assembly GCA_026826555.1 of Tolypeutes matacus. NCBI lineage: Eukaryota > Metazoa > Chordata > Mammalia > Cingulata > Chlamyphoridae > Tolypeutes > Tolypeutes matacus. The sequence continues at coordinate 15,635,883 of JAKSZT010053791.1, forward strand.
ATGTTCTTGAGAGATTCTTGCCTCTCTAATTGAGAACATAGCAGGGGTCTCCAGGATGGGAGTTTAATATTTTCTTCTTTGTTGTGTGGGTCTTCTACCCATTGAGATAACACACTTGACAAGATGAACACTTTCATATTCCATAGATACATGCCCCAGATGCACACTATCCTACATATCCTCCCATCCCTGATGCCCTGCACCAGTAACCCTTCCCTGCCATATTTGCCAAAAGAACATTCCCACCATTGTAGTTTTAACCACAGATCTCCAAATCCCCAGAGTTCACCTGTTCCTTCTTCTAGTTCTCTTCCCAGTTCCATGGTTAGTCCAACCTAAACCCCCACCCCACTCCCCCTCACGTTCCAGCATTGTGTAAACCAATCACATCATTGTACCACTATAACTCCCATCCACTGACCAACCACCCCCTTCCATTTTATCAGAGATTTTGCCCATATTGAGCATCAGCTCCCCACCTTCTATTCCCTTTCTGTCTCCTGATAACCTATCTTCTATACTCTAGCTCTGTGAGTCTGCTCAATTTGCTTATCCTATCAGTCAGGTCATGTTATATTTGTCCTTCAGTGACTGGCTTACATCACTCAACATAAGGTATTCAAGATTCGTCCATGTTGTCCCGTATATTAATACTGCATTCCTTCTTACTGTTGAGTAATATTCCATTGTGTGTATATACTACAATTTGCTTACCTGTTCATCTTTCGATGGACATTTGGGTTGCTTCCAACTTTTAGCAATAGTGAATTATGCCGCTATGAGCACTGATGTGTATATATCTGTTCATGTCCCTGCTTTCAATTCTTCTGGGTATATACCCAGAAATGGGTTTGCTGGGTCATAATGGCAGTTCTATAGTTACATTCCAGAGGAACCGCCAAACTGTCCTCCACAGCGGCTGCACCATTCCCACCAGCAGTGGATGAGGGTTCCCTTTCCTCCACATCCTCTCCAACACTTATAGTTCTCTGTTTTTTTTTAATAGCCACCAGCATAATAGATATAAGGTGATATCTCATTGTAGTTTTGATTTGCATTTCCCCAGTAGCTAGTGATTTTGAGCATCTTTTCATGTGCTTTTTAGCCATTTGTATTTCTTCTTTGGAGAAGTATTTATTCAAATCATTTGCCCATTTTTTTAAATGGATTGTTTGTCTTTTTATTTTCGAGATGTAGGATTTCTTAAATATGCTGGCTCTTAGGCCCTTGTCAGATAAATGGTTACCAAATATTTTCTCCCATTGAGTAGGCTGCCTGTTCACTTTCTTGAAAAACTTTGAAGTGCAAAAGTTTTTAATTTTGAGGAGATCCCAATTATCTATTTTATCTTTCATTGCTTGTACTTTGCATGTAAAGTTTATGAAACCATTTCCTACTACAAGATCTTGCTGATGCTTCCATACATTATCTTCTAGGAGCTTTATGGTCTTGGCTCCTATATTTAAGTCTTTGATCCATCTTGAGTTAATTTTTCTATAGGGCGTGAGATGGTGATCCTCTCTCATTTTTTTGGATATGGATATCCAGTTGCAGAGATTTTTTAAAAAAATAGATTATATGAATTTGCCAGGAATTAGTTAACTAATTTAATATGTCCTTATATATCTAGGATAGCTAAATATTTTGCAAAACCAATAACTGAAGATGAGCAGGTGCTTTTCCAAATTATTTCCAAGTTAGTTTATCTATATAATACTTAATAAAAAACATCAATTTAAAAATGATCATGTTAGCTCTTGAAAGATAATATAGATTTAAGATATTCCTAATATGCAGTTTTTCCAACATAATTATTAAAATATTTATATTAGTTATTAGCCCCATTTAAAATATATATCCGTGTGTGTGTGTGTGTGTGTGTGTATAAAGACATTGCAATATTACTAATGACCTTAAAAGGTAAAATGGAAACAAGCTATTTTTCTTTCTTTACACATGCCCATACCCTTGTCTCATTGTCACTGAAAATTTTTGTTAAATCAATAGTAAAATATTAAAGGAAGTTACCTAAATTATAACCATTGTATTTTGGCTACTACAACTTTATTTTAAATCACATAAGAGACAATAATTAAAAATCTTCCTTTAGAATATTTTAAATCAGTAAACATATTTATTTCATAAAAAAGTTCAAAATGTTGTGGCCAAAAGTTTATGGCATGAATTAATGTAGTATCTAGAATAAGGGCAGAGGTTTGAGTCTTGTCTCTGAAATTCACTAGCTGTGCAACACGGGGCAGTTCGTTGAAACTCTCTGAATCTTACTTTTCTACTCTGTAAAATCCTAACAAAATTACATTCTCTACAAGGCTGCTGAGAGGTTTTAATTAGATAATGTCTGTTAAGTGCTTGCTCCATGTTGGGTACCTAATAAGTGCTCAAACAGTGATACTCTTGTCCCAAGAAGCAATAGCATGTTTCTTCCCGTATCGATTGTCCATGAGTAAAGGTGAAGTTGTTTGGTAAAAAAACTCAGTGAAAACAACTTTTTGAAAAAATGAAAAAGAACATGATATTTTGACTGCACATCTGTATTCCTGAAGGCAGTGATGAATATCACATTTTAGAATTCTGTTTTCACCACAGGTTAGTGTTGGAACATTGATATATTAAATTGGATTTTCTTTATTTAATCTCTTCATTGTCAACCAAAAATATACTTGGATTTCCCTGTTGAGAATAATGTACACTTGCTGTACCATTTACTTGCTTAGAAAAGACATTAAAGTACTTTTGTTTAGGAAATATTATATTGTTGGATTAGATGCAACCCTACAGGTACACTCTAAAGTATAATTTAATATCAAAATGCAATAATACCTACTTCAGTTCATCACTACACAGCTGTTTCTACAGAAAGCCTCATAGCATGCTTTGCAAATCAGCAGACGGGACTGATTGTCATAAACAATACATGTAGCACTTGTGACAAATGACTCCCATCTACTCTCTAACAAAGCTGCTGTCATTTTAGAACCTCTTCAAATTGGTACTTCTTCCAGAAGCCTCTTTGGCTCTATGAATTTGGGGACAGTCCCTGGTACAATTTGTAATATCTGGGTCAATAAATTCTGGTAAACAAGTGTCAACTCAAAAGAGAAGGCACTCTTCTTTTTAAATCATTCCCATTTTAGTGTTCTTTGTGTATTTAAGAAGTATTTGTTTTTGACTAAATAAAAATGTCTTTATAATGTAATGGCATGTTTTAGGGCTACAACTTCCAAATGTTTTCTTATTAACATTTGATTTTCATAGAAAATCTGGTAGAGAAAGGTTTGATTTAAATATATATATATATATTTAAAAATATGTATACCTTTCCAAGGACATTAACAGTGTGGAGGAAAATTTTATAATCTATTTTTAAATATGCTCTGGCAGAAAATCTTGATCTGAATGGATAATAATCCTTTCGGATCCAAAAAATTCCCATATATTTAAACCTCTGTTGCTCTTACTGCCAGAACATAAATAAATCCCTTTCCCTTTGTTTCTCATCAGGAAATTATATACTTCAGCTTTCTGGGACAGAGGGGCAGTGTGATTAAGAGGCCCAATTATGAGTCCAGGAAACCTGGCTTTGAAATCTAGCTCTGACACTGCAACACACTGTGAACTTGAGCACAACTCACCCTCTCTAAAACTCCACATCCTCATCTGTAAAATGGGAATAATAAGGCCTGCCTTTCAGGGTTGTTGTGTACTTTAAAGGAAATAATGTCTAGAAAGTGCATGGTATGCAGTAAACATTCAATAATGATCATTCTCATTAATGCCAGCTAATCAGGAGAATGGGATGTAATAAGATAATGAAATACTCAATAAAACTCTGTGTCTTGGTTCAAATCTACATAAGGAAGGTAGGCCAACACTTTTTATTTTTCCACTGAGATATTACTTTCTCTCCTCCACAAATGCCAGCCAATTGCATTCTTCTTCTAAAATGGAATGAAATAATAGGTTTATCTATACTTCAGTCAAAGCAGATATGTTACTTTAAAGGAAAAGGCAAGGAAAGAGAGGTAGTTCCAGAAAAATGTTTGTTGAACATTTTACCGTCTTTCATTTCAATTTTGATTTTTTAAAAGTTGGAAACAACCCAGATGTCCATCAACAGATGAATGGATAAACAAACTGTGGTCTATTCACACGATGGAATATTATGCAGCTGTAAGAAGAAATGAAGTCATAAAGCATATGACAACATGGATGAACCTGGAGGACATTATGTTGAGTGAAGCAAGCCAGACACAAAAGGACAAATACTGTATGAATGCATTACTGTGAACCAAATATATTGTGTAATATATTGTTTGATTAAAAAAAAAAAAATTTACATGTATCCATTACATTTAATTGAGAAATGTATATATTTATTCATCTGTGTTTACTTTTTAGTTTTTAATTGTTTATGTTTTCAATTATTAAATGTACAAAATAAAGTTAAAAAAAAAATCTTGCTGCTCATTTGGTCCTTTCTAAGAACTCATTTGCAGCAGAACACAGTAACTTCCTCTCTGATGGTTTTTCTATTAGCTGTGAAAGTAATTTATATACGTGAATGTATCAGTCAGAACCTGTCTCTCACTCTGAGCCTCCAATTTAGTTAACAGAGAATATCCTTGACACCTATCGCTGGAGGAAGATCAATCCAGCTGCAAAGAAAGTAATACCACATCCATATGCATGGATCTGTTCCTCTCTGAAACAGATGCTTGTTTTAACCAAACTGCCCTAGAGACTCTCCAGTTCAGACTTTGGTGTGAGATCCTTCCTCCTTGGAGCTAGTCCAAAGAAACGTATAATAAAAAATTCCAGAAGGCCTTAAAAATTAATAACATTTTATCTGTAACATTGTCCTCTGTTGGAGTAGTTTGTAAACTATTTTATTCAGTCACTTTGGGGTTATAAAAAAAAGCATTTTTATTTCCAAACAGTAAATTCTACATTGGACTTTCGTCTCTAAATCTTTTCCCATGAATTTCCCAAGTTCCCAACAATGCCCTTAGGAGTCATTTATAGATATAGAAAAAGACAAGGGTGAGGATAACTTTCTTGTCTTACTGACCCAAAACGTATTTGAATTAATTTTTCATTGGAAAATAGTAATTACTTTTAAAGAGTTAAATTTTCCCCCAGAAGATTTAAGATTTGTACAAATAGCTTCATGTAAATTTTTTTCCTTGTAGGAAATGAGAAGGGTGAGGGAGGTCAGAGTGGATGGAGTAGGGAAGGAAGAAAGGCAAACATATGGTTCAGTGTTAAAGTGTAATTGGAAGGAAACAGACATTCTAATTTTGCTTATTAAGAAAAGGAACAGATTGATATTCTATTCTCTGACATTCTATTGCCCAGGAGTCTCAACTAGCCAGCCTAAATGCACAGCTACTGCATAAACTAGTTCAGATAGGGAATAGTTTCCTAAAACTCCTGGCCTTAGAGAAGGGCCCTGGAATATTCCTTCAGCTCACTCCCTATTCCCAGAGGGAGGGTAGCCACTTGGTCTAACTAAACAAAGCACATGCCTCCTTCAGGTGCTGGCTCTGAAAGCATAACTGGAATCTTATTAGTCATCCGCACTACCTGTAAGATTCTGGTGAAAATCTTCCCGTAAGTCTCTCTAGATTAGAGTATCCTAGAACTTTGATAAATTACATGCAATGTCATTTATATTCTCTAATGGTAAATTTAACCCCATACAGAAATATACTCTTCTTAACTTCCAAAGCAGTAGTATTGATCAGAGTCCCCACAATTCTGAAAGACACAAAGGTGCAATAACAGTAGTTATACTTTACTTTCAGCTTTTGGTTCATATGTTTAAATTCTTTTATTCATTTTTTTCTTAGTTACTAATAACTAGGCCAATGCTCACCTAAAAACATGAATTTAACCTATTATAAAAAAATTTTAAGCAATTTTGCCAACATATTTTATTTTTATTCAGCTTAAATAGAGATGATGTGATATTTTGGTAAGATTTGCTAACAAAAAGTATACTTGTTTTGCAAATTTGCCAGCAACATGCCTCAAAATTACTTTACATGTATTCATCACCATAGTCTTAGGAGAGATCATTTGACTTCAATTTTGCTTTCTCACATAAGTCATCTGGTTTCAGCACTATAATATCTGAGGAATGGAAGGGAATTTAGTGATCAGCTAATTCAACCACCTATGTATATGTATATACCACATTTTGTTTATCCATTCATAGGTTGATAGACACTTGGGTTGTTTCCATCTTTTAGTAATTGTGAATAATGCCACTATGAACATCTGTGTGCAAATGTCAGTTTGCATCCCTGATTTCAGTTCTTCTGAATATATTCCTAGTAGTGGGATTGCTGGGTCATATGGCATTTCTATATTTACCTTCCTGAGCAACCACTGAATTGTCTTCCACAGAGGCTGCACCATCCCCACCAACACTGAAGGAATGTTCTTATTTCTCCATACTATCTCCAGCACTTGTAGTTTTCTGGTTTTTTTTTTTTTTTTTTTTTTTAATTTGAGGAGTTGTGAGTTTACAAAGCAATTATACATACCATACATGATTCCCATATGTTGCCCCACCACCAACACCCTACATTGCAGTGACTCATTTGTTACAATTGATGAAAGAACATCATAACAATATTTCTACTATCTCTATTCCGTCACTTATATTTAGTGTATTCTTCCCACAAACAATCCTATCATTAACATCATGTATTAGTTTTATATATATATATATATAAATATAGGTTATAGTTCATGAGAGAACATTCTTACATTTGTGCTGTTAACCACAGTCCATCATTCACTACAGGGTTCACTGTGTTATATGGACCCTTGCCTTGTACAATCCATCTAAAGTGTACCTTTAGTGGCTCTCAGTTTCATCACAGAGATATGCTGTCATCAGCTCAGTCCATTTCAGAAAGTTTTCATTACTCCAAAAGGAAAACTCCCATACCCGCTTATACATCCACATTATTGACCTTTAGCACTTATATAGCACATTTTTGCCAATGTTGTTATAATATAACCATATTACTGTTAACTATAGTCTCTAAGTAACATTAGTTGTATTTTTCCATGTATCTCCATTTTCTTAGCACCTTGTAATAGAGGAACAATCTTATGTTTGTTCTATTAACCACAATCATCATCCACCACTGAAATCCCTATGTTATACAGTCCCTAAATTATCCTCCATCTTTCCTTCAATTGACATTATCATCCTGTGATGGTGAAGCTAGTGTGTAAACTTGGCCAGGTAATGGTGCCCAGTTATTTGGTCAAGAAAGCACTGGGCTAATTGTTATACAAGGGCATTTCATGGACTTTAATAATCAATGAGTTGATTGCATAGATGCTGGCTACATCTACAGTCAACTGAGGAGTTTGCCATCAGCAACAAGTGATGTCTCCTCCAATCAGCTGAAGGTCTTAAAAGGATAAGTGATTTCAGCATTCAGAGAGAGAATTCCCATCTCTACTTTGGACTGTCAGCATCTCCTGGGAAATCATTAAGGACCTTCATCAGAGTCCCTGGCTTGCAGACTGCTCTATGGAATTTGGGCTTGTGCATCCCTATGGTAGCATGAGACAATTTTATGAAATCTCATATTATCTCCTGTCAGCTCTGTTTTCCTAGAGAATCCTTACTAATACACTTACCTAGACTACTCCAATATACTATAATGTGTTATCATCAACTCTATCCATTTCCCAACATTTAAAATCCACCTTATTAAACATTCTACATAATTCAGCATCAGCTCCCCATTCTCAACCCACATTCTATCTCCTAGTAACCGATAACGCTAGTTTAACTCCATGAGGTTACTCATTATATTTAGTTCATATCTTAGTAAGAGCATACAACATTTGTCCTTTTGTATCTGGCTTATTTCACCCAACATAATGTCCTCATAGTTCATCCTTGTTGTCATATGCATCCTGACTTCATTTTTTCTTACAGCTGAATAGAATTCTATTCATTTATATACCACATTTTCTTTATCCATTCATCAATTGATGGGCACATGGGTTATTTCTGTCTTTTAGCAATTGTGAATAATGCTACTATGAACATTGATTACAAATGTCAGTTTGCATCCCTGCCTTCAGGTCTTCTGAATATGTTTTTAGTAGAAGGATTGCTGGGTCATATGGCAGTTCTATATTTAACTTCCTAACCTATTTCACAGAGGTTGCACTATTCTACATTCCCACCACCATAGAAGGAGTGTTCCTATTTTTCCATATTCTCTCCAACACTTGTACTTTTCTGTTTTTTTTTGTGTTTTTTTTTTAATAGTGGCCATTCAATAAGGAGTGAAATGATACCTCATTGTTGTTTTGATTTACATTTCCCTAACAGCTAGGGTGATTGAACCTCTTTTCATGTCCTTTTTAGCAACTTGTATTTCTTCCTTGGACAAATGTCTATTCAAATCTTTTGCCCATTTTTTTTAAATTGGCTTGCTTGTCTTTTTATTATTGAGTTATGTGATCTCTTTATATATTCTGGAAATTAAACCTTAGCAGATATGTGGTTACCAAATATTTTCTCCCATTTAGTAGGCTGTCTTTTTACCTTCTTGACAAAGTCACTTGAAGCACAAAAGTGTTTAATTTTGAAGAGGTCACATTTATCTATTCTTTCATTCATTGCTTGTGCTTTGGATGTAAAGTTTAAGTAACCACTTCCTACCAAAGATCTTGCTGATGTTTCCCTACATTTTCTGATAGAAGTTTTATGGAGCTAGCTTTTTTACTTAGGTCTTTCATCCATTTTGAGTTAATTGAAAAAAATTTTTTAACAAATCAATTTTATTGATACATACTAATAAAGCATAAATCCATCCAAAGTGTACAATCAATGGTATTCAGTATAATCTATTTCTTCTTGGGTCAGTTGTAGGTGGTTTGTGTGTTTCCAGGAATTTGTCCATCTTGTCTACATTGTCTAGTTTTCAGGCATAGTTATTCATAGTATCCTCTTATGATCTCTCTTATTTCTACTGGGTCAATGGTATTGCCCCCCCCCATTTCTGATTTTATTTATTTGCATCTTATCTCCTTTTTTCTTTGTCCATCTAGCTAAGGGTTTGTTGATTTAGTTGATCTTCTCAAAGAACCAACTTTTGGTTTTGTTGATTCTATTGTTTTTTTTGTTCTCTATTTCATTTATTTCTGCTCTGATCTTTACTATTTCTTTCCTTTGGCTTGGTTTGGGATTAGTTTGCTATTCTTTTTCTAGTTCCTCCAGGTGTGCAGTTAGATCTAAAGTTTTAGTTCTTTCTTCTTTTTTAATGTAAGCATTGAGGGCTATACATTTCCCTCTCAGCACTGTCTTTGTGGTGTCCCATAGATTTTAAATATGCTGTCTTCTCATTTTCATTCATCTCAAGATATTTGCTGAGTTCTCTTGCAATTTCTTCCTTGACCCACTGATTATTTAAGAGTGTATTGTTTAATCTCTATATATTTATGAATTTTTCTTTTTTCTATCCATTCTGACATTATTCTATTATGATCAGAGAAAGTGTTTTGTATAATTTCAATCTTTTAAAATTTATTCATACTTGTACTTGACTCAACATGTGACCTATTTTGGAGAAGGATCTGTGAGCACTTGAAAAGAACGTATTTCCTGCTGTTTTGGCACACAGTGCTCTATAGATGTCTGTTAGAGCTAGTTCATTTATCATATTATTCAAGCTGTTTATTTATCCTCTGTCCAGATATTTTATCTAATATTAAGAGTGGTGTATTGAAGTCTCCCACCATCATTGTAGAAACATCTATTTCTCCCTTTAGCTTTGCCATTGTATGCTTCATGTATCTTGGGCACTCAGATTAGGTGCATAAATATTTAGTATAATTATTCATTCTTGGTGAATTGGTCCTTTTATTAATATATATAGACCTTTTTCATCCTTTATAATAGTTTTGTATTTAAAATCTATTTTATCTGATATTAGTACTGCTACACCAGCACTTTTTAGGGGGTTATTTGCATGGAATATCTTTTTCCAACCTTTCACTTTTAACCTGGTTGTGTCCTTACATCTGAGTTGAGTGTTTTGTAGACAACATATAGTGGCTTATATTTTTTTCCATTCTATCAATCTGTGTCTTTTGATTGGGGATTTCAAGCCTTTAACATTAAATGTTATTACTGTAAAGGCATTACTTACTTCATCCAATTTGTCCTTTGCCTTCATGTTGTAATATCATACTATTGTATGTCTTTTTTTCTCTTTAATTTACCCTTCCTAATAATCTTCATTTCAACACTCTTCTCTAAGTCTCTTGCCCTTGTTTTTTCCTTTTAGGCTGGAGCACTCCCTTTAGTAGCTCTTGTAATTCTGGTCTTTTGGTAACGTATTCTATCAGTTTTTGTTTGTCTGTGAAGACTTCGAATCCACTCATTTTTGAAGGACAGCTTTGCCAGATACAGAATTCTTGGCTGGCAGTTTTTCTCTTTCAGTACCTTATATACATCATACCACCTTCTGCTCTCCTCCATGATTTCTGATGAGAGGTTGGCATTTAATCTTATTGAGGTTTCCTTGTATGTGATGCTTTGCTTTTCTCTTGCTGCTTTCAGGATCCTCTCTTTATCTCTGATATTTGTGAATCTGAATAGTAAGTGTCTTGGGGTAGGTCTGTTAGGATTTATTCTGTTTGGTGTGCGTTATCCTTCTTGGATATTGATGTTTATGTCTTTCATAATGGTTGGGAATTTTTCATTCATTATTTCCTCAAACTTTCTTTCTGCATCTTTTCCATTCTCTTCTTCTGGGCCACCAAACACGTGTATGTTTGTGCATTTCACATTGTCACTCAATTCCCTGAGACCCCGTTCAATTTTTTTTATTCTCTTCTCTTTCTGTTCTGTCTTTTCTAGTTCAGATGTTCTGTCTTCGAAATCACTAATTCTGTCTTCAGGAAGTTTACTTCCGCTCTTATGTGCCTCTAGTGTATTTTTAATCTTATCCATTGTGTCTTTCATTCCCATAATATCTCTTACTTTTCTTTGCAGGCTTTCAAATAGTTTTTTTATGATCACACAATGTCTTTTTAATATCCTTTATCTCTTTAGTTATATTTTCTTTCAATTATTTGAATTGAGTTAAGAGAGCTGTGTAATTATCATTGATTAATTGATTAAATCCTGTATCTCTTCAGGATATTTAGTTTGTTCATTTGGCTGGGCCATCTCTTCCTGTTTTCTAGTATGGCTTGTAAATTTTTGCTGATGTTTAGGCATCAGGATATGTTGGTGAATTTACTCTGATCACCAATTTCTCTCTTGCCTATTGTTTTTTCACATAGTTCTTCTTTGATATTTGGTTCATCTTATTCTAAGTCTTTAAAATTGCTCAGCTTAATTTATCAAAATCATTCCAGAGACTCACTAATAAGACAGATTTTCTCCCAGGAGTTAGGGTACAGAGAGGACCAAAAGCAGGTTTTGTCCATGGAATTTCCAGACGGGCCAGTATATGGCACTTGTCAGCTCACCTTTCCACAGAGGTGTTTCAACCTCAGTTGTCCTGTGTTTTGGTCTGGATAGAGCTGAGATTCAAAGCAGCCTCTGCTGGCCAAATTCACTGAAGGAAAGCCCCCAACTCCCCCTCCCTTTTCCTTTGTAACAGCTAACAAAGAGTAGGATGTCTCTTCCCTTCTCAGTAAGCTGCAGTGAGCCAGGGCTCTTACCCCCGCTTAACCCTCCTGGGAGTTGTGAACCGCTGTCCTGGTTTGCTGACCCCCAAAGCAGGTCCCTCAGATAGCTTTTGGCTCTTCCTCCATTGTTTATGTGAGGGAGTTGAGCCCTGCCTGCCTAATCTGATGCCATCTTCCCACAATTTATTGAGTTAATTTTTGTGTAAGGTACAAGATAGGTGTCCTCATTCATACTTTTGGATATGGATATCTCGTTTTCCTAGCACCATTGTTTAATATACTATTCTGACCCAGCTAGGTGGACTTCGCAGCCTTTTCAAAAATCACCTGACCATAGATGTAAGAGTCTATATCCAAACTCAATTCTATTTTATTGATCACTTTGTCAATTTTTATGCCACCATGCTATTTTCAACCACTGTACCTAAGTAATATTTTTTAAAATAGGAAGTGAGAGTCCTCCAACTTTGTTCTTCTTTTTTCAGATACTTTTGCATATTTGATAATTAGCATTTCCATTTCTGAAAAGTGGGTTTTTGGAATTTTGGTTGGGATTGAGTTAAATCTGCAAGTTAATTTGGGTAAAATTGACATTTTCTTTTTAACAATATTTAGTTTTCCAATCCATGAACACAGAATGTCCTTCCATTTATATAGGTCTTCTTTGATATCTTTTAGCAATATTTCATAGTTTTCTGGACCTTTACATCCTCAGTTAAGTTTACTTCTATATATTTAATTCTTATATTATCTATCGTAAATGGAATTTTTTCTGATAACCTCTTCAGATTACTCATTACTAGTGTATATAAACAGTACTGATTTTTGCTTATAAATCTTGTATATAGCCTCTGTGATGACTGCATTTATTAGCTCTAGTAGCTTGTTGTAGTTCTTTGGGACTTTCTAGATATAGGATCATAACATCTGTGAATAACAAAAGTTGTACTTCTTATTTTCCTATTTGGATGTCTTATTTCCTTTTGTTGCCTAATTGCTCTAGATAGAATTTCCAGCACAATATTGAATAATGGTGGTGATAGTGGGCATCCTTGTCTTTTTCCTTATCTCAGCAGGAAAGCTTTCAGTCTTTCACCATTGAGTACAATGTTAGCTGTGGGTTTTTCATATATGCTCTTTATCATGTTGAGATAGCTTCCTTCTATTCCTATCTTTTGGAGTGTTCTTTTTTTTTTTTTTTCCCCACAGAAGAATGCTAGATTTTATCAAATGCCTTTTCTGTGTCAGTCGAGATGAACATGTGATTTCTCCTCCTTTGATTTATTAATGCTGTATATTACAATGATTGATTTTCTTGTGTTGAATTATCCTTGCATACCTGGGATAAAACTCACTTGATCATGGTGTATATATTTTTTAATGTGCTGTTGGATTCAATTTGCAAGTATTTGTTGAGGATTTTTGTATCTATATTCATTAGAGAAATTGGTTTGTAATTTTCTTTTCTTGTAGTATCTTTATCTGGCTTTGGTATTAGGGTGATGTTTGCATCAATGAATGAGTTTGGTAGCATTTCTTCCTGATCAGTTTTTTGAAAGTGCTTGCACAGGAGTGGTATTAAATCTTCTTTGAACGGTTGGTAGAATTGCCTGTGAAGTTATCTGGTCCTGGGCTTTTCTTTCTTGGGAGGTTTGGATCACTGATTGGTTTGTTGAGGTCTTTTATTTTTTCCAGGGTCAGTGAAAGTAGTTTGTGCATTTCTAGGAATTTGTCCATTTCACTTAAGTTGTCTAGTTTTTTGCTGTACAGTTGTTCATAGTATCCTCTTATGATCTTTTTTATTTCCATGAGGTCAGTAATAATATCCCCCCTCTCATTTCTGATTTTTCAAATTTGCATCCTCTCCTTACCCCCTCATCTAGCTAAGGGTTTGTCAATTCTGTTGATTTTCTCAAAGAACCATCTATTGGTTTTGTTGATTCTATTGTTTGTTTTTTTTCTTCTCAATTTCATTTTTTTCTGCTCTAATCTTTGTTATTTCTTTCCTTCTGCTTGCTTTGGGATTAGTTTGCTGTTCTTTTTCTAGTTCCTCCAGCACTGCCTTTGCTGCAGCCCAAAAGTTTTGATATGTTATTAGGTTGGTGCAAAAGTAATTGCGGTTTTCCATTGTTGAAATTTGCTGTTTGATATTGGAATACATTCTTAAATAAATGTGGTTATGTTATACACCGTTTTAATGTACATTTCTCACTTTATTCATTTATTTATTTTTGCTAATAACTTATTACTTGCTGTTTATTTGTATTTATTTTGGACTATGAAAATGGTGTTAGACAAAAAGAACTGCCAAGGAACATACAGTGCAGTGGTGGTTCAAGAAGTTTTGCAAAGGAGACGAGAGCCTTGAAAATGAAGAGTGTAGTGGCTGGCCGTCGGAAGTTGACAATGACTTATTGAGAGCAATCATTGAAACTGATCCTCTTACAACGACCTGAGAAGTTGCAAAAGACCCCGACGTTGACCATTCTATGGCCGTTCGGCATTTGAAACGAATTGGAAAGATGGAAAAGCTTGATAAGTGGGTGCTTTGTGAGCTGACCGAAAGCAAAAAAAATTATCATTTTGATGTGTTGTCTTCTTTTCTTCTGGGCAACAACAGACCATTTCTCTATTGGATTGTGACGTGTGATGAAAAGTGGATTTTATACAACTGGTGATGACTAGTTCAGTGGTTGGACTGAGATGAAGCTCCAAACCACTTCCCAAAGCCAAACTTACACTAAAAAAAGGTCATGGTCACTGTTCGGTGGTCTGCTGCTGGTCTGATTCACTACAGCTTTCTGAATCCCGGTGAAACCATTACATTTGAGAAGTATGCTCAGCAAATCGATAAGATGCACCGAAAACTGCAATGTCTGCAGCCTGCATTCGTCAACAGAAAGGGCCCAATTATTCTCCACGACAACGCCCAACTACACACTGTACAACCAATGCTTCAAAAGTTGAGTGAATTGGGCTACGAAGTTTTGCCTCATCTGCCATATTCACCTGGCCTCTTGCCAACCGACTACTACTTCTTAAGGCATCTCAACAACTTTTTGCAGGGAAAACACTTCCACAACCAGAAGGATGCTGAAAATGCTTTCCAAGAGTTCGTTGAATCCCGAAGCATGGATTTTTACACTACAGGAATAAACAAACTTATTTCTCACTGGCAAAAATGTGTTGATTGTAATGGTTCCTATTTTGGTTAATAAAGATATGTTTGAGCCTATTTATAATGATTTTAAATTCATGGTCCGAAATTGCAATTCCTTTTGCACCAATCTAATATGTTTTTATTTTCTTTCATCTTGAGATATTTACTGATTTCTCTTGCAATTTCTTCTTTGACTCAGTGATTGTTTATGAGTGTTGTACAACCTCCATAAATTTGTGCATTTTCTAGTCCTCCTGTTATTGTTTTCCAGTTTCATTCCATTATGATTATACAGAGTAATTTGTATAATTTCGGTCTTTTTTAATTCATTGAGACCTGTCTTGTCACCCAGCATATTGTCTATCCTGGAGAATGATCCATGCACACTTGAGAAGAATACGTATCCTGCTGTTTTGGTGTGCATTGTTCTGTATATGTCTGTTAGGTCTGGTTTATTTATCAAGTTGTTCAGGTTCTCTAGTTTTTTCATTGATCTTCTGTCTAGATTTTCTATCTAATGATGGATCAGTGTATTGAAGTCTCCAAATATTATTGTAGAGACATCTATTCCTTCCTTCAGTTTTGCCAGTGTTTGCCTCACGTATTTTGGGGTACCATTTTAGGTGCCTAGATATTTATGATTGTTACCTTTTTTTCTCATTTTATTAATATGTACTCTACTTCTTTGTCTTTAATTACAGCTTTGCTTTTAAAGCCTATTTTGCCTTTTATTAATATAGCTACCCCAACTTTTTTTGTTGTTGTTGTTACTGTGTGTGTGGATTGTCTTTTTCCAGCCTTTCACTTTCAACCTATTTGTATCATTGATTGGGTCTAAGGTGAGTCTCTTGTAGATAGCACATACATAGTTCATATTTTTTAAAGCTATTCCACCAGTCTGTGTCTTTTGATTGGATAGTGTTTCATTTTGCCAAAGGGCTGTCAATGCAAAAATACCAGAAATAGGTTGGCTTTTTAAAAGAGGATTTATTTGGAGCAGAAACTTTCAGTTCCAAGGCCTTGAAATATCCAAATTGAGGCACCAAAAGAGGTGCTTTCTCACCAAAATCAGCTAATGTTGATTCTGTTGTCACACCCCACTGATGAAGTCCAATAAAAAGCCCAAAAGTGATCTTATCAAGTAATCTAATCAAGGGACCCTCAACCATATTTAATGCAATCAAAGGGTATCACACCCATAGGAATAAATAAGTTTAAAAACATAGTTTTTCTCTTTTGGGGATTCATAAGATAATCTCAAACTGCCACAGGTAGTTTACTCCATTAGCATTCAATGTTATTACTGTAAAGGCAGTACTTACTTCACCTATTATCTTTTGGCTTTCATATGTCATATCATATTTATATCACTCTTTTCACACTTTTATTTACTTTAGCTGATAATCTTTTTTTCTAGACTCTCTTTCAAGTCTCCCTTTCCTGTCTTTTCCTTTCAGCCTGCAGAACTCTCTTTAGTATTTCTTGTTGGACAGGTCTCTTGTTAATGAACTCTTTCAGTTTCTTAATATCTGTGAATATCTTAAACCCCCCCTAAGTTTTGAAGGGCAGTTTTGCCGTACATAGAATTCTTGGCTAGCAGTTTTTCTCTTTCAGTATCTTAAATATATCATACCACTGCCTTCTCACTTTCATGGTTTCTGATGGGAAATCTTATTGGGAACCCCTTGTATGTGGTGAATCACTTTTCTCTTCTTGCTTTCAGAGTTCTCTCTTTAGCTTTGACATTTGACATTCTGATTAGTATGTATATCAGAATAGGTCTATTCAGATTTATTTGGGTTGGAGTATGTTGCACTTCTTGGACATGGATATCCATGTCTTTCCAAAGAGTTGGGAAATTTTTGACCATTATTCCTCAAATATTCTTTCTGCCACTTTCCCCTTCTCTTTTCCTGCCAGGATACCCATGACACATATGTTTGTGCACCTCATGCTGTCATTCATTTCCTTGAGACCCTACTCAATTTTTCCCATTCTTTTCTTTATCCATTCTTCTGTCTGTTCGATTTCAGAAGCCCTGCCTTCTAGGTCACTGATCCTTTCTTCTGCTTCTTCAAATCTGCTGCTGTTTGCCTTATTGTATTTTTAATTTCATTTATAATGACTTTCATTACCATAAGATGTTATTTTTCTTTGCATGCATTCTTCTTTTTGCTTACCCGGTGTCTTCATAATATCCTGAATCTCTTTAGCCAATTCATTGAATTTATTAAGAATATTTGTTTGATCATCTGTAATTAGTTGTCTCAAATCTTGTATCTCCTCATGTGGAGGTTTAATTTGTTCCATTAATTGGCCATATCTTCCTGTTTCTTAGTATGTTTTGTAATTTTTTGCAGGTGTCTTGGTATTTGATTTTTTTTAAAGGAAGTACTGGGGATTGAAACAAGGAGCTCATACATGGGAAGCAGGCACTCAACCACTGAGTTTCATATGCTCCCCAATGAGAGTTGGTTTTGTTATTTGTTTTTGTTTTTAGGAGGTACCCAGAACTGAACGTGGGACCTCGTACATGGGAAGCAGGTGCTCAAGCACTTGAGCTATACCCGTTCCCCAATATCTGATTTGCTTGATGTGTTTATTCTGGGCTCCATTTTCCTCTTTAGCCTAGGGCTTTCTTGTTAATTGGCTTCATGCTAAAGCTCCTCTTTGACACTTGGTTCAACTATTTTTTGAGCTTTATAATAGCTCATGATTAACTAATCAGCCCTTTTCAGCCCTTCTTCATCTGATTCTTGTCCTGAATATATGGTACAATTTTGGAGATTGAATATTTGTGCACTTATTTCATCCCCAGGAGAAAGCCTCCTTTCCCCCTTTCCTCCTCTGGGAATGTTAATCTCTTCTGTTCATTTTTTATTTACCTGTATATTTTCTAATACTCTTTTCCTTTTCTGTAGCTACTACTACCTGGAGGGCCAATTTTGGTAGTATGGGGTCCCTGGAGACAGCCGTTCCAGGCCAGTTTTTCCTGAAAAACAGGTGTAGGGACCCATGAAGGGGGTGTCCAGGGGAGGATATCCCAAAGGCTGCCAAACTTATTTTTGATGACTCCCTGAATCTTTGCTTTCCTAATGTACCCAGTATGTGGCACTCTTCAGCTAGCTGTTCCTCACAGCCCTAAGGTGGCACTGTGCCTTTAATTCTCACCTGTCTTAGTCCCTGTCAGGGGCATGGTTGAGACTGTGACTACCAAGCATGCCAGGGTGAAACTGTTGCACAGACCCCAGCCTCTGTGATCTGAACTCTCTAATCAACTACCACAACCTTCACTGGGTCTTGATGCCCCTTTTCCTTGGGAAATAGATGCCCTTCAATAAGCTGACCCCCACTGCTCCAAGAAAGCACTGTGTCTCTAAATCAACCCTGTGGCAAGGTTGAAACAGAGGCTGCCAATTGCTTTCTGGCCTGGGCAGATTGAAACTGACCATGTTTCCCTAAGAAATTGCTCAAACTTCAGCCCACTCCCTCCCCTGCCAGAGGCAGGGCTGGAGCAGGGGCCACTGATGTTCTTCCTGGCCGGGCAGATGGAAACTGACTACATTGCCCTGAAAAATTAATCAAACACTACCCACCTTACTCTCCTGCCAGAGGTGGGGTCAAAGCAGTGGCTGCAGATGACTTTCTGTGCTGGGCAGATTTAAACTGTCTATGTTTCTCCACACTCTCCCTCCCCTGCCAGAGACAAAGCTAGAAGTCTTCTCAACTGGGTGAATTTAAGCTGGCCATATTGCCCTGAGAAACTGATCAAACTTTTTAGTCTTCCTCCTCCCCTGCAGGGGATAGAGTTGGAGCAGAAGTCACTATGTTTTTCAATTGACCCCACTTTCACTCCTGTTGGGCAAATAGTTAAAATGGAGGCTGATGTCCTCTTTCTGACTTGGGTGGGTTTAAAGTTTAGTCTTAGAAGTTCTAAGATACATGACCTCAGGATACCAAAGACAGGAAGAACCAATATGAGGCTATGAACTGATTTGGACACATGGGAATGGAGACCTGGGTAACATGATGGAAGTTGTGTTAGTTTGCCAAAGGGCTGCTCATGCAAAGTACCAGAGATGGTTGGCTTTTATATACAGGATTTATTTGGAATAAAAGCTTACAATTCAAAGACCCTAAAAAGTCCAACTCAAGGCACCATAAGAGGTGCTTTCTCTTTGGTCAGCTACCACATGGCAAAGCAAGATGGCCACCAATCTCTGCTAAGGTCTCTGCCTTTCTTCAGCTGTAGACAAATCTGGCATAGGGTTTGTCTCTAACCAGGCCTCCTCTCTCAGTCTCAGCAGCTTCGCTTTCTTCTCGAGTTTGGCTGCAAGCTATCAGGCATATGGCTTATCTTTCCTTGGGCCGCAACTCTTTGAGCCTCTTTGGGGGATCTCTCCTTGCAGCTCAGCTGTGGGTGAAACTGTTGTCTTTTCTATCACATGGCCAGATCAATTATGGCAGCTTCCTTTATCTGTGTCTGTGTCTCTCTCTTTATGTCTCCATTTATATCAGCTCCAGCAAGAAGGTGAGACCCAAAGTGGTTCATGCCTCACTGACATAGTCCAATCAAAAACCCTAAATCAATCTTATCAAGTAATCTAACAAAGTATCCTCAAATGAATTTAAAGCAATCAAAGGTATCACACCCACAGGAATAGATTAGTTTGAAAACATAATATTTCTCTTTTTGGGATTCAAAAATAATGTCAAACTGCCACAGAATTATATGGAAAAGACTAGAATATAAGATTTCGATAAAGAAATGCAGGACCTTGTATCTATGCATAAGAGTGATTAACGTATGGGAGAGGGAATAAATGTTGTATAAATGTTTGCAGCCTGAGTGGAAGAAATCCCTAATTGAAATGGGAATGGGGAGTGCCTTTTTCTCTTGGGGACAGGTGGTTTTCCAAGAGTTAGAAAAATACTGTTCATAGTGTTTGGACCAAAATGACCCTTAAAGACTTGATTTTGAGAAGATGTGTTTACTTCCAGTAGAAAGTTAGAAATAAAGACTAGAATATGGGTAAAGGAGTAAGATCTAAATTTGAGGGTGACCAAAACAGAAGTGATAACTGAAGTTAATGAGGTTGATGATTTTTATGTGAGTATTTTTAGATTTCATTGTCCATTTCTATGTTTTCTTGATTATTTGCCACATGTGTTCTATTTTGTTATTCAGCTTTCACCTCAGGTTAGTCCAAAATATGTCACAACAGAGTTAGAGTTCACAATTCTCCTGGCCTTACATTTGAATCCACCACTGCTCTTTTCAACTATAAAAACTGAGTCTGGTGGGAGAAAAAGCTAAAAGACCTCATGTGTACCTTATTACAAATTTCATCTACTATATTTCTTCAACTATGAATATTCACATTTTAAGCCTTATCCCTATTAGTACATTTAAAGATTTTTATCCCTTATTAAATCATTTCAAACCTTTTTGAACAGCCAAGATTAGCCTAGGAAGAATGCCTCTGAAATCATACTAGTAGCACACATTTAACTCTGGGTCCACAATAAATGACTCCTACAGAGCTAACTGTGAGGTAGCAATGCAATGAACTATCTTCTAAATTATTGGATATTTAAAAAACTATGCTTAATACATTTTAAGTATGCCACTATGTATTCTGAATCTTTGAAAATAATCATCTGTAAAAAATTAATCTATACAGTCAACTGGTTTTTGACAAACCTACCAGGCCCATGCTAATGGGAAAAAACAATCTCTTCAACAAATGGTGTTGGGAGAACTGGATATATATAACCAAAAAAATGAAAGAGGACCCCTATCTCACCCCCTATACAGGAAAACTCAAAATGGATTCAAAGATCTAAATATAAAAGCCAGGATCATAAAACTACTAGAAGGAAATGTAACCACGATCTAGTTCCAAAAATTTTATGTCATAATTTCTTTGGAGTTTTCATGTGTATTCATAATACTGTATTTTCACAGAAATATATATAAGAAAGGAATACTATATTTTAAATTAAGAAAGAAAATGGATATAAAAATAAAAGATAAAAAAAGAAAAAAAAAAAAAAAGAAAATGTAGGGAAACATCTTCAAGACCTTGTAGTAGGTAGTGGTTTCTTGGACCTTACACCCAAAGCATGTGCAACAAAAGAAAAAATAGATAAATGGGGCTTCCTCAAAATTAAACACTTTTGCACCTCACAGGACTTTGTCAGAAGGGTGAAAAAGCAGCCAACTCAATGGGAAAAAATATTTGGAAATCACATATCTGATAAGGGTTTAATATCCAGGATATATAAAGAGATGTTACAACTCAACAATAAAAAGGCAAACGACCCAATTAAAAAATGAGTGAAAGACTTGAATAGACATTTCTCCAAAGAAGAAATACAAATGGCCAAAAAACACCTGAAGAAATGCTCAACATCACTCATGATTAGGGAAATGCAAATCAAAACTACAATGAGATATCATTTCACACCTATTAGAATGACCACTATTAAGAAGACAGAGAACTACAAGTGTTGGAGACAATTGGAGAGATAGGAACACTTCTTTACTGTTGGTGGGAATGCAGAATGGTACAGCCACTGTGGAGGACTGTTTGACAGTTCCTAAAGAAGTTGAATATAGACTTGCCATGTGACCCTGCAATACCACTACTGGGTATATACCCAGAAGAACTGAGAGCAGTGACACAAACAGACATCTGCACACCGATGTTCATAGCAACATTATTCACCATTGCCAAAAGTTGGAAACAACCCAGGTGTCCATCAACAGACGAATGGATAAACAAACTGTGGTCTATTCACACGATGAAATATTATGCAGCTGTAAGAAGAAATGAAGTTGTAAAGCATATGACAACATGGATGAACCTGGAGGACATTATGTTGAGCGAAGCAAGCCAGAAACAAAAGGACAAATACTGTATGAATGCATTACTATGAACCAAATATATTGGGTAACATATTGTTTGATTAAAAAAAATTATATGTATCCATTACATTTAATTGAGAAATGTATATATTTATTCATCTGTGTTTACTTTTTAGTTTTTAATTGTTTATATTTTCAATTATTAAATGTACAAAATAAAGTAAAAAAAAAAAAAGAAAAAAATATCAATTGATCATAAATATAAGGTTTTATATTGTGGCCTTTCAGTACAAACATGGTGGACTCTCACCCAAAACTTGGTTTGGATGTCAAGAGTGATGATGTCACATACACACACACGCACACACCAAGAGGGTATGGAAAGATTTACTAATGATATAATGAGGTCTCTTAAGAGAGCATGGCAGTCCTCCCAAGCAGGTTCAGAATGGCTTGGGAGAGCAATGATAGGAGTCTAGCTTGGGTTTTTATGATATTTAAGGTGTGGGATTGGGCTGAGGGTTCCCAGGTAGGGGCTTGCGTGGTTTGAATCTCCCACCAATGCCAAAGGAGGTAACACCTTTGCCTTCTTATTAGCTTGCCCAGATCTGGACAGAGGGTTTGTGGGAGGTGTGGGGCTTAAGAGTTTTCACAAAACATCAAAAACTTGATTCAGATTATTATAGTTTATATTTGTGCCCTCTGGTTCCACTGATCTATATCTATCTTTACATTGAGACTACAATCTTGATTATTGTAGTTTTATAGTAAGTTTTGAGAACAGGTAGTATAAGTTCTCAAACCTTCTTATTTCTCAAAATTCCTTTGGCTATTGCAGCATTATATATAATTGCAAAAATATTGGAAACTACTTAAATGTCTAACATAGAATGATGATTGAATAAAACTATAGTACATTTAAAATGGAGTACTATGCAGCTGTAAAAAAGAATGGGGACACTTCATGATAGGAAGTGGTTTTCAGTGAATAAGGTTAAGCGAATTATTAAGAACATACATACTATCCTACATATCATTTAGAAAAGAAGGGTAAGTGTGTGTATGTGTGCACACACACTCGTGTGCATGTGCTTAGCTTTACAAAAGGAAACAAGGGGTCTGAGACTTCTAGTTTGACACATGATGGTATAAAGTCATCTCTCCTTGCACCTCCCCAGCAAAGTACAAGAAAAGAATGTGGAAATAAGAGAGCAATCAAAAGAGATCTCTGAAGGGAGTGGACTGGTGAGGGACACCAAGACTTGACTTGAGGAAAAACACATTCCTTGTGACAAAAGTATCACTCTATATAATATCTTCACAACAGGGGAAACTGGGTGACTGGTTTAAGGGAACTCTATGTATTATCTTTGCAACTTTTCTGTAAATCTAAAATTATTGTAAAAGAAGTTGTTTATTTTTTCAAAAAAAGATGGATAATAAAAATTCTGCAAACAAACAAAACAAAACAAAATAAAACATAACAAAAGAAATAAAATTTGCATTTAATATTAAAAAAAAATAATCAAGTAATTGACCAGAAAAATCCCACTCCCATTTTTTTGCCACAATATTTTCTATGATACTTTCAAAAGTATGGTAACAATTTATAAAGATTTGAGGGACAAGGGCAACCTGCTTTTCCAAATTTTGAGCTACATAACTGTTTTTGTTATTGATGAACCAGCATTATGTTCTACTAGTTTTAAGTTTATTTTAGTCTTCAGATTCAATCTTTGTTTGATACTTTTCCACATGAAGCCTAACATAAGGGAAGAAAGATCAAAAGAAAATTCTAGTGATATTTTGAATTGGTATACTTTTTTTTTTTATTAGAGAAGTTTAGGTCTAAAGAAGTATCATGCGAAAAATGCAGTCCTCTTATACTACCTGTGGCAGTTTGAACTTATTTTATGAATCCCAAAAAAGAAATAGTATGTTTGTAAACTAATCAAAGGGTGTGATACCCTTTGATTGTATTAAATTCAGTTGAGGGTCCTTTGATTAGATTAGTTAATAAGATTGCTTTAGGGCTTTTGATTGTACTAAATCAGTGAGCCATGGCTCAGATTGAGTCCCTGACCCCTTGCTGGGTCTGATATAAATGAACTCACATGGACAGACAGAGGGAAAAAGGGAGCCAGCATGTTTTTGACTCTGCAATGTGAGAGAGAGCACTGCTTAAGCACAAAGCCTCCAAGCGGCTGGGCCCAAGGAATAGCTCAAGAGGAGACCAGCCCTACTATATTCCTGTTAGCTTACAGCTCAATTTGGGAAGAGAGTGGAACAGCCAAGACTGATATAGGAGGCCCAGAAAGAAACAGGCTTGCAGCTGAAATCAGGAAAAAATGTAGCAGCTGAGCCTGAGAGAGAAAACCCAGAAGGGAAGGCAGAGACAGGCAGAGATTGCCTGCCATCTCGCTTCAACACGTGGCACCTAACTTTGGTGAGAATATTGCTTATGGTGCCTGGAGTTGGAGTTTTCATGGCCTTGTAACTTACTGTTCCAAGGTTTTACCCCAAATAAATACACTTTATAAAAGCCAGCACATTTCTGGTGTTTTGCATCAGCAGCCCACTGGTAAACTAAAATACCACCCTCATCATTAACACTTTGTGTACTATAGGTGGTATAATTGTTGCAGGTGATGGAAGAATATTATTGCCATTGTACTATTCATGGTTTACATTAGGGTTCCCTGCTTGTGTCCTATATTCCTATGGTTTTGTTTAATTTTTATTCTAGTAACATATATACAACCTAAAATTTACCCTTTTAACCACATTCAAAAATATAACTCAGTGCTGTTAATTACATTCACAGTGTTGTGCTACCATTATTATGAATTGGTACACTTTTAAAATTGATTTCTATTATCTTAAAAAATGCCATCAGAGGTAATAAAAATATGTTTGCATAAATATTTTCTGCTTTGGTCAGTCTTATTAGATTTAAAACTGAGAATTCTGTTTGCCTATCCATAATTTCATTGTACAAACTTTGATTTTATGGTCATTAGTTATGGAAATAAACAGAAATATATATTTTTAATTAAACAATTATTTTCCTTTAAGATTTCAACCAGCATCATTCCCATGCATTGCATTTAGAAGTTTCTCTGAGTAAATAGAAATGACTCTTAAGGATGCCTGGGGCATGTGTAATCTACAAACAAAACCAACAGCTATATTATTATGCAAGCATATGGTAGCTATATTGCTTCTAAAATTATGATGTAGTTTCATTACTTTCACACCAATTATAGTGGCGCTAACCAAGCTTAGTGTAAAATGACTATCAAAGACTCTAACCCATTTACTGACAGGCTATGCCTGGCAAAGTACAAAACAATATTGAATACTAGTTTTATTTGCCACTGATATTTATTTATAGAAAGTGGCAGCTATAATTAATGTAGTCAGAGTTTATAACATGTAAATGGGCTGTTAAAACACAGTGAAACTAGATACATTTCAAATGTTACAGCCAACTTGCCTCCTAGAGGCAGAGTTGTACTGCACATTCAATGCTAAAACGGCCCTCCATAGAGGTTTCAGAATCCGTTTTGAATGACCATTGTTCTTTTGCACTTCCAGGATCAGCTAACTGGAAACCAAAGACGGTGACATTACTTCATACTATGAATTCATTCATAGTATAGTGGAAAACAAAGCCTAACAAGAATTCTACAATAAATATGGATCTGGACTTCCTAGTATCGTTTCCCTATAGGTCAACAAAACATTCATTTAAAGGACTGTCTAAAGATAGATGACAAAGAACATCATTCTGATATCACCACCTCCTACAGGAGAAACAGGGGACTTTATGTCATTAGATAATATACTGAGGATACTAAACAACTCATGAATTATTTATTGAGAGGTCCTTATGTAGAAGGAATACAAAGACACCTGTGAACTTAAGGAACTCAGAGTAGGAATGAGGCACCTATTTATGCAAGTTAGAGACTCCTGATTGTTGTGGAGCAACAAGGCTCAATAGCCAGATAGACTTGGATTCAGATCTAGGATTTACCAGTTATGTGGCTACAGCCAGTCTCTTAACTTTTCTGGCCCAATGCATCTCTGCCAAAAAGACGTATTACCTATATGTTTGTCTGGATTAAATGAGATAATATTTCAAAGTACCTAGTACAGTGTTGGGAACCAAGTGGGTACTGAAAATGCAGTGTCTTGGTATTGTTACTGTTACTATCATTATTGATGCTATTACTGCAATATAATGATATAAATTTTTAAGAGTCACATTGACAAAATTCCATTAGGAAAGGAAAGGAAGCTTACCCATCAGTGATGGAAAGGATTTTATCATTAGGAAAAGGGTAAAATTTATTGGGGTGCGTGGAGGAAAGGGGGATTAGGATAAGCAGAGTCGTAAAGGTAGGTGACTATGCATATACTCTGGTTTTCTTCTGTATATGTGAACATATGACTTGCTCTGCAAATAGAATGTGAGACTAACTGCTATGTTTCACTTCTGAATGGAAGCTTATAAGAGCCATAACAAAATTTTCTATGTTCCTTTCCCCCAGCAGTTTTCTAGAGTTACTGTCAGCCTACATTCCTGAGTGTGGAAGACATGAAAATAGAGACTTCAATAAAATTTTTGATGATTATTAAATAAACCTCTGTTGCTTTAGTCATGGAGATGAAGGGGGTGTTTGCTACCACAACATGTCCTCATCTAAACTGATTGATACAACCTGGACATACGTGGCTTATTTAGGGAGTAATTATTTTTAGAATACAAGGTAAAGGGATTAGTAAAAATCTGGAAATGAGACTGTTAACACTCATAAATAACCTAGAATATAATTTTTTAGACATTTTTCATAAGCAACATATTTTTAATGCAGATAGGTGACATAATGGATCTATAGAGGGTGGCAGGTAGCAGGTAAAAACTGGAGGTAGGAAGAAGCTCTTGCAATAGATAATAAAAGAAATAGGAATGGAGAGGGAAATAGAGAGGAAGGATGAGAAAGGCTTGGAAGTATTCATGGAATATGTTGATTAGTTAAATTTACAAGATACCAGTTAGCTGAGAACCCACAAAAATGTCTCTAACTCTTACTCTGGGGGCTAGGTGGATGTTAATGAAGAGATCTGAATTAGTGATCATAGAGGAAACCATTAATTGAATGAATATATATATACATATGTGATTTTAAAAGCCTAAACTATATAAGCTTAGGGATATTTATAGAAATCCTTTTGTATGCAGACAATAGAACATGTTCAGGGAAATTATTAGGCCTTATTTAAACAGTGGATCAATTTCTGGAATACATATCACAAATTTTTCTCAAAATTTTTGAATTGTTATCGGTCAATTATGAACCATTTGCAGTGAAATAAACAGGAAAAATAGAGTAAATTGAAGCAAGAGAAAATAATTCCAAAGATCTAGATCATGGGTTCTGTGCCTAATGATTCCTGTAATTTCATTTAGAAATTATTTGCAGTAAGATATTAAATCAAAACTTTGTATGTGTGCAAAGTATTGGTTTTCTAAGAAAATCAACTAGATGGAATATAATTTCCCTTCTGGAAAATATGTGTTATTCATTAGCAGGCTTGCGTAAACAATTTGAAAAGCAATGTATTCTTTTGTATAATTCTAACTGGATGATAACAAAAATGTATTTAATCAGAAAGGAAATGAAGTTTATATTAAAAATCTATAATTGTAAGAGTTCATTGTTTGTATGGGTACTGGTCTCCCCTACAAGATCTTGAGCTTTTTAATGTCTGGGATTCTATATTTTCTCTTCTTTGAAACTTAAGCTCACTGTAAGCACTTAGTAAACGCTTGTAGGGTCATAGGAACTCTCTCATTGATACCTTTTTAAAAATATATATTTTTAATTTGTTTTTTTAAAGATACACAGATTACATAAAAAAATATAAGGGGTTCCCATATGCCCTGCTTCCTACCCCTCCCACATTTTCGCACATTAACAACAGCCTTCATTAGTGTGGTACATTCGTTACAATTAATGAACACATTTTGGAGCATTGCCACTAAGCATGGATTATAGTTTACATTGCAGTTTACACTCTCTCCTGCACAATTTTGTAGGTTATGGCAAGATATATAATGGCCTGAATCTGTCATTGCAATGTCATTCAGGACAATTCCCAAGTTCCCAAAATGCCCCCATATTATACCTGTTTTTCCCTCTATCTCCCTTCAGAACCTCCAGTGGCCACTGCCTCCACATCATCTCACTGATACCTTTTGATGCAAAATGTTCACTGATTTATTTTAAGTCCAGCAGAACCTCCTGACAAACAATTTTATGGTAATTTAGAGTACTACACATAAAATGAATGGCAAACAATGAATGCTCCTAGAAATAGCCACAATTTCAGAATGTCATTATGCTCTAAGACACTAGTGTAACTGTTTTAGAAAAGGGCTTCAAATCACTGGCCTACTAATATGGAACAATTTTATTATTTCCAATAACTGGCACCAACCACTGTGTTTTGGTTCTTTATTAGGAAAGTATAACTCTATTTTTAAGAGTTAGTCCTATTGTTTTAAAATAATCAGTCTAATATATGATCCATGCCAGACTATGGCTCTGGATCTTGGGTCTGGGGTAGGGATTGGCCTGTTCTTAGACCCATCTCTTTCCCTATGCTAGCACCAAATGGAATCATTATCTATTTGCTGGATTCTTTACTCCAATTCGCCTGCCTGATGAGGGGCTTACTCAATGGCTGGTGGTCCTGTGGCCACATTTTCTGACTGAAACCCATCTGAGGACATCATATCTTGTTACTCTGATAACTACTTGTGAACTTATGGTGCTGCAATTCCACCAAGAAGAACCTACCCACTTTACATGTCTCAAATTCCATGTACACTGAATACAAATAGGACCCATCTTCCATATCTCTGGAAAACTAAAAATTTGAGGGGGGACTTCTTTTTGCCACAACCCCTAGCTCACCATCCCTTCCCAAGGTCCCTTGCTCTGCCAGCACAAATAGAGCTGCAAGTGGGGTGCCTTAGCAACAGCCAACCAGGCAACGAGAACTCAAAGCCCTTACTCTAGACACTCCTTAATCTTATGAGTAATTCAATTTTCTTATGGATTCCTTAACTAGGAGTATAGGAGTACTATTGGGAGGGGGTTTTACCATAGTCCCCATATTCAACAGGAATGTGAGGGGGAAGAATATTCTTTTCACAGTGTATTTACTTAGAATGTGATTTTGCTCTTCAATATTGTCCTCCCCAACCCTTCCATGCTGGGGAGGAAGTGTCATGAGCCATTAATAGTATTAAACTATTATTACCAAAATTGTGAAAGCATTAAATTGCCAATACTTGCTTTTTTTTTGACTAACAAAAATGGCGATGCTAGATACTACAACCCAGTGCATTGGTATAGATCCAAATTCCGAGGCTGCCAACTTAACTACTATTTTCCATTGTAAATTGCCTTATGATTATTAATCTGCTCAGGTTTTGAACTGTGTGGGGACCAGATAGAGAGAGGACTTATCCTGAGAACATTTTCCTTCTCTTTGGTGATTGGAAGCCATGAAATACAATGCTTTTGCTGCTCATGACAATACATCGATCTCCCTCTCACACCTTGATCCCTAATGAAGTGGGGAGTATCAATTTGCTATAGTTTGACTGTGGCAGATGTGCTACATGTGACAAATGACAAACATATTGGAAACTCTGCCTTAGAACAATGCTGCCTCTGTGCTCTAAATTTACATACTAAGACAGTGTCATCATCAATAGGAAGTGTTCTCTCTGTCTATTGAAATTGTTTCAACTTTAAATCAGTTTGAATTAAAGCCTTTCCTGTACCAAAAGCGTGAGTTATTTTCTAAGTTATTTCCAGATGCCACTTTTAGTTCCAATATGACAGAATCAGATGCTTGCCAGTTCCCCTTTAGAGTGTGCTGTCCTCACACTCTGTGACATGCATCTTCATGACATCTCTTTCACAAGGCAGCTAGTAGACCAGCTTGACTGCTAAAAGAGATTCTAATTATGGTATCATTGGGATTAACTTTCCTTTGATCCTTTATTCCTGAATGGATCTTATGATTTCTAATTTCATGGTAAATACATAAAAATATATTTTATATTTCAAGAAAAATTTTATTTCTTGAACTGGGTTTATAATATAATAATTTTCTTTCAAAACAAATAAAATTTGTAGGAATGTATGAAATATACCCCAAAGCACAGGTGCTCTATATTATGAAACTATTGCTCACTGTCATGAGATGATGGAGAAGAATTATGGAAACTTGGCAACCATTGCAACAATGACATGACACTTATGATTTCTTTTTTAATCTTATGATTCCATTTCCCACTGGTTAAATAATATTCACAGATGCCCCAATTTAATCAACATTTACCAGTGTGGAAAAATGGGGAAAATCCTCAAGCAATAATTCGAAATTTGAAGTCAAAACTTCCATTTGCAATTATAAAATGAAATATTTTCTGCATGTGTACAAACACACACAAAATTTAAGAATCATTGAAAATAAAACATTTGTATTGGTGTTATGCTCTGGGCACTGCTTTCCTCTGCCTTTGTGATAGGAAGTTTTCTTTACTGATATCCTTATTGTTTGGTCTGAATTCAGAGGTGATTTTTATGTAATTATGACATTTCTGGTATGGAAAATTCATTTCAAGAACAGCACCAGGAGGAGTGAATGTGGCTCAGGCAGTTGGGCACCTGCCTCCCACATGGAAGGTCCAGCGTTCGGTTCCTGGTGCCTCCTAAAGAAGACAAGCAACAAGCAGACAACAAGCAGACATCGAGCAAAAACAATGAACAGACAATGAGCAAAAACAACAAGCAAGGTAAAAAGCAGATAGTGAGCAAAAACAAAATGAGCAGGAAGCAGATATGACTCAAGCAGTTGTACAACTGCCTCCCACATGAGAGGTCCCGGTTCAGGTCCCAGTGCCTCCTAAAGAAGAAATGAGCAGACAATGAGAAAAAACAACAGACAGATTACGAGCAAAAAAAACTGAGCCAATAGATGAGGGAGTCGTCTCAGGGGGGGGAAATAAAATAAAAAAGAACCACACCAAATAGTGGTGTGGTGATAATAATAATAATAATAAGAAGAAGAAGAAGAAGAAGAAGAAGAAGAAGTGTACTTCAAAACTAGGCCAGGAATTTTCTCAGGTTTACCTAAAACAAACTGCTCAAGTGTTTTTGTAAGTTTGCATGTCATGCTATTGGAGATGGAAGTAAATGAATGCATTTGAAACAAGTATTCTAGTGTCTCTCTCTAAGCATACTCTGTAGGCTGAAGTTTGTTGGATAACAGTAGAAGTAGTTCATTCTATTATTTCTTTTGTAGGGACACATAATCCTACATATAATAGGTTATTTCCCCCCATTTTTGTTTATAATATGATGGCAGTATTTTAAAATTACTTTATCTAAAAACTTATCTCTATTCTTAACTCTAAATTTTAGCTAAGTATTCAATATATAGATAAGCATGATTTTTGTTGCAAAATCCATGCATGCAGAAGCCCAATGTCTGTTTCTGCTATTCTTTAATTTTTTTTCTTATGATATTTCACTAATGGTCTGGCCCCTTATGATAAGGAATAATTGGATTCTTAAGGAATAATTAGTTCTATTAAGACACACTTAATAAAAAATGTGTTGTCATTTACTTGGAGGTCATTGGAAAGAAAATTAAATCATAAAAACTCTGAGAATGAAGCCCATACCCTGTATTATGGGAAGAAATAATAAGTAATCAGATTTTTTTTAAAGGAGGTACTAGGGATTTAACCCAGGACCTCATACATGAAAAGCAGGTACTCAAACCACTGAGCTACACCTGCTCCCAAATGACCAGATGTTGAATTGGCAGTCCTTAAGAGTATTGAATTTTGAGACAGTGTCATAGAGACTCTCAACACTTATCCAGCTCATTTCTCCAACCAGCCAGCTGGAGAAACGTTCTAGCTGCATCTAGAAATATGTATAAGAATCAAAGATGACTGGGATTTGGATTCAAACTATTGGTGTTGTTAAATATCATTAACTTTAAAATGGCAATAATTCAACTTGAATTTTCTTTATGTAATAGATAATACTGAGATTATTTAAAAGTCACAAAATTCTGCTTGGTAAATACAATATTCATCACAAACTGTGCATTTTGAGATTCTGGATCCATTTTGAAAAATCTAAAATTCTTTATAATAGCAGTTATTTTATGTATATTCTTCATATTTGACCACAGAATGATTTAATAACAAATGAAAACTAATAACAAATATTCCAAGAATAAGAAACCATAAGAAAATATGGAAAACTCTATCACACTTTAAGGTTTAAATACATTAATCTAGTCGGTTTCTTCCTAATCTGAAACAAAGTTGCCGTTAGTCCATATAGCTAATAATTAGATTTAAAAATGTGAATATCATATCCAGAAGTTGTTTTTCCCTTAGATTTTGACAGCATTAGAGGGAAAATTCAATCCATTGAAAAAGAACAACATAGCCAAACTATTTCTTACTAGGGTATGTCTGGATATACCTTCTGGAGAAACAATTCTGCGTAAGAATTCTAAAATAGACTATTGTTTTTATTTGCTTTCTACCTGTATTCCCTCTTGAAAAGAGCTCAGGCCAAGATAATTTCACATATGCAAGTATATGAGAAAGTCTACAACTAGCCCTAAGTCAAATAAAAAGTTATCATTACACATTCGTAACATAGACAAGCCATCAGGAGATGAACAAACGCTAAAACTTAATATAACCTTGACTGAGTCAATATGACCTCTTAGCCATTTTCTGATTTGCTACAGTTTCAATGGTAATTATATTAATAAGATGACTCTAAACAAAGCTCAGAGGCCTCTTTGTGAACTATTTGGAGCAGACCAGTATCCCAAGAAAGATGCTTATATAGAATCATAAATGGTAGTTCACTCATGAACATTTGCAGAGACATAGAATGCTTTGTATATTGTCTTAAAGATTATTTATGCTCATTCCTAAACTTCTTTAAATTCAGCATTTTTATATAGGACAATAAGTTTCAAAATTTCTATCCTGAAATTATTTTTAAAGCTCTAGTATCTTTAATAGTTTCATTCTTTTATAAATTTGCTTATAAAGCTTCAAAATAATTAAATCTAAGTAGAAAAATTTCTCATCAATTTGCAAATTATACTTGGTATATTGTGGGCTTTGTAAAATTCATGTGGCCTAAATATTTACAGTTCACAACATAAAAATTACATTTTACTTAATCAGATTTTATAGACTCAGAGCAGAATGTTGCCTTTTCAACACTTGAAAACTGGTTAGTAAGAAACACAGAAGATACCATTTGCAATGCAAAGCACAATTTCATTACTATACTTAACAGCATAGCTATTGAGTTCTTTATTGCAAGTCTTTCATACAGTTTTCCTTTCACCCCTCATGATCATTCATCTTCCAATAAAAGCTATAATATTTCATTCTTACATTTTCTTAGGGAATAAAATATGTAGTAGGTGTGGTAAACTCTGAATTAAACAAGAGATGCCAAATATATCTTCTAATTTAGGATACTTGTTGATATTTGCAATTAGGTTATGGTTCCTTTAGTTTAATTTTTAGTTGTGTGTTTGTAATATTTCTCCTTTAAAAAAATCTGAAAAATATTTGTTGTCATTTCAAAGAAATAGTTTATTCTGACTAGTGGTTGTAGCTTATTAAATTTTGGTACATAGAATCTATAGTAGAAAACTATTACATTAATTCATCTTGAATAAATCATAAAAATACAGAACCTGTAAATGGGAAAATCTCTGCAACTTATCTAGTCTATCTCCTGGGGCTATAACAAAATTGTTCCATGAAATTTATCCTTGAGTGTTTTATCTTCCTTCATTTTAAGCCATTAAATGGCTCCTGTTCAATATTTACTGAGAAATTGCCATGTGAGACTCAGCACAAATGCACATGTGGCAGAATTCCAGTCTTTGAAGTTAACTTCTGAGGTGATGAGTTTACTGCATATACCAATACTACAACAAGCACACACTGGCATGCTTAAATTTGCTTCTTAAGACATAGTTTAAACATTGAGTAGAGTAGGGGTTAGCAAACTATGGCCTGGGGGCTCAATCTGGTCCTGCCTATTTTTGTAAATAAAGTTTTATTGGAACACAGCTAATTTGTTCATTCCTTTGCATATTATCTATGGCTGTATCTTTTGTATTTAATGGCAAAATTAAGTAGTCAGGTCAGAATCTGTGTGACCCACTATGGTGATTTGAATCTGAATGTACCCCAGAAAATCATGTTCTTAAAGTTAATCCATTCTTGTGGGTGCAAACCTATTTTAAGTAGGACATTTTGATTAGATTACTTCAATTAAGGCATGGTCCAGGGAAGCTCTTAATCCTCTTACTGGAAAGAGAGGGGGGAGAGAGAGAGAGAGAGAGAGAGAGAGAGAAAGCACCATGGAATTAAGAAGGTGAAAGCAACAAAATCTAGAAGAGAAGGGAGAGACCAGCAGACAGTGCCATGTGTCCTGCCATATGATGGAGAAGTCCAAGATTGATGGCAGCTGGTCTTCAGGAAGACCATATCGCCTGATTATGCCTTGATTTGGACATTTTTCTAGGTCTCAAAACTATAAGCTTGTAAGCTAATAAATTCCCACTGTTAACAGCCAATCCATTTTCTGGCATCTGCTCTGAGCAACATAGTAAACTAAAATACCCACCAAGCCAAAATATTTACAATCTGGTTTTTTACAAATCCCTGGTATAGTGGGCATAACTGGAGAGAATCAAAAGTGGCTTGCTTTTCTCATCCAAAATGTTGTATCCCTGTGTATGTACTGCATAATTTCATCGTGTTTGTTAAAAATATATGGACTCATAATACTTATAACTGGTTCTTTAAATTTTCACAATTATTGTCAGTTAGGATCTATTTATTATTGGAGATTTATTATTTAATGTTTTTATTTTAATTAAAATAACTTATACTCTTCTTTCACCCTCACTAGATGATTTTCATGGGAAGAGCAGTGGTTGAGCCTTAAGCTTTGTCAGACTCCTTCCAGTGCTTTAACATCCTGTTTTATACATAGCAGGCACTAAATTAATACGTGTTGAAATTATATCATTTACATTTCAAATTAATTTCTGTAGTAGATAAAATTCTGGCATATTTTGAAAAGTGAGTGACTTTATTTCTATAATTTGTATAATATTTCCATAAACTGTTGTTTGCAAGATTATTTGAAATGCAAATATCCAACTGAATAACCCCAAATAGTGAGATATGAATGTGCTTCTACAATAAAAAAAAAGGGGGGGGGGGGATATTAGGGTAAAAGAGTTCTATTTTGACCTAGACTGCAACCCACTATTCATTAATTCTCAAACTCCCCTTAGATCATTTAGATCAAGAATACTTAAAAGTAGTCTTTCAAGTACTATTGAATCCCTATAGGTTTTATCTATACTGTGATGTTTTATTTTTTTTAAGAGCAACTTTTCCTTTCACTTTCCTGCAAAGTTTAATTCTTTTATTTAAAACACAAGAAAGCCTTCACTGTGGATATTACATGCATATAGACTCTTTAACATTGTAAAGGATGAAAGTTCATGCATGATGCTCACAGCTGGAATAGTTGCATCTGGAGTGGAAGAGAGTGGTCGCTGCTCTAAATCTAGAACATTTTCTATAGCAAGCTTTTGACATAGAATTACATCATTTTTACTTGAGCTGTGAGCCATATTAGCAATTTGGAGAGATTAGATAAAATGACTATCTGCTAATGGTTTGAACTGTGAGTCTTCATGTGATTTTAGAGTTTTAAAATCAATTATTCAAATATATTTTTAACTTTGCAACTTAGAAATGATTATTAAGTTATTATAATTATGTGAAAACTTTTGTATTTTAAACTTTCTGCATGTTTTAACATTGGAAGTAACTTGTCCAAGGCAGATATAATAATTGTCAGTTTCTGATATCCTGAGCAGTCTAGGAACCATTTCCTGTTGCTAGAAGTGTGAGATTCATGAGGCTACATTGCAATTCTTCCAGCATCTAGCTGCCTAAGAGGATTAGAGAAAAGGTCTGGGCCTGTTGTAGTCCCAACATACCCAGGCAATAAGAAAATCCAGTATGTGACCACATTCTCAAAAAGCTGGATGATTATCCATGACATGAGTCTTTTTCACTGGTGTCAACCCTAAGAAATCACTAGATTTCCTGGTTCCCCTGACCACCACTAAGCAGAGACAGAAACAGGCCCTGTCACTTGTTTGTGTGTTCAATTTTCAATTTTGAAAATATGGTTAAAATCAGAAGAATCCTCTCTAAATAGGAGGTATAGGGACCCTTTTAATTTTTAATGGAAATGATTAACAAAATGTCTAGTAATAAAGCATTACTCTGATGAATATCATAGACTAGTAATGTACCATAGGTTCTCAGAGCCTCCCCATTTTATTGTCCAATATGATTTAGGATATACAGTATTAAAAATAGATTCACTTGATTTAGAAAAGAAAAAACTTCAGTGAGGGGGAAAGTTAGTTCAAAGAAAGGGGGAATGTTAGTTTATGTCAAAAAAAAGTTATACTTTCTCGTATTTAATATCCATTTTTTTTCATATTTTGTCCTAAAGACACAGTTTCAAGTGTTATCAGAGGAACTAAGAAATCAGGTAGGGCTTGATACTAAGTTAAAAGGAGAATGTGCTTGCCTTGTCATGCTTTCCACTTGCTCAATTCAGAGAATGGCCCGGTGACATTCATATTCTAACTAGTTATCTCTGCCAAAAAGCTCCCCAAATCTGTGTATAAATGATTACTGAAGAAAATGACTTTCAGGGTGTTTTCTATCTTGTAGCTCTTTTGGGGTAATAAAAGAGCACATTTATGGTATTTTTCTCAAATCGGAGAAAGACAGTTGTTTGTTGTGAATGATGCTTTTAGAATTGCACACTGGATTGCTTTAGTATTATAGGACGTAGGATACATACAGCAGTGTAGCAAAAAGACAACAAATACAGTGAAAATAAAGAAGTGGAACTGCGTGGCAACACTGAATAGTCACAACTTAATTTGGAACCCCGGAAAGTTCTGCAGGTAAAGCCTTGGAAACAGAAGTATTTCCACAAAGGCCCAGGCTTTCTAGGAGGCAACAACTGGGAGGTCTCCTGAAGGCAAAAACCTTTATCATTTAAAGGCAATGGTTTGTGTTTCAGCTTCAGAATGACTCAATAAAGAAAATAGTAACTCAAAACCACAAATTTAAAGAATTAAGCATTGTTTTCACAAAGTTCATCATAAGATTCCAGAGCAGAAAACAAAGATATAGGTTTTTGCTAAGATACATATGAAAATAAGTGTTTAAAGTGGTGTTTTTCAAACTTTAACATGCGTTCAAATCACCTTGTTAAAATGTCCAGTGATTCTGATTCAGTAGGTCTGGGGTGGGACGAGACTTTGCATTTTTAAAGGCTTACATGGGATGATGCCAAGGCTACCCATCAGAGACACAGAGATACGGACTTTGGATTAGCAAACTCAGTGAGCCTTCTGATGTCTTACTGGTTAAAATTAGTGCCCTGTAGGTCACTTTCTCCAGAGCTATGACTACATATTGATGTATGACATGTTCCTATAACTCTATATTATACTAGTAAAGAGAGCTGTAACAATTTGCAGAAGAACTCTGTGTCCCACTGACTACATAAGGAGTCTTAGAAATCTTCAGACATAAACAAAAGATGTCATAATACTTCAATATGGGTAATTCAACCTGGTAATTATAATTACCCTCTTTTAACCTTTTTCTTTCAAGTACTCTGCTATTTAATGTGACACTTTGAAATTATTTAATGAATCCCCAAAAGAGAAAGATTTTGTTTTTGAATAATCCATTCCTGTGGGTGTGAGACCCTTTGGAATAGATCCGCCCTCTTCTGGGTCGGATAAAAATGGAGACACAGAGAGACACACACAGGAAAAGGGAGCTCTGACATTTTTGACCCTGCAATGTGAAAGGAGGATTCTAGGGTTACTAGCAGCCAAAGCTTAAACAGTAATCTCCCCATGAAGCTGGCTCAAGGCTGAAGAGAAGAAACATGTGCCTGATAGCTCAGAATTGAACTTGGGAATAAAGTGGAGCAGCTGAGACTAAGAGAGAGGACTCAATAAGAGACAAGCCCTATGCTGGTTATCCTTAGCTGAGCTCTGGGAGACAGTAGATTCTGGAGGGGAAACAGAGACCTTGGCAGAGAATGGTAGCCATCTTGCTTCACCAAATCCCAAGAAAGCATCTCTGCTGATACCTTGATTTGGACATTTCACAGCCTCAGAACTGTAAGCTTTTACCCTTAATAAAATTTCCATTATAAAAGCCAACCCATTTCTGATACTTTGCATCAGCAGCCCTATGGCAAACTAAGACACTTAGACTAGAGTCACAAACTCTGTCCACATTGTTCTGTGTGTGGGTAGAACATATAGATCAACATCTGTTGATGCAGATCAAGATTTGTGTTCCCTAATTGGTAAGTAGCACATTTGTAATACACGTTTGCTTGCTTGCTTGTTTAGTATTAAGGAAGATTTTCTAGATTTAGCAAAATCTTCCCAAACTACACAGGAAACAAAAGAGATTCTGAATCAATTTCCCTGCCTCGAAACACTCTTATTTTGGTATAAATGGAGTTAAATAGTGTTTTTTGTTTGTTTGGTATTTTTTCCATGTCCATTAGTTAATTGACTACTAGCTGCAGGGGGTATTATATTTATTTTAAACCTTCTATGACTGATACAAAATTTCACCTTTCAAATTATTTTCTTTTATTCATATCTCTATTCCCTAGCTTGTTCCACTATCAGAAAGTCATTTTTTCTTTTTACCAAAGAGTTTAATATCCAATTCAAAATCTTCTAACATGGTAGAAAATTTTACCATAAGCAACCACCATGAACAAGAACAAGGGGGAGCTAGAAATTATCTTTATTTGAAATTAGTTACACTTAACTGAAATAAAATGTAAAATACCTGTAATTTCTAAAATACCCACATAATTATTTTATCTTAATAATGAAGTGATGTGTGACTGGTGGGAAGTTTTATTTCTATGCAGATTTTAAACAATGTATATAGAGAGGCTAACACTATATATGTGTTGCACACTGAGTGGAAAATAATGAAAAAGAGACACATTCAGAATTGTTGTAGCCAAGAAGGCAGTTTAATGCTACTCTGCAAGGTATTTAGAACTTGCAGTGGTTTCCATAATTCTGGCCAGTGGGGGAAATCAGTTTTCAATTTGGACGCCAATTAGGAAGTTAGTCACATCTCAAAATATTTTAAAATACAGTTCCTTTCCCTGTAGTTTGATCAGAGTCACAGAATATGAGGCATAGAAAGTGCATAGATAGGCAGCAAGCCAACATACCTCATAAACATAAAGAGAAAAGCTTAAACCAGCAGATAGTAAAGCAGTGTGAGACACAGAGAGAAGACAGCAGAACTTGGAAGAAAGGGAAGATTGCTCACTGGAACAAGAAAAGAATGTTCCTAGCAATAGCAGTTTACAGTAGTTTTTTTTAGTTTGTGGGTAGGAGACAGATGTTGATATAAGGGCTTTATTTTGAAATTTTCAATAGGTATATTTATGCTTAAATTAATTTTTACCATAATATACATAAATGCCATATTTCATTTTGTGTTTGAATCACTCAGATCAGATAACTTATGTTGTTCATAAGGTTATGAGTTAAAGAACACCTCCATGCATTATTATATATAATTAAATAGCTATCATAAACATTTGGTGTGGCAGTTTGAAGCTGGGTGGACCCCAGAAGACCATATCCTTAGAGCTAATCCATCTCTGTGCAGGTAAACCTATTGTAAGTGGGATCTTTTATTTTAAATTACTTCAGATAAGGGCCTTAGATTAGATTGTGGGAGCCAGGGTGGGTCTTAATCTTCCCGCTGAAGTCCTTTATAAATGGAGGAATTAAAAAGCTGTAGAGACAGAGAGAGTTCCCAAAGGCCAGAGGGCTAGAATCAGCTGGGCACAGAGGCACATAGAAAAAGCCTCAGAGATGGAGAGAAAGGGCCCAAGAACTCAGAGAGGAACTGAGGAGAGAGGAAGCCAGAGACGAAGAAGCCTGAAGCAGAGACAAGGGCCAGAGAAGAAGAAAGAGAAGAGCCGTGTGCCTGATAGCCCACAGCTGAGCTTGGGGAGAAAGCGAGCCTGAAGGAGAAGGCAGAGACGGCAGAGCCGCCATTGTGCCTTGCCATGTGGCAGGAGTCGACCATTGGTAAGACAGCATTTCTGATGATGCCTTGATTTGGTTATTTCACAGCCTCAGAGCTGTGAGCTTTTAACCTAATAAATTCCCATTGTAAAAGCCAATCCATTTCTGGTATATTGCATTGGAAGCCTTTAGCAAATGAAAACACTTGGTCTACCCATTGCAATTGAGTTTTTGTGCCAGGCATTAATAGCTTTCTGTACAGAGTGTTGTTATACAATTTATAAATTCTCCTTTTGCATGTCATAATGAGCTGGAAATGATGGTTTTGTTAAGAATTTTTAGACTCACCTCTACTGTCTGTATCCTTAAATTTAGTTTTGCTATCTTTTTCAAACTAAGGGGAAAGAAAACCTTCCTTAATATTTCTGGTTATGTAAATCTCAACAAAAATAAGTTTTTATCATAACTATTACCTTTATATTCTAACTCTACTAGACATTTCAACATTCTTAGCAACATGTGTACTAAATAGTA
This sequence comes from Tolypeutes matacus, assembly GCA_026826555.1. NCBI lineage: Eukaryota > Metazoa > Chordata > Mammalia > Cingulata > Chlamyphoridae > Tolypeutes > Tolypeutes matacus. The sequence continues at coordinate 15,676,466 of JAKSZT010053791.1, forward strand.
TGCTTCCTCCAGGAAGTATTTGCATACTTGTAAAGCCCAGCCTTACCCAAACTTTGTAGAAAATGCTTCTTAGTCTTTTCCTCTTGCCTTCATGTAATCTTTGTTATAGAGGAAAAGGAGCCCTCACTTTAACCTCATGCCTCTCTAACCCTATCAACTTTTTAGGGTTATTTATCCTTGAACACGTTAACCTTATATAATGAACTGCATAGCACACTTGTCTCTGATGCCAATCCACAACTCTTGTATTGATGAAAATATTAGCAAAAATTTTTGTATTTGTAAAATTCAGCAGTCTTCAAAGAATTCTCTTTCACTTATACAACAAATAAACTAATTAAAAAAAAAAAAGAAAAACAAAACAATCATGCAAATAGAAGGCTTCTAAAAGGCCTATAGGCATTAAAAATTTAGTCATACTGAATTTATGAAATTGAATCCAGCATTTCCAAGAAAATACATAGCTGGATGACCAACAATCCTGGCTTGTCCAAGATTGATGGGGGTTTCTCAGGACACAGGACTTTCAGTGTGAAAACTGGGGCAGTTCTGACAAAACTGGGTAGGTTGTTCATTGACTCTCTGGGGCTTGTTATCCTCATAGGATTTAGCAGGTACATTGTTTCTTCTAATTCTGAACTATTTCATTTTGACAAAAAGAAGAGAATAAGACCATGAGTTACTTACTTTAACAAGCTATAGGAAGGGAGAGAAATATTTGAGAATCCCATCAGAGTGACTCATTCAGTTTCTGTGTCTTCGATTGTTGTGGTGTTTTTTCAACTATATTAGCTGATTTGGTTCTATAAGAACTCAAAACCCTCCATTTGTCTGTAAGGTTTAATTACTTTCTATCAAAAAGAGGCCCTGCTGTTAGGGCATCTGGTCAGTCTCTCATCTTTATAAAGCAATGATATTGTAAGATTCCAGCCACAAATCTAGTGGCCAGTTGGTTCAGTAACACAATGTTGCCATTCTCTGCAGCAACTGTGTTGCTTTGTAATTAAAACTCTGGTGAGTTAAGTCGACAGGCTCAGTAACTTGTAGATCATGAAAGAACAAAAAAATCAAGAGAAATTTACTTCACCACATGAGTCAAATAGCTAAGAAAGAAAGAGAACAAAGATGTAACCCTGAAAGTGTACTTACCTTTTAGTGTTGTTTCTCAGAGTCACATTGATTTATTTGAGCTTGCCAGGATGTTCCTTTTTTAAAAGACCTAATTTACTAACAGTGTGGGATTTTCCAAGTTTTTCACTCCCCTCCAATTGCATTTTCATTTTCTCTAGCAATAAAGACCTATAATACAGAGACATCACAATTGAACTCAGTGTGGGAGTCTCTCCAAGGCAGAGAGATTCCCATATATCTTTTTGTCTTATATATAGAACCTTTTCAGCATTGTCAGGTCCAATGGAGATCAATTTGACACTCACTGCAATTTATTATTGATATTGACTTACTTTGTTCAGGGTTGAGGAATTTGTGTCCAACTGATTTTATATTTTAACGGACCAGGTTAAATAGCCACAGTAAGTCATTGGAAAAATCCGTAACTGAACTTTTGCCTCTGTTTGGCATTCTAGATCCTGATTGAGATACTTGGTGTTTTTTTTTTTTTTTTGTTGTTGTTCTTTTTAAACTTGGGGAACTCTGACATTTTAGACTGAGCTTGCAAAGGGTCAAGCCAGGTAGCTCCAAATAAGATAGGGGGAGTGTATAATTTATCATTCAAACCTGGGCACAATTGAGAGTGAAGGGGGGCATTATTCATAATTAAGCTTGGATGCCTGGTGAAAATCAGGTATATCCCACACAAAACAGGACTTAATGGTTACCCTTAAGATCCTCTAGGGGCTGATTCATAGTGTCCAATTCCAAACTGAATTAAAGAGTATCAAGAAAAAGAAAAAGGTGCCAGCAGTCAATATTAACCATACCCAACCTACTGATCCTAAAGGGCAGGGGTACACTGGGAACTCCATCTCAGCTTAAAGGACATAAGATAGGAAACAAATTCATTTAACAAATATTTATGGTTACCTATCATGCATTAGATATGAGGCTAGGTTCTGGGACTATAATGATAAGCCAAACAGGGTCTCTGTCATAATAAAGATTATGTTTTTGTAGGTAAAACTGAAATAACGAACCAACCACACAGTAAATGTATGATTACAAAATGAGATAAATGATGTAAAGGGTACTGGATTGTCCTGTTAGAACAGTAAAGAAGGGTTCTGACCAAATCTTTTTCCAATTAAAGGGAAGTGGTTTAGGGGGTATGCAGTTTGATATTATTTATGAATTCCAAAAAGAGATATTGATTATATTTGTAAACTGGTCTGTTTCTCTGGGCATGATATCCTTTGATTGATTCAGATTCAAAAGCTTTAAGTTTATTTGATTAAATCAAGATTAGGGCTTTGATTCGACCATGTCATTAGGGCATATGTGTTTAGGAAAAACCAATGCCATGAATTTTAATAAGCAAAATATAAATGCAAGAAAAAAAGAATATAATTAAAATATGAACCAATTTCATCAAACCAAATGAATGGCAATTTATAATTTTATTTCCATCACTTTTAAGTTAATGAGAGATTGACACAGCATAATATAAAGGTTTGGATTTAGAATCATAAGGATGTAGAATTCAATTCTCCAGTGTTTATTAGCTGCACAGTTTGGGCAAATTATTCATGAAAGCAATACGAAGGTGTAAGAATCCCATTAAATCTATTTTATTTGTCTAATTAATCATTTAACTTTCCTTACATTCTTATCAGGGCATTATTTTTGATCCACTTCCCACCCCACCCCCATCTTTCCCAGGAGGTTTCTCTTTCCAACGAAATGTCCCCACTAACCTTAACAGGGAACTGGAATCTAGGCAGTCATCAGTGCTACTCTCTTTCCTGAAGCTTATTCCTTCATTAGTTGATGCATTTCTATGAATCTGAAAGTGCCTTTACTAATGTAGAGACCTTCCCCGAGCTCGGTGATTCGACAGGAAGGGTTAAGCTTGATCATGAGGGACTATATTTGGATCCTGAGGTTAACTCTTTCAGTTCACATGTATTTCACCTATTAGGAGCAAAGAGTCAGTTAGCCGTAGGAGTATGGATTTAGCACGAGTTCAAGCATCCTCTACTTCCAAGACACGGAAGTGAATCACTTTGTCTACCTGGAAATCATTTCAGAAATAAGAAAACTTTTTTTTTTTTTTTTAAAGAATAAAATATAACACTAAAATTCTTATTACTCTCTTTTCTGAAGACTATCCTCAAACTTGTAAAGGTGATTTTATATAACCAAAATTGAAACTGACTGGCTATTTTATCACTAAAAAAGCGGGGGTATTAATCTCTGGCAAAATATTCTTCTGTTTGAATACTCTACTATTTTAACCAGTCTAGGCCTGTTTTCTATGATTAAAAAAATGGGAGTGACAATATTTACTTTGGGATAAATTATGTAAAACACAGAACTCATGTATGGTTCATTTTGATTGCTCAATAATTGTTTGAAGATCTTATTTCAAAGTTTAGTTATAAGGATACACATGCATTAATATCAAGGAAATGGTGAATATTCAAGTAAGATTGAAAATATGATAACATCAGGCCCCTGGAAGAGTAGAACCCATGACTTTGAAATTCCACCATCCATGTGACTTATATACCCCTTAGGATGCTTCCTCATTCTCTACCCTTCCTATCGCTACTGGGTATGTTGTTCTCCCTCTGAATTCTGTACGAATTGTCTCTACCTCTGAGCGCCTTCTTACTCAGAACCTCCACACTATCATCTTACTCACATGCCTTTCTTCCTAATAATGCTATCATTCCAAGATGCCATATGGCCATGGCATAATTTTCATGTCATCATTAAGCCCACAGATATTCTACCATCGTCTCAACTCTTGGCATAATCACTAGGAAAATATGCATTGATTTCTCAGAGAATATCTTTATCTCATAGTTCTTTGCACCTCCACACTGGTTATGGTCATCTTACATTTTGGGTAATTCTGGTGTAGCTACAAGATCAAAGCAGAGTGTCTGGTTCAGGGTAAGTTGAATGAAGAACACTTTGGGGAGAAGTTTTCTTTCTGTATAGCAGAGAGAGCAGGGGATTAAAAAAACAACACTAAAATCTCTGAGTTTTGCTCACTTCAAAAGTAGGGGGGACCAGTGTAACTGGGCAACAGAGAAAAGGGGGAAATTAGGAGACTTCTTTGAGATTTCAGCACCAGACAAGCAGAGGGAATAATATTTCCAAGGTCTTCCAGAGCATAGTACACAGGGGAGAAAGCCGGGATTTGGGGAGGAGACAAGCAAGGACTCCATTAGTGTATGCTTCAGAACCTCTGGTACCATAGGAAAATGGAAAACTTGACCCCAAGGGCCAGGTTGGAATTGCAAATAAGCACACATCTGGCCTTGAGTGATGAAGAAAGAACACATCAGGGAAATACAGGTTTATCTGATAGCCAGGCTATGAATGGCCACTGAGAAAACAGTTGATGAGGAAAGCCTTGAGCCTTTTCATGCAGTAACAGAAACAACGCCTTCCATCTATTTTGTGGTGGATGTACCCAGTGGGAAAGACTAGTTGGAAAACTTATATACAATACGTAAGTGGTATAGGAATTGTCACAGTATAGCATCTCTTCTCCCCTTCCCAACCATCTTCCCCAGAAGCAACTCCATGTCATGGGAAGCTAAGAGCAAAAGTGGGAATGGAAATAATTGGAACCCTGTGTGGACCAAAGGGGCACTTTATAAATTAAAGCATAAATTTTCAGCAATATATGAAAAAAAAAATTTTTTTTGATATTTCTGGGGCTTCAAATTAGTTTTGAACTCATAGCAGAGAAGATTTCAGGCAATCCTTGACATTAATATTTTTGTTTTTCTACTTTTGTACATGTGAAATATTTTTATCTGTAATGTGGCCATGGGCTTTAATCAAGCACTTTTTCGTGGTTTCCAGACCTGATCCTTTGCTGCTGTTTAAAAGCCAGGGCACATGTGAATGTTTCCAGTCTTCTGGCATGGCTCCATTCCATCACATTTTATTCACAGATTCTTTAAAGATTCTGGAAAATTATTTGAGTAGTCCTGGCATCATGAAATTATTTAGAGTATCCAAAAGACCCTTTTTTGGTCTTATTATCTATCTCATTATTTTCCTTTTTCTTTTTCGAATCTCCAGATTATGTATTTATAAACTACATGTCATCTTCTAGTTTATAGATAGACAATTAAGTTAAGTATTCATGTTCATATTTCTAAATAAACCATCTTTTACTTTTATCTAAAATAAATAAACATAGTAGGTACTATGCATACTTTCACAATTCTCTATGCTCAGCTAAGTATGGTTTATCAATCTGTTGAGTATAATTCATTTACTACCACAGAAGAACTTTCTTTGAAATTATAACTTATTGTGAAGTGATGGATACATCACAAACACATAAGTGAAGACTATCAGATGTTTCAACTCATGGGGTTATATTAGACTTTACTCTTTTTTTCTTTTGTTAGCTTTTTCTTAGCTTTAGAAGGTAGCCTGTATAAATTAACCTCTTGATAGGTTGGCAAACTCAGAGAAAAGTTAGGGTTTCTTTTCTAACAACACTTTGTGAACAATATGCATATTCTGAAGTAGAAAGGGTGAGCTGGTAGGAGGTGGATGTGATGTTTTCAAAGAGCAGTTTTCCCTTGAGCTTACATTCTGTTTCCCATCAGCATTTAAAACCAGCAAGATTTTTAGAACAAGTTACAGTATTACAGATGTTTCAAGACCTTAACATGTAATTTGAATACTATTATGGTACAATTTGCTATAGACAAATTTTTGTCTTACAAACTGGAAGTTAAATGTCCATCCATTAATCCACCAGTGTAATCTTTATTTGTCCCCAGAATAACCAAAGATGTAGTTTGCTACACTTTGTACTCAAACACAAGAGAGGTGACAAGGTCTGACATGTGTCAGTCCTTTCCACATGAACTATGTGAGAAGATTCCCTAGGAAATTGTTAGCTGGGTACTGCATCTATTTGTGAAGTGAATGATAAACTATTGTTCTTCTTGTTTCATGACACTAGGGAGATGAATGCAGTTTGCACAGTGCAATGGTAATAACTAATGTGGCATTTTCAAAGGAATCTAATCATGGATTCAAAATATTCAGCCCCAGGGTTTCTGAGGAGAGGTTGTTTTTTTATTAGGAAAAGTGATCTTTGAATAGATAAATACAATGTATGCCTTCAGATAGGTAAAAATTACTCATACTTTAAACATATGGTACATGGAGCACTATTCATGCAAGGTACTATGGAAATTTTAGTTCTAGTCATCAAAGTCTTATACTTAGGGTTATATTTAGTGCAACTTTTTGAAAGTAGAAGGAGGCACCATTAATAATCATACAGAAACAAGAATCTTTAACTGGTACTCTTTTGGGTGTACTTGGAGGTACAGTCATCTTAGCGTAGTGGTACATTGATTATTTGGGGAGGAAATGGGAATCATTTATTACTAGAAAGCTAGAAAGTCATTGTGGTCTGATGAACAGGGATGAAATCTTAATTCTGCATTTTTGGGGATCCCATTAGAAAGGGATGCTTTATAATATGAATCTCTCCCCCTGTGAGACCCAAAGAACTTCATTAGTATTTCAGGCTGGAATCTATTTGTTAAAGGATCATTGATAGGATAAGAACTTTCTTCTAACATTGCCAGCCTTGGCAGCTGGCTATAGTATGAAAACTTGTGGATATCTTCTTCATTAAGCCATTTTATTTTCTGTAAGCTAGTCCGTTCCAAGAAAAAAAAAGCAATTCAATAAACAGTATTGGCATGAAGGCAAAGATGCTTTCCAACTAATTCTCTCATTTTCTAATGGTTTTTCAATCTATTTTAAAATGGAAGTATTTGAATTTTTATTGTGATTTAACTCTAAGGAATGCTGCTTAGGAAATAACCTGTTTATAAAAGTAATTTAGTATCAAGAAAGGCAGTATACATGTACATACCTGACTCAGCTCCATTAATTTGCCTTGAGGCCAACCAAGAGAGTGTGCGCTTGAAAAAGATAAAAATTTCCTACCCCAAATCATTTTAGATTGATGAATTAGTCTAGTCTTGATGAGACCAAATGAATAGTTCTTCAATTAAAGTGGAGAACAGCCAATGGGTTTAGCATAGAAAAGGAGATTAGCATAGAAATGTGATGAGGTAACCTAGTGGATGGTAAGAATCATAGATGGGAGAAGAGGAGTCCCTGAAAATCATGTTGGAAAGTCAGAGCTATGAAACTGGTTTACTATATGGAAGTTAAGGGAATAAGAATGGAGAGATGCTTAGTCCTGGAAAGTAGAGCATGTTGCTAAGGGCCCGGAACAAAAGAGTTAATTTATAGGGTTCCTTTTGAGATGTTTGATAAGATGCTAGTAATTAGTAATTTGCAGTGCAGGTATCTGCAAAGAAGAGTGGTTTCAACTTGAATCCAGACAGCAAAGGACTTTCTATTTATAAGAAAAAAGTCAAACTAACTAAATTATTGCACTTCAAACTAGGAATTGTCCTTATAATTATTCTTTCACCTCTCTCTCTCCCAAGCAAAACAAATTATTTCTTGTCCATAATGTTAACATTCATTTAATCATCAGATAGGCATTGAATTAACACAGGGGGCCAGGCATTGTTTCCTTTCTGTGGTCCATCCATCCCTCTGTCCTATGTTCTTCCTCTCTTTAACATCTCCTTCTCTTGTAATCTCTTTTTTTTTTCTAACTTATGTGTGTTTTTCACATACTGACTGACCTTCCACTTGGCTGACTGATGTCATTTGTCAAGTCTTATTTCACTTCATTTATTTAATTAATATTAATTGAGCATACACTCTGTTGGGTACTGAAGAGAAAATGGTGAGCAAAATAGATGTTCTTCTTCCCTTCATGAAATTACCAGTTTAATTGAAGAGAAAGATAGAAATTAGGTAATTACATAAGCAAAGGAAACATTGCAACTGTAATAAGCATTCATCCCAGCCAGGAGTTTGGTGTCATGAACACCCATACAATGATATTTAACTTGGCTGGGGAAGCAAGGAAAAGCTTCTCTGAAGAAATGATAGTTGAGGTGAGATTTGAAGGAAGAGATGACCTCAATGGTTGAAGAAAGATAAAAGCGCTCTCTCAGAAGAACTTGGACAGATGTGAATGAGTGTGGAGAATGGAAAGAAAACAGATGAGCCTGGAACAGAGAGAAGCCACAAAGGTAAACAGAGGTAAGTTCATTTAGGTCTCCTGAAAATCTATTAAAATATTTTATTGTACCTTACAATCCGAGGAAAGCCATTGATATTTTATGGAAATGTGGTGGATTTGATCTGTCTTGAGTAAAAAAATCTTTGTACTTATAATGTCTTGTCCTTCCAAGAATAGATTGGAGGGACAAGACAGACCAATCAGGAGGTTCCATGAAGCACTTTGGGTTGAGAGATAATATTAACTTGGACCTAGATGGAGTTGGTAAAGCTGGAGAGAAGTAGAAATAGAGGAGATATATTTAGTAGGAAAAATCAAAGTACTTGGTTCTGGATTCCGTTTGGGTAGTGATTGAAATGGAGCTGTCAGGGATGCCTCCAGGTTTCTTACCTACACCTGCATCATATTCAACTGCATGAATATGATGGTGTCATTTATTGTGAAAAGTGATGCTGGAAGAGAAACACTTTGAGTTGGGATAATACGTTGTATTGGGTTAAATATATGTCAAATATGATGAGTGTATTAGTCAGCCAAAGGGGTGCTGAAGCAAAGTACCAGAAATCTGTCAGGTTTTATGTAGGGTATTTATCTGGGGTAGAAGCTTACAGTTACCAGACCATAGGTACAAGTTACTTCCCTCACCAAAGTCTGTTGCCACTGGTTGGAGCAAGATGGCTGCTGACGTCTGCAAGGGTTCAGGCTTCCTCTTCCTCTTAAGGCTGAATGGCCCCAGCTTCTTCTAATATCAGCTGTAGGCTCAGAGAAATATTGTCCCTCTCCTGGGGCTCATTTCTCTCCTGGCTCACTTGCTCTGGTCTCTCCACAAGCCAAATGTAGACTATCAGGCTAATGGTTCATCTCTTTTCCTGGGGCCTCTGCCGTGTCTAATGGAACCTTCTCTTATTCTTCACATATTTGCTTCTCTGTGTGTTTACTTCCTGGGGGCTCCAATATCAAAATTCTAACTTTCTCCTCTGCCATGTCATTTTCTCTGTGAGTCTCTGTCCACCAAGGGGGCGTGGACTCCACATCCTACTGACGTGGCCCAATCAAAGCCTTAATCATTATTTAATCAAGTGAAAGTGAAACCTCTGAATCCAATCCAATCTAATATGCCCAGAGGAATAGACAGTTCACAAACATAATCCAATATCTATTTTTGGAATTCATAAACAATATCAAACTGCTACAATGAGTTTGAAGTACCTTTGAGAAATCCAGAAGGATATATAAGTATAAAGAGTTGAAATGTGGTTTGGGAGTTTAGAGTAAAAGTTAATGCTGTAGACATAAATTTTTTGTTGGTGTTATTTAATTTTAACTTGAGAACTTCAGGTATGTAACAGCTTAGAAGATGCTAGGGAATTAGAACAAACTATTGAGGAATTTAACGGCTAGAAGAGGAGATTTGGCTTGCGAAGGAGATAGAGGAAGAAAACTAGGGGGTTGTTGTACATTGAAAATGAATATGTATATATATATATAGAGAGAGAGAGAGAGTGAGAGAGAGAGAGCGCTAGAGAGTATCTAGAGTGAGTATTCAAAGGTTTGCAAGCTGCTGAAAGGTCAAGAGAAATGTGGGAAAATACATTAAATTTAGTGACCTGAAAGTCATTGGAGGCTTTAGCAATAGCTTTTTTTTTTTTTCCAACATTTTCTTGTCAGAGATCTCCCATCTACAAAAGACAATTTTTGTTTATTTGTGAAATCTTTTAAATTATTAGTTTAAGAACAAGGAGTGTATTTTTTAGTTTTGTTTCACTTGAATGTTTGCAAATGGCATCAGCTCACTCTAAAATATTTAAGCAATACAGAAAAGTACAAAGAAGAAAGTAATAACAACAACAACAAACCACTTATATCCCTCTACCCTAAATGGTGGTCAAGAAGTGCTATTGGAGGAGGTAGAGGAATGAGTTGTAGAAGAAAAAAAAGAATAGAAAATCCCATTTTTCCTGTCTCTGATTACTTCCGTGCACACTATTCAGGGTTTCATATGTGCTGGAAATGGCTAGAAACTGGGAATTCATAAATGAGTAAAATATAACATCTGTTCCCAAGCAACTCACAACCTGGCCAAATGTCTGAAATTAGTGGACCTTATTACTACATTTATTTCTTTATCATTAATTAATTACTTGTCAGATTCCTTCAATCTGACTTGTACCATCAACAAACTGATGAAATTAATATTTTCCTCAGTGCTCATCTTCATTGTCATCTGGAAATGATATTATGATTACATCATTCTAGAGCCTTTAAGTAATTACATTTTCATTCTTTTCCTCTTCTATTCCTGTCAAAACCTTTTCTCTTTGCCCTGTATTTTCCCTAACCGCAGGAGTTCCACAATATTTAGTCCTTGATCCTTTGCTAGTGTCTCAAGAAATACTCTTCCTCAGAGAACACATCCCTTTTTATGCTTTCAATTATGATAGTGGAGGGGTAAGAGAAAGCACAAATGCCTATTAATATTCTTACTCCTTTCTGAACATAGATCTCCTCCAGAGGTGTAGTTTTGTCCCTGAAGTATCAGTGTAATCTGTAGGTATAAAATGGTCACTCAAGTAGATGTTAATTTGCATTTTCCTGTTAACTAATGCAGCTGAAAAATCTATTTTTATTATGTAGATTTACTGGCTATGCTGTCTTCAGTGAATGAATTGTCATATCCTTTGTAATTTTTATCTCATTAGAACAAAAAGGATATCATAAAGGTGATCCTTACCTTTGGAATTAGAAGTATATCACTGCTACATGCTGGACTAATGAGAGAGTCCATCTGATAATATATTTCTCACCAGTACTGGAAAATCTTTAGCTATTATCTATTCAAATATTGCTTGCCTAATGTTTAATTTGTATTAGATCATTACATGTTGTAGCAGTTTGGCATGATTAAGTTATGATTAATCATGCCATGTTGACTGGGCCATGTCAATAGGATGTTGAGCCCCACCCCTTGGTAGGTGGTGTCTCAAAGATAAAAAGACATGGCAAAGGACAGAGTTGGAGTAGTTTTGATGTTGAAGTTCTGATGTTGGAGTCTCGAGCTGGCGCCCCGGCACGTAAGAGAGCTCGGTTGTGAGGAAAAAGAGAAGGCCCCGGGAAAAGAGATGAGCCTTTCTCCTGAAAGACTGCAGCTGGCCTTGTGGACAGAGACAAAGCCCAGAGAGCCTCATGTGGAGGAAACAGAGGAGCTGAGCAAGAAGAGAAACGGAGTCCCGGAAAGAGAGGAACCCAAGAAGCCTGAACCCTGGCAAACGTCGGCAGCTGTCTTGCTCCAACACATGGCAATGGACTTTGGTGAGGGAATAAACTTATGATTTAAGGCCTGGTAACTGTGGACTTCTACCTCAAATAAATATCCTTTATAAAAACCAACTGATTTCTGGTATTTTGCATCAGCACCCCTTTGGCTGACTAATACATGTCTATTCTGTGTCTTGGCTTCTCTTTCACATATTCACTCATTATCTTTTTGTGCTAGCTTTGAGATAAAATCTTTATACATATTTTTCCAATTCATTAATTTTCTCTGCAGCTTTGTTTCATTTAGAATTTATCCCATCTATTCATTATTTTTATAATTTTAATAATCATATTTCTTTGTTTTTCATGTCTAGGAATTCTAATTGATTCTTTTACGTCTGTTTTCTTAATTCGTTTTTATTTCTAAATGTTTTGCTTTTTATGACTTTCTCATGGATATTGATCTCAAATACACATATTTTAAATGATTTTGAGATATTTCTGTTGTTTACATTTCATTTGAAATGCATTTTTTATTCTTAAATTTGACAGATGTCTTTACTGATGAAGTTTATCCTGATATGCTTTAACATATTTGTTTGTGAGCTCATTTAGAGTGACTATTTTTTTTTCTCTCTCCAATAATTTTTTCCTGTTTGGTAGTATTTTAGGTTATTTCCACCTGACCCAAGATTCAGTAGCTGGCTTGTTTCAGGTACTGTCCTGAATGCTTCCAATGCTCTACAGCAGCATTCAGAGTGATTTTGGATTTCCTTTCTCAAGCTTAGTAGCCCCATATCAACCCCAGGTTTCATTCAGTAAGCCTGTTTCTGCTTTTCCTATGCCCATAGGGTCAGACTTGTGGTTATTTCTATGAGTGATCCTAGAGTCCTAGATGCTCTTGGCTTTGGCCTCCATATAAAACTATGTTTCTTTTCCATTGAAGAAATGTTAACCCCACTCTTTAAATAGGATTATATATTTTTAATGTTCTAATAGTATTGTTTATTATTGACATGTTTAAAGTTGAGGCAGAAATTCAAAGCATCTTGATATAAAGTCCTTCTGAAAAACAAGAATTACATTTTTGTTTATGATTGCTGCTATTGTTTGGGAATGGGCTTTCCCACCATGAAATCACAGCCAAGCTGTGGCAGTTTGATGTAATTATGAATTCCAAAAATATAATTGGATCATGCTTGTAAACTGATCTCTTAATCTGGGCATTCACTGGGCCAAGTCAGTAGGGCGTTGAGCCCCACCCTTTTGGTGGGTGGGGAATCGAATATAAAAGGCATGGCAAAGGACAGTTGAAGCCGTCTTTTGAGAAGCAGTTTTGATGTTGGAAAGAAGGTCCCAGGAGAAGAGAAGCAAGCTGTTCGCCTGATCGTCTACAGCTGACCTTGTAGAGGAAACAGGAGCTAAGCCCGGAGAGAAACACTGCCCCGGGAAGAGAGGAACCCCAGAAGCCTGAACCTTGAACCCTGGCAAACGCCGGCAGCTGTCTTGCTCTAACACGTGGCAATGGACTGTGGTGAGAGAAGAAACTTAACGCTTTATGGCCTAGTATCTGTGGACTTCTACCCCTAAAAAATACCCTTTATAAAGACCAACCCATTTTTGGTATTTCACATTAGCACCCCTTTGGCTGACTAATACACAAGCCAAAAACAGTTTTTATATTTCTTCAATGACTTTATTAAAAGTTTAATTTTTTACTCTATGTTGACTGTATCTTGCCTGTAGTTTGTGAAATAACTTGGCTTATTTTTTCTCAAAGTATCATATGTCTTAGCACTAAATCAATACTTTCCTCACTGATTAGAAAAATTACAATGAAAGAATGTTCTAAGTGCCATTCCACTGATCTGCCTAATTATTATTATATCAGTTCTACACCCTGTTAGATATTGTTTCTTTACAATATATTTTTGGTAAAAATAATTCCATGTGTTTTCTCCCATATCATAGTCTCCTTTTAAAATTGACTTCTCTCATATATCCTTCCAGAAAAAAAAAAAAAAGAATTTTTCCCAAGTTCCAAACAGATTAAATTGAAATTAAATTTAATTTATAAATTGTAAAAAAATAACTTGTTTATACTGAACCATCCCATCTGAAAAAAGGGATGTGTCCTTCTGTTTTGTCCTGCAGTAAAATTCTGTTATTTTAAAAATACTTTCATATTCCTAAGTATTTTATGTTATTTCTTGTGACCAAATATTTTTGGTTATACTATCTTAAAGATATTATTTTATGAAGTGGCAAATGCTTATTATTAAATAATACAGAAAAAGTACTAAAGAGAAAACACAAAACTTAACTTCTAGTTTTTCGCCTCTCTCCCCTATCTCTTCTTCCCCACTCCAGATTTATAATGATTTCTCAAAATTTATCACATTTAGACTTTATTCTGCAAACATAGTATCTGTTGTTTTATTTAAGTTCTGTGTTTTAGTGATTTTTTTTTGTTTCACACTCAAACCTTTATACAATGGTTTCTTCTTTCCTGAATTCCATATTTTGATTCATCTACATAGCTGATTCCATTGCCAAGTAGTTTTTCAAGAGGGACCCACTGGTGGTACTTCCCTGAGTTATTTCATCTTTAGAATGTCTATCTGTTGATTTATACTCTGAACAACAATTAGACTAGGCATAATACTCATGGATCAAATTGTCTTCTCGAAACTTGGAAGGCTGTTAAATTTTCTTTGGCAATAAAGCCTGCTATACCAAAGTGTGAAGACAATTAATTTCCCCTTCTTGTAGCTGATCGCTTTTCTTTCTGCCTAGATTCTCTAACAATTTTCTTTCTTTATCCTTGAATTTGAGTAACAACCTAGGATATGCCTCCATGTTAATTGTTTTATATATATATATAATTTTTCTGTTTGAATGCAAGTTCTTCCTTAAATATTCAGATTTGGCACATTTCATTCTTTCTTCATTTGAGGAAAATGTCACTCTATTATACCTCTGAATATGGTATGTGCTCAAAGTGTTGGGTTCTCTGTGATCTTTATTAGAATTTCTGTCTCCTCTCTTTCATGCACACTCACACACACACATATGCACATGTTCATATATATGTTAATATGTGTTTCAACAACCTTCTATATTTTAATATTTATATTTTTCTTTTATGTTCATGGTGATTACTTCAAGCCTTTTTCCTATGCCTATAAATAGATTTTCAACTGTTTCTCTTTTAGCCCTTGCTGTCTCCAATTATTAGTTTTGTAATCACATTGTTTCATTCTAATTTTTCATCAAAATAAGCTGCTTTATAATCTCCCTGTTTTATGAGTACATGTTTTTATTAGACTCTTCTAATAAAAAATTATTTAGACTTATTTTTTTCTCTTTATTGGACTATGTTTTCTAACAGACTGCATTCCTCATTCTTCTTGCTATGTATCTTTTTTAGATACCTTGTGCCATCTTTACATAGCTATCATACCATGTTTTTTTCAATTTCTGTTTTCTTAAATCAGTAAATATACCAAATTACTTTATTTTTCAAAAAAAAAAAAAAGTATGTGTGAATTCTCTTTGACATCCATAACCACTTGTTTGGGTCATAGGAATAGTATTAAAATATTGTTAGGGGGGCACGTTTTGCTTTAAATCTACTTTCTGTAGCCTTTTAGGGCAAGGTAAGGAGGTGAAGGAAGAATGGATGCTTGCTAGGATTTTCCTTTGCCTCTTCATCCTTTCATCCATACATACACAAACACTTACTAATCTTTGACCACTAGGATTTTGTTTTCTTACTTTTGCTAATACTTTTTGAACTATGGTATAAAGTTGTGTCCTTTTTCTTTATTTGGTTTCTGCTGGGGTAAATTTTTGCTACTTAAACTTAAATAATTTTATAGTGACTAGAAGGATTCAAGTATCTAGTTTGTTTCTACTATCTTAACACAGAAGACTATAGTTCCTAGATTTCTATTTTTATATTTAATAATTTGTTATTTTTAAGTTTTCAGTTTTGCTGTTTCTTCATTAATTAATTTTATTCTATGATTAATTTATTTCCATTTTTATACAAGGATGATTTAATTCTGTTATATTTCTATTTATCCTTTGGAAAAATTTCATACTAATTAATTTCATATGTAATTATATGAATTTGTTCTTCTTACCTCATAGTTGCTCTGTGGTAATAATTATTCAAATAATGTGTTTTTTTCTTAATATTTTTATTTTTTCTTTGGTAGAATTCTCCAAGTATTTAAATACTAGTATTTATTTCTAATTGTACCCCATTGCTGTTAGAGAACATGGTATATTAACTTCTGCTTCTTAATTTTGAAATTCAATTATAACATAACGTTTGATACATTTGAGCAAAACAATGAAAAGCACAAATAATCCCTAAAGCAATGGAAAGGGAATCATGACAATAAAACTTACATATATTAAAGACATTATAGGTAGTTTTTATAAAGAACTTAATGCTGATGAATTGACAATATAATTTTTGTGAGTACATACCTAGAAAAATACAATTTACCAAAACTAACATAAGAAAAATAGAAATTATGAAGAATTAAACAAGGAAAAAAAGGTGTATGAATTGGAAAAGAAGTAATAAAATTTCATTATCTGCTGATGGTGTATTTGTGTATGCAGTAAATCCAAAAGAATCTGTATATAAATTATTGGAATTAATAAGTGAGTTTAGGAAGATTGCTTGATGCAAAGTCAATATCCTCAAGATAAAAAAAAATTCATAGTAGTCTACTCTAACAAGTACCTATAAAATAAAATTGTATGTGTTACCATTTATAATAATCTCAGAAATAAAGATGTATAAATAAATCTGTTAAATTGATGTCAGTCCTCTGAGGAGAATAATAAAGTATGTTTGAGAGAAACTTTAAAAGACCCAAATAAATGGGCAGATATACCATATTCATGGAATCAAAGATTCAGTATTTAAAAGATGTCTGAATAAAAGAGTAAATGAAATCCCAATTGAAATCCCAGCAGTTTTGTGCATGTGTGTGTGTGTAACTTGACATTCTGAATGTAAAATTGATATAAAAACAAATGAACCAAAAAAAAAAAGGTAAGGCCCTTGTAAAAGAAGGACAAAGGCAGGGAGTGTATTTACATACCTAAACATCAAGACTTATTATAAAGTTATAAGATTTAAGATAGATGGTATTAGTATAAGAAGAGATAAATTTATCAGTGGAACAGAATAGACAGCCCAAAAATAGACCCATACATTTATGGACACTGGATTTATCATAAAGTTTGCATTTCAGAATAAAGAGGAAAGGAAAATCTTTTCAATAAATGGTACAGAATCTGTTGAATATGTATTTTTGGGGAAAAAATGAAACTTGGCTCTACCTTACATGACATACAAAATCAATTTCTGATGTACGTAGATCTAAATCTAAAAGTAATTTCTTTAAGAAAATACAGGACAATATTCTCATGACCTTTGGTAGGCATAGATTGCTTTATCAGAACACACTAAAAAAGTTCTAACCTTAAATGAACTGATTGTTTAGACTACATTAAAATTAAGAATGTCTCTATCACAAGAGAGAAAAAGACACCCTGCAGAGTGATAGAAGATATTTGCAATGCGCAGAAACAACAGAGGGCTTGTATATAGATTATATTAAAAATACCAAAAATCAATAATGAAAAGGCAGATACCTTATAGAAAAACTGACACAAGGCATTAGCAGGTTCTTGATAAAATAAACACATGAAAAGTATTTCAATTTCATTAGTTGTCAAGGAACTACAATATTAAAACCAAATGAGATACTACAATGCAACCACCTTAATGGCTCAAATTAAAAACACTGACAATATTAAGAGTTAGCAAGGATGGGAACAAAGGAAATTATCACACACTAAGGCATATGGGAATTTAACTTGGTACATCCACTTAGATATTTGACAATATCTACTAAAGTTGAATATACACATGTGGTATGATCCAGAAATTTTACTTATAGGCTTATATCCTGCAGAAATGCATGCACATGTGCACTTGAAGGCAAGTAAAATAATATTCTTAGCTGTATTAATTACAATAGCCAAAAATATTGAAATAACCCAGATATCCATCAGCAGTAAAATAGATATATACATTTTGGAGTCATTCATATGTTTTAATGTATACAGCAACAAAAGAGAATAAATTATAGCTATGAAAGTATGAAACAACATTACATAAGGTGGAATAAAAAAAGCTAGATGAAAAAAAAAACTACTGTATTATATGATTCCTTTGATATAAAGTTGGAAAACAGGCAAAATAAATCTATAATATGAGAATTCATGATTAGCCTCCTTGGGGAGGAAGGAGGAAATAGTGATTACAAGGCTGTATGAGGTGGGCTTCTGAGGTGTTGAGAAGCTTCTGCTTTTTGGTCTGGTAATGGTTATATGTGCGTCCACTTTGGCATAAATCATTGAACTTTACATTCTTTTATTCAGTTTTCATTATGAATGTTATAGGTCAATAAAATGGTCTCTGTGTTTTAAATAAATATTTTTCCACATTTTAGGGTAACTATGTTAATTTGCAATTATTAAAATCAAACATCAAAGTGGCATTTTCTAAATCTTGCAAATCCTTCATCACTTTTACTACTTTAGCCTGTTTAAGACAAAGAATTTATTAAAATCCCCTACTCTTATTCTAATTCTGATCTTTATTCCATGTACTTTACTCCTGATAGTGTTATGTATTTCAGTGCACTATTATTGGATATATTCAAGTTCATAATTGTCTAATTTTTACATGATTTTTTTTGCCTGCTTAATAGTATTTTGTCCAAGAGTAATTCCTGTTCTCTTTGCATTTGCCTGGCATACTTTCAGTTTAGTTTGGTTTGTTTATTTCTATTAATTTGTTCTATACTCTTTTTCCCCTTATACTTCTTTTTGCTTTAATGCCTTCTAGTGTTTTGGAAGTTCTATGTCCTATTTTAAGTTCTGTAAGTGGTTGCTTACTATTATATTTTTCAAGTACATTCTGTAATGCTCACTTTTCTAATAGTTGAGTTCAATTTTTAAATATCTTTTGCCTTCTTGTCTGTTTTCTTATGGGTTCTTCTCAAAACCTTTTATTAGGCTTTTGTCTTTGTATTTGACACACTTGCTCTAAACAAGGACAGAAATAAAATCCTATTATCCGGCCATGGTGTGATAAGTACTTACAGGCATTATTTTATTTAATTTCCACAACAGTAATACAAAATGTGTAATGATTTCTCCATTCTACTGAGGAGTTAAGTGAGGAACATACAGTTAAATAATTTGCCTGAGATCACAGAGCTGTATTCACCTCCTGTCTGTGATGACATCCTGGAGAAACAGACCCCTTGCTCTTGCATAGTGTGACTCTTTCCATTTGGTTAAGTTACTTTAACTATAGAAATATTGGTTAGTGAATAGTAAGTGAAGTTAGAAAATGTATGTATTATTTAAATTAAAATGTAACATGTGTTTGATGGGGATTGTGGTGTACATATACACTTTTCTAGCTCATGTACATAAGGTACATATAATTGCTAGGATCCTCCTGATTATTCTAGAGCCACTAACAACCTGTTGTCAGCCCACCTAGGTGAAGGCATGCTTCCTCTGTGAAACTGACAACCATCTCTTGAACTTGCTCAGTAATTTCAAAATTGTTTTTGAAAGAAAATATCAAAGAAATAAAGAGGATGTTTGAGTAAATCTCAAAAAATTAGATGCATTTCATGAAGATAATTGTGTAATGATCAGATGGCTTTTCTTCTCCTCTTCCTCTTCTTTTTTCTCTATGGCCTAAGTTATTTTTAGATGGCTTAAAAAGTGAACATTTGAATATCATTATTAATAACTCAGGAAATACTAACTCTAGATAATTTCACAGTTATAGAATGATAGGTTATAATGTAGATATTATCTTTGTAAGAATATCTACTACTAAGTTGTAGTTTCATATACAATTGATCTGTGTAATCATATTGAATACATTGCCATGAGCTTGGAAGCACTGCCTAATTATTAACCTTAATGTAGAAGGAGTTGATATTATCTTAAGAGTTTTGAGTTAGAAAATGACATTTGGCATGCATCCAGAATATCTTGGCTTGCCAAAACGTATGATGTTAACACCCATATAATGAATTATAATAAACTGGTTATATGCTACATGCCCATATTTCTCCTTGAAATCCCCTAAACCTACCATAAAAGCAAGGCCATTAGGAATAAATCCAACACCTTTGGGAGAGTGAAGATCAAACCCTTTTGCACTGCAATTTTTCACTTCCATAGATCTGAGGCAGAATATGGTACTTCTATCTAAAGTATCCAGTCCACAATTGGCCAAAGTAATGTTCAACATTCTGTACCTCCCAGAGACAGTCTTACCATTGGGATAAAGTTCCTTTACCTTGGCAGCAATGAACACATTGTTAGGGGTTCATTTTTCTGGAATCATGGATGGAGGTTTTATTCTTATTTAGCTCCCTTATGTGCTTAATGATAACACCCTCTACTTTTGTCCCAAAAGAAGAGTCCAGTTAGGCTAATGAAAAACACTTTTTTTCCTGAACTCACTATAGAAAGATGTTCCTCTGCACATTTTTCCCCTTCTTTCCACATGACTACACTGCGGAAAATGATATACAGGTATAGATAATAGATGGAATGGCTCAGAGATGTCTTGCTTTTCTATAATCTTAGTATAGAAAATGTTTTTTAAAATCTCATGGTCAAACTGGAAAGACAAATGTTAGGCAGAAGTGCGTTCTCTTGCACAGATGGTCACACTTCCCACTCTCATCTTATGGACCCTTTAAAAAAAGATGTGGCGATAGAAAGGAATAAGGGAAAGAAATCAATGCATTGTCCCACTAGCAGCTGGTGTGCATATCACCCTGGACTCGTGTCATCCAAGGGTGAGTAAAGTTTATTTATTTATTTCAATTAGTTCACAAAGGAAGGAAACAGTAGGGGGTTGGTAACCCGGGCTCTGTAGGGGGAACCTGGGAGCAGGTGAGGTTCATTATAGCTCTCTTACTGCTGTTGTGTTTTGGTAGCAGAGCATAGGTAGCTGCAAACAAGAGTAATCTATGCTCAGTTCTCCCAGCAGCACCTAAGCTCCTACAGGCTGTTGATCAGCACTCCATTCCAAGGGGAAGAAATCACAGAAATGAAGTGGCAAGACTCTATTTGCTTTCTGGTATGTTCTTTCCTCTAAGTTTCTCAGGAGTAATCCTTTAGCATGAAAGCCCAGTGGAGAAACTAACTTTACCTCATGATATGGCTAATTTAAGAGAAGCTCAAAGGCTTGATCACTGTCATCTATTTCAGGCTCTCTGATTTAGCAGACAGATGAAGTGCACTTATAGCTGGCAGATGTGGAAATCCATATATAGCCAAACAAATCTCTAGTGGCTACTGATGCAAAATAATATGAGTTGTTTCCGCAAAGGTCAGGTGAAATTTGCATTTGAATTTTTCTTCCTGGGGTGCTTTTAATGATAGGATCAGGTCCTCAGGCTCTTGTAGTAAAATGTGCCCTACAAATTTGTCAGTTATGTTACAGTAAAATCTAGGTTGAGGAAACGCTAAAGAAAAAAATACACTGAATATTTACCACATACACAGAGAGCAGCTTTAAGATAACTGAATGAGAATTGTGACATTAATCTACCCTTGCAGTTACTCTGTTAATTGGCAACTCGATTATCAAAATTAGAGTTCATTAAAGGTAAAATGTTTCTTCTGTAAATTTCATCTCCCGTACAAGATAATACAAAATATGATGCTCAGTGGGGAGACTATTTATCTACTCGATTCTTTTTATGGCTTACGTTTCTGAATACAAAATTGCGATTATCTGTCTGATTCATTCTTTTTAAAGAATGCATCATCATTATTTTTATTTATATAAAGTTAGATTGCTTTCATAAACTAATCCTAACTCTCTGCATTGTGTAGTATTTGAGACTCTTAATTTAATTCACATTTTTCACATTTTATTGCCCAAGAAAATAAAACAAAATTCTAAGATTATTAAAAGCCAATTTAGATCTATATACTATTCCATTATCGATCCAATTTAATGTTTTAATTAGTCATGAAAGAAGTAGTGAATGAATAAAAAATAAAGGAGTACAATCAATGTTGTAACTTAGTTTGAGTCAATTTGTTTTGCTTGCAGGGGTCCTCATTGTGCAACATCCTGAGATTTGGTACAATAAAGAATATATGGGTTCTTTTTTCTTCTATTTCTATATACAGGATATACATCTGTGTGAAGGCCATAACTTAAACAACAACAACACAAGGCAGGCTACTTCAATAAAACTGATGAACTGGGGCTCTGGGTCACTGCCAGGTGCAATACATAAAGGCAGGGTCTCTCAGGGCAGTAAGTTTGGTTGCTAATCTTTTCCTCTATGTATCAATGCAAGTTACCTTTGTATCCTTACAACCATCTCAATGCCTAGCACATAACCAACATTCAAAGTATATTTTATCATTGAATTAGTAAACATTTAAAACAAAACTTACTGTCAGGAAAGAATGTAAAGGTGCTTTCAAAAAGCTAAATAGGTAGTTAGGAATAAATATAGGTGCCTGCATACATATATTTAATTTTTGCTGAAAAGTGTGGTATTATTTACTCAAGTATATATATTTTATATATAAGTATATATGTGTGTGACTTTTATTTAAAAATATATACAGTTAAAATAAGAATCAGAAGTTAATTCAAGTAGAAAACCTAAATCCAACTTTCTGATTCTGAGAAGCACTGTACTGTAGTCCTCATTGCCCTCAGAAATTTCTGGAAAAAGAGATTCTTCTTCTTGCCAAGACAGCATATTTCAGTTAGAGTTGAGATGTCATTCTACTTTTTTAATCTGAATTCCATCTGCTGCACTCTTAGCCTGTTTCTCCTTGTCAGTGCAATCAGAATAGTTCTCACTCATAATTACTCATGACTATGATAACTTCAGATGATTCCAGCAGTGTCCTCAGATAGATATCAAGCTCTCAACAACTGTTAAATTTAACAAATTTCCTATTCTTGCTTTGTTAAATAGATTTTTATGAAGGCTGATTTTTTAAGTGATATCGTTTGTAAAATATGATATAACTTAATAGGTAAGAATTTTGATATAGAAAACTTAGGTATACTTGCCATTGGAACAGTGATCACATTTATTTTCTGGAAAATAAAATCATGCTGTAAACCTATATAGTTAGTTTCCTGTTATTCTCAATTATTGGCTATGAGGGAAAAACAAATTTTTCTTTCTCAAAACTTATTCTGTACTAGCATTTAGTGTTTAGTGTTTGTGATCAAGCATTACTTCTACTTGTAATGTGTGAGGTGTGCTATTGAATACAAGAGAATATAACATAGGAAAAATAGGAAGGTGGGCACTGACCTTTCTTTTATCAGGTGCATTCATTCTTCATTTAATATTAAGTTCAAAATTATTTCCACAAGGATTTTTCTTCTCTAATAGATGAAAAACTCTTCAAAAAATAGAATTTATATACAGTTAATCTTTGAATATATGTTCTATACCATCTACCACCATGCACATTCGGGTACTCAAACAGTGCTTATGGGATGTACAAACCAGAGTGAGTACTTTTGCTGGACTTATAATGGTTATAAGGAAAAGAAATTCACTCTAGATAGCTCAAGTTTGTGATAATTTATTATAAAGATAAATGTGACAGTAAAAGGGAAACTAATTAAAATCGTATAATGGAAAATATATTAGCCTGTGCTCTTAGAGATACTGGAAGTAGATGTAAGTTCTAGATCTACGACAGTTCTAGCAATTACAGCAGTAGGAATTCATGAATCTTCACTCTTGCCTTACTATTATGGCTTCTTAATGACTTTCCAAAGTGTCTGCATCTCTTGGTCTTTCTTTCTACTCTGAATCTCTTGCAAGTTATTTTCAAGCTTATCCCATCCTCACCCTAAGAATCTTTTTTTTTCTTGAAAGGTAGGTCCCACAATCCTGCACACTGAGAATAAGGTGTGTTTTATCAATATTTCATTGTCCTGGCTTTTACATAATTTTTCTTGATTTTCACTCATCTTACTTCTCTGTATGCATTCTTTTACATTTTAGATTTTATAGCTAATTATTTTATTTTCTTTATGTCTTGATTCCAGATTAATGATTGATTGGTCCAGCTCAATTAGACAGACCACTCATATCATTAGCTAAACTATGATCTGTTTGTTTTGGTATAAAGTGTCCTCTGGACGGAAGTAAGAAGGGATTCATGATTTACATGAAATAGGCTCTTTAGCAGACACTGCAAGTGGAGAACTCTTCCACAGAAAAGACTTTAAGTATGGCAAATATTTTAATGGTTTGTCAAGTGCAACACTTCCTGTAAAATGTTACTTGAGGAAAAAAAGATCTCAAACAACTTTAAAAAAAAATCATATATCTGAGTTTCTAATCATAGAATGTTTACATTTTTAAAATGTTAAATGAGAGTTTAAGTTAATCCCTGCAAAGAAGTTTATTTTAAAAGGTACATTAAACCACAATAAGATACCACTTCACATTTACTAAGAGGTCTATTATTTAATAAAACAGAAACTAACTAGTATTCGTAAAGATGTGGGAAAATTGGAATGCTTATACATTGTTGATGGGATTGTAAAATGGTGCAGTCATTGTGTAAGTTAGTTTGGCAGTTCCTCAAAAAGTTGAACGTAGAACTACCATATAACCCAGCAACCCACTCCTTGGTATTTACCCCAAAGAATTGAAAGCAGATACTTTAACACCAATGTTCAGAGCAGCATTATTCACAATTGACAAAAGGTGGAAGCAGCCCATAATAATCAACAGATGAATGGGTAAACAAAATGTGGAATATTATTCAGCTGTAAAAAGGAATGAGATTCGGATGAGTGAAATTAGCCAGACTAAAAAAAACAGATACAGTATGATCTTGCTTAAATGAAAGCCCTAGAAAAAGAAAATTCCTAGAGACAGATAATAGATTACAGAATATCAGGAGCCAGAGGGTAAGGGGAAGAGGGAGTTATTGTTTCATGGGTGCAGAGTTTCTGTGATGTGGTGAACAGTATTGGCAGCAGAGTATTGTGAATGTAATTAATACTACTGAATTATAACTTAAAAGTGGTTAAAAAGGGAAATTGTGAGTTGTATATATGTTACTACAATGAAAACTTGTAAAACATTACATTAATTCTTACAAGCTATTGGTCTATTATTTTTGCAGTGTTTGCTCTTATATAAATAACTCATATTCAAGTCATTACTCCATTTAATCATTGAATATTTAAAGAATTTCAATGTAATATTAGAGTCTGTAAGCAAAAATATAAAGATACAAAGAACAGTAACATATATGTTATGTATTGTGTGTGTGTGTATATATATATATACACAGAGAGAGAGAGAGAAAGATTGAGAGAGAATAATAGATACTAGTCCATGATAGAAGATTAGACTATGAGCAAACATATATACTGCTTAACGACTTACCAACAGAGACATAGGATGGGAACTTATGAAGAATATATTTCATAAAATAAGGCTTTCCAGGACGTTAATAAGATGCAGAGAGCAGCCTGAAGTAAGAAGGGCAAAAGGCATTGAGGAGAAAAAGAGGATTTATAATCATATCAGTAGAAAAAAAGAGAGAAAATAGGCTCATTTATAAATAGGGGAGTGAGATGGAATTAAAGAAATCCATGATAGCTCTAAATAACTGAGATACTTAACTATTTTTAACAAGAGAAATGAAGAAAAGTAATATGGACCATTAGAATGCAATAGAAATCTTGAAAAAATAGATGTGTACACAGGCAGGTAATATATAATTGAGAAACTTGGCTGAGTCAGGTAAAGCACATTGAAATGTGCTGTTTTTGCATGGGTTTCAGGACAGCAACATAGACTTCATATGTGGTAACGTCTTAATGCTCAATATATTCCTTTGATTAGATAGAAACAGTTATTCCTTAATTACCAATGGTGAAAAAAGATAAAATTGGAACTGCAGAAATTTCCTCAAAGGGAAAAATTTTTGAGCCATTAGTCACAGAAAAAATGTGTTACAATTATATAAGGTCCTGAGTAGTTCCCTTGTTTTAATAAAAAAAGACTAGACACAAAATGTGCATTAATAATTAGTATAAAAGGCTTTGCTTTTGTGGTGATACAAATCTATAATCAAGAATAGAATGTAGGGAAGAGCATAGTAAAGTATGAACCCTTGGAAATTATTTGAATGTTAAACCTAAAAAGGTTATAGCTGAAGCTGAATAAAATATTAACTTTTTTTTTCCTATTACCCAGACTTGTTTAGTAATCCAGGTTATTATAACATATATAGTTAACCCTATGTTGGAAATGATTTGACATTATCTGACACACTGGCTCCTTGGATAAGCCAAATCTTTGAGCCTCAGGTTCTTTATCTATAAACTGTTGTTGGAAGGATCAACATCGATACAGCAAATGACACATACATAATGGCCATCATTTTTTTACTAATCCTGGCTTCTATTTAGCATTTTCCTAATAAAGTAGCAAATCTCTGCCTTGAATATGTTTGTGTTTCCAAACATAGATTTTTTTTGAGAACCTCATTTTTCCCCAAATACCTTTTGCTTTAACCATATTTGGCATATTTACTTTATCTTTAGTTGTGTTGCTTTGTTTTTGTTTTATGTATTTTTAACCAAGTATCTTTTAAAAGCCTGATTTGGTCACAGTCCTTTCTCTGTAATCACATGGGTTTCTGATCTGTTACAGATTGTACAGAATCGTTTTTACTACAACAAAAGCAAGCCATTGAAAGATGAAGTACAATTATTTCTAGATAGTGCATAACTATCTAGATTAGTGATAACTAATAAGTGGCAGTAAATGTTTAGATATGATACCTCTGTGACTATAGTAAAATTGAAACCACTAATATCTTTTGTTATATTGATTCATCAGCACTAGCAATATCAAATATACCTTTGTTGGATAATGATAAAACAGTGCACGTTTAGTTCTATGTACTTTTAGACATTTTGATTTGATGGAAAAAACACATTATAATGTTTTAGCATTTTAACTTCCTAAACTCATTGGATCCTCCATTATTAACTGATATTTATTCTACATCTAATCTAAAGTCCTGTAACTATATTGGAACCTATTGGCTTAGGAAATCTATTGGTTCTTACAAAGAAATTATCTATGGCTCATGGATAAATCAGGTGTTCAATATCTAGAGATTAATACAGGAAGGGAAGATGGTAGCCAAGAAGAGCTGTGAACCTTTAACAATCTGTTGTCCTCTGTTCTAATTTTTAATGTGGGGGTAAATGTAGAGCAGTGCTTCATGAATGTGGTCCCCAGATGAACAGTATCGGAATCACCTGGAAATTGATTAGAAACAAAAGTTCTCCTATCCAGCTTCAGAGCTACTGAGAGTACCCAGCAATCTGTGTTTTAATAAGCCCCCTAGGTGATTCTAATGTACATTAAAGTTTGAGAACTACTGTATTAGAGTTTTTAAAACTCTATAAAAGTATAATATTTAGGTATGGTTATTAAATTTTAAATTAGAATCCTGGCTGTCATTTGTATGTATATTTTTTGACATTTGATAAAAATGGAGATGAATTTGAAAAACATGTAAATGATTAATGTGAGTGATGATAATTACTGCTAATCCCTGCTAATGTGACTGTCACATTATTCTATTTATTTTTCACAACAAGAAGATACTACATAGACATATGCTAATTTTAGATTATTTAAAATAAATTTGCAGTGGTACCTCGGTACTCCTTGTTAATTGGTTCTGGGAGGTGCGATGAATACCAAAAACAATGAGTACCAAACAAATTTTTCCCGTAAGGAATAATGTAAATAAATTTAATGTGTTCCCAAACCAAAGACAATGCACATTAAGACAATATATGAAAAGATAGGGTTGTATATCATTACTTTACATGAGAAATAAACCTAAAAATAAGTACTTAGATAAAATAAAAGCTTCACTTTACCTGTATTGAGAAGAGTACATTGCCTAATAGGATGGTGGGAGGAGAGTGGTGAGAAGTTACATGGTGTGTTGCTTGGAAGGAAAATCCCCCTCCAATAGAACATTGGGCACTTCCACTTCAGGTGTTCTTTCTCTTTTCTGCCTTTATTCAACTTGCACCACAGGCTCTGACACACCCTTTGTCACCTTCACTAAAAACTTATCCAATGAGGACTGCTTCTGTCTTCTTTTCAGAATTCCTTGAAAGTGTGAAATTGTTTGGTCATTCAATAAATTCACATTTCTGCTTGTCAGAGCTTTGTCAGGATGGTACTTCTCCACAAAATTTTGAACTTCTGCCCAGTTTGCACACATTTCTTTTATCAAGGAACTGGAGACAGCTTCCCTTGTCTCCTCCTCACCTGAAGAATTCTCTTCAGCCACCTGTTTTTGCTGCTCCTTTGGTAGTTCCTGCAGCTCCTCACGGACGAGCTCTTCGCGATGTTCCTCCACTAACTCCTCAGCATCAGCAGCATTGACTTCCAGACCCATGGACTGGCCCAAGGATACAACATCCTGCACAACTGTACCCTCTGTACCTGCAGGCATGGGGTCAGCCTCAAACTCTTTGAAGTTTATGAGTCACAGCTTCTGGCCACAAATTCTGGCCTGGTAATGCTTTCTCCTCTTTTGTGATGTAGGTTCTACTCAGTACTTTTTCCCAAAAAACTCCATTCTCATCACAGTTAAAAACTTGGTGGGGAATAAAACCCTCAGCCTCTATGTAGTCTTGAAATTCACTGATGAATTCATCAGCAGCCTTTTAACTAGCATTCGCTGCCTCGCCATGCCTCACTACACTATGGATGCAGGTCCTCTTTTTTAAAATTATCAAACCAGCTGTGGCTGGCCTTTAAAACTTCAACACTGTCATCAATTGGTTCCGGTTTGTTTTTCAAAAGATCAGCATGCAACACTTTTGCTTTTTCACATATCATGGCTTTTGATACACTGTCCCCACTAACTGCTTCTCGTTTATCCAAATTAATAACAGCTTTTTAAGTTCCTTGAGGGTTTGGGAACACTGCTTAGTTACTGCTTTAACTCTTTTTTGCAACATCAGCCTTTTTTATCGCTTCTTTATTCTTAATGATGGTGGAGACCGTTGTTCTAGGCATACCATATTCCCTAGCAAGATCAGTAATGCAAATACTGCTCTCATATTTACCTAATATTTCTTTTTTTGTCTCAATTGTGTGAAGTAATTTTCTTTTCTGCTCAGCGCTATCATTGCTCATTTTCTTAGTCCCTACGATAAGTAAAAAAAAAAAAAAGCAAAAATACACAAAATGGACACAGAAGCTAAGATAAGACCGCAATGGGATGTGCCCAGGGGAAGAGCTGCTGCATGACTAACATGTGCCTTTGTTTCGGCTAGAAAGGGTAGTGAATTACGAGGCTACTGACACTTAAAAGTTTTAGCTTGCACATCGAGTACCAAACAAACGACAAGTACTGGGACAAAATTTTCATGTCAAAATGCATCGAGTACCAACTTCAATGAGTTTCAAAGTAGTCGAGTATCAAGGTATGACTGTATATTTAACTTTGAACAGAGCTGGACTAAATTTTAAATATTCAAAATTTAAATTCACAGTCAATTTATTTCTTAGTGGTATAAATAAACACATCAACAAAATGATCCTAGCACAAGTGCTATAGCAGGTACATTGATTTATTCATTCAGTTCCACCACAAGAATTTGAGATCTTATTATGTGTTAAGCCAAGTCTCTCTATTATATATATATATATATATATAATATATATATAATAGGCAATCTTTATTCACCATTTGGTAAATTGATATTTACCACATATCAATTGATCACAATGCTCTAATTTTCCATTAGTTTAATAACATTTTAGTTCTAATTTACTTTGTATCAAGCACTGCTCAGATCAGTATTTGGGCTGGTTAGGAAAAAATCACCTCAAAAGAACTATATTTGAATGCCAAATGTACATCAGTATAGTAAAACTGGATGACTGTGGAAAAGTCGGTCTTCTGAGCCTAATCCATTTCATTTGCATAATGGTAGAGATAACTGCTCTGAATTTATCCCACAAAATTATTTAAAAAGCAAACTAGATAATGTATAAGAAAGTTTACTGTAACTGCTATAAAGTATCCTATGTTCTTTTTTTTTCTCTCTAACAAGTCACCATTTGTACATTAAGGATTGCACACGTTGAAATTATGGCTTTAGCATTCAGAAGCTTTATGACCTTGGATAAATTATTTTACCTTGTACTAAAATAATTATAATATAATAGAACGCATAGAAATTTAAAAAAATTACCAAACGGTATAACAAATGTGCTGTCTAGTTACATTTGTTAAATGTACATGTCTAGTACATTACATTTATTGAACACATGTTTTTTTTATGAAACTACCTTAAAACACTTAACAACTAAGCAAGCATTTAAGCTAAACTTAAAGGCCTAGGACCCTGTGAATGCAAATGCGAATGTTGTATCTCTTCAAATAACCCTTTAAACCTCTACTACTGATGCCTTGACACATTTTAGAACATGCTTATTTGATTGTTTAGAAGAAAAGAAAATAATGATCCTGAACTACATCCTTAACTCTTTCTGATGAAATAATGTCTAAGATGAAGCTTTTTGAACTTTATGGTATTTTGGATTTCAGATTAATTTACATTTGAAATTATTGATATAACTCTGATGTTCTCCAAATTAAACACAACCCAAATTTTAATTATGGTTATTAAATAAAACCTTTACCAAAGAGCCACTTACTTATTTTACCTGTGTGTCTCAGTGATATCAGCAATGTACTTCTGAAGGAGGTGAGGTAGTCATAGTTTCTCATAAGAATCAGTCATGTAACAAGGTTAGAATATGGAGCAGATAAATGTAAAAACAAGTAAAAGTATTATAGTTAGAAATAGGTTTTTGAGCGAACAATATAAACTTAACTGAATGGTGATTTTGCTCCCTAGCTGCAAGTAGCATGAAAAATCACTTGGACAAGAGTTATGCTAAGTCCCTTCTGGTGCTGCGGGTAGGAAGAGATTGAGCAGCTGTAGCCAGAGGGAGAGAATCATCTGTCCTGTGCAGCTGCCTTTGGAGGCTCAGTGACCTGGTGAGCTCATGGACCACATGAGGCGCAGTTTGTCCGGTGAGGAGCATTTCAGATCCGGCCACTGACAGGGCCCAAAGCTCTGCATTAGCTTGAATATCAGGCATTACCAAGGAAATGACTACACCCTGTCTTGTGGAGCTCACTTATTCACCAGGGTTAATAGGATAGCCCTTTGATGAATAACACATCTGGAAGGGAAGCAGCAGAAATCACACACCTGCAGTTTAAATCTCAGAAGGTTTACTCTGTTTTCTTTTTTATATTTTGTATTTCAGTGTAGAAGTTAATAGGTTAATTTTTTTGCCTTGAAAAGTTTAAGTCTCTGTGTGTGTGTCAAGTTTCACAGTTTTTTCCAAACTGGGGCTTGTTTTATTTGTTTATGTATTTATTTATTTATTTAACTATTTATCTATTTCTCTATTAATTCTATTATTTTTCTCAGACATTCTACAAATTTCTACCTTCTCTTTTTGGGTCACTTTCCATAATGTACTATCTCATTATAGTCCAGTGAAAATGACTGCAGGTAGACGGACCTCAAGTTGAATGGATTTGCAGAGCACTGGCCATCAGCAGAATTCAGTGTATTTGGGTGAATTGCATCATTCTGAAAGAAGTTTTAAATGGATCATGTACACTGGATACAATGGTTGTTGCAAATGTACAAAGAATGGACACACAAACCATTAGAAGTTGACGTTGTGCTCAACATCCCCACAATGATCAGTGGGGTTTGAAATATAAATATAGAAGCAAGCATTCTTATCTTCCATACAAGTTGGTAAGCTTTGGGTAGGTGGAAATAAAACAGCAGCAGTCAAAACAGTCTGAAAATTAAAAAAAAAAAGATAACCCAGCATGTGCTATTTTGAGGATCACAATTTGGAACTTGCTATCAAAAGTTACAAGGGTAAATAACTTTCACCCAGAAATTACACATAGTCTTTTATCCTTCTGAAACACCTGCATAAGTTTCAAAAAATAAGAACAAGCAAACAACAACAAAAAAAAAACCCTATAACATTAATTGTATTAGTGTTTTGCATTGGAAAAATCTGTAAACAACCTCAATATCTATCAATAAGAAAATATTATACATTGAAAAAGTTGAAAAGAATGAGGAATGCATTTTTGTATTGGTTTGGAAACTATCTAAGATATATTCTTTTTTTATTAATTATTTTTATTTTTAAAGAAGCTTTAGATTACATAAATGTTACATAAAAAATATAGGAGATTCTCATGCCCCACCCCCACACACTTTCCCACATTAACAACATTCTTCATTAGTGTGTTATATTTGTTACAATTGAGGAACACATATTGAAGCATTACTACTAACTGTGGACTGTAGTTTACATTATAGTTTACATTCTGTTTCACACAATTTTATAGGTTATGACAAAATATATAATGGCCTGTATCCATCATTGCAGTGTCATGCAGGACAATTCCAGTGTCTCCAAAATGTCCCCATATTATACCTGTTCTTCCCTCTCCCTCCCCTCAGAAGCTCTGGTGGCCACTGCCTTTAAGATATATTCTTAAATGATAAAATTACAGAAGAGTATATTATAATATGACAGTTGTAAATGTTTCTAGCTAGCTAGCTATTTTTCTACCTATGTATTCATCCATCTGTCCATTTGCCAAGGCATATAAAATGCCTGGAAGTATGCACAAAAAATGTTAACTCTGCTTATTTCTGGTGAATGAAGTTGGGAGAATATTGCTTTATAGTTTTCTGTATGTATTAGTTATCTATTTCTGTATAACAAACCGTCTCAAAGCTTGGTGACTTCGAACATCAACCCTTTATTTGCCTACAATTCTGTTGTTAGAAATTTGGTCAAACTTAAACGGATGGCTCACTTTTGTTCCATGGGATGCTGTCTGAATACACTCATGTGTTTGCAGTCAGCTGGCGGGTTAGCTAGGGACTGACCCTTTCACATGTCTGGGGCCTATGCTTGAATGGCTGGCGTTATTAGGACTAGCTATCCCCATGGTTTCTAAGTTTGTTCACAAGGCAGTGATGTTCCAAGCGAGCAAAAGAAAAACTGCAAGCCAAGACTTGCAGTCACACTCTTGAGGCCAAGACTTGTTAGTCACACAGTGTCATTCTGCTACATTCTGTTGATCAAAGAAAATAATAAACCCAGCCTGGCTTTAAACAATGGAGAAACAGACTCCATCTCTTGATGAGAGGAGCTGTAATAAATTTGTAGCTGTATTTAATCTAACCCGTTCTACTATTTGAGTATTTTATAATAAGCATTGTTTTAAAGCAAATAATAACTAAAAGAAAAAGAAATATTAAGCTTTTTTTCTGTCTTGAATATTGGTTTATCTAAATGCCATCTGTGTCTTTGAGTTACACAAGAGGCTGTTTCTATTTTTATAATAAAATGTGATTACTGGTTAGTTAGATCCTGTAACTTATATACAAAATAAGTTTGGAATAACTTTCAGTCTCTGCAAAGAAATCCATTCCAGATGTGAAATTCTAACATGCACGTGAAATACACATATACTTTCATTTACTAGTGAGCACTAATGAGTCTATAGCCTTACATTAAATTGCATTATTGTCCTGTGTGTATATGTGTGTGTGTATGTGTATAGCTTTGATGGAATTAAAAATATCTCTTAGTTACAAACATTCATAATTCAGCATTTCAGTGGCACATTTTCCTTACATTATATAAAAATGTCCCACGGAAAGGGAATTTCAAGAGAAAATGTTATAAATTATTTTAAATATTATTATAATCATTCTTTAGTTTTCTCCCCAAATCAATTCAATGATGCATTGCCTTATTAAAGATAAGTAAACTCTAATACTTTAGTTTCAGGTGTAGAAACTAAAGTTCTTCTCTTGCTCTCCCCTTAGAATTTACCTGTCCCTTCATAGCCCCTCCACTGTCCCTCCTTTGCCCCAAGTTTGAGTTTCCCTTGTTGTAGAAATTCCTACCAACATAAAAATGAGTTAATTTTTATTATAGCAGAGCTGCATCTCTAGTTCTTATCTTGTTTACTGTGCATTTAACTTTGCCTCTTCCCTCTCACTGGTACTTTTGGGCCAGTTCCCTTTCTCCAGTCCTCACCAAAGCAGAAACAAAGAGGCAGAAACTAAAATGCAAAGAAACGACGGTCACCATCAGCCAAATGAAGAGTTTCAAGCAGATACTTGCTTGCAGGGTCTAGTTTTGTAATTGTTGCCACTATTATTGTTATTTAGTTTGATTTGATCTGAAATTATATATTATTTGCCCTGGGAAAGAAAAGAGACAAGTGACCTAGTAACAAAGCTCATACAAGGGGAAGACAGGACTGAAGGGCCAAGAGTTGTCATAGGAGGGAAGGAAAAGTTTGCTGAAAATGTCTCTATACCAATAGGAAACAGATAAAACATCCCAAATAGAATAATTCAAGAGATGTTCAATAGAAGGATTTTTTTCCCAAAAGTGTAGTCTCTGTGTGTAGGGAAACCACAGGGATAGTGTAGTACTGTGGTGGTGTTACTACAGTGCACACAAAGGGATGAAGTGTGAGGCCTGGTGACTCATTGTTCAGCGACCCCAACTGGAAGTGACTCAGCAAGGTAAGGAACTGGAGGTGTACACGCTCTGAACTCATTCTGCTTCCTCATTTCTACTCCTGTTATGTCTATATATTGTCCAGACCCAAATGAAAGCCAGAGGGCAGATTCAAGGTTAGCTTCCAGAGTCTAGAATAGGTAAAGAAGGGCAAAAATGAAAGTCCAGAAAGAAAAGAGAGAAGGGGGGTGGTGACAGACAGAGAGAATGAATGCATGTGGTTATAGCTGGACATACAAAAGACAAAATAGGTATTTTATTCTCTGGTAGTTGAATTTTTAATTATGGGTCCTAGGAATGATTTTCATTACAAGAACTGTGAAAACTGATTATGGTAATTATCCTTGTAATTGTTTAAGTTCCATTTCCCTCTGTAGGGGTAGACTGTAAGCTACATGAGGGCAAAGATCCTGTTGATCATATTGACTGAGGTATGCTCATTAATTATTTATTGAATCACATTGAATGCCAAGTGTATTTTACTGATTTTTTTCCCAAAAAATTAAAAAATGGCTCACCTCTTAGAGATATGTCACCTGGTTCCAGTGATAACATCTTATCACTATAAGGAATGTTACATTCCTTCAGCTGTCAACATTGTGATTATTAATCTATCACAATGTTTGCTGACCGTAGAGAATCTTTGCCCTGACAACCATAATATAAGTTGGTTTGCCATAGAAGTTTACCAACAGCTTGAAACTTTCATGATGAAATGACTGGTCAAGTTAGTGTTGATGGCATCTGGCCAGAGCCATCTATCACTAATCCTGGGAAGCAGGGCTATCTAATGGTTCTAGTTTTATTCAATCTATTTTATGCAGCCATGCTTGACTATGCAACAAGAGACCCCTCAGGGTTGATATTAGGATATATTTTGGACCCCTAAAAAGGTTTTTCACTTCAATAACTTGCAATCCTCCTCAAAAGTCCTTGAGGCAGTTGTTCATGAACTACTGCTTCCTGATGACAACATACCCAAGATGACCTAAAATGGATTTCAGGAAACTTTGTAGGCTTTGTTTTAGAAGTTGTCTATAAGCTGGGTATGACTTTACACATGCCAGGTTTCACTAGCAGAATTCTAAAACATTCTAAAACAATTTAGAATTCTAAAACAATTCTAAAACAAACAACATAATCTTTGAAAGGCATTGCTGATGTTTTGTTCCTTAATTTACTAATAAGCTCTATGTAGATAAGAAAATTCATAGTAAAGAACATTATTTGTGGCTTAAAGTATTTATTATCAATTATTATTATATTTCACAATAAGGTAAAATGAATTTTTTCTCCTGAGTACATAAATTAGGTGCATTTTTTGATTGACTCTAAACTGAGTTGGAATGAATCTTAAGAATTCCTTCCCTATTAGCTATGTTAATTCCATACATTAGAATTTTGATGGAAAGGTCATCTAATCTCACAGTATTCAAGGTGGAAGAGAACTGAGAATTTATTTAATCAAAGCCTCTCATTTTACATAGGAAGATAACCTACTTGGATAAAATGCTATTAACTAATTTCAATGGTCAAGTCCCTTGACTACTTCCAGTCCCCTATTTCAATGTTATTTTTATTATTCTACTGGGAATGTTGTGGTAACCAGCCTCCAAGATGGTCACCTATGATCCCTGCCATCTGGTATTCATACCCTTGTGAAGTCCCCTTCCATATTCTATTATGGTTTGTATGTGTGGCCAATAGATTAATAGCAGAATATTTCATTCTAGAGACTAGGTCATAGAAGGTGCTGTAGCTTCCTCCTTGCTTGTCTTTCTTTCTCTTGGGTCCTTTGCTCTGGGAGAAGTCCACTGTCATGTCATGGGCAGCCCTGTAGAGAGGCCATATGGTGAGGAACTGAGGATTTCAGCCACTAGCTGGTAATGAACTGGGACTTTCCGACGTACAGCCAAGTGAGGGAACTTTGAAGTGATATTGCTGAGCCAACCGTGCCTCATGATGATTACAGAAATGGTCAACATCTTGACTGCACAATCATGATAGATCTTAAGCCAGAACCACTGAGCTAACCCACTCCAAGATTCCTGATCTTCTGAAACTGTGTGAGATATTAAATGATTATATTTTAAGCTGTTTGGGAGTAGTAAAGGTTTATGAGTAATATATAATTGCTTCATTATGATAGTTTAAATAAATGTCCTCAGTATGTCAGACAGCTATGAAATGAGAAGTCATGGTAGTCAATTAGATATAAGAACTGGGGTGATAACCTGTGATCCCCTGGGTCCATGGATGTAATTTAGAGATATGTGAAATCCCAAAATTACATATTACATGTAGAATTTTATGGGTATTTGTGCAAATGTTTTTTTTTTTTTTTTTTTTTTTTTTTTTTTTTCCCTCCTAAGTAAGGGTCCCATAACTTTTGTCTGATTCTCAAATGTTTATATGATTTTTCTGCATAGTGGGGTCTATGGCTCTACTATGTCCTGAGTTCATTGAATGCTGGGTGAAATCAAGTTTTTGTCATAACGTTAGATACCTTACATAATGTGTACTCAATAGGTTGATGGTGGATGAATGATTTGAGTAGGTTCATTTACTTGTCCATATATATATCTGTTATTGTTGGCACACTTAGGATTATGCATTCCTCATCCCATTTCACAATTATTATTTAGTGATGAGTGTTTAGTTTAATTCATGTCTATGAAATAATTTGAAGTGGAATGGCTCAAACTGAAATTGCTTCTTTTGGTTTTCTTTAGCATGGTGCAGTTGGAATGTCACCAGAGTGCTATATACTGAGTGACATAGTCATTTAGTATGCATAAAAGAAGTTTTCTGGGCACATTTTGGACCATTTTTTCTATGCTTCATGCACAAAGAATTTGCCGTAACAAATCTAGACTTTCTCTTAATGTTTTGCTTTGACTTTCAGCAGAGCAGGAAAACCATTACCCCCAAATTAAAACCAAAAAAAAATTCTTAGAGCCAGTTGCTAATTTGACTGCTTATTGCCTCTGTCACAACTTTAGGACTGAACCTACCACTCTTACTAACAGCCTTGCCTGTCTTTCTTAAGTAGTTAATTATAATCTCATGTAATCTTTCTGGGAACCTATATCCATTAACAAAATTGGTTTTCTTTCAATTGTGGCTATGAGTTGATGGATCCCAGTTCACCTATGTTTTCACTAAAGGCAATCTTGCTCAGGCCCATACAATAGATCCAAGTGTGTTTATTTTAAGAACCATGTGGAATTATACCCTCTTCCATCTTCAAAGTAATGTTTGAAGTTCTGTGGTAGTCTTGATGAGCCATGTACTCATTCACTACTCACCATTGTTTTACTATTTCATAGGCTTCTGGAATATATTCTTCTTTAATTCAACAAAAATTAGTTTCCATCTAGAAGTTACCTTTATGAAATTTCGGTTCGGAAAAAAAAACACTATTTTATCAATTCTATTATTTTCAACATATTTACTTGTATCTGGGAATGTTTCCAAAGGAAAGAAGCCTTAAGAAATTATTGTGTACTCATTGGGGGCATGGGAAAACATCTATCGGAAGGTCTGGATACTGCCACATGGAAAACAAATGAGGGCAATTAATCCTGGGAATTCTTGGAGTGAAAATACTTTATAACATGAAAAATATAGATTTAAAGAATAGATTTTTCCATTCAAGATATATTTTCTCCCTTAACTTCAGGAAATACACTCAATTGTATTCTTTCTCAAGATGCAAGTTAATACAAAGTATTTAGAAAAAAGAGAGGATGAAAGCAGATACATACGTTTTAGCCATATAAATAATTTATAGCCTTAAAATAATGCATTGTAATATAGGCCAGACTCAGTATGGTAATTAAACTGCTCATTAAGTATTTGTTAATGCACACCCACATGTCTCCAACTTTTTAAGGCCCTTCACAGTTCTCTGCTCATTAGGCTCAGAGTGAATGACCTACTCTCAAATTCTTTTTGCTCCACTCTTTGTTCAAGTTATGCATGCATTATAGTCAAAAAATGTTTGCATTGTTTGCTATATGCACTTTTCTGGGCTTTGTAGGAATGCATACGTAAAGAAGTGAGGTAAAATTACGTGGGCTTAATGACAGACCTAGTTGAGGCTCTCTTATGCATGAAGCATAGAAAAATGGTCCAAAACGTATCCAAGAAATTTCTTTTATGCACAATTAATGGCTCCTTCGCTTGCTATTTAGTACTTTAATGAGTATTTGACTGTACCATGGTAGAAGAATGATCTGAAGTTTTCCAAGTTGCATGTTCTAGAGCTTGCATCCATTTTTTTTCATTATATTCCTTATTCATTGAGGCTCAGAAACACAGATGTATGCCTCTGGGATTGTCTCACATGGTGCTTATATTAGCCAACAAAATCATCCCTGAATTGCTTGACAGACCAACAATTCTGTTTACAATGCCTAGATTTAATTTGAGAATTGTGTCACCTTCATTTTTAGAATATGCTGAGGTTTAGAAATAGGAATTTGATAGAATGAGTATAGAGGAGATGGATAAATGGCATCTGGTTTCTAGGTTGTACAAAAGAGGTAAGCAGTGCTGATCAATGATTTTGATGTTTGCTTAAAATTTGAGCTGTATGCTATGTATTTTGTGTTCTATCAAAGAATTTATTTTAGAGTAATTTTAAAAGGATCCCAAATCAAGGAAATCATCTTCTGGAAATATGAAGCTGTAATGAAAGAAACAAAAGTGGGAGGGTGAACAAACATAAGGCAGAATATCAAGATGAGAAAATCAATCATTTCTTAGAGACCGTTACTAAAGTACTCTTGGAAGAGAGAGAAGAATTGACTGATAGAAGGCATGATTGAGTTATATACTGGTAAATCTACATAGGGTGCCTTGATTATTGGTTTTGAAATATTCAGATTTTTAAAAAAACCTGCAGCTATAAGAAAGATAATCCCGATGCTCAAAAATTTTACATTAACTATACCTACATAACTCACCCTTGAGACTATTATATAGTTAAGTTTTTTTTGCAAGATTTATTTTTTATCGAATTATATCACTCATGTAGAAAAATGCACAAACTATAAATCACGGCTTATTGAATTTTCACAAGCTGTAGACACCTATTTAACTAGCACCAAGGTGAAAATCACTGTCATCACCCCAGAAGAGCCCCCCTCATGCCTATTCTTTGCACTCCTCCCACTTTGAGGGTAATCACTATTCTGACTTCTAACACCATACATTGTGTTGCCAATTTTTGAACTTTATATAAATGGAATCATACAGTCTGGACTCTTTTGGTTCAAGCTTCTTTTATTCAGCTTAATATCATGTTTTTAAGATTTGTCTTTTTTTAACAATGCATTTGTAGTTCATTCATTTTCATTGCTGTATACTATTCCATTTTGTAAGCATGTCACAATGTAATTATCCATTCCACTGTTGATGGACTTAATGAAGAATATTTTGTTACTTACCAGTTTGAGACAATTGAGCATTATGTAGCTATGGACATTTTAGGACTTGGCTTTTGCTGAGCCATTGGGTAAGCACATGTTCACTTTAGTAGATACTGCAAAGAGTTTTAAAAAGTGGTTTTAATGCTTGAGCTTTAAACACAAAACAGCACTGATTGGTAGAAGTGCAATGGCTGAATTTGTAGACTATAAGCAAAATTGCGTGAGAGAATTAATGAAACATCAGCTTGTGAATGATTTTTCCCCCTCGTAGGCTTTCAATGTTTTCTGTCAAAAAGCACATCTCTTGAGGAAGAATGTGTTGAATAGTCACCGTGCTCTCCTTGGCACCACCATGAAGGAAAGAGTTTCATTGACACAGCCTAAAAGTTTGGAAGCGTCCCTCTGTCAAAACCTGCCTGAGATTGGAGAGAAAAAAAGATCCCTATCATATACTTCCTTATAATCTATGCCAACTGGGTAAATTAGTAGAAATATTTACTCAGCAAACAATAAAGTTAGATGTACACATGCTGTCTTTAAAGTTGAAAAGTGGAAATTGTGAGGATTAGGTACCCAGGAGATATTTTTAAAGGAACAAAATGATGCCTAGCTGGGATTTAAAAAATATATTTTGCTATTATATCACCAATTTTCTTACAATAATAATTTTAAAAGTGTAGCTCCCTCACTAAGCTCTGAGCTTTGAATTTAGGAGAAATTTTTTCTTTAACTCTAGTTAAACATTCTGTTGTGTTACAATAGAAAATAGTTTAACACTTATTTACTCAGTTCTTACAGGTATAATCTCTTGCTGCCTTATTATGATGAATAAAAGACATGATTAAATATTTTGTGAGTGTGATCATCGTTTGGGTAGATTGACTGATGGGGAATGTGAAAGAGTTTCAGCAAAGCTGGATTGGGTGTCAGCTCTGGAATATATCACAGGCTTCCTTTCTTCAGCAGATATTCTAAATAAAATTGTTTAGTATCTAACAGTATAAAAATGATTTTATTTCTTAGGCAGTAATATTTGCTCCTCAAAAGGTGATAACAATTAAAACATAACTTAAGACCCACACTTTTGCAACTGTGTAAACACATGTGAATGATCCACATGTAGGAAATCCTCCAACTCAGAAAAACTACCATGAAAAATTTTCTCCTTTTGTAATAGATGGGAAAATAACTCAACTAAAATCAATAGAGTAAAATTGCTTTTAAATCCCAAACTTGTTTTAAGTTATGATCTCCCCATATTACTTGTGTCTTCCTAGGTTAGATTATGTATCTTATTCTCTTTGCTAATAGAACAGTTGAACTTTTTCCCTTATTTGATAGGAAAATTAATTTTTGTCTCACTTTTAGAGAAATAATAGTGCCTGGAGGAAAAATATAAAGGAAAGCCGCACATGAAATGCAATATTAGCCTTTGCCGTTTAACCTACTAGAGGTCTTAGAAAATAGCCAGCACAGATCAGAGATGGAAGCTCCTCACCAAGTAAACCTTTCCAATGATTTGCAGACCTGTAGCTCTTTGGTCTCTGAATGGGCACTTCCTCTTAGGGCACTGGTTCCTCTGAGGGTGGCATATGAACATTCTATTTAAATTTTATACTCTATAAAACCTATACTACTCATGTTCATAATACATCTACTATCTTTATAGTCACAGATTTTAATTCCCTTTACCATATTTCAACTTAGCATGGACCAGTGATGTATGAACGAACTGACTCCTTTCCATTCCCATCTGCCATCCCTCTATCTAGGAATATACCTTTTATACAGGTGATCCAGCTTCTGTCTCAGAAGTCCTGATGTTTCAGAGCCTTTATTTAGCTCTGCTTTTATACAAAGATATTTTGA
This sequence comes from Tolypeutes matacus, assembly GCA_026826555.1. Lineage (NCBI taxonomy): Eukaryota > Metazoa > Chordata > Mammalia > Cingulata > Chlamyphoridae > Tolypeutes > Tolypeutes matacus. The sequence goes on from JAKSZT010053791.1 coordinate 15,718,132, forward strand.
AATGGTAATACCACTTTTAAAGAGTCTTTCCTTCTACTGGGACTAGTAATCATGTTTTGTATTGTTTCTGAAGTGTAACATGGGAAAGAGGTAATATATCTTTCAAGCTGAATGTTTTCATTGTCACTGATTTTCATTTTTCACACTGGCTTTGACATATTTGAGTATTGTTGGTGGTGATGCTGGGAAAAGCTATGAGGCTGGTTCATCAACGTCCTCAGTTGTTTTCTTTTTTAAAATTTTATCCCTCTCTTTTCATATAAAAATTGTAAAACTTAATGGATGATGACTAGCTTAGCAGTGTCATTCTTTTTAGATTCTTCCTGAACCTTGCACCTTGGCTGATACTGATTTCCTTTGCCATTGTCAGTACACCGAATTGGGTCATTGGTGTGCCTTATTCTCCAAAGAAAAATGTGACTTTTTCTATACAATGCCTTAAATATTGGAGTGGAGTCTAATGATCTAATATCTGTATGTGAAATTGTTACCAAAATGGTTATTTGTGATATGTTTTATAATTTCATGAAAGATTATGAAGATAAGTACTAAATAGCCTCTTTATATAATCTTGTATATAAATATGTGTAGGAAATGTATAGGGGTCTACTTTATGGCCTTTTGATAAATTTTGCATTCACAGAACATAATTATCACCTAAGTTTTCATCTTTACTTGAAAAAACATATGTTATTTTAAAACCAATAAAAATCTTTGTGTTAATGAATGGACAGAATGAAAATGTAATTGTAGCATTATGGGAAACTTTAATTGATAGATAATACTCTAAGTCATAGTTCATATTGCATTAATTTTAAGCAACAATATAGATCCTTCTATTTACTCTTAATTTTATTATTGCTTTTTTCATGCTAACATTTCAAAGTATCTACAAAAATTAGAGTAACATTTTATTTTTCACTTTTCACAATTTTAATTAGTAAGTTTAGAGTCTAAGTCTCTTTAATTTTATCTAAATTTATTTTTAGAGTTTTATATATATATATTACCTTGCATCTTAGGATATATAGTTGTTTTCAGTGGTAAAAGAAAATCTATGTATAATAACCCATCAGATAAAAAGATAAGTGCCCTAATCTTTTTTTTGTACTTCATAGAAACATTTTCACAACCAAATTAATGGCCTACATTTGCAATGAAAGCATATTGCAATATTATTTGTATTTTCCATGCCATTACCTTTGGATACAGCTTGCCACAGGATTTCTGTGGCCCACCTCTTTTTTTGCATGTTATAAATATCCAGTTCTTTCTTGTTCACTTTATTACATTGCCCTATCCCATAACGTATGCCAGCTGCTTTGTTCAAAATAGGAGTTATAATTCTTTAGGTTCATGATTACTCTAAATAAAAGTCCCATAAAGACACTATTTAAAAGATTTGAGCCCATCAGAAAATGCTCTTACAATAGTAAGAAACTTTGTAGCTTCCATTGTAAGAACACATTTTCTAGAAATTCGTATGCACTTTATGCTGAGAGTCTGCTTGATATCAGGTACCTTGAGATTATATTTTAATTTCAAGATATTATTTTATTTTTGACACAGAAATTTTTTTCCTCATAAAGTGACACCCTTTTTAAGTGTAAGTTTCTTCAAGTGATTAGAAAATAGAGTTCTTTCTAAATTAATATTAGCTCTGCAGTATTCATTTCCAGAGTGCTGTTAAAAAGATGATCTTCTACAAATATTTCATTTAGAGAATGGATGGTTGTTTTGACAAAAAATACATCACCATTCCTTCTTTGTATTGGCAAGTAAAATAATGATATTGATGTGCTGATCTTAAATCTGAGAATTGGTTACATAGCATGACTGAAAATATAGTTAAAACATATCTAGATATAAGTGGAAAATATGTGTGTGTATATATTCACACACACATATGCACATACATACTTTAAAACAGAGCTGGACCTGTTATAATATATACCTCTTTTCGATGACTATTGTCATTTGGACAATTTTATACATTATTCAAATTTCAAGAGCATAATTTGAATGACTTCCTAATATTTCATCTTATACATGTACCATAATTTATTTGGCTCATTTCTATTGTTAGACATTTAAGCAGTTTTTGTTTCTCACTCTTGTAAAAAATAGAGTTTCCCGTTTTTGAAAGTCCAATTTGAGATATATGCATGCGATCAACAGTAAATTCATTGAATGCCTTCAATATATTTAGGTGGTCTACAAGGGGTTGGATACACAGTGTGGAAATAAAACAAAACAAAAAAAATCTATGTAGAAATGCTTGCAAAACTAATATGAGTGAGGACCAGGAAGTTTTTAAAGTGACATCTCCTTTTAGCTCTTAATACTTTCTATATAATGTATTACCAAAATGTTTTGATCAACATAGCTTAAAAAGTCAAATAGAGACAAACTTAATATCATGAAACCTTACTTGAATATATTTTCTCTCTCCCTTGAAAGGATTTTCCTGCTATGTAATCTGGAGTTCAGAAAATCCAATAAAACAATATTGTGTCCATCTTTGCTCACCATGTGTACATTCTATATATGAATAAAATCCTAAATTGTTGAGGTCTGGACTCCATGGATGTAAAAACCCTACAAAGTAGTGGCTTTTTCAATGTTGTTATCAGTAGCCCTGTTTATTAGGCAGATTATCAATTATCCAAAAGCCACCACAATAACTTTCCCTTTGTTTCTTAGACTCTAATATTTGCCTCTTAATTTTTACATATGGTGTAGTCATTAATATTGGCACTCAATTATGGCATAACTGTTAATTTCTAGGTATCTATACTTGATGAGATTTCTTACAGCCTAAAGAGCGATACATGACCAAGTTAAACATTGTACAAATTGTATTAGATGCATATATTTTAGGGAAAAAAAGACAAATTACCTTCATATAGTTTAAGAATTTAGTGCATCATAACCTAATTTCAGAAAGCCCTTGAATTTTAAACCTATCAGGAAATAAATCTATTTTTGCTTCTGTAAATCTATTTGTCCCAATCCCTATGGAGGAATTAAACCTCAAATTTAAAATGCAATCTCCTGAAATTCAGGCCTCCTTTTAGCTGTATTTATTACAGCATCTAATACATTCTGACCTCTTCTAGAACAGGGGTTCTTAACCTTTTTTTGTTCCACAAACCCCTTTGCCAGTCACGGACCCCTTCTCAAAATGTAGCAGCAGATAGTCAACTAGCGTCAGGACTAACAATTACCATAATTTCAAAGTCTGAATGAGCGTAAGCCATTTTTCGAAATATGCAACAACTGTAATGTGATATGAAATGAATACTACTGTAATTTATTGCATACGTTCATAAGTGAAGGGGATGCTAGATTTCAGTTAGAGGTCAGAGAAAAAAAGATAATACTTTGATTTTTTTTTCAATTCAAGCTCATGGACCCCCTGAAATCTTACCCTTGGTTAGGAACCCCTGCTCTAGAATGAAAATTTCAAATTCAGAGAAAGTAAGTTAGAAGGCATGTAGCAAAAGGGGCTCAAAGTCTAAAAATGGGTCTATGTTCTGGACATTTTCTCAACTGTCTGTTGCTCAATATCTAATTCATCTTTCCTGAGCACCTATTATCTACCTATTGAACACCTGAACTTAAGAATTTTAGAGTTTGAGCAGTTTGAAGTACACTCAAACAGGTGTGTAGAAAAATGCTTTTTAATATAATGCGATAAATTTTCGCAGAGAGTTAAATACAAAATATCTCTGAGTCACAGAGGAGCACACCAACTCTCTGGAGGAGTCAGGGAAAGCTGAATCTAGGACAGCGGCTTCCTGAGGCCAAATAGGTTTTTGCTGGGTTGACACAAAGGGAGAGGACAATTCGTGCAAAGCAACAATAGTCTCAGTTGCAGGGAGATATACAAAAGCATAACCATTTTTTTTTAGAATCCCAAATAGTCCTCTGTGATGGGAGATACTGTTGATTCTCATTGTGTTTGTTGGCTGTGGTCACCACCAGCACTGAATTAGTAAAGACTGTTCCATTGTTCCTAGGAGAAATACAGTTAGGTTGCTGCAAGCCTCTTGTCACAACATTTTCACCATCTGATCGTACATTATTTTGTTTTATCTGTGTTTCTGTTTAGACACCTTATTTTACTACACAGTGTTACTTCATTAACAGAAATCATGGCCGATAGCACTAAAACCCACTCCTGAAGGAAGCTTATCTAATTATCTAACACATGTATTTTTCTCTGTAAGGCACGTCACAACCTTCTTGCACTTAGGGGCCAGCACTAAGTTGGGGGGGGGGAGGGTTGTTTTAAAAAGCAAAATTACCAATGAAAAGCACAAACATGCAAAAAGTGTAGCAAAAAAAGATTTGTTTGCAGTATGATAACTAAAACAAGAAGGCAGAGTGCCATCTGGTTCTATCTCAGCTGGGAATGTGCATGTCGGGGAAATCAAATTTTTTGCAGCTCTGCACATGTCTGTAAGTGACTATTGATTTGGGGATTACATGTAAATTCTATCAAGTAGGCATATTCACAAACACAGAACCCGCAAATGATGGGCATCAATACTTCATGGCTGTGTATGAAGAAACAGAAAGAATTAAACCAGAAGAAGGTTGGCTGGGACCAGGTCGTGAGTACCATCTTTGGCAGATTGTATTTTCCAAAGACAATACGCTGTTTCCATTCCCACATGCTCTGACAATCTTACCCTTACCCCTCCAAGAAAGAGAATCTAATCCTTTCCCTTTGAATCTAGGAAGATTTGTGACTTGCTTGTAAATAATGGAATGTGACACAGGTAACACAGTAGGGCTTTTACAGACTAGGTCACAAAAGGTGATTCATCTTCTGCACTGTTCCTTGGAATAATTGCTCTTGAAGCCTTTGGCCACACTGTAAGCAGTCTGACCACCTTGTGGCCACCATGCTGTGAAGAAGTCCAAACCAGCCCATGCAGAGTGATCATACAGAGAGAACCTGAGGTTACATGTCCAGCCAGCCTTCAGCTGCTCCAGTTCCTCATTTTTCCAGTTCCAGCCACTGTTTGCCACCTCATGAGAGACCCTGAGTCTAAACTGTTCAGCCATGCTCTTCCCCTATTCCTTACCCAAAGGAACAATCATAGACAAAATGATTGCTGTTTTAAACAACTGAGTTTTCCAGTGGTTTGTTATGTAGCAATAGCAATAGCTAACTTGAACAATGTCATATGTCAGGCTTTGGTGTTGGACTGCTCACTATTTTATGTGCCTTCCTTGCTTTATAAACATAATTGTTCATGCTCTTTTCTTCACCAAATTTGCTGTCCACTGAGATTTCTGCCTATTAAAATTTCTAGTCTTTAAGATTGTCACAAATATACCTTGTTCTTTCTACTTCTCTTAACTGAAAATTGTGCCATCTTTTGAATAAAAATATTTGTTTTTACTGTGCATGTGGCATTTGTTGCATTGTGCATCATTTTTTGATTATCAATGTTACTCTTTAACAAATTATGACAGATTTGGGTTCAGGGCATTGCACTATAATATCTTTCTGGTTTATGCAAGGTTTGGCACTCTGCTTTGGAGGTCATACATTAACATACTTAGTAAAAAGTTTCTGAAGTTGTCAAAAATACATAGAACACACAAAAATAAATATAATTTACAGAAGATTATTTTCATTTATCTGGATAACAACTAACCCATGATTCATCTTTATTCCTTATAGATTTAAACATTTATGTATTTTTTCATGTTGTATAAAAGATCAAGGAAAATTTAAGAAAAACTAAGGATATATTATTCAATGTTTGCTTAAGATAGTTAAATAAAAAAGTTAGCCAAAATATTCAAATGTGTCACAGAATTCTTGGGAAATTTTTGCCCTAAATGTATAATCAAAACTTTATGTCTCTGTAAACCAGACAGACTTTACTTTTAATAACTATTCATCTAAAATTTGGAAATTGTCCAGGAAAATACCAGCTATCCTTATAGCCAAGATTCCCACCAATTTTCTGGCAGCAGTGAATGCTGAGAAATGAGTATAGGAATTGCTTTTATATTCTAAAGTTTCATCATCCTTTAAGTTAAACAAATGACAATCAAGTCCATTTCCAACAAATATATTTTTCCATGTTGTGACCTCCACAGAATCCTTGGTGAGGCAGCAGTTGTACTTTCCCTTAGATTGGAAAGTTTTGCTAGACTTGAGATAATTAGGAGAGTTATAGATATATCTAGCAATTCAACCATAAAATAATAAATGTGTCAAAGATAATCAGATTTAAGAGCAATGATCTGGGTTATATTAGAAATTGTGATTTCACGTTTTCAGAGAAATTCTAAGAATTGTTCACTGTGTGCATTGAATGAGGCAGTTTGAAATACCCTCTTTCTTTTAGAAACAAAAGAAAAATAAAACAAAGGGAAATACAAAATCTGGAATTCCAATACATTTGACTCACCAGTTTCAAGTTTTATTTCCAGGTCTCAACTACTACTCTGTTGTGTCTAGAATTAAATCTGTGAGAATACTACTTAGAAAGGTGAGACTTGAGATGAAATCAGTTTAATATATAATGCAGATAGGAAGGGAAATAGGAGAAGTACAAGGAAGGCAGTTTCAACAACATTAATGGAAGTTAAGAGTGGCTCCTGAGGAAAAAAACGTGTCAGACCTTTGCTGGTGATCAGAGATCACAGTATTGTCCTGATCGAGCAATTTAGGGACGGTTCTGAAGGGAAGGTACCAATGTACAATATTTGGACTTGCTTTTATAGACATCAATTCCTCAGACATTTAAAGAGTAAAAGATGGTAAAACGATATGGGAGGTTTGAGTTTACAGTCTCAATAAAAAGTTTCTTTTATAGTTTCTCTACTCCCAGTCCCTTTTTCTAAATTATGATCTAAAAATCATCAGATTTAATTTTTTCTCCATACTGTTGAATTCGGAGGTACCGACCAAATATATCTTTACTGATGAACAGTTATATGAGGCTGTAGAGATATTAGAGAATAATATCCTCATTATTCTCTAACTTCCTAACTTAATAAAAATGAAGACAATTCAAAGATAGAATTAAATAAAGAAAACAGTGGATTAGAGGTGTTTTCTTTGGTAGACTTTTAGAACGTCATCTGTTAAAATCTATATATTCTTTAAAGTGGTCCTTATTAGTGGCCTAACTTGCTTATTTAGCCCTTCTCTAAGAGTTCCTCTATATCTACCTTATAAAAGTGTAAAGGCAGATTGATAGTATGGGATTACGGTGAACATTTTACAAAAAGATGAAGTGCATACTGAAATGCACGTGCAAAGTTGCATTATATTCTAGAAGAGAGCATTAGGAGTATGAAATTTAAACATTATATTAATTACTTTAAAAACATTACGTTTTCTGTTAATGCAAGATGGGAAATTCTAATGATTACATTTTAAATCCTCTGTGTATGTGTGACTGATTTGTTGATATTTAAAATTTCTAAATAGCACTGTAAATTGTGTGACTAATAATATAATTTAATGTATCAATTTTGTTAGATGGTTATTAACATTTTAAAATTAAAAGGAAAAAAATATTGTCAGCAAAGAAATCCAGAGAAATAATTGGATATCATGTTTGGTTGCTCCAATCTTATTGTCCTTCTTAAGCCAGATTTCCAGTGAAGATGTTGTAAATTTGTGTTTTATGAAGAAACTCAAGATCAAATAACTTGGAAAAGCATCTTGAGTTTACTGCTCTTCTTTTAGATTTTATTGTTTCATCCCAGTATCTGTACTGATGAATATTGTTAAAAGTACTTAAAGGGGACCTAGCAAAATACATTCTCAGGTCAAACACCAAATACCGAGGTTTGTTATAAAGATAAAAAGACATTGAAAATATGTCTCCCCCTCCACCCCCCAGTTTTTAGTGGTACTTAAGCCTGGCACATAAAACCTCTCGAATTCTTGAGAGACTTCATAGGAAGATATGATCACTTAAATAATTTAAAGCCTATAACCAAATCATCAGTTGTGATTCTTTCAGAGGAGAGTCCTTTGCCGAGCTCTCAGTGTTGTTCTTCCTGTCGCTATTCAATTTCTGTTCTCTTTGGATGCTGCTCTCCAGGGGCAAGAGCAAGATGGCAGCCACACGGCAGAACTCAAGAAAGGTAGATAACACTTGTCTTCAAATATCGACATTAGGGGCCATTACTGACAATTGCCTTTGTAGTCATATAATGAAAGTACTGTAAGAAATGTTATCTTGGGAATTTCAATAGAAAGTGTGTTACTTTAAACTCTGCGTGAATTTTATTATTCATTTTATGAAATTATGCCTGAATTACCCAGGGGTATTTGAAATAGGCCCTATGAGAATTCATTTGTAAATCAATTTTATTCTTCCAATGGGAAAAGGGGGTAGGGCAAACATTTGAAACAATGGTCAAATAATAAAGTCATTCTCATGTAAGTAGGAGCCTTAAAAACTGTTGTCTCTTTAAAAACTGAAAGACATCCATTGCCATGACAAAATGTTCTATGTATAAAATGTACATTGGAAAATCACTATGCCTTGATTGCCTTCATCTACCCACCAGGGATTTATAACTGACATATAAATATTTCATTGAATTTTTAATAAAACCTTAATGTGCATGATATACAGAGAGTACACTACTACTTGAAAGCCCTGATATATGGAAACTCCAGCAGTTTTGAGGTGGATCAATAAATTTCATGACTTTGTGTTATGAGGGTTTAGTATCATCTTGTCATTTACCATCCATTTCTCAAAAGAAAATAACTACAATTAGAATTCTTGTCTGTGTTTTTTGGTAATAAACCAAATATCTCCTAGAAATATCACAGGCTGTCTGGAGCAGTAGTTCTCCAATATGTCTGTTGCTTGAGATTTTATTTCTTAATTTCAGTTTTGCTCAGATTAAAATCAGGGCATACCTCTTTGGTATATCATAAAAGATGGTAAATAGAGCCAGAAAATTACTCTCTGAAGAACTAGAATTTCTAGAGTTTATCAATAATGATACAATGTTGTCAGATTTTATGATACCAAGCTGCCAGATCCCAAGAGTGCAAACTCCCTTATTAGTGGCACAGGGGAAGTAAAATCATAATGTTTCTTACAACTTCTACTGGAAGGTTATCTGATGCTTAATTTATTCATCCATAAAGTGAGAGCCTTGAACTAGATTATTTCTAAATTCTTTCCTTGCTCAAAAATGCATTTCCCCCATGTTTGTGCATAAGAGCAATGCAATGAATTTAAACAAGAGTAGGTTCGAGAGGAAAGGTATCAAATCCATTGAGAGATTCCATTTCATTTTCCCCTCTTGATAGAAAGGGTCTATAAACAGTAAAAACTCATAGTCCAAGAGATGCATGTGAGCTGTGATGTATTACTAAAGCTCTCCTTATAAATTTAATGTCTGTTTTCTTGTTGTTCAAAATTGGAAAGGTATTTCTAGAACCCAGAATCTACCTGATAGTTTGTGCTCTCCTCAGAAATGCTCTGAAGGAAAAGAGATTAAGTAATCATTATTGTGATTTTCCAGCCCTGTGACACAATGAAAATAGATGTCCAGTGGGACTGAATTCTTGGACTAATTAGGAAGCTAGGTGAGAGTCAATGATACCCTTCAATAACGGAAATAGCAAAGTTGACCAAGCCCATGGAGACTATGCTATATGCAGCAGCACTGAAACTGGCAGCTAGAAAAAAATTTATTGACAGGGTAATGTATATTAATCATCTAAAGAAATGGGAATTTTGTTGAAGATGGGATGAAAAAGGTTATTTCAGAATTGGAAGCAAGAGGAGTGGAGAGGAGGTGGGTAAAAGTTTGCAAGAGCTGTAAGTGTTTAGAGGTGGGTTTAGAGGTTACTTAACACCGATCATTTGGTCTTTATTTCTACCACTCTTTCACCTGCCTGAAGGAAAGAGGCTCAAAGTGCAGAAGGACTTACACAAACACAAGCACTTGGTGGTCACTTTCATCCTACTCTGGTGTCCTGTTTTTACACTTCAAAGCTTGCCTAGGTGCCTCTTCCTCTGCTGTCAGCCCCTCCTCTTCCTAAATTCGTTCTTATCTCTGTAATCACTAAGATTTTAAAGTATTTTCATTTTATTAACAACAAAAAAATCCAAGCTTTCAGAAACTACTAAGGTGAAGAATTAAAAAACTCATTAAAACATTTTGAAAGAAGAAATATAAAATAAGTAACAGTTTGACCTTGTATTGCCTGTCACCAGCTACCACCCCTCTTTCTTTCCCTCAACTTGTTTCATTAAATTAAAAAAATATTTTTGGTTATTTTTGAGACAAGGATTTTTTTGGGGGAGGGGGTCTATCTTCTTCACAGGGCAGGGAACTTGTCTCTTTTATTCACCAGGATATGTATAATACCTATGCTAATGTTGGTATGCGACAGAGGGTAATGTTAAAAGATGAGTAACTTCTAGCTCTGCCATCTTTCGGTTTTGTGTCTTTGGGCATTGTGGTAGGTTGAATTAAATACCCCAATTTAGACAGGTTCTTAGTCTACATCCTTGTGGGTGTGAACCCATTAAAAGTAGGACCTTTTGAAGATGTTATTCTTAGTAAAGGCGTACCCCAACTGCATGAAAGTGGTAGTTAATCCAGATTATTGGAGGCCTTCTAAAGAGAAAGCCACAGGGAGTAGCTAGAAGCAGGGAGTCAGCAGGAGCCCAGAAGAGAAAGGAGAGGACATTGTCATGTGATGGGAAAGTCATAGAGCTCCAAGAATTTCCAGCAACCAGCACCAGAATGCTACAGTCTTCAGGGAGAAAGCAAGCCCTGATAATAACTAGATTTTGGACTTCTGGCCTCAAAACCATGAGCCAACAAATTCCTGTTGTTTAAGCAAATCTATTGTGTGGCAAACCAGGAGAGGAATCTATTTACAATTTCTCTGTTTCAGTTCCCATGTATCAAATGGAGATACTAATAGTTCCTACCTCACAGAATTGTTATGAGGATTAAGGGATTTAAACATTCAAAGCCCTTAGAAATGTGCCCAACACTAGTAAAACTTCCCTTTTGCTGTTATTACTATTGGTGGTACTTAACTTCTTAGGAAGGAGGGGGGGAGGGAGGAAGGGAAGAACAGATTTCCCATAGAATTCAAATAATTGAATAAAATAACACTTAAGGCTTTAGTGCATGACATATTAACAGTCCTCCAGAAAAATAAGGATATTCATTATGGAGAAAAATGTTAAAAATCGTTGCCATTCTTTGTAATGGTGGAATGGTGGCTGAAGTATATGGCTTTGCACATATTTGCCATCCGCCGATCATACTCCTAAGTACTCCTAAATACCTTCCTGACACACACTTAGAAAGTTTCAATAGCTGCATCAAGTTTCTTTTTCTTTTTACCCAGCCTTTCATCCATTGTCAATGTATTGTACTTACCCCACTATGCTGCAGCTTTTCTTACAGTGGTATATGGGATGCTCAAGTGAGATATTACAATTTGTTTTATTTTTTTTTAATTTCCATTTTCAAGTTGTGCAGACTGGACTTAACTCCTGAAGGACTTCTAAGAGTCTTTAATGTGTTAATGTACATTGGGAACTTTTTAAAAAGAAAGTAGTAATAGGCATGTTTCCCCAATTTGTTTCAGTTTATAAAACTTTTTGGTTTTTGAGAATATCTTTTTTTAAAATTAGAGAACTGGTAGGTTTACAGAAAAATCATGCATGCAATACAGAGTTTTCATATACTACCCTATTATTAAAACCTTGCATTAGTGTGATACATTGGTTACAACTGATGAAAGAACATTTTTATAATTGTAGTATATTAACTACATCCAGTGGTTTACATTATGGCTCCCTGTTTGTGTTGTACAGTCCTGTGTTATTTTTTTTTTTTAAATTATTCTAGTAACATATGTACAACATAAAATTTCCACTTTTAACCATATTGAAGTATGTAATTCGGTGCTATTATATTCACAATGTTGTGGTACCATCACTACTATCCATTACCAAAACTTTCCATTGTCCCAACTAGAAGCTCTGTACAATTTAAGCATTAACTCTCCATTCCCTACCCCACCTCTGCCCAGAAAAGCTGGATAATTACAATAATCTGATTACATGATTTCTGTTCTCTTTAACAGAAAGTAACCTATTTTGCAACTCCTTATATCTCATTTGACCAAATAATGTGTGGAACTTTAAGGTCATTTCATTTAAAAAATCATTGTTATTTACATGCTGTTTCAGTTCCCAGGTATCAAATGGAGCTACTAATAGTTCCTCCTATAGTTCGCAGTATAAGAGAAACTAGGAATACAATATTATTTAGATATGGCCCATACCCAGTTGAACTTCTTTTCTAGACTGGTGCTTCTCAACCTTTAGTCTTAATAAGAATATGCACTGTTACAATCTTGATTCCTAGAACTACTTCCTGAAAGACTTATTCAGTAGCTTTAGCAGAAACCCATCACTTTCTAGGAGGTCCCTTCCTTGAGAAGCACACCAGTGTGCTTGTTAATTTGAGCCTGTTCAGTGACACATAACCAAAAAACCTACTCAAATTGCCTTAAGTAAAACGAGAAAGTTTTACCCCAACAGGATGGAAAAGTCTAGGCAGAGGTAGATCAAGGTCCTAAAACAATATTGTGAAGAAAACATCTTTCTCCAACTGTTGGCTATTTATTTCCTCTTCGTTGGCTTAATTTTTAGTCAGGTTTTCTATTTTAGACACCCTAAACAGCTATAGGTATACATCCTCACAACTGAACAGCAAATGGGAAAGTGAGCTTTTATTTTCCAATAATTTCAATACAAATCCCAGAATTGAATTTCATTGACCTGGCTTTGGACACATGCCTGCCAAGCACATCTTAACTACATAGACCTAGAGTGAAGAAGTGGAGGTTTTCCAAAGAAAATTAGTATGATCCCCTGGCCCCTCCCCTGCAAAAAAACAAAAAAATGAATAAATGCCAAGTTGAAAATAACTATTCGAGTCAATGACAACTGGCATATTATATGGCCTGATCAGTTAAAGCTACATTTGATAATAAATATTTTTATAAAATATATTTTTGTGTATTTAAGAAAAAAGGTAATTTACATATGTTTTTTTAAAATAGAGACATTGATTTGTCATTTTCTTTCCTATATGATTTCTGTGACAAGATCAAGGTAGTAAGATATTTTTTGTATAAAGTTTTGCTTTTTTTCATTTGTCATATTTTGGTGCAAATTTAAGGATCACAATTAACATCCAAATTTTACATCTGAATATTTTTAACACAGGAGGAACTGAGTTACCCCAAAATACTGCTGGCTCGTATTTGTACTCTATTTTCTTTTAAGAAAATCATTGAGGATATTAAAATTTTTGCCTCTTTCTACAGAGAATGATAAAAAAAATAAAGTGGTGACATGTGCAAACATACATTTCTAGGAATTCTGGTAAGATGGAGGATTAAAGAGTCAGAGGGATCACTTCTCTCACAGAAAAAATAGCTAGAGGACAGGCAGAGACTGTTTGAGGGCTGCCTTCGGGCTCAGGACACCAGGGAAGGTGAGACATCACCCAGAAGAGAGAGAGGCAATGGAAAAGAATCTCAGTTGACTGAAAAATTCTGTGAGTAAAGCTGCCATAGCAGCAGCAGGCTCCCATCCCACCATCTTTGGAGCAAACAGAAGTCTGCAGACTGCAGTGGCTGTGGACCGCAGTGGCTGCAGACTGAGGGGAGTGCAGAGGTCTTCTCCCTGAAGAAAGGGGAGAGGGAGGGACACAGTCGAGAGCAAATTCAGATTTTGGCTATTGAACTTGATCTGCTGCATTGGAGGGGGTCCCACACTTCCAGGCCAGGTGGGCCTGTGACACTGTTTGCACTGAGATCCTGCAGGGAGCTTAACATAATTTAAATATCCTCCCTACTGCTGGTTGCTGAGGATGCAGAGGGAGGGAGGGTGTGACCAGCCAGGAGAGGAGAACAGCTTCTGAGAAAGTTTGTTTGTGAGGCTTGGGCAGCCCTGAGACACATTGCTTCTGCACCGCCTGCCCACCCATAGAAATACACTGAATGCATTCCTCCCTAGCACATGGGGTCTGAGCTGAGAGGTATGCCAAAGAATGCCATATGCTGGCCAGAGCAGAAAAAGTGCATGAAAATGGAAAAATAAAGAGGAAAGCAGGTTCCTTTACTGCCACTCTCTCCAAGGTCCTGGATAACTGGCCTGCACCCCATTACTGGGTCCTTAACACTGGTTTGAGCAGTTAAACAGGGGAAATCATAAATATATAGAACAAGTTGGACCAAGAGTCAAAGAACAGTGGTAGTACCCAGCTACTTAATAAGGAATCAGAGAGAAACTGAACGTCAGAGTAAACTCAGCATCAGAATCAGATGCCAAGACATCAGCAAAAAATTACAAGCCATACTAAGAAAAGGAAGATATGATTCAGGCAAAGGGACAAATCAAAGCTCCAGATGAGACACAAGACTTCAAACAGCTAATCAATGAGGTTCATACAAATCTAATTCAAATCATTTAGTTGAAGGACAACATGGCTAAAATAAAAGTCATTAAGAAGACACTGGGAGGGAAGCAGATATTGTTCAAGCAGTTGGGTGCTTACCTACCATGTGGGAAGTCCTGGGTTTGGTTCCCAGTGCCTCCTAAAGAAGATGAGCAAGACAGTGAGCTGATACAACAGGCTGGCATGGTGAGCTGATGCAACAAGATGATGCAATGAGGAGACACAACAAGGAAATGCAATGAGAGACACAACAAGCAGGGAGCAGAGGTGGCTCAAACAATTGGGTGCCTCCCTCCCACAGGGAAGGTCCTGGGTTCAGTTCCCAGTGCCTCCTAAAAAGAACACAAGCAGACAGAGAGAACAGATAGCGAGCACAAACAACAAGGGTGGGGGGACAAATAAAGAAAAAATACATCTGTAAAAAAATTTTAAAAAGAAGACATTGGGGGAGCACAAAGAAAAATTTGAAATCTTGGATAGAAAAATAACAGCTTATGAGAATGAAAGACACAAGAAGTGAGATTAAAAATAAAATAGAGACACAACAGCAGATTTGAAATCATGGAAGAAAGAATCATTGACATAGAGGAAAGAACAACTGAAATTGAAAAGAGAAGAACAGAGAAAGAAAAGAATGGAAAAAATTGAGCATGGTCTCAGTGAGTTGAACAATAGCACAAAGTGCACCAAGATACGTGTTATGGGAATTCCAGAAGGAAAAGAGAAGGGTAAAGGGGTAGAAAGAGTATTTGAGGAAATAATGGCCCCAAATTTCCAGACTCTCATGAGCAATTAGGCAAGAAAAAGAAATAAAAGGCATCCAAATTGGTAAAGAAGTAAAACCCTCTCGATTTGAAGATGACATAATCCTATATTTAGAAAAACCCAAAATATTTACAACAAAGCTATTAGAGCTAATAAAGGAGTTCAGCAAAGTGGCAGGATGCAAGATCAGCAAGCAAAAATCAGTAGTGTTTCTTACACACTAGTAATGACCAAACTGAGGAAGAAATCAAGAAAAAAAATTCCATTTACAATAGCAACAAACAGACTCAAAAATATAGGAATTAATTTAACCAGAAATGTAAAGGTTCAGTGTTCAGGAAATTATAAAACACTGCTAAAAGAAATCAAAGAAGACCTAAACAAATGGAAGGCATTCTGTGTTCATGGATTGGAAGGCTAAACATCGTGAAGATGTCAGTTCTACCCAAATTGATGTATAGATTCAATGCAATATCAATAAAAATTCCAACAGCCTACTTTACAGAAATAGAAAAGTCAATTACCAAATTTATTTGGAAGGAAAAGGGATCCAAAATGGCCAAAAACATCCTGAAAAAGAAGAGCAAAGTTGGAGGACTCACACTTCCTGACTTTGAAGTGTATTATAAAGCTAAAGTGGTCAAAACAGCATGGTATTGGCATAAAGATAGACACATCGATCAGTGGAATTAAATTGAGAGTTTAGAAATAGGCCCTCATCTCTATGGTCAACTGATCTTTGATAAGCCTATCAATTCTACTTTTCCGGGACAGAATATTCTCTTCAACAAATGGTGCTGGGAGAACTAGATATCCATAACTAAAAGAATGAAAGAGAACCCCTATCTAACTCCCTATACAAGAATCAATTAAAAATGGATCAAAGACCTAAACATAAATAATAGGATGATAAAAACTCCTAGAAGATAATGTAGGGGAACATCTACAAGACTTTGTAGTTGGTGGCGGTCTCTTAAACCTTACACCCAAAGCACGAGCAACAAAAGAAAAAAATGGATAAATGGGAGCGCCTCAAAATTAAACACTGCCGCACATCAAAGTTCTTTGTGAAGAGGGTAAAAAGGCATCCTCCTCAATGGTAGAAAATATTTGAAAATCACACATCTGACAAGGGTCTAATGTCCATGATATATAAAAAGATTCTACAACTGAACAATATAAAGACAAATGACCCAATTAAAAAATGGGCAAAAATGAGTAGACATTTTTTGAAAGAAGAAATACAAATGGCAAAAAAACAAAAACCAACAACAAAAAAAAACCATGAGGAAATGTTCAACATCACTGGTTAATAAGGAAATGCAAATCAAAGCTACAATGAGATATCATTTCACACCTACTAGAATGGCCACTATTAACAAAACAGAAAACTACAAATGTTGGAGAGGATGTAGAGAGATAGGATCGTTTATTCTTTGTTGGTGGGAATATAGTTTGGTACAACCGCTGTGAAAGTCTGTATGGCATTTCCTAAGGAAATTAGCTATAGATCTACCATGTGACCCAGCAATACCACTACTAGGTATATACCCAGAAGAACTGAGAGCAGTGACATGAGCAGGTATCTGCACAATGATGTTCATAGCAACAAATTGACAAAGATGGAAACAACCCAGGTATCCATCAATAGATGAAAAGAAAAACAAACTGTGGTATATACACATAATGGAATATTATTCAGCTGTAAGAAGAAATGAGGTCGTGAAGCACTTGACAATGTGCACAACCTGGAGGACATTATGTTGAGTGAAGCAAGCCAGGCACAAAAGGACAAATATTGTATGATTTTGCTATTATGAATTAAATATAATGAGCAAGCTATTGCTACAATATAAGTCACCAGAGACTAGAATGTGGTTAGAGAATGGAAAGCTAAAGTTTAATCTGTGCAGAATTGCTAAGGTATTATTTGCAAATGTTTGGAAAGAAATAGAAATGGTGAAAATACATCATGGGATTTGTAATTAGTAGCACTAACATATGGGTATGGTAGTGGTTTGTTTTCATGTTTTTATTTCTGAATAATGAAAATGCTCTAATATTGATTGAAGTGCTGAATGTACAACTCGGTGGTTAAACAAAATGACATTGTACACTTCAGATAAATTATATAGTTTATAAACAAAAAAATAATTGGGTGGTTTGGGGGAAAATACACCAAATGTAAGATATGGACTATAATTAGTAGTAACACTTTGATGATGCTCTTTCATAATTTGTTACAAATATTTCAAAACAATGCAAGGGATTTGTGGTGGAATGATGTATGGGAGCCTTGTATGATGTTATGCATATTTGTTTTCTAAGTTCACAACTGTTGCTAAACACATTGTTTATGTATGTTAATATATGAATTATATACTTCAATAAATTGTTTTTAAAATGAAAAAAAGTCATACTTTTCCTACATGACTAGTGCATATTGATGACTAGACCCTGACCCAACAAATAAAATAAAATCATTCTCCATCGTTTGCTTATTGGATTCTAACAACTATCAAGTTGCTCGTGTGGTAAATGAGGCAGCCTGATGGATTCCAGTTTTTCGAATGTCACAATCCTAGTAAAGTAGACTTAATGCTGCTTTTCTATGGTATTTAGCCAACATACTTATCTATGGGAAGACCTGACTCAGGAAATATGTCATTCACACTTGCTACACTTTGATCGTAATGTTGTGTGAGAAGACAAATTTAGCCTTAATTTATTTTTGCAATTATAAACTTCTCTGGTATTTAGCCAACATACATATCTATGGGGAAGACCTA
>JAKSZT010053791.1:15736215-15973756 GCA_026826555.1 Tolypeutes matacus
AATTGTACCCCATTTCTTTCATAAACTGATTGAAAATGCCACAAATGCTGAGTGCTGAATATATGGAATATACTTATGCTGTTGCTTTCACTGTATTAGCTTACAATTTATATCCCAAAGGACTGTGGTTTTCTTGCTTGTGGAAGAAGCTGGCTATCAGTAAAGGATGGGGAAACAGCATTAGAAATCAAATGTTTGCCCTTAGATACGGGAACAGCATCTGAAAACAAAGTCTCCACTTTTAAAATTAAACATTAGCCCAGAGCAAGTTAAAAGCTGCAAAGAAAATCAAGAATTGCAGTAAGTTATGTGGTTTGGGGGAAAATCAATAATTCTGTCATTGCAGGTGAAGATACTTTAAAAACTCCACCAAATTGAGGATATGAGAGAGAGAAAGAGAGAGAGAGAGAGAGAGAGAGGCTTATAGTACATAACAGTTTACATTTCAAATAACATGGTCTCCCCAAGGTCTGACTGAGGTTACTTTAGCATTTTCCCAATTTTTCAAGATCTTTCTGGCTCTGGATCTTGTCAGAGTCCTAGAGTAGAATGTATTTAGATTGACTAATAATTATGTACACATAAAGTACTGTCACCACCACAAAACAACAAGAAAACCAGAAAGGTAGTTATGTATATTTAAATCTATATATAATTCCAGCTCCATCTCTCACTCTTCATCCTATAGTTCTCCATGCATCAATCATACTCAGCCTCATGACTTTCTTCAATCAATGTGACTTGCTCCCTCTTTGACCAACACCCCATTCAAAACTCTTTCTAAGAGAATCTCCTCTCCTCCCTCAACCTGTCAAGACCTTATTCATTCTTCAGATTACCATTTAGATGTCACATCATTGAAGGAAGTCTCTTACTGTCATCCTGCCCTCCACCCCAATCAGGTTTTGTCTCCGACTTGTGTTCTTATAAGCCCCCTGACCCTTGCATCACAATGAATTGTACTTATTGCATCGTAATGTAATTACTTCTTTAATTTTCTCTTCCCACACCAAATCAGAAACTCTGCAAGGGCAGGAAATTTGCCTGTCATCTTCATGCTTGTATGTCCAGCAGTCAATGCTGCAACTACAATAAATAACTGGTTAATGAATTGGTAAATACATATAATTAAATGAAATCTCCTAATGGGGAATGAATTATTCAATCGTTATATTAGAGGTAAATCTAAGATTTTTCTGGACTGTCACAAGAAAACAACCTGAAATTTGGGTTTGCTCTGTGTACTACAGAACTACAAGGAAAATCCTGACCTTCTTATACATCCTCTATTTTTGGTAAACAGAAATATGACAAATCTAGATTTCTACATGGTGATTTTCCATTTGCAAGTTCTTCTATTTCTCTCTTTTTGATTTCCTCATCTTATAGCTATGAATTTTTAAGTATATTTAAAATTTCTTGGCTCCCAACTTTGAACTCATATTCTCAGATAAGAGTTATCCTGACTGCAGTTGCAATCTGCTCTGTCCCCCAGCAGGCACGGGGCCTGGTAGGACCAAAGGCCTGGCAGCTCCTCTCAACCAGTCTCCTTCATTTGGGGAAGGAATTTGGCCCCTCTTATTTTAGTTTGTAAGGGATTTAATCAGATTACCTTTAATGGTGGTTTCAAAGTGTGATTACACAATTCTCTGCTCTCTCCTAATGGAACAACATGGGAACACCTTTAGGAAAAAGGAACACCAATGGCACCAATGGTTATTTTTCTGTTTCCACTACTTGGGTTATAAAACTCTTAAGGACTTACAGTTTCACTTTCCATTCCTAAGGATGGACATTTCTCCCATCTCCATTTCAGATCTTTCAGAGAAAGAATACCCCATGAACACAAAGTTGGTACTTACATTGTAACACATCTCCATATTGATGGTTTGTTACTGGTAAATGAAACACAAGACAGAAGAGGCTTGAATTTTGCCCTAAACCTAAGCAAAATAAAGTAGATAGTTCAACCAATTGCTTGATAGAAAGACAGAATAACACAGATTTCAACTTGAAGATTCTAGGGGAGCTCCCTCTATCTATGAATAAGTTCTTAAAAACACAAGAAGTGATAACATTTCTATAGCATTAAGTAAATTTCACCTGTCAAATCAGCACTGTAGCTTGATAAGAATAGAAGTGAGAGAAAGAAATGCATTTGGTAATTAAAATACCATTATTGGAGAAGCAGATGTGGCTGAGGCAGTTGGGCACCTGCCTACCACATGGGAGGTCCTGGATTTGGTTCCTGGTGTCTCCTAAAGAAGATGAGCAAGACAGCGGGCCATTTTGATGGGCTGGCACAGCGAGCTGATTCAACAAGATGACGCAATGAGGAGATACAACAAGGAAATGCAATGAGAGACACAATAAGCAGGGGGTGAAGGTGGCTCAAGTGATTGGGCTTCTCCCTACCACATGGGAGATCCCAGGTGCAGTTCCTGGTGCCTCCTAAAAAGAAGATGAGCAGTCACAGAGAGCACACAACAAACAGACACAGAGAGCAGACAGCGAGCACAAACAATGGGGCGAGTTGGAGAAATAAATAAATCTTTAAAAAGAAATACCATTATTATTTAGCTTTTATATTACACTTTAGGAATAATAAGTCTGATCTGGAAGTAGGAGCTTAGATAAGTTGGTCTCTTTATATGTGTGGGAGGGAGTATGTGTGTGTGTGGGGGGAGTGGTGGCAGTAGTGGGGGCCCATACAAGATAATATGCTACCACAGTGAAGAATACTTTTAGTTTTTAAAATCATCTTAAATGATTTGTCCTTGTCAAATTGTGGTCATCTCCTTTTTCTATCCTCGGAGTCTAAAAGTTCTATATTATTGTAGGGGTGGAGCATGGAGCAACCAAAGACATAAAGGAAAAACTGATGAAAATGTAACAAGACAACAAGAAAAGTCTAAAGTTTTCATGTTTAAAAGGGTCAAATTAAATGTAAGTTTCCTCATTTGTTCTGGTTTTCCATCTGGGATATAGCACTGATAATGCTCTACTGGCTTCATGCATTATTAACTAATTAATTAGTTCCTTCACTGTGAAAATCTTTGAAATTAAACCTGCCTGTGTAAAAGAGCTAAATTTGCAGTTTAAAAGGAGAAACCTCTTAGAGCCATTCTTGCATTTGCCTTCATTATACTATAATTATAACTTTGACATATTTAAATTTGAAGGCACTTGCACGAGTACTGTTACAAGAAATGTAAACGTATATTTTACTATGTCCTATTTTGAGGGAGTGTGTTAGAATTAATGTACTTCAGTTCTGATATTTTAAAGCAGGACAGGTGGGAAGAGAGGATGTTTTATATACTACCTTATAGCAATGTAGATATAGGTATATTTACTATACATATCAATAAACTTATGTGCCAAACAAGAAATATAGAGAACAAATCTTGTTTTGAACACTCTTAGGGAGGCAGGCTATAACAGAAAAAGGCAAGAAAATATTGACTATATAAATAAACATATAGCCTTCTGATACGTTACATATAAATGTATGTGTATAAACATACACCCATAAACACACAAGCATATCCTCTGGAAATCATTTGAAAACAAGACATCAGGATTCCCAATGTTATGCCTAGACATTGCTAAAGATAAAATTATTTTGTCTTATCCCGACCACTGGAATTTTAGAACACTATTAGCAAGATCTTAATTGTCATGTACAGTTAGGACTTTAAAAACCAAATCAATAAACCTTTTCCTTTAGAATTATGAGAGATATTTTATTCAGAAAGTCTGTTTATAAAAACTATTCTTTCTAATTAACAAAATAGCCACAAGCCACATTAATAAAACCTCAGCAATGCAGTAAAGAAAATCTGTGTTTCCCAGTGCCCTCAGGGTCATCTCCCAGACTTCTCCAAATCACTATAATTAAGAGACAATTGACAACCCAACTTCTTATTGGCTGTTTTTGGATTCGTAAAATTTATTGAATCAATTAACAGAACTAACATAAGAGGCAAATTTGAAGGACCCATATAAAAGCAACTCTACCAACCCCTGTTTAAAAAGTTGGCATTTGTGTAATTAAAATAAGAAAGCATATATTAACTTTTATAACCCTATGCATTTTATTGTATAGCATTTTAAAGGAAATATTCTCTCTTCGTCACTCATCATATTATGGTCACATTGGATAAACAGTACTTTTTGATTGGTCAGCTTTTTATGGTTTGTTGTTGTGATTACGCTGGGTTGAAAACATTTTGTCTTCTCTATATCTATGTTGTTGGATTGTAAATTGATTACTTTTGCATTTATAGAATATATAGTGTTCGAACATTAATTTATTCACCCATGATTACAGCACACGTTTATTGGACATCAGTTATGTACTAGGTATTGTGCTGTTTCCCTGGGTTACACCATCACATAATTGCTGTCCTCAAAGCTGTTAAGGTTTAATTTGAGAGAAAGTAAATACCTGCTTGTAATAAAATGTGGTAATTCCTCTAATAGGGTTTTCTGTAAGTTGCACTGAGGGAGGACTTCTAAATTTTAAACGGTGACCATGGAAAGCTGGTGCTGAGTTTTGGGAAATGAGTAGGTATTATTTAATGGCATAAGGGTAGAAGAGGAGAAGAGGGCTTTTTTTGTGTTTCTAAATAAGTAGTGTAAGAGTATGTAATTTCCAAATAATGAATGGTATTCTATGTTAAACAATGGCACTTTAACATTGTCTGAAATTTACAAGGAGTCATTCACAGATTTTAAAATATCCAATAATATGGTCAGTTTTGATTGTTTAAAAATAAATCTCTCTTGGAGCAGCTTGGAGGATGGATTGTAGTAGGGATCATGATGAAAACAATTAAGGGGAGAAAATCAGGAAAACCACAGCAATATGTCAGTTGACAGGTAATGACTTTTAAATTCAGGTATTAGTGGAGAAGGAGAAGAAAGAGACATGACAGGTGAGAGAGAGACAGAGATAGAGAGATAGAGATAGAGATAGATAGATAGATGATAGATAGATAGAAGATAGATCGATAGAGGAGATAGAAATAGATAAATTTTGATTCAGAAACATGAATTTTGAGATATTCATGTAAATACTGAGAGAAAGCATCTGGTTGTCAGTTAGTTGTAGAGGCTGCCCTCATAAAAGGTGTGCAAATATTAAAAGCATAGGCTGGGAAATACGATAAATTTCCAATGGAGTAGATGCATTTAATAGGTGACTGACATCTCTTTGCAGGAAACTACTGAGAAATAGTATAGAAAGCTATGAGAGCAGGTAGCAGATGCCAACAGAGCAGACATTTTCATCTAAAAGGTTTTCTCCCACTAATTATTAAAACCCCAAAGAGTCAATTCCATACTTCTTTCCCAGAAAGAACCGAGTCCAGAGTTTTAATTTTTCTACATGCTGATCAGTATTAAAAAGAAGAGAAAAAATATCAAAATTTACTGCATTCAGAATTATCTTGACTAAACCTAGGACTAAATAAGAATGCAATTTTCTCTGGAGGAAATGTCGCTATGCACTTTGAATGTGTGGTTTCCTTTCTAAGGATTGTGTTCATAAGAACGAGTCCCAAATCTATCTGGAAAGTTGCTGAGCCTCCAAGTCCCTTCTGAGCCCACATCAGAACCTTCCCACTAAAGCCCTGGGGAAAGCCTTCATTCCTACCCACTCTTTTCCTTACCTT
The DNA here is from genome assembly GCA_026826555.1 of Tolypeutes matacus. NCBI lineage: Eukaryota > Metazoa > Chordata > Mammalia > Cingulata > Chlamyphoridae > Tolypeutes > Tolypeutes matacus. The sequence continues at coordinate 15,741,894 of JAKSZT010053791.1, forward strand.
CCCAAACTACCTGCATATGAAATAGTTTTATTTTTTATTACACTTTTAAAGGATTTCTTTCTACCATTCACTACAGAAAAACAGGTGACATTATTGGTAATGTAGAAAAGAGAAAAGAATATTCAACGTATCTTTATGATTTCTGAGTAAGCAAAAAAATTTGTAAAAAGGATGCAGAAAACATGATCCAGCAAGGAAAAAAAGATATTCAGAATGTCTACCCATCAAAAGACATCATTAAAAGAATGAAAAAGGGAAGCGGCTGTGGCTCAATCAGTGGGGCTCCCATTTGCCATGTGGGAGGCCCCGGGTTCGGTTCCCGGGGCCTCCTGGTGAGGGCAAGCCCGCCTGCACGGCGTGGTTAGCTGACCCAGCGAGCACAAGCAGCAAGGGGGGGATAAATGAATGGATAAATAAAATCTTTAAAAAAAAAAAAAAAAAAGAATGAAAAAGCAAGCCCCAGAGAAGAAGGAGATATTTGCAACATATAAATGATGTAGTCCTCTTATCCAGGATAGATAAAGAACTCCAACAATTTTACCGTAAATGAAAGTCAGATCACACATGAAAAATGGGCAAAAGATTTGCAGAGACTTAGGGGAAGAAAGCAATAAGCATAGGAAATGTCCTTAATCTTAGTGATCAGTATAATGCAAACAAAAATTCGATAATAATACACCCACCTGAATGGCTAAAGTGGAAAAGATCTTAGGAAAGATGTGGAGCAGCTGCAACACGCCCTCACTGCACCCTGTCTTGCTGCTAATGTTCTATTTCTTGGTATAGGTGGCGTTTGCAAGTATGTGTTCTCTTTGTGAAAATACACAGAGCTACACAGTTATGATTTGGGCACTTTTATGTATCTAAGTTATACATCTATAAACATTTTATGAAAAAGATTACAACTGAGAAATTAAGCAGAGGTCAAGGCTCTAGCTAAAATTTGAAATTGATTATAGGAAATTTATGTGGAGGCTCATGAAATTCTAGTGATTCTGCTAAATAGAATCTGAGTCTAGAGTAGAGGTAAAGAACAGGTAGAGTAAAGAACAGAAGCGGGAATGTCCTGCAGGAAATAACAACCAGAAATATCCACAGAATACACATGAGGAATGCAGTAACTCAACATTGCTTGCTATGGATGTGGCTATGGTGTGGCATAACACATTTCAAGGAGGAAATTTTGGTAGAGGAAAAAAAATTATTAGAGGAAAGATGAGCATTCTGTCTTCCTGTTTAGGTTGTAATTTAAATTGAATCCTCATTTCCCAGTGTTGATGCCAGGTACTTATATTTTTCAGATGCTTAGGGATGAGGTCCAAAAAATAATCTGGCAATGGCAAGAAAGGAATGATATTTGACTATGTTTGTTCAGTTTTCTTCTCCTAAAATGAAATAGGCCTCTACAGATTTAGTTTCCTATGGCACATGCTTCCTCTCATTACTTGTAGAGATATGCATGCATGTTTCTAAATAAACCAATTACACAAGAGCAGCTAACCAAAGGACTGAGGTAGCTATTTTTTAAGTGTTGACAGTTTTTTTGTAAAAAAAAAAAAAACAACAACTTCTTAATGGAAACCAAACCAGTCATTACTATACTTTATTAATAAGATAATTTTTACAAACCACAAAGGCAATAATCCAAATCCTCCATTATGAACAATATGCAATTCTTTACGGACCTGAAGTTTGCTTGTGTCTGCAAAATCATCCCCAAAGCCATTCTGTTTTCAAATTCTAATCAAAGACAAAGAAAGAAGCCTTCTCTAAGTTTCATATTTTACATTAACCTCAAGATTTCATCTGTTTAATTTCTGAACCCCTTTTACTTATTTTAAAGTATTGGATTTGACCCAGCAATCAAAATAATCCTATTTAAGAATTCATAAGTAAGAGACATTGAAGTCACTTACAGTGCTTAATATAACCTCAAAGTTGAACATATATCCTGGAAAGAAATCATTCCTTCTATGACAATTAAAATTGATACTTTGCATATTGAGGGAATTTATTTATTTAGCAAATATTTCTTAATTACACACTGTGTGCTAGGCACTGATGCTACAGCATACTGAGATCATCTTTTTTTGTCTTGGTTTATTAATATAGCACATTAACACCTGACATGGATCTGGTCCCAAAACAGGAGCTCAATTAATGTTTTTTTTTTAAAGGTATATTTATTTATTTATTCCCCTCCCCCGCCTTGTTGTTTTTGCACTCACTGTCTTGTCCTCTGTGTCCATTCACTGTGTGCCCTCTGTGTCTGCTTGTCTTCTCTTCTTGTCTTCTCTTTTGGGAGGCAACGGGAACCAAACCTGGGACCTCTGATGTGGGAGAGAGGCACTCAATTGCTTGAGCCACCTTAGGTTCCTGGTTTGTTGTGTCTCTCATTGTCTCTCCTCTTTGTCTTTTTGGGCCAGCTCTCCACATGGGCCAGCTTGCTTTCACCAGGAGGCCCCGGGAAACAAACCCTGGACCTCCTATATGGTAGGCGGGAGCCCAATCGCTTGAGCCACATCCGCTTCCCTCAATTAATGCTTATAAATTTAAAGATCCTGATGAAGAAAGGAGAAATCTAGCAGGTTTTATGAATCAGAAGGAAAAATAAAGAAAGGGAAAAAATAAATAATCATTGTGTGATATCTGGTGTCATCTCAAATTCTATTTTAAAAGGAAGCCCATATCCACATATATACTCTAGGTGTTACTTAAATTTATTCAAAAATATCATCACATATACTTGATACTTTATTTTGCATAATTAAATAATATTCCTGAGATTTATACCACATATGATAATTAGAATAACTCAATTGCACATATGGCAAACAAGCACTGAGAGGACAATGAAATGGTAAGCTTTGTTTGTTGTGACTGGACAACATGACCAAGCCATACGCCAGGAACTGGGCATTTCTGGGTCTATGTGGCATGGTTTTCCAGATGACTGGGCTGCAGCAAATCCAACCAACCATAAATTAGGATGAAGCTGTCTGCACCTTCATATCAGGCTTTTGTTCTGCTTAAGCTGGCTAACAATCAAGTGGTAAACAAATAAATTTATCACCTACCAATTTAGCTGTGCAAACCCTTATAATTGTACCAGTGACCCTAAAGAAGGCATAGCTTAAGGCATAATAGCCTTCATGGGATCTGTAGTCCATCAAAAGAGGGAACACACATGGTCTACAAAAGAAAATAATTTAAATGAAATGTCATCAATGCTGAGGCCTTTATGTATTTTGTGGTTTTTCTCACTGAAGCAAGAAGAGTATTCAATTTGTAACATATTGGTATGATTATCTTCAACTGAGTTGATCTTTGCTGAAGGAAACCTATTTATGTTGCTCTTTCTTTGATTGTGAGGGTTTCTTTCTTCATATAGGAAAAATCCATTTAAATCCTATATGCCAAATTTTAGGTATATAGGGTAAACTATCTCTATGTAATTGTGTCAGTTTTACCTAGTAAAAGTTAAAAGGAACTAGTTCTATTATGATTACAAAAGGAAGAGTCAAGGAAGACAACGGCATCCAAATATTACATTGTTGGGAAAATAAAAAGTTACATAGAATAGACAAAACAATGCACTTTTTTCATTGTGTCTAGAAAAACATAATGTGAAGCTTAAATCTTTATAATTAATTACTCTAGATAAGCAACAGCTGTTGAGCTCTTTCTTGCAGATTAAAAAAAAAAATAGAACACATTTCTAGAAATAGAATGTCAAGTTTCTATAATGCTCATTTAACATAAAGTATATTTAATCGCACCAACAATTCGGGTTTTTTTTCTTTTACCACAGGAAGATGTTATGGCAGTTATGTTGACTGTTGGTAAGTCTCACTTAAAATAGTCAGCCTTTACACTTTGTGTAATATGAATAATTTATCTCCTTAATAATTTTGGTGAATGTAATGAAAATTATTATGTAGTAAATGAGACAGTCCTGCTTCAGAAAAAAAAAAGAAAGGGAAAATGGAAAGGTGCCCCAAATGAAAATATTCCCCCACAATATACAAATTGGAGTTTTAACTCCTAACCTTCTAACCAGATCTGAGTTATGCTTATTGCTTTTAGTGAAGACCCTTTCAGCAAATTAATCATGGGTATATTATAGCTAAAGAAATTCTTATAGACCATCGAGATCTGAAGGCCTTGATTTCACAGTTAAACAGAGACGCCGGCTCTCAGTGGCCCGGCGGCGGGGCTGGCGGTGTGGGCTCCGGCGCTGCACTTGGCCGGTTTCCGTCCTCTAGGAGCCACTCGGTCACTGAACCTTGGCCCAGAGGCAGCCAAGGCTTTTGTGACTCAGGGTGTGTGTTTTTTTTTTTTTTTTTTTTGGGGGGGGTTGCCGCGGGGGGGTATTTCCTCCAGGAAATATTTACTAGGGGTGGAGTTAAGACACTATTATCCAAAATCCATCTCCCAAGATGTGGAGCCTTGTACCCTAGGACAGAGGGGACTCCTGGATTTAGGGGGGGCAAAGTCACTGGAAAACTAGAAATGAGCACAACGCGGATCAAGCAGCCGAAATGACGGTCTGGAAAAGGCTCCACAGCCTCCGCACCCACTTCCATCGGAAAGCGCATCTGCTCCATGTGTGCAAGTGTCCCCAAGCGCCGGGCACGGCAGCGGCTTGAAGGAAAGCGCGTCTGTTATCTCACGGTTCCAGAGGTCCGGGTCTAAAACGGGCTAAAGCGAAGCTGTCAGCCGCGCCGTGTCGCCGGGCCCTCCTGCGGTCCTCTCCCTCGCCCTTTCGGGCGTCGAGAGGCTGCCCACAGCCCTCGGCTCGTGGCCCCTTCCTCTTGTGCCCAGCCTGAAGCCTAGAGCAAAGTGAGTCAGCTTGATGAGAACCTTGTCCCCTGTCTCCTGGGGCCCCATCTAATACTATGACAATACATTGCCTTTCTAATTATCAAGTGCAACTGTGTTTTGAGATTTTAAAATATTTATAATAGCATGTCAAAAATTTCAAAAATGGGAGATCAAATATAAGTCCTGACTCTGGCATACATTTTCTATTTCAAACCAAGACAAACATTGCTTTTAAATTAACAACTCATCTAACTTATTTACCTCCATTAACTTATTTACCTCCATTGTTGGCACATTGGCATGCATTCTGCATACCTGCATCCAGTTTGAAGAATGGAGAAGCTCAAGAAAAGATATATACTTAACTACATCTTCTCTGAAGGAACAGTTTTCATTTGGAACCCTGTTTGTGGTAGCGGTGGGGAGGGCGATTCAACTCTCCTAAGGCTGGACTTCAAATGAGAATGAACTAGAATGGAAAATGTAAATAAAAATCTCCAAGTATACTTGGACTCGTTAATTGTAGATTTTTAAAAAGAGCGTATTTTAAAAATATTTTTTAAATGTCCCCAAATTTTGCTTTTCTGGAATATCCTTGTATCCTTGCTTCCTTGTATTGATATGAAGACTCAAGATTAGATCTTAATTTTCCTTGCACGCTAGATTTCTGGGGCCACAGGGCTACTCTAACCCACACCGTAATAATGTAAATGAGTTCGATATAATATTTATATCTATAGTCCCATAAACTAGTATTCAGCTGTACAATCCAGTAACAACTGACAGGGAATTACAATTAATTCATCAAAATATGAAAATCTAAAATATATGATATCTCCATTGATGTACATTTTTCCTATAAAGAAAATGAGATTCTATAGGAGGAGATATTCTGGGATAGGATTAGTGAATTTCTGAAATTGAGGCAAAGATTGGCCAAAAATCCAATTATATAAAACATAGAAGATAATTTTTGGTTTGTCACCGTTTCTTTTAGAATAGATTGTAGTGAAATCAGGATCTATGAGATCTTCCCGTTAGGGCTTTAGATCCTAAGGATTCCCCATTGAGGTGCAAAGCTTGCTTTATTGTTAACTATAGTCATATATCAAATTTGATCTAGAAATTTTAGCTATGGTTTTTAAAAGCATCCTAGAGGATAAACTAGGGCAGAACAATTATTATCGTTTAAATACAATTGCTCAAACGCTATTGAAGCAGAAGAATTTCTTATAGAAGTAGTAACTTTTTTTCACTGTTGCAAATATTTGGTTTCCAAGATCTCTATCGTGTTTTGAGAGATGTGAACATCCCCCTCCCTTCCTGGATTTAACTGTCTTATATTATCTCTGTTCATACAAACTTTCATGGAATGGTTGCCTTTTAAGCTGTTTGGAGTCAAAACCCACTTTTATTACTTTTTCTCAACTTCAGACAATTTATTTGGCAGCTATCTAGCTGCTTCTGGTTATTTTGTACGATGATTAAAATGTTGACAGTCAGGAAGAGATGCAACTAAAATTTAATGATGATCTCTATTTATATATCCATAATTATTATTCTACTAATATCTAGAAATACTTTGTATGGCAGAAGGCAAAAAATATTTTTTGCCCTCAGACTCTAATATGATTGTACAGGGCAATATGTCACCCAAAGAAAACTAACCAGTAATAAAAAGTCATATATTATAGTTAACATACATTACATATATGTGTTCATAAGCAATATATATACACAAATATGTATTATTATATATTTGTAGTATATAACATAAATAACAATGAACCCAAAATAACTATACTCCAGTGTTTTAATATAATGCATATATCATTTCATATTGCTTATACTGTGTACTATATATAGTACATATATTTGAGATATTAAGTATGTATCATTCAAATATGTATTTAAATATATTGCATATATTAACACACATATATGATTTTTATAAAAAATTATATATACAATTGTATATACAAATATAATATATATTATATAGATTGTATTACTATTAAGTCAAGTCAAGACTTTAATTTTCCTGTAGCTTTCAGTTATTTAAAGGGAAAATTAATCTTTGAGGTTCTATTATACTATAGTCACCTTTTGGTCAGCATTTTATTAAAAAGTGAATTGGTTGCAGACCTAAAAGGAAGATAAAAATTATTTCGAAATATTTTATTTATTTTAATTATACCCCTGATGCTAATTGGAAATTTTTGTTGTTGTTAGTGAACAATAAAATAAACTAATGTGGTTTCTTTTCTTCTCAGTTAATTGCTTTTGCAGGGCCTAGATTTTTCTACAAGTCAAAACATCAGACTTACTAGGTCATGTCCTCCTCAGGGAAGAAACATAAAACATTTATTTTTAAAAATCCTTTACATTAAAGTTCCCGAATCAAAACTAAAAAAAAAGGCTGCAGATTGAATCAGAGGCATACTGTATAAAATTTTTTAAAATGTAGAAATATGAACATGCTTGCACCTTCTCCTTACATTGCTATCATTTAATGATATTGATCTATCTCATCTTCCTCCCATCCCCATTGTGTTTATAAACAGGTAGAATACAGAGGTATGGAAGGAAAAGAAAATAATTAAGGAAATCAAATATTTGTTCCTGTAATACAATTACCACAAGAAAAACATCTTCTCTTCTGGAGATTTAGTATTTATGGGCAATTTTAATGTACCATTTGTTTACTTATAAGGATAGCTGTCTAGAATTATGCGTTCCTTCCTTTCCAGCTTGTTATTTATTACCACACGTAAACACTTGTGCTGAACCATCTCCATTTCCCAAATTTTATGTAACACGATTATCTTCCTTGATAAGTGAATAGAAAGAGAGTACATAAGCAACCACTATGCCCATACTAATCAAATGAACTCTAAATTGATCCTTTATCTGTGAACTGTATTATATATGATTCTACATGACTTCATTTATTGATATATTTAAAGGTAATATTAGTCTAGGTGGATTTCCTTAAAAGAAAGGGTCAAGCTAATTATTTTTGATGTGAAAATATTTTGCCAGCCTTTTTGTTGCATGTCTTGAGTGCATTAAATTCGTTTGCAAATGTACAAAATGCTGATCCTATACATTCAAATTATTTATAGATAATCAATTTTGGACCTTAGAAGCATTCACATTCTTCTTTTTCATGCACAGAGGAAGAAAGCGAGTGCCAGTAGAGAGAGCTGCTGTCAGCGCTTGTTTTTGGAATATTCATATCACACAGTATGACTTTCGTATCATATTTTAATAGCTACTTTCAAGAATTATGATTGATTAGGGCTTACTAAAAATTCCAGTGTCAGTTGCAGCCTTACAGGCAACAATTCTTCTGCACTTGTAAGAAAAACAGTCTAACCCTTCAGTTCTTGGCATTCCTTTCTCTCATCTTGAAGAGAGAAGTAACACTTACTGTCTATAGCAAAAGCATTGCATGAAATGACCAATTTTTAACTATAGATTTATTCATATTTTCCACAGAAACAACTTCAGTTTATCTTTTCTATTTTTTCAAAGGTTTCCAAGAATTGTAATAGAATTTTAAGTGCCGTTTTCAAATTGTTCAGAGTTTTTGTATTTTAACCTGTATCTGAAGTTTCCCCCCGTCTCCTACTTGCTCTGCCATCCTAGATCTGCTTTTCTTTGTTCATTTTATTTCCTCTTCCAGCAGATAAATGTGAACGAAGTATTAATATTTAAGTAATGGACTTTTCTTGTGAGAGAAAACTTACTAATAACCTAGCAAGTTATTTAGCAAAGTATTACAGACTGGCAGAGTAATGACTGTCAGGGTATGTTACTGAATTTGATCACTAATGACATGAAAAATAAGTGAAGACAAAAATAGTTATTACAAGTAAATAGAAAATTGCCAGTGCGATGAGTCTGTCACATTAAATTATTGAGTTAAAATTTTCCAATTTGGAAAAAAAAAAATGACAAAACAAGAAGGCATTGGGGTCAAACATTCAATATATTTATTTCAGTAGAAAAAAGAAAACCTGGGAGTAACCAAGCAAATGGCATCTAGGACGGATTATAAACATTTCCATAAAAGAACAATGTTATGCTATGGAAAACCGTGCTGCTTATTTTACAGAGTGAATAAAAGTGAATATACCAAAAGTTTTATTTGTTCCATGATGCCATTAATAATTTTTTAAATGATACTATCTTGAGCAGTTAGGCTACATTCCTGTATTTAGAAGAAAATGGAATTTACTAGGGACCTCTGAACTATATACATATTTAATAAATCACTTTATAAAGGTCATTTCATGAGTTGAGGAAAGCAGATCCTGAAGAATTTGGCTGAGGTAAAGTCTTCTTCAGATTACCCAGGGATTAACTCTTAGAAAGAGAACAGTTTGATAAACACCAAATGTTAAGCTGCTTCTCTGGCAATTATAAAATTAATGTTCATTTTGTAGATCTTCCTGGAAATTGAAACTGTGAACTTAGTAAAGTAGCCTTTTTAATGCTTAGGATATCTTTAGAACTAGATCACTTTTTTAAAAAATAAGAGATTGTTTTCTGAATACTATAGGAAATTCAATCAATCGATGTCCATGGTTTCACATGGAATTCTTAGGTAATTTTCATGTATCAGAAATTAATTCCCATTTGATTTTTAAAATAAATTTGTATATGCTGATAACATAGATTGACTCTACATGTGATTAGAACCATTAGTGACTCTAACTGAAGAAGTATTTAGTGTATTGTTTGCAATCCACAAATATTTACTATTACTTATTAATGATTAAAGCCTGCCTTGTTCAGACTGAAAACATATTTTGAAAGAATTAGATACAGGAGATAAAACAATATATCCAAAGTATCTATCAATGAAAATATACCTATTCTTTCAGATTTGTTGATGTGTATTACCATACTTATATTGCTTGGAAAATAATTCCATAACTTTTGAATAGAAATTGTATAATATGTTAATAAAGTACCATCATTCCAAGGTTGCTTTGGGTGAAAATTGCTGAATTTGGTTTCTATATTATATAGAGAAGCTCAGGAAGAGAGGGACATAATCACTTAAGTACAAACACTTATTTTTGGTCCTTGTCCTTTAATATAGAAAATAAATAGATTCTTGCTACTTAAGTTTATTTAATATGAAATAGTCAACTTTACAAATATTTTATTTTTTCACATCATTTATTCCACTTATATTCAAATGACTTGAACATAAACCAGAAACAGATAGGGTAAATAGATTCATGTGGTTATTCAAATGCCAGGGAGAATACAGTATTTGAACCAGCAAAATGAAATGTTTTGCTATTAATGCTTTTTACATAGTATTACATAAAATAGTTTAAAAATGCTTATGGTAATATAGCTGGAAAATTATTTTTGTCTGTCTTTTAAACAAATCAACAAATCACAAGCAATGTGGACTTCCAGAAGATCAAGTTTCTCTCAATAATAAATTGGTTTGTAGAATCATAAAATCTTGGAGGAGGAAAAGCCCTTAAAGGTGAGTAAATTCATCCCACATGCTATGTAGTAAATTGCTATGTAATTTCCCTGCTCAAGTGGCCATTCTCTCTGCTTAAACTCTTGTCTTACCTTACAGGACAGAGTAAGACTTTTGGATAGCTCTATAAATATTAGAAAAGCATATTTTTCTTATCCTTACTTATCAAATAATTTCCATCTGTTGATTTTAGTCCTAACCTCTGGAAAATTCCAAGCATTGCATAATCCCTTTTCAGCTCTACAGTCTCACGGTTTAAGGCAACTTTGTGTTTTCTCACATTTTTTCCCCAGCATAAGCAACTTAAGCTATTTTAATTACTGGGTGGTTTGTTAGAAGGAATTAAGACAGTTGTAGCAGAGAAGAGAGGGTCCTCTACGTGGGTGTGATCTATCTGATATAGCTCAGGACAACTGGATTGCATCATAAGGCTTATAATCATCATTGAGTGATTATGCTTAGATGTACAAATCATTGTGAATGGTGCCTACTCTTATAGCAAAACGAAGTTGATCTCTTTAAATGCATATTACAATAGTACCCACCTCACAAATGCTCAATATCTTAATGTAAATAAGAATGGCTATTCTTTTAGGCATTTACTTATTTGACCTGTTACCCAACTACTCCCAGATAAATCCCTTTCTGAGATTTATCTTCCTCTTATCAGTATTCAACACTTGAACTGAATCACCAGGCACTGGCAGATTCTACCTACATTCTTCCTGTCCCTATGTTCTCCAGAGGTATTGTGCTTGGGTTCAATTAAAACCTCATCTAGCATGTTACATGTGGCTCTTATTTTGTGTCATCTACAAAAATAATAGTCATGCTTCATAAATATCCAGCTAAATCCATAATATAAAAGATTGTGGTCTATAAAGTGAGGCATTCCCATCCAAGGGATTCTATGATTTGAACCATTGAAATAGAGAAGAAAATATTCAATGGCATTTTTTTTTAAATCTACACAAATGGACAATATTAAGTATTACTAATATTTCTAAGGTTAATTGACTCTCATAATCCAACTTGGTTTCAATGTCAGAAATAATGGGAGTTCTTTAACATAGGGTTGGTTTGATGATGACAACCTAAAGGATTTGCTAATATTTAGCATATTGCTACCTATTGCAGTTTGTATGCTGTAAGTGGATTTCCTGATTATTTAAGTGGAAAACCGGCTTAAAAGATTTCTGCTAAGCAACTGCAAATGAAATAATGTTATTTTGCAAGTGTGAGCAAAGTTTAAGAAAATGACAAAGTTGATATTTCTCCTCCTAGTGTGTCCTAATAATCAGGCAAATTATACACCCCTTGCCATCTAATCAGATCTGGCAAGAAGTCGGCTCCACAATATTTTAATTATCAAGGAGATTATTTCAAATGCAATTTTACATCCTCAATTGTTGAAGATAAATACATCAATAAATGTATGTTGTGCCTCAGGATATTACTTAATAATTAAATGAAAGTATCACAAATAGCAATACATTTAAAAGCCAAGCATTCAGAATGTTATAAATAATATATTTTTTAGTTACAGCAATTTTTACACATTCATGAATCAAATGTTATTTGCTCAATCTTTATCTCATCCTTGTCAATTTCACCTTTTGTATAGATTTTATAATCTACATGATTTTAGCACAGAAGTATGTAAATCATTAATATATGAATAAACATAGAGTTCATACTCAGATTTATTTTCTGTGTTACTTTAAAAGGTTTCAACCAAAAAAGTTTGATGATCACTACTTTAAGGAATTTCTCTCAACTAAATGATCAAAGATTTTTAGGAAACATTTCTCATCTAGCTATGAATTTTCCTAGAGGTCCATACTTATTTTTGCTGACAATATATTTGATATAATGAGAGAATTAACAAGTATTTAGCTGAAAACAACAAGGTGGAATTGCCCAATTTGTTAGTTTGTTATCTGGCCAGAAAAGGAAAGTATGCTAATTTAGGATTGCTTATAGATGACTCTTAAACATTTGCAAATCATTTACTTAATTATTGAGGCAAGGCTTTTTCCAGGACATAATGTCAAGCTCACAGCATAGTTTTTTTTTTTTTTTTTTTTTTTTTTTTACAAATTTATTTTATTGTTACATGTTAATAAAGCAAAAATCCATCCAAAGTGTATAATAAATGATATACAGTGTAATCACATATTTGTGCATTCATCACTTCAATCTTTCCCAGAGCATTTTCATTATTCCAATAATAATAATAAACAAAAAACAAACAAAACTCATCACCTCTCAATCTCAATCTCTCTCTGTCTCACCTGCCATACATAACTGCTATTCTTTTTCCTTCTCTCTAGTATATTTGTATTTATATTTTGTAAAAACAGTCATATGTGCAATATCCCCCATATTCATGCTTTACATGAGGTTTTACTATCTTGTAGAGTCTCATATTACAGTTCTTAGGTTTCCCCCTAGTAATATACATGACCTTAGACTTTCCCTTTCAAACACTATCACACCCGTACAATAGCACTGCTAGTACAAACACCATGATATGCTTTAACCATTTCTATTCATTTTCAAAGATTTACAAACAACCTTTTTACCAATTCTGCACAGATTAAACTTTAGATTTCCATTCTCTGCCCTCCTTCTATTTTATGGTGACCTATTTTCCAATTATTAACTCCATGAGTTTACACAAAATATTTAATTCATAATAGCACAATCACACAGTATTTGTCCTTTTGTGTCTGGTTTGCTTCACTCAATATAATATTCTCCAGGTTCATCCATGTTGTCATGTGCTTCACAACTGCATAATATTCCATCGTGTGTATACACCACAATTTGTTTATCAATTTATTGGTTGATGGACACCTGGGTTGTTACCAACTTTTGGCAATCGTGAATAATGCCACTATGAACATTGGCGTGCAGATTTCTGTTTGTGTCTCTGCTCTCAGGTATTCTGGGAATATACCTAGTAATGGTATTGCCAGGTCACATGGCAAGTCTATATTCGACTTCCTTAGGAACTGGCAAACAGCCCTCCACAGTGGCTGGACCATTCTACATCCCCACCAACAGTGAATAAGCATTCCTATCTCTCCACATCCTCTCCAACATTTACAGATTTCTGACTTTTTAATAGCGACCAATCTAATGGGTGTGAAATGATACTGCACTGTAGTTTTGATTTGCATTTCCCTAATTGCTAGTGATGTTGAACATTTTTTTTTAATTTATTTATTTTTTATTGTGGGTAAAAATCAAAAGTTTCACAATACATACCAATATTTGTAAAATGATATATAAATATATATGCATATATGTGCATTTGCTTACAAAAATGTTATATATATATATATATATATATATATATATATATTTTTTTTTTTTAAGAGGTGCTTAGATTACCTAAAATATTACACAGAACCCACTGGGATTCCCATGTTGCCCAACTCCCACACCTCCCACCACATCCCACACAAACATCTCCCACAAGTGTGGCCCACCACCCTCAATGGACTTACACATCCTGGAGCCTTGTCACCAACCATAGACCACAGTTCACATTGTAGACCACACTCTCTCCCACACAGTTCTGAGTAGTGTGTGCTGATTTAAAATGGCCTACATCCGTTGCCACAACGGTACTCAGGACAACCTCCAAATCCCATAGAAGCCCCTGTATTTCAACTGCTCGTCCCCTCCCTGCCCCAAAAGTGTCAAGTGGCCACTGGCTCCACCTCATTGTTATTATTTCTTCCATTGCTAGAATCACCATATGTGTACAACAGAATAAAATCAATTCCACTCTAGTCCATAGTTCTTCCCCCAATCCTGAGGGGCCTGGGATGGTGATGTCCACTCCACCTCCAAGTGAGAGAGGGCTTATATCCCATGGATATGGTGGGTGGAATAATTCTGCCTGAAGACGCAGGCCCTCTCCATTCCCTGGGCTGGCTGTTGCTCATCATTGTCTCCTTGCCAGGTGACTTGGATGAGTACATTGAGCTGTAGGGTAGGAGTTGCAGCTCCACAGAGATTTCATGCACACCTGGCACATAGGTAGGCCAGAGGCTCCAGTCTCTGAAAGTATACCTAAAAACTCCAGCATCACATATAGGTTTGAATAGAAGGGACTGATGAACCATGTGCAGGGAGGACTTATTTGAGTCCAATTCTGTCACTTTCAGGAGCACAGATTCCAAAATAGAGCCCACTGACAAGGCATCAGTCTCTGGATCTATCTCCCCTTATATAGGACCTGGGTGTCTCCAGAGCTCTCAGGAACCCCTCTGTGTGGGGTGATAGGCACTTAGATGTTCTATGAGCTCCTACTGAGGTGTGCGTAAGAGTCACCTCTGGGATGACCTCCCGACACTCTTTGAAGTCTCTTAGCCACTTGAACTCATTTGTCTTTACCTTTTCCCCCTTTTATTCAAGGTCTTTTTCCAGTTGTGTTGCCAGTTGGCACTTGGTATTAATTCCTCATTGCCAGGGAGGCTCATCCCCGGGAGTCATGTCCCATGTTGGGGGGGAAGGTAATGCAATCATATGCTGAGTTTGGCATAGAGAGAGGCCACATTGAGCAACAAGGAGGCTCTCAGGTGGCAACCCTTAGGCACCTCACAACTGCAGTCTCAGTTACAAGAGCAAAGACTCACAAGGGTAGTCATCAATAAAAAGAACACATCAGTGGGTCATCCTCTTTTGACAGACACTGTCCCTGCACTCAGAGGACTATTGCTGCTCCCTTGAAGACTGTGGCAGAGCTCTCCAGGCTAGGAATTCAGATTCCCTCTTATATTGTGTGATTGTCCACCCATCGTGACCATGACCCATCTTTTGATCTTTTGAATGATTTTGTATATCTTTCATGTATATTCGGATGAACTAATTCCCGTGAAACCCCCCTCCCAGACATCCCCCACCAATAATCCCCTGCAGTACCCATTGTAACCCTTCTGTGATCCAAATCCTCCATGAACATGTAGTCCATAAAATAATCAAATACACTTACTAGGAAAAAGAAACAACTATGATAAGCTTACATGCAAGAGACAAACATAAGGAAACTCAGGGGAAAAAAAAAAAACAAAAAAAATAATAATAAACAAAAAACAAAACAAAACAAAATATAATTAGTGGATTGGGACATTCAAAAAATGGGGAAAAAAGCAAAAGAAATGCCTTTAAAATATATATATATATATATATATATATATATATATTCTTTTTTTTTTTTTTTCCCTTCCTTTTATCACTGTGTTGTCCGATGTCCGGTGTGCCGTGACACCTTCCCCCTCTCAATCCCCATTGTCTCCCAATTTTTCATTTAATTTTCAAAGAAGTTTTAGGTCACAGCAAAGTCACACACGGAGTGCTGGAGACTCCCAGATACCAAACCACCCCCCTCCCCACCCCATATGACCCCCCCCCTTTTTTTTGGATGTTAGCATTGTTATAACTGTTATACAGATAGCAAAATATAGTAACTAAATATTGTCAGTGATTTACAGTATAGTTTACAATTTAGATGACACAGTTTAATAATTTTGATGATATTTACCATGTCCTGTGTCCATTACTGTAAGGTAATGAAAAACCTTCCCTATGATCAACAAACACCCCATTAGATCTTGACTGTTTCCTTCCCCCCAGCCCCCCAGGGCCCATGATACCACCCTATCCCGACCCATGGAATGTCAAGATTCACAGTTACATGCCCTGGGAGTTTGAACCTGCCCTTCATAAACCACCCACCCGCCAGTGCTGCACCACCAAACCCAGGAACACCACTACCCATCTGCCCCATCCCCCAACATGCAACCACACTCTGTCCCTTTACCATAGATTATGTCCATATGGGTGATGGCTCAAAGCCTGCTCTTCTCTTTCTCTCCCTTGTTAACCTATCTTTCAGACAATGGTTCTCAGAGACTGCTCACTTTCCTCAGTTCAGATCAGTGAGGTCATATACTGTTCATCCTTCAGTGCCTGGCTTGCTTCACTCAACATAAGGTCTTCAATATTCATCCACATTATTCCATGTGTTAGCACTTTGTTTCTTCTTACAGCTGAGTAATATTCCATTTTATGTATGTACCACATTTTGCTTATCCATTCATCTGTTGATGGGCACCGGGGCTGACTCCAACTTTTGGCCATGGTGAGCAATGCCACTATGAACATTGGTGTGCATATATCTGTTTGTGTCTTTGCTCTCAGTTCTTCTGGGTATATAGCCAGCAGTGGAATCGCTGGATCATACGGAAGATCTATTGTAAGTTTTCTGAGGAACCGCCAAACTGTCCTCCACAGTGGCTGGACCATACCGCAGTCCCACCAGCAGTGGATGAGGGTTCCTATTCCTCCACATCCTCTCCAACATTTAGTGTCTCCTGTTTTTTTAATAGCTGCCATTCTGATGGGTGTAAGATGGTATCTCATTGTAGTTTTGATTTGCATTTCCCTGATAGCAAGCGATGTTGAGCATTTTTTCATGTGCTTTTTAGCCATTTGTATTTCTTCCTTGGAGAAGTGTCTTTCCAGGTCACTGGCCCATTTTTAAGTGGGTTATTTGTCCTTTTATTTTCAAGGTGTAGGATTTCTTTATATATGCAGGATATTAGGCTCCTATCAGATATATGGTTGCCAAATATTTTCTCCTATTGGGTAGGCTGCCTTTTTATTTTCTTAATAACATCCTTTGAGGTGCAGAAGTTTTTAATTTTGATGAGATCCTATTTATCTATTTTTTCTCTTGCTGCTCGTGCTTTGGCTGTGAAGTTCATGAAACCATTTCCTATTACAAGGTCCTGTAGATGCTTCCCTACATTAACTTCCAAGGTCTTTATGGTTTTGGCTCTTATATTTAGATCTTTGATCCATCTTGAGTTGATTTTTGTATAAAGTGTGAGATGGTATTCTTCTCTCATTATTTTGGATATGGATATCCAGTTCTCCAAGCACCACTTCTTAAAGAGGCCATTCTCTCCCAACTGAGTGGGCTCCGTGGCCTTGTCAAATATCAGATGACTGTATATGCGAAGATCTATATCAGAACTCTCAATTCAGTTCCATTGGTCAGTAGGTCTATCCTTGTGCCAATACCATGCAGTTTTAATCACCATAGCTTTGTAGTATGTTTTAAAGTCAGGTAATGTGATACCTCCAACTTCATTTTTCTTTTTCAATAGGTCTTTGGCAATTCTGGGCCTCTTGCCTCTCCAAATATATTTTGTGGTTAGTTTTTCCAGTTCCTTAAAAAATACAGTGTTGACTTTTATTGGGATTGCATTAAATCTGTAGATTAGTTTGGGTAGGATAGACATCTTGATGATGTTTAGTCTTCCTTTCCATGAACAGGGAATATTTTTCCATTTATTTAAGTCTTCTTTGATTTCCTTTAACAATGTTGTATAGTTTTCTGTATATAAGTCCTTTACATCTTTAGTTAAATTTATTCCTAGGTATTTGATTCTTTTAGTTACTATTGTAAATGGTATTTTTTTTCCTGATTTCCTCCTCAGTTTGCTCGTTATTGGTGAATAGAAATGCTACTGATTTTTGAGCATTGATCTTATAGCCTGCAACATTACTGAACTCCTTTATAAGTTCTAGAAGCCTTGTTGTAGATTTCTCAGGGCTTTCTATGTATAGGATCATGTCATCTGCAAATAATGAAACTTTTACTTCTTTTCCAATCTGGATGCCTTTTAAGTCCTTTTCTTGTCTCAGTGCTTGCGCAAGTACTTCTGAGATAATGTTAAATAGGAGTGGTGATAGTGGGCATCCTTGTCTAGTACCCGATCTCAGAGGGAAGGCTTTTAGGATTTCACCACTGAAAATGATGTTAGCTTTTGGTTTTTCATATATACCCTTTATCATATTCAGAAAGTTTCCATCTATTCCTATCTTTTGTAGTGTGTTTATGGGGAAAGAGTGCTGTATTTTGTCGAATGCTTTTTCTGCATCTATATAGATGATCATATGATTTTTTTCTTTCAATCTGTTTATGTGGTGTATTACATTGATTGGTTTTCTTATATTGAACCATCCTTGCATACCCGGGATGAAACCCACTTGGTCATGGTGTATAATCCTTTTGATATGTTGTTGAATGCGATTAGCAAGTATTTTGTTAAGGATTTTAGCATTTAGGTTCATTAGAGAAATTGTTCTGTAATTTTCCTTTCTTGTGGTATCTTTATTTGGTTTTGGTAGCAGGGTAATGTTGGCATCATAGAATGAGTTATGTAATATTCCTTCTACTTCTATTTTTTGGAAGAGCTTAAGTAGAATTGGTGTTAGCTCTTTCCGGAATGTTTGGTAGAATTCAGCTGTGAAGCCATCTGGTCCTGGGCTCTTCTTAGTTGGGAGGTTTTTAATGACTGAGTCTATCTCTTTACTTGTAATTGGACTGTTGAATTAATCTATTTCTTCTTTCATCAATGTCGGCTGTTTGTGGGTTTCTAGAAACTTGTCCATTTCCTCTAAATTGTCATTCTTGTTGGCATATAATATTTCAAAGTATCCTCTTATGATACTCTTTATTTCTGTGGGGTCAGTAGTGATATCAACTTGCTCATTCCTTATTTTATGTATTTGCATCTGTTCTCTCTTTTTCTTTGTTAGTCTGGCTAAGGGTTTGTCACTTTTGTTGATATTCTCGAAGAACCAGCTTTTGGTTTTGTTTATTGTTTCCAGTGCTTTCTTATACTCTATTTCATTTAGTTCTGCTCTAATCTTTGGTATTTCCTTCTTTCTACTTCCTTTAGGGTTAGTTTGTTGTTGTTTTTCCAATTCCTCCAAGTGTGCAGTTAGGCCTTCAATTTTAGCTCTTTCTTCTTTTTTAATATATAAATTTATGGCTATGAACTTTCCTCTCAGGACTGCTTTTGCTGCACCCCATAGGTTTTGATATGTTGTGTTGTCGTTTTCATTAGTTTCAAGGTAGTTACTGATTTCTTTTGAGATTTCCCCTTTGACCCACTGTTTGTCTAAGAGTGTGTTGTTTAACTTCCATATCCTTGTACCTAACCTGTTTCTCTGGCCCTTAGTGATTTCCAATTTCATTCCATTGTGGTCAGAGAAATTACTTTGTATAATCTCAATCTTTCTGAATTCATTGAGTGTTGTTCTGTGGCCTAGCATGTGGTCTATTTTGGAGTATGTTCCATGTGCACTGGAAAAGAATGTAGATCCCGCTGTATTTGGGTGTAGTGTTCTGTATATGTCTATTAAGTCCAGGTCTTCTAATGTATTGTTAAGTGCCTTAGTTTCTTTATTGATTCTCTGTCTAGATGTTCTGTCTAATGATGATAGTGGTGTGTTGAAGTCCCCTGCTATAATTGTAGAGGCATTTATTTCTCCTCTTAGTTTTTCCAGAGTTTACCGCACATATTTTGAGGCACCCCGATTAGGTGCATAAATGTTGATGATTGTTCTCTCTTCTTGAGAGATTACTCCTTTTACTAATATGTAGTGTCCATCTTTGTCTCATACAATAGTTTTGCATTTAAAGTCTATTTTGTCTGATATTACAATAGCTACTTCTGCCCTTTTTTGGCTATTGTTAGCTTGTAAAATATTTTTCCAGCCATTCACTTTCAGTCTCCTTGAATCCCTGGGTCGAAGGTGGGTTTCTTGTAGACAGCATATAGATGGATCATTTTTTCTTATCCATTCTGCCGATCTGTGTCTTTTGATTGGTGAATTTAAGCCATTAACATTCAGTGTTATTACTCGTAACGAGTTTCTTACTTCAGCCATTTTTTCTTTGGGTTAATGTATGTCATGTTGTTTTGTTTCTCTTTTTGTCTTTTCAGTTGTTTTTAAACTCTCCTCCAACTCTCTATCCCTTGTTTTTTCCTTTCAACTTGTAGAGATTCCTTTAGTATTTCTTGAAATGCTGGTTTCTTCTTGATATAGTCTCTTAATTTCTGTTTATTTGTGAATATTTTGAATTCTCCATCATTTTTGAATGCCAGTTTTGCTGGATAGAGAATTCGTGGCTGGAAGTTTTTTTCTTTTAGTATTTTGACTATGTCGTACCATTATCTTCTTGCCTCATGGTTTCAGCTGGGAAATCAGCACTTAATCTTATTGTGCTTCCCTTGTATGTGATGGGTCTCTTTTCTCTTGCTGCCTTGAGTATTTTCTCTTTGTCTTGAGCATTGGACATTTTGACAAGTATATATCTTGGAGTTGGCCTGTTGGGATTTATACTATTTGGGGTGCGCTGTGCTTCCTGGATCTGCACATCCATCTCTCTCAATAGAGTTGGGAAGTTTTCAGCCATTATTTCCTTCAACACTCCTTCTGTTCCCTTTCCCTTCTCTTCTCCTTCTGGGATGCCCATAATGTGTATGTTTGTGCGTTTTGTATTATCGGTTAATTCCCTGAGTCCATGCTGTATTTTTCTATCTTTTTGTCTATCTATTCTACTATCTCTTTGATTTCAGCTGTATTGTCTTCCATATCACTAATTCTTTCCTCTGCCTGTTCAAATCTGCTGTTATGTGAGTCCAGCGTCTTTTTCATTTCTTGGCTTGTGCCATTGTTCACCATCATATCCAATACCTTTTTAGGCATGTTTGCTATTTCTTCAGTATGTTCTCCCAGTGTCTTCTTTATATCTTTAATCTCTTCCTTCACTTCTTTAAGTTGGTCCATGATATTTGTTTGGATAGCTTTGATTAGTTGTTCGATGTTTTATATCGCTTCCTGGTTTTTATTTTGTTCATTGGACTGGTCCATGTTTTCCTCTTTCTCAGAGTCATTTGTATTTTTTTGTTGCCCTCTGGTCATCATATTATATTGATGGGTTTGTTCAGTTGATTAGCTTTTCTCTATGCTCTAGAGTTTTATTAGGTGTTGGTTGTGTGTGTGTGTTAAGTTTTCTCTTTGGCAGTTTTTCAAAAGGAGTCCAATAAACTCCTTGGAACACTACTTAAAAAAACAGACACTAGGGGAGTGGATGTAGCTCAAGCAGTTGAGCACCTGCTTCCCACATGAAAGGTTCCCGGTACGGTTCCCAGTGCCTCCTAGAAAAAACAAACAAACAAACAAAAACAAAGAACAAGTAAAACAAACTATAAAAACAACTCAGGGGAGCTAATGTGGCTCAGTGGTTGATTGCCAGCTTCCCACCTGAGGTCCCAGGTTCAATTCCCAGCCCCGGTACCTGAAAAAAAAAAAAAAAAGAAAGAAAGAAAGACACTGTTAAAAACTGATAAGTTGGGAAGATATATGCAGTAAATAAAGCAATAAATAATAATAATATCTTCCAATTAAAGGCAATATGCTTTAATAATATAAAAAACATAAAGTTCGAATAAACATATGAATTACCAATTTTCCAGAGGCCTATAAATGGTAGGAACATGTAAAAATATATTCAGCCCCTCCAATAACTAGGTAAATACAAATTAAAATAATAATAATGAGTCTTTTGTCAAGCATCAAACAAGATTTTTAAAAAATTTTATAGTGCTAAGGGAAACAGCCTTTATTTTAATGTTATTGAATAAAAATATATTCAAAAATTTTCATAAGTATAGGTTCAATATTGGTTATTCTAGAAAGTTCTTAAGGTATCTTACAAAAATACATAAATAAAAAAATAGCATAAATAAGAATGGATGCAAAAGAAGAAGGATAACTGAGACCAAGGACATAAAATCTAGCCATGATAGGCTTAGAAGAATAATACTATACTATGTATACTTGTCCCCTGTTCCATATTCAAGCTTCACATAAAAGTGTCTGACTGGCAGACCCTAAATCACTTCCTGAAACATAGCTGCAAGGGCGTCTGTGACATAGAGTTTTTAGTTTTCCAGTTTCTGCAATATAAGAAGGCACAAAAGAAGGGCATTGGAGCAGATACTGAGTTAGTCTATCTATCATTTCTGGTACATTGCAATAGGCCAGCATAATTTTTAAACTGAGAGAAAGAAACAGATTTTATGGTAGAAAATGCTTCTTGTACTCCTTAGCATCAAGGCTGGTCTCAGCTCATTCAGAGCTTTAACCTTCTTTATAATCTCCTTTCAATAAGGTGCTACTCTTTTGCAGTTCTCAACTCCCTCTTCCCTTTTGTTGTTCACATATTTTTTTAGCAAGCTGAAGTTTGCAGTCAATTCTCCTGATGCTCCATTGATAATTTAGAATGCTTCTTGATGTATTCTTCATGGGAATCTTTGCAATTTCACCACTAAGACATGCAATACAAATATTGTAGAAGCAAAAATATTATGCAGTGGATAAAGTCCTTAATGTAAGGATCTTCACAATTTTCCCACCTCCAATCCATATGCTTGCTCCTTCAAATCCTTGGTAATTCACTCTTTAGAAATCAGGATAATGGATGAGACAGAGTGAAAACTAAAAGAAGCCTGGAGAGTCTTGGTTTATTGATACACTAAAGAGCTTAGGGATAGGGGGCCTGTGAAAGCAAGAGAATATTAGACTTTGTGCTTGTAGGTTTTTTATACAGTTGGAGGGAGAACATGGGTAAGAATTGGAGGCTATAAATTGAATCTCCTATATGTATCCTCTGAGTCAAAAAGCAAATATGGGAATTACTTGTATTTTATATTTATACCCTGTGATTCTTTGAATTTAATACCTCTACTGTAAGCCTGGTCCAATAGTTTACTGGCTTATATGTACATTACATGTGAAGTTTAAGTAAAGTGGCCCAATTATATACAAGTTTTCTCATCATGCCTTTATCAGGATTCTTCCATTCAATTCGGCCACGTTCAGACAGATTGTAAAAAGAAACATTTTAAATAAAGGGTATTAAAATATTAGAGATACAGATTAAAATCCTGTCAAATGTCTATAGTGAAATAGAACTCACAGTTCATTCAAGGACCTAGAAGCCTTTCGGTATGGATGGAATGTAGTGAGAGAGTGAGGGGGTGATGAAAAATGAGTCTGGGGAAGGTGGGGCCATGTGAGGAAGGAATTAATAGGAAGATATTATTTCATCTAAAGAGCATTGGGTTTTAAGCAGGTGATGGACAGGATCAGAGTTGCATTCCAAAATTATCACTCTTGTTATAGCATGGAGACTGGATTAGTGGAAGGGAACAAGAGCAGGAAAGGGAAAATAGTTAGGGAATTACTGCTATAATCCCGAAGACAGATCATAGTTTTATTTGGGTAGAGGTAGTGAAGCTAGAGACAAGTGGCCAAAGTCCAGAGGTTTAGGGGATGTAGCTGGTGAGAGTGAAGGTGGGCTTAAGGATGACCTTGATGTTTCTGGACTAGACAACAGAGTAGATAGTGGAATTGGTTTACTGAGATAGGTTATTTATGAGAAGAAGCAGTTTTTCTAGAGGATATGATATATTCCTTTTAGGATATATTCAATTTGGGTCCCCTATCCAATTGAACATTCAAGTCTGCTGCTGGATTTTATCTAAGAAGATACCATTTTCTTTGCTGTTTATTGCTGAGTCTACTGATTCCTTCTTCAAAATGCTTCTGTCTATGTTTATTCACAATTTCCACATCCGTCTAGTATCAAGTCACATCATGCCTGAATAATGAAGCAACTTGTTTGTTGGTGACCATGATCCAAGGCTTCCTTAAGTAATTACTCCCAGGCAGAATTTCCATGAAATCCTATAGGGTTACTCTATCTTCTTAGGCAAAAATTTACTTGAAGAACAGAATTTGAGCTGTGCATTGAAAATGAATTTGCTAATTAACTTATCTCTCCTTACTGTTACCTTTCCTCTGACACTTAATAGTCCTCTGTGTTTTTACAACCTGCTACCAATCAGGGCTGTGCAAAACCATCTTCTGCCTCTGTGTTCACATTAGTGATGGAGGCAAGTTTAAATGATCAGATGTTGATGCCCACAAAGCATGGCTTCTCATTTTGCTTTAGGTTTTCATATATTTTTGTTTCTTGAGAATAACTATTGAGAATTTTGAGGTTAACTTGATTCTAAAGCACAGAAAACTGCCTATGTATAAAATGAATTGAGGGTCCAGTTTTAATGAGGATTTACTGTAGGTTTCAAAAACACACATACACAAATAAGCATAGCCAGCCCTCTTTTTATAATGTAACAACTATAATTTGAATTAATGTAATAACCAAAAGTGTAGACAATTTAGAGTTAATGAGAATTTCAAGATGATCAATTTTCATATTAACCATGTTTTGCTTTAGAGTAAAGAAACTGAGACTTTCAATAGGACAACTTCATTTATCTAAATGACTTCTGATCCATAGCTATACACTATTTAGGTGACACTTAAGGTATCTCCACAGTATAATTATTTCTTTGTTCAACAAATATTAATTAGGAAGACAGTGATCATGATGAATTCATCAACTAACCACATGTTTCCTACCATAATTTATTTTAATCCTCCCTTAAACCATATTACTCAATATAAATCGTCTATGTGATAGAGCTCACTGTCTGATGCAGGTGATTCATAATGTCAAAGCTGCTTTCATTTTGACTTTATTCCAGAATAGAAAATAGATTATACCATGCAAACACATCACTGAGAGTAGGGACTGGTTCTTAAGCTTAACTTTGGAGTTGATTTGGCCTATTACATGCCTTATTACATTTCGTTCAGAATGTTGTATAACTCAGTTTGCTATTATAGCTTCTGTTCTGCCGAGAATATTCAGACAGTCTAATTTATCCTTTGGTGCCTGTGACAGCATGAATAATATGCTGTCTGGAATACAATGGGAAAGGAATCATCTTCATCACTTTCCTGGAGTCTTTCCTTAAGCAGGCAGCATGTTTTTTTCAAGCTGGTTCCAGAGCTTTGTCTATACTGTGGTGTGCACAAACTAGCCTCTAGCTGGCTGGAGGCACCAGGTTCCTCGGATTGACTGCTGCTCTTACTGCCCCATCTCCTTCTCTGCCTTCAGTCTTTCCCTCCTCCTCCATTGGGACTTGACATGTACCAGGGGCAAGGTCAAAGTTTGGTGGAAGGAAAAAAAATATATATATATAATACAAAAGTACAAAATATAAAATGTAAAATCTGTAATTTTCTTATGACCCACTTCTCCCCTTCAACTGGTTTCTATCTCATGATGACGAATAGTATGATAGGAATAGATCCAGTTTCTGCTTGGGAGGCCACCCCACCATTAGCAAAATAAAACAATGTAAAGGTAGGAAATGGTGTAGATCATTTTGCTTTAGGTCTTAAGGGATAAGGTATCTTTTTTTTTTGGTCTGTTTCTTCTTATATTAGAATGGTAGAAACCAGAGGAGCAAGGAAGAGATGGGATTCTTCCTTAGGCCTGTTTCTTCTCTAAGACTTGGAAAAAGGGAGACAGAGGAGTCTCAAAGCCCATGCTATCTAGATCACTAGGGTAGGAAGACAGATTTAGCTGGCAAAACAGAGTACCAGTCTACAAGCAACATGAAGACAGGGACTGTGTCCTATTTGTTACTGTATTTCTAGTGCTTAGCACACACAAAACGTAGTACATTGTAGGAACTCAGTCAAGTATCCATTTAATTAATCAAATATATGGTTATGTATTCATTGATGGAATGAGCAATTAATTTTCTTGCATATGCTGGATTTATACCTTGGGACTTGGTTGAGAGAGGGCTAATAAATGAATGAATGTGAACCATAGGAAGATTGTTATGCCTGAATGTATTTAATGCAACTAGAGAACCACAATGAGAAGTGCTAGCTAAACTGGCCATAGAGCATAGATTGCTTCCTCTGGAACATGTTGGTCTTTTTCCAGCCAAAGATCAGCTGTTCCCAATCAGAAAATTACATATTTGTCTGCTCTTGCTGGTTATAGTAAAAGTAGGGCCCACTTTGTAAGTAAATAAAGTAGGGCCTGAGGCCTTTGACCAAACTATTGCACATAAGTAAGCAGATAAGTTGTCATCTATATGGTATGAAAATGATCCTGGCAAAAATCTCCACACCAAAATATTTGTCCTAATAGTTCCCAATGTGCCTGAAATCCATGACAGATGTTTCACCTTAGGTTGCTAGTGCTGTTGGTCTTCAAGAGTCTTCTTTTAGAGTGCCCAGATTTCAAACTGTTATTATGCAAAATTAAATGGAGGATGGTCTTTTTTTAAACTATTTATTGCAGTAACCAATATAGAGCACAACATTTCAACCCTATTCAAGTGTGCAATTTAGTAGTATTAGTTATATTCATAATATTGTGCTACCATCACTATCATCTATTACCCCTCCTTTATTTCATCCCCTCAAACAGAAACTACTTACCCATTAGGATGGCCTTTAAGAATGGTTAACACATGAGAATATTCTTAATTCTCTGAGACCATGTCTTTCCATTTGTGCAATGGCCATGAGGTGGCCAGTGAGATAAAGCTAATCCCATCCATGATTTTCAGGCATTGTTTTATTTATATTTGGGGTATCTTAACTGTGCAAATCAGTTATTTTTTTACCCTTAAGTAATAGGACACTGGTAAAACATCAAAATATCTCGAGAATAAGCCATTTGTGATTATAGCATTACAGAATTGTAGATGGGGAAGATAGCATATGGAGATTGTTGTACAATCCTTGTTTTGTGGGTTTTTGATTAAGTTGAAGTATAGTTTCTAATCTAGCCACTTTGTTCTACAAATGAGCAAGCATACATAGAAATTAAGTCACCGCTTTAAATCTATACAGACAGAAGAGAAACCCAGGGCAAAGCTATAGCAAGAATTGACAGAGGTAGATGCTTTCTCCTGATCCTCCAAGTTTTAGTCCCTCTCCCTCAATTTCCTCTCATTAAAGATTGATGGCTGCTGTATACTAGGGTTACATTCTGTTCTTATCCCTCCTATCCTATCTACTCCTGCTAGAGTTGCTTACACTAGTTGGAGGCACCATGGATGGCAACAAGTTGTCAACACATGCTAGCTACTTTTCCTAGCTACTTCCTTTCCTGTTTGGAGGTCAGAGAATTCAAAAGAAAGAATGAAGCATATAGCTTTGATGCATAAGCCTTAATTAACCAATTGGCAGGACTTAAACTCATAAAACAATAGGAAGAGATTCATAGGGGAAGCAAGAGACCTGGATTGTAGTGACTTCATCACTAACAATAATATACACCATAACCTGGATCACATCATTTCACCTGATTCTTACCCACACTTGAAAGACGTAACCTCAGACCAAATAATTTCTTAATGTTGGTTTTTAGCTCTAAACTATCACAGTTCTTACCTAATATGATTATTCTCACAGAGACCAATATTGGTATTATATGCTATTTCTGCCCTTCTCTCCCTAATT
This sequence comes from Tolypeutes matacus, assembly GCA_026826555.1. NCBI lineage: Eukaryota > Metazoa > Chordata > Mammalia > Cingulata > Chlamyphoridae > Tolypeutes > Tolypeutes matacus. The sequence goes on from JAKSZT010053791.1 coordinate 15,769,519, forward strand.
CAATATGATATTCACTAAACTTAGAGACAGGCTGATGGCATCTATCAGCTCGTCTGTATCTGACAACTTTATACAGTTAACTTAAAAACAGACCATTATAAAATGAACTGTGAAATGTCTTTATTTCATGAGCCATATATTCCTTTGTCTAGTAATTCTCACCCTGTACTCCTAAAGAGGCTGTTATCAGTAAATCTCGACTTTGTGCTGGTGGAGGGAGGGAGGCGTTTAGGAATATAGGCTTTAACAGATAAGGGAAGGCTGGATGTGGCTCAAATGACTGGGCATCCGTCTCCCATATGGAGGGACCTGGATTCGATCCCCAGGACCTCCTGGTAAAATAAATAAAAATAGAGACTGCGCACGGGCCGCCAGGTCCCATGAGTGGGTGAGCCCCAGGCCCTGCGTGTGGGCGTGCCAGGCCCTGCTGAGCAACGCAGCAAGATGATGGTAATAGGAGAGTGACACAAGGGAGAGCCAAGAGGAGACTCACTGAAAAACCAGCAACTAAGGTGGTGCATGTGGCAGAACGCCTCTCTCCCACACTGGAAGCTCCCAGAATCGAATCCTGGTGAAGACAGGAGGAGAAGGCTGAAAAGGGCAGGAAACAGACACAGAGAATTGCCCAGTGAATGGATACAAAAGCAGCAAAAAAAAAAAAAAAAGGGGGGGGTGAGGGAGTTAAAAATGGATAAAAATAAATAAACCTTTGAAAAACAACAACAGGGGACGGATGTGGCTCAAATGGTTGGGCGGCCGTCTGCCATATGGAGGGACCTGGGTTCGATCCCTGGGACCTCCCGGTAAAATTAAAAAAATATATATAGAAGGCACATGGGCTGCCAGGCTCTGTGTGCTGGTGAGCCGCCAGGCCCCGGGAGCCATGCAGCAAGATGATGACCCAACAGGAGAGAGACGCAGGGGAGAGACAAGACGAGATGCTCCGAAAGCTCCGAAAACCAGGAACCAAGGTGGTGCAGATGGCAGAACACCTCTCTCTTACACGAATAGACACACAAAAAAACAGCAAATGGGGAAGGGGTGGTGTTTAAAATTGATAAAGTAAATAAATAAACCTTAAAAAAAAAATATGTCATCATCTTGTTGTGTGGCTCAGTAAAAAAAAAAAAAAAAAATAAAATAAATAAAATAAAAAGCAACAACAAAAAAGCTAAAAAAAACCTGGGGTAAACATAAAATTTCTCTCCTGTCTCCATTTTGTCCTAAAAAAAAAAACATATAATTTTGCCTTTGATTTCATGACACATCTTTTAAAAATGAAAAACAAGGTTTTAAGTAATTACCATCTTATAAAATTCATGCTTCTGGAGGTTGTACTGTATTTATCATGTGGCTTTTAGCACCCACATTTCCTTGCATCCAGCAGATTACAGTACTCAGAGAAATATTTACACCTTATTTTAAGAAATGTGAAATTAACTGTTCTCTTTCCCCTCTTGAACTCTCTTCCCTGTAGGTCAGACAAAGAATGGGTCATATACAGTTCATTTTATTTATTTTATTTCAAACTCTTTGCTAGAAGTAAAGATTGGTGGAACTGGATTTTGAAGAATGTGGTTATTTTCATTCTTAAATGGTTGCTTTCTTTGACCACTTTAATTATTTTGAGCATTAAATAAACAACAATATATTAAGATATTTTTAAGTTTTACTCAGAAGGATTAGTTGATAATGGCCTAAGACCAAAGGTATATTGGTGTAAAAAGATATAAGGTTTTAGGAGAATTGCCTGGATACCTGGAGAAAAAGAGTGTAGTTGAACAGGACTGGGAGGTGTGCTGACCTTTCCTCCTTCATAATTCTGCCATGGCAAAGAACAAACCTGAATTCTACATACTCAATAGTGAAAACCAAATACATTACCAGCTCTTTGTGTAGAGATAGCTATTTTGAAAACTTCTTTAGATAATTCAAGCACTTTAGTGTTGACAAAAGAACATTTAATATTTTACATATTTTGCAGAGTGCAGACTGCTCTGTCATAGTTAAGAGCACAGGTTCTAAAGTTTGACTGACTCACTTCAAATCTTGGGTCTGCCAATTATTGGCTCTGTAACTTTTGCCAATTTTCCTATTCACCATATGCCTTAATTTGTTATTTGTAAAATGAGGACAAGTAAAGATACTTATCTCACACAGAGCTACAGGCAAGGTTTTGTGAAATGCTACATATAAAGCATTTACAAGAGTGCCTGGCACACAGTTACTAAGTATCAGCTATTATTGCATCATTCCTTAAAACACTAGAAATGTGACATGTAAAGATATGCCTGTTGGAAAAAGATCATTGTTAGAAAGATCATTTTATGTTTTTCATGAAATAATCTATGCATTTACACAATTTTCCATGATATGTGGGTGAAAATATGGGTGCTGTGAAAACTAATTTTTTCTAAGGCTTTGGTTTGATATAATATAGTATAAAAAATACACCAAGCTTCCTGGAAAACCTTATTTCATAAATATGAGATATATTAATCTATGGCCCTTCAGGGATGAAAAGAATAAAAGGAATCTCTCAATTATAAACCACAGGTCTTAAAATTAATTAAATGTTGGGTAACTCTGTTAAGAAAGTCATATTTTTAAGGATACATATGAATTCTTGTATAACAGTTCTCTACCTAATTTTATAAATGCCCATACTTATAAAGAAAGCATGTATTAGGGGGAGATACAGAATATTGTCTGAAGGACATATATTTTTAAAAACATTTAAAATTAAATAGTTAATGATCCAAGTCTTATTGGTGTATTTAGTACTTTGCATTTCTGCTCTGGAAAGTTTAATGGATGCTTTTAATTATTGACAATTTATTTATTTTAAATGCATTTAGTCATCTGTTTCAAACCTTGCATTAATGTCTAATATCAATGCCACTACAGCTGATACATCTTTGTCTTAAAGCATATTAGAAGAAAATTTTCATAGCATTCATCTCAAATTTGTTTTAGCTAGGTTCTTTTATCCTACAAGTCAAAATGCTTATCAAAATGGAATTATTTTGGAGGAGGTTTCAGTCTTCCCTTTTCTATACTTCGCTGATTGGTGTCCAAATTAAGATATATACGATTTTAGGGTTTAGCATTAGTTTAAAGAAGAGAAAAAGAAGAAGAAAATGTATTCCCTCTTTTATATTATGGGAATTCAGGCTCTGGTCTTAATCATTCTTCAGTATCTATCACCCATGAATCCAATCTGAAATAAAAATACTAATTGCAATAAATTGATTGCAATTTGCCCAACTTTTGCATTTTTCTAATAATCTGTATAGGCCTAGTATGTTACCTTCCAAAGGTTAAATATTCTAAATTATATGAACCTAAAATTAATTAATTAACTAGCTAATTAAGTGTAAGTATTAGGACTTCCTGTTAAATTTGTTAGTTTATTTTTTTCTCTCTCATGTGAATAGTTCCAAATCAAAGGAGAAAAATCACATGGTCATTGTTATTGTTGCAGAAAAGGCATTTGACAAAATCAAGCATCCTTTTTTGATAGAAACACTTTAAAAGATAGAAATTGAAGGAAACTTCCTCAACATGATACAGGGCATATATGAAAAACCTCAGCTTATTTTGTACATCTAATGTATTTCTATGCACTAGAAATGAGCAATCTAAGGAAGATGCCAGGAAACAAATTTCGTTTATAATATCAACTAAAAGAATCAAATATCTAGTAGTAAATTTAACCAGGGATGTATAGGATCTGTACTCAGAAAACTACAAAACACTGTGAAAAGATATTAGAGAAGAACTAAATAAATGGAAGGGCATTCCATTGTTTATGGATTGCAAGACTAAATATCGTTAAGATGCCAATTTACCCAAATTGATTTACAGATTCAATGCAATCCTAATCAAAATTTCAACAGCCCACTTTGCAGAAATGGAAATTTATTTGGAGGAGAAATGGACCCCAAATAGTCAAAAATATCTTAAGAAGAATGATGTCTGTGGACTCACACTTCCTGACTTTAAAGCATTTTTCAAAGCTACAGTGGTCAAAGGTCAAATCAGCATAGTATTGGCATAAAGATAGATTTAGATCAATAGAATCAAATCAAGAGTTCAGAAGTAGACCCTCACTTGTATGATAAATTCATATCCTCCTCCTACCACCTGAGATGGCTCCTTCATCTGTTTGCTCATTGTTTTTGCTCATTGTCTGCTTGTTGTTTTTTCTTTAGGAGGCACTGGGAACCAAACCTGGGAACTCCCATGTAGGAGGTAGGCACTCAACTGCTTGAGCCGCATCCACTCCCCTCAATTCATTTTTGAGAAGTCTATCAAGCCCTCTCAACTGGGACAGAATGGTCTCTTTAACAAATGGTATTGGGAGAACTGGATATCCATATCCAAAAGTGTGAAAGAGGATCCCTACCTCACACCTTATATAAAAATTAACTCCAAATGGATTAAAGAGCTAAATATAAAAGCCAGGACCATAAGACTCCTAGAAGAAAATGTAGGGAAACATCTTCAAGATCTTGTGGTAAGAGGTGGTTTCTTAGGCTTTACATACAAAATATGAGCAGTGAAAGAAAAAAAAATAGATAAATTGGACCTTCTCAAAATTAAATGCTTTTTACTTCAAAGGACTTTGTCAAAAGGGTGAAAAGACAGCCTACTTAATAGGAGAAAATATTTAGAAATCACATAACTGATAAGCATTTAATATCCATGATTTATAGAGAAATCCTACAACCCAACAAAAAAAAAAGACAAATGACTCAATTAAAAAATGGGCAAAATATATAAATAGACATTTTTCCAAAAAGGAAATAAAAATGGCTAAAAAGCCCATGTAAAGATATTCATCATCACTAGCTATTAGAGAAATGCCAATCAGAACTACAATGAGATATCATTTCAAACCTATTAGAATAGCCACTATTAAAAAAAACCCAGAAAACTACAAGTGTTGGAGAGGTGTGAAAAAATAGGAATGCTTATTCACTGTTGGTGGGAGTGTAGAATGGTGCAGCTTCTGTAGAAGACTGCTTGGCAGTTCCTCAGGAAATTAAATATAGAGCTGCCATAAGATTTGACTACCCCACTCCTAGATATATACTCAGAAGAACTGAAAGTAGTGAGGTGAACAGACATTTGCACATCGATGTTCATAGCACTATTATTCACAGTTGCCAAAAGATGGAAATAACCCATATATACATCAACAGACAAATGGATAAACAAAATGGTGTATATGCATAGGGTGGAATATATTATTCAGTTGTAAGAAGAAATGAAGTCATAATGCACATGACAACATGGATGAACCTGGGAGATATTATGTTGAATGAAACAAGCCAGACACAAAAGGACAAATACTGTATGATCTCACCAATATGAACTTAATATAACGAGCTATATTAACATGGAGTTAATAGCTAGAAGATTGGTCACCAGAAGATAGAAAATAGAGAGCAGTGTATTAATATGTACCGAATTGGTACTAAGGCTGATTGTAAATTCTTGGAATTGGATAAAGGTGACAATAACACATTAGAGTGAATGTAATTAGCAGCACTTATATTGGCATATGATTGTGTCTAAAGGGAAAGTTTAGGGTTGCATATGTCACTAGAAGAAAAGCTAAAGAATGAAACATGGGATTGTGTAGCATTGTGAACTCTGTTCAGATGGTGAGTGTGTTTAGTAGTTCAAATTTAAGAATATTCTTCAATGAAGCAGAACAAGTGTATGTTAGTATTAAAATGTTAATATGCAACTAAGGCAAACTATGGAATATAGTGAATAGTAATATATTAATATTTTTCATTAATTTTAAAAAGAGAGAGAGAGGTATCATAAGTCGCAGAAACCAGACACAAGTACTCCATGTTGTTTGTCTCCATTTATATGAAATGTAAATATAAATTAATTTATAGAGATAGAATTAGGTTAGCAGATATGTATGGCAAGGACTGGATAGAGAGAATGAAAGGTAACTGCTAAGGGTGAAATGAAATGCTCTAATATTGATTGTGGTGATGAATGTAAAACTGATTATATCAAAATCCATTGAATATACATTTTGGATGGATTTTATGGTATATGAATAATCTTAGTAAAATTGCTTTTAAAAAGTTTATTTTTCTAAACAATTTCACCTGCAATCATTTTGTTGTATCAGACTCTGTGCTGTGGAATATTCCCCATGTATTGGAATACCATACTGATTTTCAAGGCATCACCTTAGAAGGTGGTGAACCAGTTCCATTATCTAGGAGCCATCCATCAGTAGAAATGACACAAATAATAGGAACACAGAAACATTGAGATATATTTGAGAAAATTTAATATTTATGCTTTTATGCATTCATTTCTGAAAGAAAAAATGATATGTAAATATTTGTTTTAAGTATGATTTTTACAAAATATGGAAGGACAATAATGGGTATTTATTGAGACTCTGAAGGTTGTAGAGAAGATCACTAATTGATATCATTGAGGTGTTTTCTTTCATGAAGGCATGTAGAATTTGCTAGAATAGTGTATATTTCTAATGTGGGTTCTCACTTTTACTTATAGATAAGGATGTGATTATTATTCTGTATGTATCATACATAATTCAGCATTTAACATCTAGTGAACCATTATTCCCTGCCACTGCCACCATGCCAGCCCCTTCCCTACCCAGGTAACTACCAAACACCACTTAGATGAGAAGACCTAATGTCTAATTTGGTAGTAGTAATAATAGCATCAGAATAAACAAAAGAAGTAGAACAATGTTAAGATGATTCATTTGAGTTATACATGATTTAAAAATTCATGATTAGATAAATGGTCTCAGATCGGTTGTGCATTTTACTTTGCCTTTTCTATATGCCTTTTCTTTTTCATTTTTGAAAAAATTTATATCTCTACCCATAAGGGAAATAAAATCCAAATAAAAAGCATTGAAGTAACTCCTAACATTTTTTCCAAAAGATATATAGTACATGTTCACATCTTAGAGTGGCCTGATTTTTGAAGGTTTTGGTGAGAATTTTATCTTATTCTTTAGATGATATTACTTATCAAAAGGAAACCTCCAGTGCCAAGAGACATAGACAGTAGTTTGAACCAATTCCAAAGATGTCTTGCAATAGGAGAAACCATAGAAGAACAGCTATTTGCAATATTTCATGAGAACTAAATGCTTGTGGTCCCATAGAAGAGAAATCATAATCCAAGATTAATTTTTTATATAGTGGCATTGGTTGCCCAATAGTCATAACTAATTCATTATTTTTAAAAGGTTATGTAAATTTCCTTTAAATAATTTTTAGGTTTAAATTATAAAAATTTTACGTGAGAAAATTTTATTTTATGTTGAGCTATGTGGCATATTTACTACTTGCTCTATGTTCAAACAGCCCATTTGTTTCCTTCTGGCCTCAGAAATTCACCCCACAGAGCCACTGAAAAACCTCCTCATTGATTTCTTTTCCTACTGACACAATCATTTTTTTTCATGAAGAAGAAAATTATTTGAAAAAATTACTATTTCATTGTAATTAATTATTGTATGGCAACTCCATCACCAGGGCACAGATTAAAAATAATGCATATAAACAAAGTTTCCTTTCTGAAAGTTAATATCTGACAATTACAGGTGTTGCTTTTGTTACTACATTTAATAACCTGTAAAATATTTACGTTATTTAAGAAACAGCATTGTCTATGTATGCAATTCTGATTCATATTCCTTTCCCTCTCCAAAGTCCCTAGTATAGTGACTAGCATTTGCTGAGGACATAATTGTTTGTAGGAAAGAAAGGAAAGGAAATTAAAAAACAAAGGGAAAAGAGAAAAGGGAGGAAGCCTAGATAAAAGGAGAGACAGAAAGATGGAGAGAAACTATACAAACATTTCTTAAATGTATGGAGTTTTTTTGAGGAAAGTAATACCAAACACATTGTTAGGAAGCCAAATGCCATTTTATTTCAGGAATCTGTATTGCTTATACACAAAGGATTTTAAAAATAAACCAATACCATGGCTACTTATTTTAACACATTTGAATACTTGTAATTATCTTAGGATTCAAAGGTAAGTTTTTCAGTTTTTATCTAACATACAGTTTAACAAAGTGAGGACCAGAGATAAAGTTCCCAATATAAATGTTATTGTCATTAAAAGTCCCTCTCTTCAAAAATTCAGAAAAGAAAATAATTTAGGTAAACATTTGACAGAGATTATCCAAGTTGTTGATATTATACTTTTTCCCAAGTGGAATGCTTCTGAGATTTTGTGTGAATGTATTTACCCAGCAACTCTCCTGCCTTTATTATGTTTTTTTATAATCTAAGAATATGTGATTATTATTATATTTACACAAGAGTCTCTTTTTTCATTTTGTTTTTACTGCTTTTTGTTGTGTATATCCAATGATGGCTATTATTGGATACTAATAATCCAGTTCCAGGGTCTCAGAGCTTAACTCTCAGGATTAAGCCTATATTACAAGACTTTCCATTTTGTCCTAGAGTATTCTTGCCCAGGAAGATAGAGCTATAAACTAGCAAAGAAATTCATTATTTGCTTCCAGAACTTCAGAAAAACCCATTTATCTAAATAGTTGTGTGTTCAACCAACCCCCTTCTCAGGACAATAAATCATGCAACTGGTCACTTGCTTATCAAAGTGCTTACTCACCAAGGCTCACTCCTTGCTTCCCTCTGTCCTCCAATCATAAACAGTTATATCATGAACTTTGTCCATACACTAGTTTGAAAGATCTGCCTTAAACCATTGGCATGGAGACCTGCAATCCTTAAACAGATCAGTCTTAAACTCCCCTTCTAAGACACTGCTACGCCTGAGTCAAGGTACTGTTTTCCCTCTGCATTAAGTGAAAAAACTAGCCTTTGCTTGAGCAACATATTATTCTGGTAGTCTCTTTGGAGAGATGACAATAGACACTACTTTTATTATTTATTATCAGAAAGGTATTGAACTCTAGTGTGAGTTCCCAGGGAAACATCCTCAGAATCTACTTTGCCTTATGAACAGTATTTAGTCTTTACCAATGGAGAGTATATCCTAATGTAAAGTGGGGTATCAGTCTTCCAATAATAAAATAATAGCTGAAGAGAATATGAGACAAATGTTTCCAATGTATCTACACTAGTTAATATTCTCCTAATTCAGTTTCAAGTATAATTATTAAAATTTTAAATGCCAATTTCCTTTTATAAATCTGAAGTATCATAAGATTTGTGTTACGTACTGAGAGAATGTTTAAAATAATTTTCTTTCTTTTCACTAAAGGTTGTTAAATGAACTAATTCCTAAATCTGTGTCATGTAGTTGTTTATAGACTTTAAATTACAAGGCAACTTTCTTTTCACCAAAATCTATTACTCTTATGCCTCTTGTTTTATAGACCCTTGTTTTTGTTTCAGGTGTTTCAGGACACAATACTTTCTTCTTGAACACGTTTAAATGGCTTTTTAAATTTTAAGGATCAAAGAGGGGAACCGTTATTAAATGTTACAAAATATGAGGTGCAATTTAAGAACTTGGGACTTTTAGAAGACCTGAAGTTCAGCAATATTTTTTCAAACAGTAATTTTACAGTGTCTATAAAACTCACTATAATTGAATGTGATTTGCAATGTGAGCTGCTTATGATTTTGTGAATTTTTCCCCAGACAAATAGTTTTGATTTTGAGCTGAGGTTAAAGGAATATCCCACCCTGTAATTGATTTTGCATTTCTAAAGAAGACAGGTAATGAATGCTTCTTTCCTAAATAAAATTTAATTAGAGATATGTTACTTTTCAAGCTAAATCTAAATGTTAATTTATGTAGAAAAACATACCTTTTTATATAATGTTTTGAAAATTGAGATTTAAAAAAAATCACATTATTAAAACGATATTTATAATGTCACAGAACAAATGTGTTTGATCCTGCAAAATTTTCCCCTTTCATAAAGCTCTAGTTATTTACTGAGGAAACTGAATTATATTCAAGGTTGTTGAACTTCATATATTCTCTTCACATATTAAAAATTGGCTAAATCCTTTTTCCAAAATTATGTTTCTAATAAATACAATCATTACCCAAATTACTCACAGAACACTTTAGATTAATATCTCAATAATTCTTTGTTTCTGAATTCAGTAGCCATCTAAAAAGTAGACAATTCTTCTTTTCAATTCACTATAAAATAAAGATCTTCACTGAAGTACTGAAATTACCTACCAAAAGATAATCACATCAATTACAGCTGGTATTTTATAGTCTTTGTAATGTCAGCATTTTTTTCAAAATACTTTTTTTCTTAACAGGAACCTTCACTTGCACTGGTTTTCAAATTGTGTAGAATAAATTGAACAAGTTAAAAAAGAAAATAAAAAGCAGCATTGGTTTAAATAAGAAGCAAAATGTAAAACCTGGGAAAGCAATGACTGTTACAACCATAGAGGTGACATGGAGGATTGAAACAGTGCCTTGCTTTTAGCGGTAATAAGCATATTGTGTGCCATATTTCATACTAAGTTCAGAGATATACTTTTCTTTTAAATTGTCATATCAAATAAGTAAATTGAACATAAGAAATAATTTATATTATTCAAGCTAAAATTAGCAATGGAATAGCAGTGTGATATTGCTTAGGATGGCATGCAGCTAATGGAAAATATGGTAATGGATGTATCTTGAGTGTCACTCCTAGTCTAAATTCAGTTTACTAAATAATCACAATAAGAATTCCCTTCTGGTTTCCCACTGCTGGCTTCTGATTATTATGCTTTAATTCTGAATTGTTTCAGAATCATTGCTTCTATTTATAAAAATCTCAAATGTCATATTTACATGTGACCTAGAAGAGGATCAGAATTTATCTCTCCAAGAGAAAGATAATTATCTATGATACATTTTCAGCCTTTTCTTGGTGAGTTGTTCATCTAATGTTCACTTCTTTAGGGAGGATATGCAGAGCAGAAAGGCAAGGGAGGCAAAAGAGGTATAGTGGTCAGTGTAAATTGCTTCTGTGGAGGGGGAAAGGGACAAGTCTTTATAGGAGCTCATTCAGAATTAACGAAGTAAGGAATATGTGGAAACATTTGGGTCTCCTAATTTGTTTTTCTTACCAGAGTATCATGTTATCTTTCTTAATGATGTGAAAATAGAAATTAAACCATTGCTCTTTCTGTTATAATCTATAATATGTTGGTAAATTTAAACTTTAGGAAGAATAGTTATTCATATGTATTGATTGGTATAATTTCCTAAGAGATAAAAGTAAAGAGGAGCTGGTTATAGGCTTTGTTTTTAAAATAGCATAAACCTTTAAATTGTGATTATAAATCAACTACTGGTATCCAATTTGGAGATAAAAACTGTTCCCTTAAAAAATGGATGGTAATTTTTGCCTCTGCTGGTTTACCTTTATTTTTGAATTTTGTAACTTAAATATATCATCTTATCTTCATGTATGTCCATTTCAGTATCCTTTTATAAGGACAGGGTCTATAATTTATTGGGTATCCATTTATGTGCCATATACTGTAGAGTCTTTACCTTATTTATTATTTCCAGCAATCTGTTTGGGTAGATAATATTAATCCCATTTTACAGGCAAGGACATTGAAGCTCAGAGAATTTAAGTAAACCATCCCTAAATACAGCTAATCCATGGTGGAGTCAGAATTTGAACCTGGGTCTACTTAGTTCTAACAACTGTTTCCAATATACCAGACCTTCTCCCAGGAATTTTATCTGTTAGATACTTGTTTACCTTTGTCTTGATTCTATATCTTTTGTTCTGTACTTTCATAACCAGCCTTTGAAACCATTAAGATCCTAGAATTTATTTTCTAAGAGGACTATATTTTTTCATTATGTACTCATTAGAAAATAACTAAATAACACTTTTAGATCTTATGTGACTCTTGTTTAGATATTTTTGTTTTTAAATTTATGTTTATATTTTCTATTTTAAATTTTTATTTTGGCTTATATTATTAATTTTTATATATTTGTATACTGTATCTTCTATTTTATTATACTTTATTATATTTAAAATTTTTTAGGCAACATAGACCCATCAGCTTCATGTATGAATATTAACAGAACACCTCCTATGTAACAGTAATGTGCTAGGTGCCAGGATTACAGAGTAACTATTGGCTAGGCCCTCCCAAATCTCCCAGGTCCAGGAGCGAAGATAACAATGTAGATAGTAATCATGGCGCCTTAGGATGGGACCTATTACAGAGGTCCTGATCAAAGAAGAGGGAGCCTGCCTGGGCTTGACTATTCAGGCCTCAGGGAGGAGACATTGAGCCAAGCCTCCGAAGATATACAGAGCAAGAAGCAGCACAAAATTCAACCATTCAGTCAATTAATTTATCAGGCATCTTTTATGTGCCAAACACATTTTAGTTTTGGGGATAGAATAGCGCAATAGCTACTGCAAGCTTTCAGATCAGTGAAAGTTAACTATGATTTTGCATAGGCAAAGGAATAGAGCAATAAAAAATAGCAATAAAAATAGGGTGTTTTTTTTTTTTTTAACTTACAAGTAAACTGACATTCCTGGAGTACCAAATGAAAGCTTGGGAATGCTCAAAAGGTCTAGAAAGTTTGGTGTAGGTTAGGACATGATATACTTGCGGTCTGGGATAAGGTGTTTGTGGCCTTAATCCTGAAGAAAGTGAGAAAACTTTTGATAATTTTAACAGACAAGGTCTCTGTCTCTGGTAATTTAAAAGCATCAGTTCATCCTCATGGCTTGGGTCAAGGCCCCTATATAGTTAACTGCAAAACTTCTGGACTGCTTGCTTGGCCACTAACGCCATAGTTCTATTCCTGTGGCCTTCAGGCTGCCTGACTTGGTACTTTGAATATTGAGAGCTGCCTCCAGCTCTCCTCCATGCTCAAGTTCCTTATCTTGGCTTCCTGACTTTGGCAGCTTTGCTCAGCTCCCCACAGCATACCCCCCTGCTTCAAGCGGTTTTTGCAAAGCAAACTAAACAACCCTCCCTCTAGGTTTCATACTGTGAAACCCAACTGACTGAGTTCTTCCCTTCAGATTAATAGGAAAAAACATGACCTATTAGCTAGAGGTCTTGGCTCTCAGGGCCCTCTGCTCTTTACCTGTGCTGGGAAAATGGATGAGTGTCATCTATTTCTTGTGATCTGTGCTAGGCACCATGGCATTATTGACTAAGAACACAAAACCATTCACAACTCAGCAAAGATGAGTACAGAAAATGAATTTGTATTTGCACATACACTGGGCAGAAGAAGGGCTTGAACTGATGCTGCTCTGACATTTTTGGAGAGTCAAGGGAGATTCCAGAGGAAAATGGGTGGGTGGTGATAACCTCTTCCCCTCATCCAGGTTAGGGTCTTTCTAGGTTGACATTATTTCTAGAGGAGGGATTTTTGTGATATGACTTAGGTTCAGAAAAGGAGATTCCATTTAAGTAATGCTCAGAGATAAGCTTGCAGGAAATGAAACCTAGCAATACAAGATGTTCTTTTAGATTCTTCTTTTTGTTCTTTAAGATATTCTTGCCTGGGGCCAGACCACCTTTTCCTATGTCCACTTCTCCTCTAGCAGTAAAAAAAGCACAAGGCAGAGAGGTTGTGATTGAAGAGCAGGTGGGGACTTTGGGTTTCAAAGAAGAGTCAAAGTGGTATGTAGTGGTTCTGGGGGGTGGGGGCAAGGAGAGGGCACAAGGAAGAATGTCCAGGAGGAACTTTGCCTTCTGAGGCAGTGAGGCTGTGGGTCTCAGAGAGGTGCATGTATGGGGTGCCTTCCTGATGTTGGATTGGGTGACCTAGGTCCCAGTTTGCCTAGCTCAGTCCTATTTATACATGCTGTTCTCGTGTGATCAGTAGCACATCTATCATTTTCAAAAGTGTCCCAATTAGCTCATAAATTATAAGGTCACCTTAGTGTTAAGGGATAAGTAGAAAAAAGCTCCATGTGGAATTGATGATTGCCTGCCACTGAAGGGAGAATTTTTCTCAATCATTAGTTGCTCTACCTATACATATAAGTGGCATGAGCTAGAGTTTCTCAGGGTGTCCATTGCCTAACTAATTAGTGGTCTCCATTTTACAAACAACTAGATTGTGTGGATGTGGCATTTGGGAATGGTACTGGGAATAAATCTGACAGCCTTAGGGGTAGGGACCATGTATTTATTTTGTCTTTGTGTCACTAGAGCCTAGCAGTGTATGCCAGGAAAACATCTAATACTTGTGGGAAATACCTTGATCCACTTGGGCCATCCAGAGACCATAGCTGTGCCCCCAAATGCTACCCTTGCCATTGAACTTGTCTCATTGTTCAGTAGCTGGAGTGGAGGCATACATATAGTAGGCGCAAGTGCAGGAGCAACTGAGGAAGGCAGGTGAGGTTGGTGGCAAGGAAAACGCTTATTCAACAAATCAGAGAGGGTAAGGTTCTTCTACTCCCTGAACAAATTTATCTCTGTTTAAGGTTACAGAATCACAGGGGATGAATCTCTGGGAACACCAAGGTTTAAGGTGCAGGTGAAAGCAGATGGGTCCATGAAACTCTCCGAGATCAAGCAATGCAAGAGCAAGGAGAACTTCTGGGGATCTATTTTTGCCTTAGAGATGATTTTGCCTCATATTATGCTATACTTTGATGCTCTAAGAAGCATCAGAGGTGATGTGGAAAGGGTGAAAGGGCTGAAAAGGCTCAGAACCAAGACTGGGCTATGTGGGCATTGCTCCCAGCAAAGGCTTTGCAATGACAAAATGGGTTGTCAAACTATAGTCAAGTTAGACCCATCAGAAGAGATTTGCTTATCAGTTTTTCTTCTCTACAAATACTCTCAAATCCTAAAACTTGTTTTCCATTTTGTAGACCAGCAACATCAGCATCATGGAGGAACTTCTGAGAAATGCATGTTCTTGGGTCCTACTCCAGACCTGCTGAATCAGAAATTTGGGGGTTGTGGCCCAGCAATCTGTGTTTTAACAGATTTTCCAGGGGATTCTGATGCCTGCTCATATTTGAAAAACTACATTCTTAGATGACAAATTAAATGATATGAAGTTGTGGTGGTTTGAAACTGTATGTACCCCAGAAAATCATGTTCTTAAATTCAGTCTATTTCTGTGGATGTGAACCCATTTTAAGTTGGACCTTTTTATAAGGCTACTTCAGTTAAGGTGTGGCCTACTTCAGTCAGGATGGGTCTTCATCCTGTTACTGGAGTATTTTGTAAGAGAATGAAATTCAGACAATGAAGAAAGCTACAGGAAGCAAAAAGCAACATCAACAGAAATCAAGAGAACCAAGAGAAGGGAGAAACTGCTGCCATGTGTGCTGTCATGTGACAAATTGAGGACCAAGGATCACCAGCAACCAGCCCCAGAATGCCACAGTCTTCATGGACAAAGCCTTGAAGACACCCTGACTTGGACTTTCTTTTAACCTCAGAACCATAAGCAAATAAATTCCCATTGTTTAACTGAATCATTTCATGGTATTTGCTTTAACAGCCTAGGAAACTAAAACATAAGTACACTTTGTTACTGGTATTTTTTGATAATTGATTAAGAAAAAAGAATGCAAGAAGAACTCAGGAAGTGGATGTGGCTCAAGTGGTTGGGCTCCCATTTACCATATGGGAGACCCTAGGTTCGATTCCTGGGGCCTCCTGGTGAAGGCAAGCCAGCCTGCGCGGTGCAGTGAGCTGATGGCCTGCCGCAGCGCATGAGCTAGCACAGCAAGATGATGCAACAAGACACAGAAAAATGTGCAGCAAATGGACACAGTGAGCACAAGCAGCAGATAAATAAATAAATAAATAAATAAATAAATAAATAAATAAATAAATAAAAGAAATCTTAAAAAGAACTCATTTCAGGTCTAGAGCTGTTGTTGGAACTGATTGTCATGTATAGAAAACTCCAGCAGAGCAGCTTTTGAAAAAGGGATTGATAACAACCAACTTTAAGCATCAGTGATTAGCCTTAAGTAGCCAAGTCTGTTCCCCCTGGAACCGTAATTTACTCTGAGCCTAAGGAAAAATTGCAGCTGCTTAGCATGTAGATTGGTTGTAGCGCAAACATCTTTCAATCACAGTTTCTGTAACTTCTTCTTTAGTATAAATACAAAATTGAGAGGAAGGACAAGGATTCAGGTCAATAAACTGTCCTGAATTCCTACTAAGTGTCTGGCACTTTCCATACTTTATTTAATAGGTGAGTTAATTGACCTCCAGATTAGTGCAGTAATGAGTCCCAGCTGAACAAGCACAGAAGCCAACCTTTGTCTAACTTCAAAGCACATGCCAATTATTGGGGGATATAATAGGGTTAAAACCCTCTCAGCCCCACAAATGAATAATAACTCCATGTAACACCATCTGGACCGTTAGTCAAACAACTGAAACTCAAATATATCCCAACTCCTTTGTCTGACTTAAATATAATAAAATGATAAAAAGAAAAAAAATCACCTAACAATTATTGAGTGCTTCCAGGCACTGTGCTAAATATTAGACACATAAATAAAACTTTAAAGACTGATACTATCACTCCCTTAGCCCCAGTTTTACTACTGATGATACTGAAGCAATACATGGAAAAAAAAACTTATCCATAATCATCCAGCAAAACTACTGAGGGAGCTGGGCCTCGAACCTGGGCACCCTGCCTCCTGAATCCAAACAATATTTGCAATGTCTTCTCCCGGAACTCTTTTTCCATACTCACATAACCTCCTGGCATTGCACCAACTTTCCTCAAGCAACCGTGCCAAGACTCCCGGAAGGTATAATTCTTTAGGGCTTGTTTTTTCCCAGAGAATCCAGGGGACATACCCAAGATATGCTTCTCTTCTGCTGTACTCTACATTAACTAGAAATTCTTTCTTTTCTGATTCAGATACCACAAAACTAATATCACAATGTGCTGCTTGCTGCCTTGTGACCTTCAGATGCAAAAAACTTTCCCTCTTTATCACAGCTTTCTCTCTGTAATGGGCTGTGATGCACCTAATGGAGCCTCCCTTTGGGCCTGGCATCATTCACACATGAGTCTTGTTCACTCCTACCTTTCCCTCCTTTCAGGATAAACTTCTTTTTCTGGAGGGGGATTAATGCTTCTCCTCATTAATGAATGACTGAATGATTTAGCCTAGGAACTGCAATCTGATGGCAAACAACCAATCCTTTCTCCTTTCATGTCTTTTAAAAAATATTTAAATGGGAAAAAAAAGCAGTTTATAAATAATATGTAAAGTATGAGCTCACTTGTATAAAATACACAGCCCACACTTGTGAAAAAAATATACACACACACAGGATGGAAATACTCCTAGAAGTCTTGCCCCTAGACCCATGCAAATAGGGTCCTGCCCCAGCTCCAGCTTTCGTGGAACCTCATGCTTTGGAGTCCTTCACTGAAACTTTCTAAAAGTTCTTCCATGTGTATGGGACAGACTGGTAACAGTGCCCAATCCCAGCCAAAATTCACAGGGTCCCAGGCCTTGTTTATCCCCTTCAAGACACTCTGATCCTTTATGCCAAAAAGCTCTAGGTTTCATGTTTGTATGATCATTCTTGGGCTCCAGGCCCCTTTCATACTTTAACATCTAGTGAGAAAAGGCTTCTGAAGGTCCCACCTTCCTAGGCATCTACATGGAGACAAGTCTGTGTCAGCAGATTTCACCTTGGGGAGAAAGCACATGGATTTCCTTTATTATTTCAGAGAGGTCTAATCTTACTTTTTAAGCATGGAAGTCCTTCTATCATGATTTATCTCAATCTTACACCAACAGATACAAAAATCTTTGAGGAGGAAAAGGAGGCAAGTGTACTTGGTGGCACTGATGATAAGAGCTGTGATTGGATGGGTCTAACCATAGCTCTGGGAGATTTGGGGAATACTGGCTGTCAGAACAAATACTCAAATCTACAGCAGGGGTGCTTGAAGCCATGAAATTAGCAATAGTGTTTTTAGGAGGAATATCATTGTGATATTGGAAGTAATGGAAAAGAGAGTGTAGAACAGAAATTAAGGCATGGTTATAAATTGTTGTGACTAGTTAAAAAATTGCCTGTGATTACTTGGTTCAACAGTGTTTTGAATAAATGTGTTCTTTGTTCATAAACATCTTTTTTTTAGTTTTTAATTATTCATGAAAAGTATTTCTGTCACTTGAAATTCAGGAGGAATATCTATTGGTTGGGTGATTTAATGTTGGTTAGCATGAAGATATTGTAACCTGAGGCAAATCAATAGCTAAGTATATTCATGTTGGTAGAATGCTGGAATGTGTGTGTGTACACTTTTGATTTCAGTCTTAATAGGTGTCAGTTTTTACCATATACTATATGAATAAATGATGTGGTACAGTGGCATACAGCATCATAACTTCAAATATTATCATCCTGAAATACATATCATTCAAAATTAATTGGCTTTGGTAAATTTTTAATTACGTCCACAAAGACGTATGGTCTTTAAGATTATAGGATCAAAGGATGCACAGAGATCCGTGGGAGTTTAAACAGATTATGATAGTAAGTTGCACAATAGCATGGGGTTTTTATCTCATTAAAATTAAAATTAAGTTGGTCATAAAATAAAATTTATATATGATTAAAATAATAACCTGTAATTTTAGCAAAGTAAACAAAATTAATTCCTTGATTTAAAAAATATATATTTTAAATTTTAATTTGCAAAAAACCTACATTTAAAGATTGTAAACTGCTTCAACAAATCAAATCAGGTTATAGTTCATGATTCCTGACCACAGGATCTGTGGCCTAAAGCTCCAAGGCTGGTTCCTGTTCACAACTGTACCTGATCAGCAATGTCAGGACTTGAAAAATTTGAGTTTTGAGATTGCCCAGGGCTCTGCCACAATTCAGATGGATACTTCCTCAGCCCACAACTTACTCTTTCATCGCATAGAATAAAGGTTACCAGACTTGGGGTGTGTGTCCTATCAAAGGTACCAAATGTAGCTGCTTTACATCTAAAAAGGCTTAGGATCAAATATGAAATCTCATTTCTGGGAATGTTTGTATATAACTAATTGTACAGTTGTATCTTTGTTTTACTGTAGGTCCCATTGCTGTAAACAAATGTGGCCTCCGAGACACCCACTGTCACCTAAAAATTAATTCACATTAAATATAATTTCAAGGTATTGTTATGCACATGATAATAAACATAAGCACTACTTATCCAATAATCCAGCCACCAGTGATCAATCTATCTTCAAACAGATGGTGTAGTGACAAATTAGACAAAATGTAGGAATCATGTCAAGATCCTGGGAAATTCAAACAGATGTTTACAGTACAATGATTGTGATCGCATTCCACTTAAACATTCACAGAGTGCTGGTGCCTTCTGCTGCAAAGGGATATTTATTTTGTGAAAGGAGTTTAATGTCTACATGGGTGTAATCAACAGTTCCCTCAACATTAGAAACACTCACTTCTTGCCAATTTAAGCATCTCGCATACTATAAATTCTCACATACTATTAATGTGTGCATATATAGGAGGGAGATGTAGAACATATTCACAGCTCAGTCCTGCTCAAAGGTGCCAACTATTTTGGACTTCAAAATTCCTTAATTGAATTTCCTGTTAGCCTAATGAGAAGGTAAATTTGTGTGTGTATGTACGTGCATGATGTGTGTGGATGTGTGTGCATATGTATGTATTTGTATGTGTATTGAACCTGAAAAAAACAAAAGTGATGTGGTTCCAATGTTTGTCTTGTATATTAATTTCTTCATACTGCCAGAACAAATTAGCACACACTGGATTGTTTAAAGCAACAGAAATTTATTCTCTCACAGTTGTGGAGGCCTGATTTCATAATTAAGGTATCATGAAAGCCATACTCCCTTCTGAGGCTCTAGGGGAGGATCTGATCATTCCCTCTTCCAGCTTCCGGTGGCTGCTGGCACTTCTTGGCTTGTGGCTACATCACTCCAATCTCTGCCTCCTCCTCTTCTCTCCTGTGTGTCTATCTCAAAACTCCCCCTGCCTCTCTCTTATAAAGATACATGTGATTGCCTTTTGTGCCCATCTGATTAATCTAGGCAAAGCTTCTGCTTTCAAGATTCTGAATTTAATCACATCCTTTGCCATATAAGGCAATAGTCACTGTTTTGCCATATAAGATAACATTTAGATGTTCTGGGATTTAGGACATGGCCATAGCTTTTGGGGGGCTATATTTGGCCCACTACATCATGTAAATTAAATTATTCCGATGGAAAGAAAATACTTTTTCTCATCCTATAATTACGGACCTTATCACATTAAAATACTTTCCACATAGCCATTTTTTACATCCGTTATTTATTTTACATTCAGTGTGCTTCCTAAACTCATACCATGGATTTTGCCTTTCAGTTTTAAATCTTTTCTCTGTTTTCTCTCATTCTAGAAAGAACTATTCTTAATTCTAAGTTAGCAAGTGGGCACCACCAGACGAGGATAGCTGCATGTGTTCTGAATTGCCAGGCAGGACGGTCCTGCACAGGAGTTAAGGCAGCAGCAGTCACGTAAAAATATAGCAGCTGGCAGTTCAAAATCTGACTTTTAAAAAGAGAGAGAGAGAGATTCAGAGAAAGAATTCCCTAGGGGAAAGAAAATGTTTAAAGGTACTGGGCTATTCTGAGAATGAATGGCACTGTATCCCTTGAAACTGCTTCCACAGATTGCTTCCTTCTCAACTCTTCACATATTCATTTGGCAGTATTTGTGTCACAATACTGTTTCATTCCTCATTGGCGTTTTCTGGGGCTGTTAGATCAGTCACTGCTACTCCTTCCCATTGCAAACTGGAAGCAGAAATTTTCTTTCATTTATGACTATGTTTCAAAACAGTGGTTGGTATTTCAACTTGTCCAATAGGTCTATCTTTTCTTTGTAGCCATGATACATGGGGAGCCAGAAGCACATTCCATGCTTTGAGGACCTCCTAAAGGTAATCAGACTTACAAAATGCTTTACTCCACATGTCAAAACCCCATATCAGAGGAGCGGAAGGGGGACACAATTGGAAAAGGACTATCAATAGAGCCTAAGCACAGTGTCACACTTCATACCACATGAGACAAAAGGAATTCATGTACAGCACACACAAAAATCACATTCTTGAATGCCTATGAGGATGTGCAAATTAAACAGGCCTAAATTCCCACATCTTGAAACAATCTCTTGGCCCCACCTCCTTCCTTAGCATCTTTCCTTTATGTCTCATTTCATTTGCTGAGAAATTTCTAGGATAAGTTGTTTACCCACGCTGATGACATTTCCTGTTTATGCACTCTTTATATAACTTCTAGCAATCTGGTTCTCATCCCAGTTTCCACTGGAATTGTTGCATCATACATGCATTTGTTCATTGAACAAACATCTTGTGCCAGACACTATGCTAAGTGCTGACACACAGTGATAGCAAAGCAGAGATGATCTCCACACTCATGCAGCTTACAATCTAATGTAGCTGTAACGTTTCAGTTTTAAATACTGAGAAACCCAAAGAGATTTTATTTATGTGGATTTTATCTTTTGTTATATAAAGAATTAGAAATTAAAACACATATTTAATTTTTAAATTTATTAATATATTTAAAACTAACAATAATAAACCCACTAGAAATTAACATAAAATATATTTTCAAAAAAAAAAAAAACATGCATATTCCAAACACAATTTATTGGAAGAGTGACATTATTTTACAATTCATGTCTGCTTCTGCATTCAATCTGTTGTGATATTGCATGTAATGAAGCCTCAGGAAATAAGAAAACTCAATAAACTTATATTTGTAAACCAACAAAGTATCTGCCTTGCATACTCTAGTACAGTTCACAATAAACACATGAGAGTGAGAGTAACTTCTTAGGACCATTATGAAAATAGATTTGATCTCACAGACCCTGTTAAAGGGTCTTGGTGTTAATTGACCACAGTTTGAGAACTATTATTCTGGAAAAAAAAACAGTAATTAAATAAATAGCCACTCAAATTACTATACAAAGACAAATAGAAAGAATAGATCATCGAGTAAAGCTGCCCTCTAGCAATGCAATATTTGTTTTGTAAAAGGAGCATTAATATCTACATGGCATTATAAAAGTGTAGGAACAGTGTGGCTGGAACACCATGACTGTGGCAGGGAGAACATCTCAAAATGAGGCTGGGAAGGCCAACAAGGCTCAGCAACTGCAGGGACTTGTGGGTTTTATTCTAAGCTCAAAGGGAAGACATTGAAGGGTTTTATGCATGGAGTCACTTGATAGACAACAAGATCCCTTTGACTCTTTGGTGGAGAACGGATTGGTGGTCAGGAGTGCAAATAGGAGGCAATTTAGAGAAGAATATGGATTCAATTAAAGTAACTGTAACAGAAATGGGATAAAGCATTTAAAAATAAATTCTGGAAGTAGAATCCTTATGAATGATGGATTGAGTATGTTGAGGTTGACCCTAGATGGCATTAATAACTGAATAGATAGAGGTGCTTTTTAAAATAAGATATAAATGAGGAGTGTGGTAACAACTCGATGAGGAAATCAAGAGTTCTATTTTGAGTAATGTAAAGTTTGATATTTATGTGAGAAATTTAAGAGGAGATGTCAAATAGAGAGCTAGGGTCTGGAGATAAAAAACTAAGGGTCCATACTGGAGAGAGAAAATATCCTGCTTAGAAAATCCACAATTTATTTATTATTGTGCATTTCTGTGTATTCTCTTGAAGGCCCAGCAATTTTTGAATTAACAATATAAAAAATGATGTACATATTTAATAAATTAGTGTATATGTAGTCTATTAAATTTACTTTTTAGCAAGGCAATAATTATGTTGTTTAAATAAAACTTTAGTATGCTTTGTGTTCTATTGTTAGTAATATGAAATAAGACCATCTTTCTTATGCCTTTGTTGTTCTTAATAGTTTTCTTAAATTCGATTTGAAGAAATTTGATCAGCTGATATAGCAACTGGAATTCAGAAATGAACCATGAATTTTTCATAACATGTTAAATTATTAATACAGAAAATATTACAAAACATATATATTACTGTCACTTATAACATGATTTTTACCATCTCCTAATTCAGAATCTAGTTCCATATATTTTTCTTAATTTCTTCTTTTTTCATTGTTCCAATGCTTGGATATTATACAGAAAACCAAAAATAGTGGTTTATTGGGTTCAAATAATAGCTCATTGGGTTCATATATCTCTTCAATCAATCAAAATTGTGCCATATTAATAATGGTTAGAAAATTGTCTTATAGAAGGTATTGGACTTATTTGTATATGAACTTTTTAAAAGTAAAATCATGCAAATGTTTTCATTTTCTGGTTCTACTTTCCATACATATATATTTGGAAAACTGATTTTGTTGTCTATTTCACAGGTATTTTCTTTCAACTTAGAAAATATCATCAATAATTTAAAAATTCTTAATAAAAGAAAAATAATCACCCTTACATCTTTCCTTTAGTTTTTTTTTTAACACTGTTCAAAGCATGCAACATCTCCTACCCCCAAACACTAGCATGTTAACATAAATTCAACACATTTAAATTTCTCCCAAAGACTCTGATTTGTTCTCTATGTGAGGATCTTCTGTTATTTAACCTTCTAGTGTATTGCATAATTTGCCTACTTTATATCTAATAACTCTAGTAGCATTTGGTCAACATGCCCATCTTATAAGGTTAAATTTAGTATGTGTTTTAACAAAATATCCCACCTTTCATTAGGTACTGAAAATTGTTCTGAAGTATTTCATCTTTTTGGCACATTTGAGGCCTTGCCTTCTAGTAAAGAATTCAAAGTATATACCAGACATGGCAAAAAAAAAAATCTTTAGGGATTATCAGCCCAAATACAGTTTTTACACTGTTTTTCTTTAAAAAAAAAAAAACCACCTACCTTGGTGCTATTATCAAAAGCATGTCCTTGACAATCTTTTAAATTATATAAATCAAGCAAATTTTTAAATTTAATCGATCCCTTTTAAATATTTTATAGGGATAACACTTTGCTAATTCTATCATTTGGTGATCATACAGTTTCCCACTCACTTCATTCTCAATACTTCCATATTCAAAATTCTCCAAATTCTTGCCTAAAGACTAATGTCTGCAAATCCCTTCACTTTCACTGGTCTTCATGATTTCATCATGTCCTACTTCCTAAAAGAGTACCTGTCAGAAGTGTGAAATTTGGTCGTGGAATATTCTTGGGCCTTTAGCTCCTTTACAAAAGTTCAAGGCAATTATATATTTAAAAAGTTCCATCTTGGGTGCTATGAAGCCTACACTAAGAATATTAAAATGTTGTCACTAACTTCTGACTAACATTGGAACACTGGAGGGTTACTGGGAAGCTAAAAGGGTGAACACTCAGAATTTCATAATAGATGTGTTTTGTGTAATCCCTTGAATACTTACAAAAGGTAATTAAATGGATGTTTCAGGAATATTTTATAAATAAGAATATCACAAGTAGTCATTGTGATATTCAACATGGATAAGTTATGTCAGAATAATTTTTAATCAGTTCTATTAATTGTAATTACTTGCCTAATAGATTTGTCTAATTTTCCTGAAAATAATCACATCTTGCTTCATTTCTTGCAAAACACTTTTCTTAACTTTAATTTTAACCAGGGTAAGTCCATATTACTACTTAATGATAAAGTGGTAGTTAGGATCTGTGTTTTGGTACACTTTGTTCAGTTATTTTCTGATAATATTATGCTTTTCATTGCATTTAGATACTGGGGTAATTTTAACAGATGTACACAACTTCTTTGATACTTCTCTTGTCAAAAGGTGAAAAATAGAAAAAAAAAGTCTTAGGAATTGGATTATCTAGTAGAGAATATTTCCAAATAGAGTATTTATGGTGCTATCTGGCTTCTTTAATTTGCTTATAGTAAAATGTGAGAAAAAAAAAGAGCTAAAGAAAGAATTGTTAAATATAAAGGGGCCTGGGCTTGCTGGGTTAAAAAATAAAATGGTTTCTCATCCCCTGCCTCACCAGATTGCAAAAGATTAAGTAATAGCTTTTGGCAAAGATCAAATCTAGGGCATTCTCAGAAGAACAAGGTCTAAAGATAAAGCCAAGGATATAACTGTAAAACTCCTTGTTAAGACCTCAGAGAATTTTAAAGGATGACTTGCAGACCCTTTCAAACAGACAAAAGGCCTTCTAAGATCACTGTCACCAAGAGGAGCAGGGAAAGAGGAATGCCCAAATTACAGATGCACGAGAAAAATAAATGTTGTCTCAATTCATTAAGTTTGGGATGATTTGTACTACGGTGACAGATAACTAGAATAGCCATCAATAATTATATTTATTAGTACAACTGAGAGAAGTTCTTAAATAATGGTTCATGCAAAAAAGACATAAGGGCATTGCATTAATGCTAAGCACACTGGTAATAATTATATATTGTAATTTTATGCATACTTTTCTGTCTTCCTTAGTGCTTTAGTTTCCTGGCTACTAGAACAAATACCATACAATGGGTTGGCTTAAAATCTTGTAAGAAAACATAAGGACAAATCTTCATAACGTAGGATTTGGCTATGAATTCTTAGATATGACATGAAAAGCAGGAGCAACAAAAGAAACAATGGATAAATCTTACTTCATCAAAGTTAAACATTTTAATGCATCAAGGGCATTATCAAGAAAGTATCAAGCAAATGACAGGATGAGAAAAAATAGTTGAAAACCATAAATTGTATAAGACCTTATGTTTTAGTTTCCTAGCTACTAAAATAAATACCAAACCCCATGTTGATGTAAACAATGGGAATTCATTGGCTCATGGTTTTGAGGCTAGGAGAAGTCTAAAATTGAGGAAGACATCAGCAAGGCAATGCTTTCTACTAAAAAGTATGGCATTCTGGTGCTGACATCTGAGGATCCTTGCTCCTTGGCTTTTCTGCCACATAGCAATGAACATGGCAGCATCTTCTCCTTTGTCTTCTGAGTTCCACTGATTTCCAGCATCTTACTCTTCTCATGGCATTCTTTGCTTATAAGGACTTCAGCTAGATGGGATTAAGTCCCACCCTCATTCCGTTTGGGCACATCTTACTTACAGAATCTTCAAAAGTCATATTTACGAATGGGTTCACACTCACAGGACCAGGACATGCTTTTTGTGGAGGACATGATTCAATCTCTAACACCTAGTAAAAGGTTAGTTCCTTGAGGACAGAGCATGGGTCATATTTATCACTGATACCCTGGTACCAAGCACAGTTCTCAGAACTTTGCAGCTACTAGACCCAAGATGTCCTTGTTCTCAGAGAGCTTACCTTCTACTGTGAGAGAAAGTATATAAATTAATAAATAAATGATATAGTGCCACATAGTGCTAAATGCCATGAAGATAAAGGGTGACTTGATAAAGACTGATTGCAGTAGCAGCACTTGTTCTTCAAATGGTCTTCACTAAAGCTCAAGTTTTAAAACAATGCATGAATAATGAAGGCTCTTTGACAGTTCTAATTCTACCCCTTGACCAAAGACCACAGTTATATAGCAGGTGTCACTGAGCTCCAGCTCCAGGGAGTTCATGTTCTGCAGAGAATAAGGAGGGACCTCCTCCTGCCTCAGCAAATGTCTCCTCTTCCAATGGCCAGTGCGGATTAATCAGAACTCTAGCTACACTGAAGTTTATTCCTTAGAATCTTTCCAACTCATGATGAACATGATGAACTAGGAATCATCAGGGATCTAAAACAGAAAAGGCATAGCCTGGACTAGATGTTTTGGGAAAAGGAACCAGTCCATTAGGCACTGAGTAGTCAGAGCTGCTATTCTAGAACACTAAGCACACAACAGCCTTTACTAATCTTGTGCATACAGTGTGCAAGAGGAAAAAGTAAGAGCCACATCAAGCAGGGGTAACGGCCTCAAATGCAGCCTATCTCTTCAAAGAGCAGAGAGAGATTTTAATCTGATGAATGAGTCAAAAGAGTCATGTAGTTGTTGCAAGGATTTAACTAAGTCTTAGAGTTTATTAGTAGACTAGTCTCCAAAAAATTTGACTAAAAAGCATATGTGAATGGAATATTATTCTACCATAAAAAGGAATAAAGTCCTGATATAAGAGAGAAGAGGGATGAGCCTTGAAGATATCATGTTGAGTGAAATAAGCCAGACACAAAAGAAAAAGTACTGTATCTCACTGATTTGAAACAATTAAAACAAGTAAACTCATAGAGTCAAAATCTAGCATATAGTTTACCAGGGGACAGGGTGGGGGGGTATAGGGAATGGGAAGTTAAGGCTTGAAATGTATAGGGTTCCTATTTGAAGTGGTGGAAATTGGTAAGGGATTGTGATGACAGTAGCACAACACTGTGAATGCAATTAGCAGCAGTGAAATATATATTGGGATGTGACAAGGAGGGATGTTAGAGCATGTGTATGGTAACAGAAATTTTTTAAAAAAAATTCTTGGGAGTACACTACACAAACCAGGGTCTTTAATTAATAGTACGGTTATAAAAATGTGCTATCATCAATTTTAAAAAATGTTCCATACCAATGCAAGGTATTGGTGGTGAGTTGGTATATTGGAATCCTGTATTTTGTGCATGATTGTTCTGTAAATCCACAACTTGTCTAATAAAGAAAAAAAAAGAGAACCATATATGATTTTATTTTTTTCTGAGTAATCCTAGGACCAATAAATGAAAATTGTATTCAGGTGAGATTTTTGACAAACAAAACAAACTTTCTAGTAATTAAGGCCATCCCAATATGAAATGGGTTGCCAAATGTAAAAGGAAGTTTTACATCACAAAATGTATTCAGATCCAAGCTAGAAGATATGCTGACAGATCTGTGTCATCTTCAAATTCTCCTTCCACACCTCTTCTTATATTTAGTCATTTACCGAGTCTTAATATTTCTTTTCAAGGGTCTCATTAATCCATGTGTTTCTTTCTATTCACATACTAACCAATTTTGACCAGGCCTTTCTCCATCTTACCCAACAACTTTTATCCTGATTGGTCTCCTTGCCTCTGGCTTCTCACATTTGAATGTTTTCAAATTAATACTCTTGTGTAGTACTTTGCCCTTGAAACCCTTCTGCTTAAAATTATCAACGGCTTTCCCTTATACCCACAGGGTAATATTCAAACTTCTTCACGCTTTGGCCATCACAACATTTTCAAACAGAATCTGCTACACTCTCCTCCATGAACACTGTGATCAAAATAAATGAAGCAATGAATTGTTCCTAAACATTTTATACATATTCTTCCCTCATATTTATGTCTTTAGACCAGTTAGAATTTTCCAAAAATCACCTGTGTTTCTCTATAGTTCTTTATCCACCACAAATTCAAATCTTAGCATATGTGATTTTTGTCTGGTTACTTATTTTTTATGTGCTCACTTTAGATGGTGTTTCTTTTCCTATATAGAATAGTGATTCTTGCTCCTTGTGGTGGATTGAATTATGTATCCTATATAGACAAGTTCTGGGTCTTGATCTGCATTCTTGTGGGTGTGAACCCACTGTGAGCAGGATCTCTTGAGGATATTATTTTAGTTAAGGTGTGGCCCAAGTGAATGAGGTTGGGTCTTAATACAGATTACTGGAGTCATTTTTAAGTAGAAGAAATTCAGCCACAGTCAGAAAAAGTCATGGGGAGAAGAAGCCAGAAGTCAAGGAATTGGAAGAGAACAGAGAAGCTATCTCCATGAATAGGAATCCAAGTAATCCAAGGATTGCTGGGCAGCCTGAATGTATCTGACACTCTCTCGTACCCTACCCCCCACTCCCCCCTCTGCTAAGGAAGCAAACCTTCTAGTTTCCAAAACCATGAAACAATAAATTCCTGCTGTTAAACCAACCTACTGTGTTGTATTTGTCATAGCAGCCAGCAAACTAGGACAGCCCTGTAGTTGAAATGGAGATTCCTGGTTCAGCAAATGAAGAGGAGGTTCTTGGTCCCATGTTATTTTGTGTTCCCTATGTCTGGCATGGTACTCTTTGCCTAGAAGCTACATAATAAATATTTGTAGATAACAACACAGTGTTTTCCAAAAGAGAGAGAACTAAATTAAAAATAATTTTTGCAGAGTTCTGTCTTTTCCTCCACCCCCAGGGGAAACTTTATTACATAAGGAAATTAAAAATTTGAATCTTCCCCTCCCCTATTTTCCCAGCTCTAACACTCAGTTGCATGACTATGGGCAATTAGTTTAGCCTTTTCATACCTCTGTTTTCCCATTTGTAGAACAGAAATAATAATATGTAACTTGTTGGGATCTTGCAAAGCACAATTAATGTTTGTAATGTGATTTTTTTAACAACTTCAATGTCATAGAATTGTAAAATAGCCTTAATTTAAAATTTAAAATATGTATGCATAATGATTCATTTAATAAACATGGAAATAATGGCTTATATGAATTTACATGTGTGAATCTGGTTTGCAATATTAACAATTTGTTTTAACTTGGTAATAGACATTGCTCATTTCTGATAGTTTGCATTTACATTTTGACATCTCCTCCTACCAGTGAATGCTTGTGTGATCCATGTGGGTCAGTAGTCTTCAAATCTGGCTGCACATTAGTTTGTGTTTTAGATATATACGGATGGTGAGTTTTATAACACAGCAATGACAAGACTTCACCCAGGCAAATTAAATAAGCTCTCCGTAGCAGGGGAGCCCAGAAGTGGGTAATTTTAAAAAGCTTCTCAGGTGATTCTAATAAGCAGTCAAGTTTGAAATGACTAATGTATATCTGGATGTGGAGGTACATCATCATAAGACCTGCTTAATTCTTGCCTTTAATGAGCTTCAGTTGATGAAAATGTTCATTTGTAATTTATTTAAATGTATTTTGATTAACATTTTGAATTGCATGGTTAGTTTGAACTAAAATATCTCAAAATTCCCTTTTTACCATAATATCCAATGAATCTTTGATACCTTTTCTGAATTTTCAGATGCAGTTACATATAAACATGTTAGCAATACTCAGCTATTGCTTACTGAAGGAGTAGTGATGTTCAATCTTACCTCCATGTGACTATATTTGTCTACTTGTACACAGACATATGCTAAACCAGTATTATGTATGTAAAACTATATAACACAAGGCAAATAATAAAACTCATAACTTTATTGCTTTTATATGAGAAATAACATTTTCTAAATTACCTTCCCCATTTTTAAAGACAAGTTGATTTTCAATGGTCATCAAACTAATTGCTATGTCTTTCTCTATTAATATATGATAAATAATGCATTTAATTATAAAATTAGACTTTGAAAGTATAATTGGGCAGATAAGTCTTATTCTAAATAATTATATTTGTGTCAGAAATTATTATTTCCTTTATTTTTGAGTCTGGCATTCTTTTTTGAATAGATCTTAGAAGGTTGGTTTTAGGCTTTATTCTTACAGGTACATGAGCAGGGAGATGTGTGTGTAAATAAAATAGATCTTTGGAAGTCTGTGAATTTGTCCAATTAATGTATTTTAAGAAGTCTTTTCAAAATCTTTGCTGTAAAAAGGGGTCAAGAACTCAAGTAGAATATGGCCATGTCCAAGTCAGCTACTTGCTTTTCAAATTACATTTCAAAAGTGGATAAAAATTTGAATTTTGATTATGAAAAATGAGGCTCTTGTTCATCGTGGAGTAAGTACATTCATTTTGTCTGCTTCAGTTAGAAATAAAATACTCTTTTTGCTTCTAAGACAGAAAAACTTAGCTTTCTACTTTTGAGGGCACAATAGTATATATTTTCTTTAGTATTTTTTTCTTAATAGGTGATTTAAAAATTTAAAGTTTCTATCCTGAAGTGTACAGTATCTTAAAGGTATACTTTCTGAAATGATCACAGATCATTTTCAAATTTCCTAATTATTCATCATAACATTTAAAACCAATCCACTTGCTTTGACATGGATGGCATTATATTGTGATGTTTAGATTTGCTAGAGAAGACATTTTTCTCCCTTTGTTACATTCTGTTAACAACCTGTCTAGTACAGCATAATTTTTGCTTTGATACCAATTAGGCAAATTGCAATGCAGCTATATCCAATTGCTGATGAATGATGTGAAACCATAGTTTATCATAATACAGTGATTTAAAACACATCAGAAAAGAAAAAAAAATGGACTGAAATGGTATAGATAATATTTGCTGGACTATTTAGATGATTAATGCTCTTATAATGTTTGCATTCTTATTGTCTCAAATCACATGTATGTTTTTAGCTTTCTTTCTGAACAAAACATCCGTGATGTAGTAAAATAGAAAGTATAAAATCTCAAAGAAAAATTAGGCCAGACCAATAAAACCATACATGTACACAGGTATTGCCTATATAACAAGCATATCACTCCATATAATTTAATTCTAACTTATTTTAGATGTAAAGACATTGTTTGAAGTGGTGCAACATCGCTATTTTATTTATTTGGAATGACAGAAACCCACTTCATATTTTCCTTTACTAAAATAAATGGGCTTATTTCAAACACAACCTGTAATAGTGTTTTCTTATGAAGCCAGTGAAAAACTCCATTATGTATTAATAACTCTGTGTCCTTAATAACCATCTATTCGCACCTTCTTAATTGCGTTTTATTATTAAAAATCAGAAAGGAAGATTTTGAAACAATGCTAAGTAGAATTTGATTCATAAAGACGTCATGAGCTAACTTTTTGTCACTCTTTACTCCTGATTAGCACAAAACAGAATGCTGCCAACTGTGTGTTTTGTCCTGACATTCGTGATTTTGTGTGTGTGTATGTTTGTGTGTGTGATTTAGCATTCTTGGGATGTTTATCGTAAGCTACAGGTTTTTCTCTATGACAATTACATACATATAATTTACCACCAGGCATTAATAATGGGTGAAGGTTTTAGGGCATTTTAATGCTCCTCTTCTAGGCTGTTGAATTTACATCTTTTTTATTGTATTTCTTGTAATTTTATGCTGTCCATCTATCACCTTGCAGGCACTTCTTGAATTCCATGTTGTGGAAAGCCATATTGCATCTGAGTGTCATGAAATTTTGCAGAACTGAACTGGTGATATGTTTTTATGTGTTAAAGCAGGTATTTTTAAAAATGATCTCAACTACAGCAAATGTCATATATATTTGCTAGTGTCAAATGCTATCAATAACACTGTATGTTTAAAGATGGAAAAACTGGTCTGGATTTTTTAGTATCTTTTCTCCACTTTTTCTTTCTTGTGATTCTTGCTGATTTTTTATAATCTTCAATCAAGAAGTCTGTTTAGGGTGAGAATGTAAATCCCTTTCCAAATGCCACTCTGAGTGGAGACTAGAGTTCTTCCCTAGAAAGTATGCTTTACCCACTTCAAGCCAAAGAAATGACAGTTATGGAAAAAGCAGACTGGAAACGACATAGATTTGGCTATATTTCATCCCCACAAATGCAGTGCTTCATAAATATGGAGGACTGACAATGTCGACAAGCTCCTCAATGTTAAATGATGCTACATAGCTTTGGCCCACTGGGGAACAATAGCAGTGGGAACAATCTGGCATTGAGCAACCGGAAATGGAGTGTTTCTTTATGAGCAAAGGCACTGACCATGATTCAAAAAGGCAGAGATGCAAACTGTGCCAGGTTCTTCAGAGCTCAGCTAAAGCTCTACATCCCAGGATAATATTTCCCTGTGTGCTACATGAAATGGTCTTTTGGTCAGTTGAGTCAAGCCTCAAGCACATCTATGATCACTTCCTTTCAATAGAGAGTACTTGAATGTTAATATTAAGGACATAACCCAGGCATAACCCAGAGTTACAAAGTTTTGGTATGTTCAAGATGTAACCCTAGCAGATCAGCATTAGAACCCAGGCTTGCTTAACTCAAGAAATATTTTTTAAAATGTAGTCCAATCATAAAAAGCTGTAAACACTAAGGATTCCTTTATGTGATATGTACTTATGATAGGATTTTTCTTTGCAAGTGGGGGTGTTCATTCCATTTATTTATTTATTTATTTTATTAGAGAAGTTGTGGGTTTACAGAACAATCATGCATAAAATATAGGTTGCCATATACTGCCTTACTGTTACCTTGCATTTATGTGGTACGTTTGTTACAAATGATGAAAGCACATTTTTATAATTTGCTATTAACTATAGTACATGGTAAAACCTACTGTTCACTGTGTTGTACAGTTCCATAGAGACATTTTTTATTCTAATAACATATATACAGCCTAAAATTTCCACTATTTAACCACAGTCAAATATGTAATTCTGCGCTCTTAGTTGCTTTCACAATGTTGTGGTACTATCACCAACATCCATTACCAAAAATTTTCCATTGTCCCAAATAGTGGCATTATTTACAATTGCCAAAAGATGTAAGTAACCCAAGTGGCCATCAACCAATGAATAGATAAAATATGCTATTTACACACAATGGAGTATTATTCATCCCTAAAAAGGAATGAAGTTCTGATGTATGCAACAACATGGATAAACCTTGAAGAACACATGTTGAATGAAATAAGCCAGACACAAAAGGACAAATATGAGATGATCTCACTGATATGAAATAATTAGAATAAGCAAACTCATAGAGTGAAAATCTAGACTACAGGTTACCAAAGGATGGGGTTAAGGCTTAAAATAAATAGAATTTCTATTTGGGATGATGGGAAAGTTTTTGGAATGTATGGTGGTAATAGCACAACATTGAGAATGCAATTAACAGCCCTGAATCATGTATTTGAATGTGGTTAAGAGACATAAGGAAAGGGGATGTGAGATGAAGACAGAAGAATTGGATCCAGATTATATTGGGATTGAAAGATAGGGAAATAATTTAGATTTTATTCTAATTACCACTAGTAGCCATAGAAGTAATGAAGGGGTAAGGGTAGGTGAGGAGATCTGATTAAGTTAACTTTGGCTTTCTGTGTGGACCATGGGTTAAGGAATGGTGTGGGATGGGGGACACTTTGGGAAACATTAGTGGAAGAAAGAAGACTAGCTAGGAGGAGATAATGGTGATTTATAACCAGGCGGTGTGCAGGAAATGAAGAGTAAGCACTGGAATATGATTTGGAGTTCAGTACTATGTCCTGAACTTAATTGGACTAATTGTTTGGATGTTTAGGTTGAGATCAAGGGAGACCAGAGAAAGCTGTTTTGTTTTGAGCTATATGGTTTTCTATTCTGTCAGCAAATAGCTTTTTTGTTCCTCACTGTTTCTGCCACGGCTCATATCTTTGCTCACTTTATTCACTTTTTCTCTTTTTCTTTCTGTACTCAACCCCTAAATGCTCCTGCTGGCATCTCCACAAAAGCTATTCGCTAGTGTGTCAGAGGTTCTCCATTATGTTCTTACCTAGTTCTGCATAGGGAATAAACCCATTTATTTTTCTCCAAGGAAACCCACTCTTTTGGAAGGAAAACACTGATTCACCTGGTGAGTTAAAGTTGCAAGGCCATTATCCTAGTAATCTGCATTCTAATCTAAAATACCATTATTTTAGTAATCAGCATTCTAATCTAAAATAAGACAGGAATTCAAATCCTTTAGGCATCTCTTGGAGAAAATCAAAGGAAGAACTCAAACCTAGCATAAAAATGGCAGGAAAGGCCATTATTTTCTACTCAGTATAGTGAATTACAAAGCATATTATAAACATAAAGGGGAAAGAATGAAAAATATAAATGTTATGAATATTTTTTGAAACATACTATGCAATGAATTGATTGTTTTTATTAAACTATAGACTTGGGGTAGGAAATGAAAAGCAACCTTGTGTATTCTCTCTCAGGTGGAAAAAATGAGTTTATAGGCAAGCTTTCTGAATAATATTGAGTCTTACACAAGTATCATTATTTTCCAACCACTGAAGCTAATAAAGTAATTTTCATGATTCCGGATCATGGCTGGAACATTGAATGTGTGCAGCAAGAACTGCTCTCTTATTCTACGGACAATTGAAGTCGTTTTGTTAAAGGAGGCTTTCTGCCTGTAAATATCACATATATTATCTAGCTCATTTAAGAGCATCTTGAATATTAGAAGTGAATCAAGAAATTTAATGTTACCTATTTGTACTAAAAATAATTTCTTGTATTTCCATGTAAAATATTTTTATTCTTAATTCTTTAAAAAGATAGAGACTAGACAGCAAAGACACAAAGCTGAAGTGAAAGATTAGTGATATAAAAATCACTATATCTTACATTACCCTAGAAGTCAACAGGGAAAATACATACATCTTTAAAAGATTGTTTCACATGTCAAATTTAGAAACACATATAATAGGCCAAGCATGATGTATTTGTACTTTTATGAAATTTGTTTAGTATTGATATGATAATCATTTTATGTTTTTATTCCTCTACCATTTAATAGGTTTTGTTGAAAAAGTTGCATAGGGTATCTGACATATGCCCTTTACTATAGCTTCACTATACTATACTAGAGTTCTTTACTATACTATATATACCATAGTACTGTACTGTTCTCTAATTTGCTCAACCATCTTAGCTTTAAATCCCAAAAGGATATGATAATGTCTTAGATGAAACACCTGTTCTTGAGCCTCATGCTGAAAGAAATCTTGGCAATGATATAGTACTTCTGGGAGTCCCTTTTTAAGCCAGAGGTTAACAATTCATCACACTATTTCAACCTTCCATTGTCCTTTCTTTTTATTTTGTTCTAAAATTTGGACAACATTCTACTTCAGTGATATCTTTATTGAGATCACAGCTTAAATTAAATACCTGAGTTTTTTCTTCCTAAATTATTTGACAAGCCAACTTTTTCATAGCACTAGGAGACTTTCATTATAACCATGTTTCAACATTGTGAATGTCTAAAATACTTAACATTTATCTACTATATATGTTGCAAAGTGAAAAGTCTTTTTCAATATTGCCTCAATGTTGAAAATGCTATCTAATTTACTAGTCAGAAATTTTTGGAATTATGAGGGTATTTTAAAAATTATTTATGTATTGTTTTAGAAGACTCTTATTCCATGATTCCAAGAATGGAATTAAGTGAAAGGTATACTGTGTAATAAGGTTTCATGTAAAATGAAAGCCTATCATGTAGTATTAGTTTCCTATTGCTGATGTAGCAAATTAAACTGTTACCAAGCAAGGGCTTACTGCACAGAGGCCAATACGACAATATTGGGATTTTGAGAAAAGAAAGAGCTTTAATGCAAGATTGACTTGTATGGAGAAAGGAGTCAAGGTTCAAATCTATCTCCCCAAACTGAGCACTAAGGGAGATTTTATAGGAATGGGAAGTGACAAGCAGGCCAGAAGTGGGGAGGTTTGATTTGGCAATTACAGAACTGTCCACATGTGATAGACTGTGGATATTAGGCCAGATCTTCCTTATTGAAGGACTTCTCCCATTTGATCTGCTTCTGATGTCTCCCCATCCTCCTAATCTTGGTTCCAAGGGAGGTGACCTCTGTTGCTGGTGTCTCAAAGGTCATATAAAGCACAAGAGTCAGTGCATTCTCAGGTTATATAACCTTTAATTGAACTAGCTCAGGAGAAAAGGTTACAGGAACAGAGGACATTCTGCCCCCTGCCTGCACACAAAATGGTTTTTGGCCTGTCTATGGTTTCAAAACAACATAAATGTATTCTTGCACAGTTCTAGTGTCCAGAAGTCTGAAATCAAGGTGTTGGTAGGGCCCTGCTTTCTCTAGAGGATTTAGGGGAGAGTCTGTTCCATGCCTCTTCCAACTTCTGGTGTCTGATGGCATTCCTTTGTGTAGCTGCATCACACCAATCACTGTCTCAGATTTATATCATTCTCTTCGTGTGTGTGTGTGTGTGAATGGTATTTGAAGCTTAATGTACCCCATAAAAACATGTTCTTAAATCTAACCCATTCCTTTGAATATAAAACTATTGTAAGTAGGATCTTTTGATGAGGCTACTTCAGTTAAGGTATGACCCACCTAATTCAGGATGGGTCTTAATCCTCCTACAGGAGTTTTTTTATAAATGGAATGAATACTCAGAGAGAGAAAACCATGATAGCAAGAAGCTGAAAGCAATGGACCCTGCCTGGAAGAGAAGAAAGAGAGCAGTAGATGCCACCTGTGCCTTGCCATGTGGTAGAGAATGCAAGGGTCGCTGGCAGCTGGTCTTTGGGCAAAAAAGAAAGCATCACCTTGGTGATACCTTGATTTGGACTTTTTCAGCTGTAAATGTATAAACTCCCGTTGTTTCAGCCAACCCATTTTATGATAATCTACTTTCAGCAGCCTAGGAAACGAAAACAGCATATCTCCCTCTACCTCTCTCTCATAAGGACACTTGTGAATATATTTAGGGCCCACCTAGATAATCTAGAATCATCTCCTCATTTCAAGACCCTTAATTTAACCATAGCTGCAAAAACTTTATTATATAAGATAACATTCCATTATTCAAAGTCTCTAGGAATTAGGATGTGGATATATCTTTGGGAGCCATTTCTGGCCTACTATAACCATTAATTGTACCCATCAATTTGGAAAACGTTTCAAATTCCAAACGCTTTAAAATGTGATTAAAAGCAGGAACCTCTTAGAATTGATGAACTAGAGTAGCTTAAATCCTTTGTCACTTTTATTCAGAGATATCACTAATTAACCCCTGAGAAACAGGGAAAAAATGAATATTTGACCTATTTATATTTCCTGATTTTTGCTAAGATCAGAATCTTTAGATTAAACGATGTACTACCTAGAATATATATATATTTTAGAAAAGTTAGTGTAATTCTACACAATCTGGTGTTAGCTGGAGAAATACTTTCTGCTATTTGAGAAAAGACCACAACAAGCCAGTTAGAAACCAGGGAGCAATGGTGGCCGTGGAATTTAACAGTAGCCTGCCAAGAACTGGTAGACAGGTCATAGAGCTTTTCCTTGAACTAATTATGATAATAATTGCTACTATTTATTAAGTACTTACTTGTGCCAAGTATTCTATGATGCCTCTCACATGCCACCAAGCTCCATCCAATAGTCTCCTATTAGGTTCCTGTTTCTAATTTTGCATTCCTTTAGCCTATTCCCCATATTGCAACGGCCAATATAATCTTTTAAAACAAAAATTAGATGGTGCTACTTTTTGAAAACTTCCAGAAGCTTCCCATAGCCCTTAGAATAAAAATCTAAACTGCCTACAGTGGTTTTCAAGGGTCTCTGTGATCTGCTCCATATCTATCTGACCCCATTCTGTACCTCACTTTCCCTTTCTCAACTGATTGCTGAGATTCTATTTCAAATCTGGGGTAGTTAAGACCCCTTGCTTTTGTGCTTTCTGCCTGTGAAATCTTTCCCTTGGCTTGTCTACTTCTCACCCTTTGTGCTTCAACTCGACTAATACATCCTAAAGAACAACAAGTTCAGTCTGTCTCTCCGTGAAGTCAGAGATTTTGTCATTCTTGTTCTCCACTGGATCCTTCCCTGACCTATGCTTAGCACATGGGAGGCACCCAGCTATTTACAGAGCAGGAGGTGTTTGG
The DNA here is from genome assembly GCA_026826555.1 of Tolypeutes matacus. NCBI lineage: Eukaryota > Metazoa > Chordata > Mammalia > Cingulata > Chlamyphoridae > Tolypeutes > Tolypeutes matacus. The sequence goes on from JAKSZT010053791.1 coordinate 15,808,100, forward strand.
AGTTCAGGCTGGATTCAAATTCCAATAGAATAACAAAGTTGTAAACTACATGAATTTGAGAAAGTTCTTTAACTGGCCTTTTCCTCAGTGTCTTCATCTGTGAACTTGTTCTGATAATAATAACTTCTATCCATACATTTGTAAGGATTAGATGAGCTAATTCACATAAAAAATTTAAAACACTCTCTGCCTGGCATATACTAGGTGATCATTAAATGTTAGCTGCATTTATTTGTTGAATAATTTTTTCTAAGCCATTTGTTCTGAGGGTTTGGTTCCCAAACTATGCAGCAGCATCATCACATGGGAATTTCTTAAAATTGAATATTCTTGGGCCCCACTCCATATCTACTGTGTCAGAAATTCTGAGGTTGAGTCCCAGCAAGCTATGTTTTAACAAACCCTGTGGATGATTCTGATGCCAGTCAAAGTGTGCTTTAATTCATACACTTCTCAAAAGATTGTTGTGAGAATTTAACAGAAAAATCTATAAAAGGCCCTTAGCATGATGCATGGTAAATGATACATTTTCAATTAAATATAGCTGTTATTCTTATAACATATTAGATTTTTTAAAAAAATTCTAATTTAGAGAATTTGCAGTTCAATGACAGGGACTCTGTCTATCCTTTTAACTGTTAAATCCTCAGTTTCCTGAAGGTTGTCTAGTACACAGTAGGTGAGAAGGTGATTAAATGATAAAGTGATGCCGGATAAGATGCTGCCTAAGGGCAAGGTATAAAAAACTTGTTTCTTTGAGTGTCTCTGCAAAAGCTGTCTTAATTTTTCTTATTCAATTCTGCAGAGTAGGTGGGCCAATTTGTATGAGATTCCTTCAGTACTCTTAAAAAGGAATAAACTCCAATTCAGAGAGGATTAGGGCTACCCAAAGTAAGGTCAAGTGGCAGGAAAGGGGGAATCTAGGCCACTGACCAATTCTTAATGAAAGGGTCTGAGTGTTTATGTCCTGATTTGTGGTGGGTGTTTGAAGCTTTTCTGGACCCAGTTACCCCAGTACATTGTGTAAGCTTTGGAAAACAATGGCTGCATTAATTAGGAGAGTTACAACTTCAGACCCAATATTGAGGCTCCCAGATAGCCAGGACCAAGGATAGGGAGAAAGGGTCCTCAAGAAAGATTAACTGGGAAGCCTAGGGAGGTTATACTAATATGTCCGAAGACACATAAATTGTATGGAGCCCACATTCAAGCTCAAGTTTTTCATATTCTAAAGCCCATGCTCTTTCTAAAATATCACACAAGGAAAATGGAAAGACAAAAGATATAACTTTTGCTTATGATTTATAAGTACTATGCTTGTTGAAAAGATCTATGGCAAAGAGTAGATAATTTCAGAGGAGTATTTGATGTCTAGTGTCAGGAACTTGAACCTTTCCTAGGCAGGGTTAGAGCATCTTGCACAGAGCAGGCAGCCTGGACCCCAGGCAGGCCACCTGGGATGTGTAAATTGCAAGTCAGGGTTAAACATCCCTTGCTTTTACACAGAACATCCTGACCTCTGCCAGTATGGGTAACTGGTTTTTTCCTTGGCTTCAGCTGGCTCTTTCACTCATCTTATCATTTCCTTGAATAGATGTCAGGAATATGGTCCAATCAGATTATAGGCCCCACTTAGCATTCTGGCTGGCATCAAGTTCAACCAACCCATGGTAGAATTTTAACAATGCAGAACTGCATTTTCATTTGTTTATACTAAGCAGTTTCTTCATTTGAGATATTCCAATATGCAATTTCTATTAATGATTGAATTTTAAAGCCCCAGCATGGCCTTGCAGGGTTATGTCAGGAACCAGATTTAATTGACCCCTAGCAATGAATTTATCATAAAAGGTGAGAAATAGTGACACCTGGAGTCAGGAGAATTGGGGGCACTGGGACTGTAGGTGACTAGTTGGGTTGGAGGTCTATGAGAATATAAGTAATTTCAACCCAAACGTCTTAATAATTGCAACTTGTGCTGGTCTCCTGAGCTGGGAAAACCCTAAATTTTTGCTCTACAATGAGAGGTCTCAGTATCAGTAGTTCAGAATCACCTGGAAGCTTGTTACACATGCAGAATCTCAGGCCCCACTCTGGACTTACTGAATCACAATCTGTTCTTTTAACAAGATCATAATGTGGTTAATATTCATAAGAGAGGTTTAGAGGCACTGTTCTAAGTCAGTGTTTCTCATTCTTGGGAGCACATGAAAATCACCTGGAGAGCTTATCAAATTCCTATGCCTAGGCACACTCTAGACTAATTAAATTGGAATTTCCAGGTGCTCTCCAGACAATGTATTTTTTAAAAAGCATGCCAGGTGATTCCAATATGTGGCCAAGGTTGAGAACCATTTTTCTGGATTATAAAGAATTCCTCCAGTTTTTGTATTATTCATTAAAATCATTGAGTTTCACAATTTATCTATGACAAGAAAAAAACTTGCCATTTCAGGTCCTTGTTTATTCAAAAGAAAGCATATAAAAAGACTCTAAATATGAAAATTAATAGAAAATATAATTCAGTGAAATGTTGGCTGTAAATGTTCTCCAGAAGTACATTCTCGTGTGTTGGTTGTAACAGAAATATATTTAAAGGTTATTGATGGCCACTGCTATTTTTATACTAACATCACTGAGTTCTTTCCACCTGGAATTGGCAGCTCTGGGCATTTTCTTGGTCTACAGAATGGACACGAGCTACAAAACATTGCATAAAAATTTACTTACAACCTTTGTAGCTCTTTGAAGGGATACAGCTTTGTGCTCAAATGTCAGATGCAACACCATAAGTGGGGTGCTTTTAAAAATCTCCCCTGCAGGCCTACCTTTCTTTCTACCCAGAAATTGCATTAATAGCTGCTTTTAGAAGGTAGCTGGTCCTCTCAAGATGTTGGCTTCTTTTAAAATTCTTTTAATCAAGATCAGCCTCTAATGCTCTTCATTTACTTTCTTAAGTGATGGTATAACATGAAAGCCACAGGGAGGAAAAAAAAGAACTGTTACAGGGACTGGACCAAACAGAGACTCTGTGCTTCCTCTTTGAAGTGTGACCACCTGTGAAGTCCTATTGATTGTGGGCAGCTAAGCTTCAAAGGGATAAAGCTGCACTTCTCCCCCACCTGGCCACTGAATGTTATAACACTTTTGAATCAGCAGGGGCTGCTTTCAAGTTAAAATTTGAATTAAAAAGCAAAATTGTAAGTGGTGAATGGCTCATAAGGTAGCTTTTAAAACATAAATATGATTTGAGATCTACTCAGCAGTATCTTCTCCACCTCCTTCTTTTGCCCTCTTGCTACCCTCAGTATTTCAAAGGTCAGGTTCTTTCAAATTAGTTTCTAAATCAGAATTTAATGAAGTCACTAACATGAAGGTGAATAGTTGATATATCTAGAGCAATCAGCAAACTGAAAAGTCAAAATAGCTCTCCACCTACATATATTGACCTTGTAATGAAAAAGAAAAGTCGATGGAAGAGCTAAGCTTTCTTTTTCCGTTTCCTTTTCTTTTTCTGTTGACTGCAATAGGAATGGTGATTTATTTATAGATTTAAAAGTAAATTTTGAGAGGTACTTGCATTTTATGATTCTACATATTTGCTAAAGTACATGTGTTCAGACTGTTTATAATGGCATATTATAACCCTAAAGGATTCTCAACTCCTTATGGGGTCTTTTTAGTATGTGAGAGTATCACAAGAGATGAAAGAAAGCTTATTATGAAAAGATTGTTATATTAAAGTTTAGTAGTTGAAAATACTTTGTACTTACTGAGATTAATATATAGTTAAGAACAAAAAAGTACCATCTCACATCTAAAATGATAGCATTTTCCTTAAAATTGGACTATTATGTTAAACATCTTTAAAAATGTAGTATCTATCAATAAAACACCACCCTTTCAAGTATTCTCTTACATTTTAATCCTTACAAATGACTGTCCTCATGAAATACAGCTTGAAAACTTTTTCCAAACATTTTCCCCTGGATGAATGCAAATGGTTCCACTTGCCCAGAAAATGATTTGGATCTATCTTTGCAACCGAGGATGTGGGGTAATACCAAATTTCAAACTAACTTGGCAGAGCCCAGGTCAACTTTGGGTGAGTCCAGAATGGTCCTGAAGATCTGGTTCAAACCAGTTGTTAGAAACATCTCAAAATTGTATTCAGATTTATAATCTGATTCCAACATTACTCATAATTCCCATAATTCCTTCTACTTAACCATTAGAAAAGTACACAGCATCATCTGAAATGTTGTGTATGCCACAATTGGTACTTGCCATTTAGAGTAGGCAATCATTATACTCTTGGATGAGAACATGGGAGAGAAATAGAAATTTGGACAAAGGAAGTATTTCACTCACTTTGGGGAGTGGCGTATGTCACAGAAATAAATTTCAAAGGCTAACAGCAAATATATTATGCAATTTGTGCAATTTTTAATATATTTACCTATAGGTATAAAATTTTCAAAGCACTCTTAAATTTTGCACATATTGTGCAAAAAAGGTTAATAAGCTTCTGTACTTTTAGAAAGTAAAGAAACTGTCAATTTTATGCTGTAGAAGTAACATTTCGTTTTTGCCAATCCTAGCAATTATGAAATAAAGCCCTCCTTTTTTTTTTCTTTTAACATTTTAGAATTATATGGCAACCACTGGATTTTGCTTAGTCCCTGGTAATAGAAATAATGTCAGCTATGTACTTGCTATGCACAAATAACATTTCCATAAAAGTTTTGCATTGCTTTTACAACTAGACTTGTTCCTGATTGGGTACGATAAGATAAGTGACCTCTCTTGTCCTTTTTTGATTAAAGAAGATCTTGGCAGAACAGAAACATAAGAATGCCAGCCCTCTGTCAGTATTACATTTCCTTTAATCTGTGACCCTTAATATACTGGCTTTTATTTATTCGAAGCACCATATTATGATGAAAGTAGCAGTTGTGAATTGTTTTGCAGCTTGCCACATAGATTGTTTTTTTCTTAATCTCTCTTGGGTGACTGTTTGCTTTTTTTTTTAATGATTCAGATTTTGGATGTTTTCATTGTAAATTGTGTGAAGTAAACCACTGTCAGAGATGCTATTTTAATTATCAGAAAATGTTTCGTAAGTTCATGAAGTGATAGAAGATATTGAATTCACATGCTGATTTGATTCTCAAGGAGTCAACATCTTATTTCAAATCTTTAATATATCTATATTCAGTAAAAGGCTGTTTTAGAACAAAAATCTAAGAAAAACTCTAGCAAAGGTGATAGAATTTTCTATCCTCTTGTTCTGAGGTTACAAAAGGATGCTTAATTAATATTTAAGCTGCAAATGATCTTGGAATATTGAGAAATCTCCTTTGGCAAATATGAAAAATTAAGATGCCCCAAGAGCAAAGACTGAAATTTTAGTTGAAGATGAACATGCATCACCTCCCACATGCCTTTATCTTGTTTAGGCTGAAACTCTTATTGTTGAAAGTCATTGTTGAAAATCATAAAAGCTATCCACTAGAAAATTCTCTTAAGTGTTGAATATTTAATTAAAAATCTGTAAATGCTAAAGCATAGATAAGTTATAGTTATAGAATAATTCAATTATTTTAGTGATTAAATTAAGAAAACTCATCTTTTTCCCTTTATATTCATATACAGAGAAATATTTCTCTATATTCCTGAGAAGTGAATATAATACACAAAATATTTTTCAATATTATAAATTATTTTCTGCTTTTCTTTCAGCAACACCCGCTTGTCATCTATTGTAAAAGGCTATGTCTAAGCTTAAAAGAGAAGTAGTCATTTTTCTTTAATTATGGCTCCAAAAATATATGATGTTCAAAGTTGCTGTACATGAGCACCATACATTTTTCATCAGACTTGCAGAAAAATGAAAATGATTCAATCTCACATTTTATTGTTATTATTGTTTATTATTAATGATTTATTTATTTTATAAATTTTTTTATCCCAGCAGACAGAAAAGAGTAAAATAAATTAGCAGTCCTATTTACCATTCATAGCTTATAGTTAATCATGTTGGACAGATGACAAGGGAGGTTATTTGCCTTTTTGCTTCATTCTGCCTTGGAACCTGTTTTAAGGAGAAAATTGTCTTCCTAAGCTGAGCCTCTTCTTTGAAAAAAGGAGGGTCAGAAAGAAAATCTATTCTAAATAGTAACCGCAGGTCACTGTTGTTGGGGTCAGAATAGGCAGGAGTAATAATAATCAAGAATTGCTTGAGATAATATTCCTACTTGCACACAATTTCCACTTAAGTAGCATAACAGTAATGTAACCACCAAACTTGGAAACCATGTCTCTTGCTCCAGGCACTGATTTCCAGCCTGGCCTTTGGTCCTACTGAGTGAGTTAGCAATGTCCAGGGAAGACCAAGATGGTTACCAGTGTTAAACACAGCACAGTGTTCATGAGGCTTATGGGGGATTTGCAATAATTCCATAGCTTTCATGTTTGGGAATGCTGGATGGAGTTAAGAAGTTAATTAAAAAAAAAAAAATGCTAATTGTCCAACTTGTTAAGTAAAATCAATGCATACATTGTTCATCTTTGTTGCACGTATAATTTTTGCCTCAGTTATTGGGATACTTTTTATTTACATGTTCAAACAACAAGTGTAAAAAGTTATCAATAGTGGAGCTCTACATTTTTTAATCTTCTTTAAAATTTCTGCAATTTGGTTAATTATCTAATGAGTCAAAAATTGGGGGTTGAGGTTTAAATGTAGTGCATATTATTGGATCTTTACTTCCTTTTTTATTTTAATCTTTTTATTGTAGGAACAAGTATATAGTACAAAATTTCCCATTTTAATCACATTCAGATGTACAATTCAGTAGTGCTAATTATCATCACAATATTGTGATACCATCTCTGACACTTACATTTCCTTTTTATATGTATATTTGTCCTTCTTAACTTTAAAATATTTAATGCTTTCTTTGAAATATGGAAATAGAATAGTGATGAAAAACAATATGACCTTTCCTATTTTTCAGTTCATTTTTCTTGAATTCCATTAAAACAATAAAAATATATTAGCACCAATTACCTGCCAAAAGTATAAAGTGCTAGAGATTCAACTCTGAATTAAGACAATCTTGTTACAGACAAGGTTTTATGGGAGTAATTAGCCAAGCATATCTAACTTACTCTAGAGGGTCAAGGAAATCCTCTCAGAGGATATGATGCTTTAGCTGATATTGAAATATTGACAGGACTTTGCCGGGCAAAATTGAAAAAGAAGAATATTTCAGGCAGAGGGGACAGTCTAAATAAAGTCTAGGAATATAGATAATGTTAGTATAGCCTGGAGAAAAGAACTGAAGAAGTCCTGTAGGTCAGGTTTATAGAGGTCGTTGCAGAAGGGCTCCTGAAGGGAACAGAGTGATAGACCCTCCAGAAGAGGTTACATTATGGAGACCTTAAAGACCATGCTTAGAGTTTTTTTCTTTATCATACGAACATTTTAAAGCTATTGAAGTGTTTCAAGGAGGGCTGGGTCCTAAGCACATTGATATAGATTAGATATAGATATAGATATAGATATAGATATAGATAGAGATAGAGATAGAGATAGAGATAGAGATAGAGATAGAGATAGATATAGATATAGATAGAGATAGAGATAGAGATAGAGATAGAGATAGAGATAGAGATAGAGAGAGAGAGAGAGAGAGAGATAGAGATAGAGATAGAGAGATAGAGAGATAGAGATAGAGATAGAGATAGAGATAGAGATAGAGATAGAGAGAGATAGAGATAGAGATAGAGATAGAGATAGAGATAGAGATATAGAGATAATCAGTGCCAGAGTTGAGGAGAGTAGATTGGAAAGAGCCAGGAGTGGAGGCAGGAAGACCAGTTGGAGGTTGTTCCAGTAATCTAGCAGAGAGAGGATAGTGACCGTGACTAGGGAAAATGACAGTGGGAAGAAAAAGAAATAGTAAGACTTGCAAGATCCTTGGGAAGCAGAATTGACAAGACGTAGGAATTAATTCCTGTGCACGTTTAGAAGGAGGAATCATCAATGATACTCAGGGTTTCTCACATGAGCAACTGGTGGGTGTTGGTGCTATTGGCTAATGCAGGAAGCACTACCAGAAGAACATATGAGGAGGAACAGAGAAAGAGAATTCCATGTTCCAACCATGAGAATATCACAAGATCGCAGGAGGCCCCTGTGAAATCATAAATGAAACTTTTTGTTTTTATATTAACGAAACTGTGCAGGTAGAATAAAATCTCAAAATTTTAAAGGAAAACATAGAAATGATTCAGAGGGCCTGAGAAAAGAGCTATGGGAACCAGTCATGGCTATCCTCATTTCTCTCTTCTCCTTGCCCCTAAAATCAATCCTTTTGTCTATTATAACACCACTACTGTTACTATCACTGCTGCTTCTTTATTTATTCATTTATCCCCCCCTTGCTGCTTGTGCTCGCCTGGTCAGCTAACCACGCCGTGCGGGGCAGGTTTGCCTTCACCAGGAGGCACCGGGAACCGAACCCGGGGCCTCCCATATGGTAAACGGGAGCCCTACTGATTGAGCCACAGTCACTTCCCACTGCTGCTTCTTTTTGATCCTTATCTCTTACAGCTTTTCATTCGAATCTTACATCGAATTGTATAGTCAACAACTCTGGAATACGTTAACGGCGTCTTTTTGCTGCATGAACAATACCAACCCCTGCGGGACCAGAAACCAAAACCCACTGAGTAGGATGGAAGGAAATCCTTCTCCACCCTCTGACAGCAGGAAGTAGCCAGACTGAGTTGAGGCCCCAAATCCCCTCACCCTCCCGTCCAGCACACACCTTATATTTCCAGGTCCCCAGGTCTCTCATCATTCATATATACATATCAAAGAGTTAGGAATGTTAGAGGTTCCCTATTGCAAGTTTCGCAAAGAAGGGCAACGCCCATCCAGGGACTATGTAACTGATTGAGCAAACCATAGCCTATGTGCGTAAATGTAACCAACCATCTCCTCCCAAGAATGAACAAAGGAACTACGCGGCAATGGGAGCAGAGTGAGATAAGGACCTCCACCCTCTCCAGACCAAGGCTCTGTCAGCCCCTCTTGCATTCCAAGAATACATCATTCCCTAGCCCACTACCCCCTTAACCATACAAGGGAAAGATTTCACTTTTATAGCCCCTTATTGGCCCCAGGCTGGACTCAGTCTTTAACCCCCTCTCACTGACTAACATTTCCCCGCCTTTTGAAGAACTGTACAAATTCACAACTACCCCTTCCAAGGGTGGGCTGAAGTTTATTCTTCAGACCCCCTTGACTGGGAGAACTCCTCAATAAATTTCCTGCTGGCAATCATCAGTCTCTGCATCCCAGTGAGTGCCATTTGCCCAACAGACATGCTGAGTTGAGATGTCCATAAAACATCCAAGAAGAGATGCCCAGTGTCAGTCTAGAAAGTTTGAGAAGAAGTAGAAGAAGATAGGGATTTGAATGTTACTGCCAAATAGGTGGTCATTGGAGTCTTGGGAGTGGACACTGTCTCTAAAGAACTGTGGGTAGAGTGAGAACAGAGGCAAGTATTGGTTAGATTCCTAAGAAATATAAATATTTAAGGAGCAAAATAAAAGGATGAGGGAATAGTGTCAGAGGGCCAAAGGGAACAATGTATTTTAGTTGAGGAAGTAAAAAATATTTTGCTCCACTCTCATTTGCTCTTTTTTCTTTCCCTCTCATTCTTTTTCCATCACCATTCTTGCCTCAACATTTCAGTCCCAAGTGTTTTAGTCATTGTTATCTTTGTAGTTTCCCCCAAAATGCTTGTCTGTAGTAGGTATTCAAGTACTTTTTTGAATGATTTGTTTCCTTGCCTCTAATCTTCCCTCATCCGTCTATTGACTCATGCTGAACAGCTACTACATACTTGTCCCTTCCCTGACAGGACAACAATATATAGCTTTGTGGCCTTTTGGCTAAGATCAAGAGTGAAAGGACAATAGTACGATAAGGCACAATCCTGTGAACACTAGAAAACAGTGTGTGCCCTATTAATATGCACTTAAAGTCTTATTGCTCATGTTTTTTTTCATTTCCACTCAAATATTTCCCATTGTCTTTCTGCTGATTTTACATCCAGACATATGTCATCATACTTAGTATTAATTTTCCCTATGCTTAAATCTGAAACAGAATAATGAAGGAGCAAAAACAAAGCAGTGGATGGTTAAACGTGTATAGAAATCTATGCATAGCATAGGACTTAAATAACACCATTTGTTTATATGGTACTTTAGTATAAAGCCATGTGAAACCACATAGTGTATTCCTCACAATATCTATTGGAAATAGGTTAAATATACTGTTACCATTTTTAAGGAAGAGAACTTTAGCTTTACCAAGATTGTGGATGTTTCAGGATCACACACGAATAAACAGACTTTATATCTTCTGATTACTTATCCAATACTCTTCATAGTACAAAATTCACAATCTATAATACCTTATGCTGTTCTCATGCATAGATAAATGTTTAATACATCCCATCATAATAACATAGCAAAGATTTTCTTTGTATAAGTTTAGGTTACTTCTTATCTAACTTTTATTTTCATGTTAGAAAAGAGGCATTGTTAATAGTTTCCCAGTGTGATCTAAAAGACCAAAATATTTTGGAAATTGGAAGTGCTGTGATTCATAAAACTACCCTAAACACTTACTGGAAAAATATTAATAATCCTTAATATTGACACACTTTGTGCCTGCATTTTTACCAGTGTATCTAAGCAAAAAGATAAGATGGCAGAACCTTGCATGAAGAAAGCATTAACTAACAAGAGGAACAACACAGGGGATCCACTTACGTGTGTGTTTATTTGAGTTTTCAGGATGTTGTGCCTCAGAAGCTCTTTTCTTATCAAATTCTTTCTCTCCTCTTCATCAGCTTCAGAGTCCATGCACTTTTTCATCCACATCACCATCCAATATCCATTTTTCTGCCAGGCCGAGAAAACACTGAAGGATGAAAACACTTTCGATTGACATTGGGAGAGCTAAATAACACCCTGAACAAGCAGTTGTTCAGGGACTTTATTTCTTCCTGGTGTGTAAATGACTGCTGCCATGCTGTTTGGTAGATTGATAGAAAGATGACAGGACAGAGCAGCCTTCTTTCCACCAATCTGTATCAAAGGTGACAAGACCTTCATGACCCTTGAAAGGACATTTCTGTTTATTCCTTCTCTATCCTTTTTCATTAAGCTGTTTAAATATTAGTGAAGAAAAATGTTAGAAATATTTAGTGAGACAGAAAAGAAACAATCTCAAAACTTTCACATTTTGTTTAGTATAAATTGTCTGAAATATTCAGCTCGTGGTAGGGAGAAAATAAAGTGCATTATTCCTACAAAACATATCCAGGTGGAGAGCATTTGGCCTAATTGGACCAGGACAAATAGTGTTCATTTTTATTTTCCAGGTAACTTCTGTAGAGCAGCACATGGAATCAAACAAATGTTTATAAAATTTAACATTTTCAATCTTATTTACCCAATATTGAATAATGATGCAAAAGAAAATCTTATAAAGAATAACACAACATTTGAGTTCATGTCAAGTTTGTCATTAAATCTTTATAATTATTATTTTTTAAAATGTAAAGTGAAAACCCCTGCAACTTTTAAGGTCCCAGGTTTTTGATGTTTTGTTTTTAGTTTCTTATAAGACGGGTCCAGTTGAAAAACATAACTGGAATTGTTCAAGAAAGGTCTGGTGGATTTTACTTGACTCTTTAATTTAAAACCTTATATATAAAAACGATTCCTTCTTACTGAGGATCAGAGTAAAGTGAGTGCTGAATATTTCTTTCAGTTCAATATTAGAATCATTCCAGGAAACAACAAAAAAAGACAAATCAATAGACCAAAATGGTGCAAATAATTTTCCCTTGACTAACAGGCAATATGCAAAATGTCTGGATTCTGACAGACTCTCAAGTTATTAAAGGGATTTTATGTCAAACAGTTTACATTTTATATCAGTTGGATAGCAGTACAAAATTCAAAGGTGTAGTCAGTAAAGGAATATCAAATGTAATACAATCTAACTTTCAAACTTCTGATTCCGATATTAATATTAACAGTCTTTCTGAGAGTGCATTGTTTGCTTTTTAAAAATTCACAAAGGGAAAGCAAATATTGGAGTAAACTTTAGCTTTATAAATACATCTTTTACTGTTCTAATAACATTTATGAAAAAGCTATTTTCTAAAATCATCTTTGTGGAATCAACTTAGATTCAGTACACTTTTTACAACCTTCCCCCTCAAAAGAGAGTGCAACAGTAAACCAGCTTCATTTTTTATATATAGCCAAGTGTCTGAAAAAAATGAGTAAATACATTTGAATAAATTTACTGAAATTGTAGAAAATATTGAATACAGTTTGGAATTTGTTGAAATGAAATCCAGCAATTAATTTGATTGTAACATTTTAATTGTTTACCTTTTAAGAAATCTAAAATGAGGAATCAGTACAAATATTGACAACACTTTCCTCTGCTGTGTTAGGCTGAAGACTGTGTATTGAGGTTTTATGGAATAGAGCTGAGAGGGGTGGACATTTACAACAATGATAGCTGACCTTTAACCTTCCTCCGTTTTTGTGTTACTGAGGTGCAATTGCAGGTTTTTTTTTTCTTAGTAGTAAAAGCAACCAAAAAATCCCCCACATATTAATGTTTTTAGAACTTCCAAGCTGTACAAAGGAATATAACCTTTTTGTCCAACTCAACTAACTGGAACCATTAGAGGTTATTTATATGTTTGGACACTAAATGAGAATTTTTCTTTCTCTCTGTTTTAGTCCCTTTAATTGTTTCTTTATTCCTTTATCCTTTCTGCTTGTCTTCTTTTACCATCTCTCCTTCCCTCTTCGTACCCTCTCCTCCTTTTCTTTCTACTTTACCTCTGACTCCTCTTCCTCCTTTTCTGTCTTTCTCATTCTTTTTCAATTCACATTACTTAAAACTTAGATGTGGATATCAGATACTACCAGAGTGATGGCCCTTACATATTTTCTGAATCTGAAGTTTCCAGGTTAATTAGAATCCATGCAAATTGTAAGTCTATGAGCTTCTTAGTAGAGTTCATTTAGGTCCAAATAAAATGGAATATTTAGTTTGTAAAATGTCCAAGTGTTATGGGGAAAGATAGCTCTAATCTTTCATCCTCATATAAGTAATCTCTTTCCCCAAAGATTAGCCTTTCAATATTTCCATATATACCTTTCTTTTTCTAGGAAGTGGGATTTGTCCTTTTATTTGTTTTTACTTCCTTAAGATATTTTAGACTCAAATATTTATCATTCAACTTTATTGAGTCATCATCAATATTTATTTTACAAAAGACAAGCACGATTTCAGAATAATAAATCTAATTCTGCCAAAATCTCCTTCAGCTGCAAAGCCCAAAATACATTCTTGCACCATGTATTTCTGGTTCTCCATTCCACTGATTTAAACGGAGTGTTTGTTTTAATTTATCACTCTCATCTCTGTATCTTTTAAAAATTTTACTTGCATTTATTCCATTATTCTCTTCTTTTCCTTCTTCCTTTTTAATAATTGATAGATAATATATACTCAATTCAACTCTGAAAAACCTTAATTCCAAAAGTAGCTTCAAGTTTCTTTTTGAAAAAGATATGGAAAAACATGTATTTGTAGATTATATGCTATATTTCTATACATGCAATTTAGTGTACCATCAAATAATCCTAACAAAATCTATATAGTTAACCAACTGTCTAGTGGCAAAAATTAATCAGGTAAATATTTTTTTTTCCCTGAAATTCTCTTCTTTAACCTGGGATATTTTGGTAGATAATTCTCCATGGGTCTTTTGTATTTCTGCACATCTTGCAAGCAGGGCCACTCACTTTCAGTACTTTATTCCAAAATATCTTTTAAAGGACATTTTCAAAGGAAATATCCATGGATGTTAGAGTTAATATCACCCTCTGAAGCAAGTAATAGTTCTTACAGCCTTGGAAGACAGAGATGCTTGACTCACTTTGGAACAAAGGGGAGACATGTCTGCTGTCCAGCATAAAATATTCAGGTTCCCTAAGGTCAAGGTTCCTAGGAGTCACTGTGTGTGCAGGTATCATATGACTTGATTCATGTTGCCCTGTGAGAACTGAGGCTCAGGAAACTGGTACAAATGCTGACACTTTGGCTACTCCAATTGCAATAAACTATCATTTATCTCTGTCTCAGGAGTTTTGTGTCATTGATCTATAAGCATCCATAAAACTTGGTAGGCTAACTGGCCTTCAAAGTTTTTGACAGTTTTTTGGCAACACAAATGTTTACATGCTACAGGGACCTGGTTTTCTAAAAGATGAACGATGAGGCCCTTATGGGCTTACTGTTGATGAGGAGGAATTGGGGAAATGGTTGCAGGCTGAGTACCAGGAAGTAGATTCAAACATAGATGCCCAAATGCTGGCTTGTAGCTAACTGGGGATTTCCGCACCTCTCTAGTAGTCAGCCTCAGGCCTGCCCTTTGTAGCAACTGTTACTAAGATTTGTTCAAGGATGGAGAGAAATGTTTAGTACTTTCTTCAGATAATAGCTACAGAGACATGTACCCACACAGGTGAAACAGGAATATTCATTACCTCTATGGAAGAAATGCAGTGAATCATTAGAACTTTGTCTAGATCATTTGGGAGGTAAGGGGGCCAAGCACATGATGCTTGGTAAGGAAGAATGACCACAGCTAAGCCATCTTACAGCTCTACAACTCCCACAGTATATCGAACCAACTTTAAATTCATTCAGGGATATCAGTAAAAGGACTCAAAATTTATTATTTTTTTTCCAGTGGTTCTGGCTGCTATAATGGAGCTTTGATACTCTAAGGGAGAATTCCACCATAGATAAACTCCTATGGGAAAAATAGATGAGGAATTGACTTGTATTTTTTCTCTTACTGGCCCAGATTGGATTCATAATGCTGATGAAGGTGACTCACCAGAAAATGAGAAACTGATCCAAAGGAACAAAGGTAAATTATCCCAGTCAGCCTTGTCACCTTGGAAACTTCCTAGAATAAAGATAGCCCAGCTTTAAGTTAGTAGATAAAAGTGATAGATATAGCACATTAAGATGGTATAAGAAAGACAAAAGAAATCACATGAATATTTTAAGGCTAGACTCTTTGGGATAAAGGAACACTTATATAGGGAAAGATGACAAAAATCATTCTCTCTACTAAATGAAAACTAATCTTTTGATTCATGTAGTGATATTCTTTGTTTATCTATAAATCCTTCTTTGGTTATCTTTTTCTGTTAGCTATTTTTGTGAAAACAGATTAAGTATATTTCCACCAATACTGGAAGGTATCTTTTAAAGGTTCAGAAGGAATA
Source organism: Tolypeutes matacus (assembly GCA_026826555.1). Lineage (NCBI taxonomy): Eukaryota > Metazoa > Chordata > Mammalia > Cingulata > Chlamyphoridae > Tolypeutes > Tolypeutes matacus. Next base: position 15,823,526 of record JAKSZT010053791.1, read on the forward strand.
TAAATATAGGGCAATATTGTAAGACAAATCACCCACCCCCTTTTTATAGAGAGTATTATGACATATGACATTTAAAGAGTTTATTGAGTTTGTAAATATAAAATGTTTAGCTACTGCCATTATATTTGGAGTTGCTTACATCAATTTTTTTTTTAAATGATTGACTCAGTTTTTTTCTTTTCCTGTAGTTATACCATCAATAAGAAAAAAATATTTTTCTATTAATAAGAAAAAGAATTTGAGAGTATTTCAAACTCAATCTTAAACAAATTGCCTACTATAAGGTTAAACAGAGAGAACCAACATTTTTTTTAAATCAAAATATTGTGACATCCAATTTGAAGAACTTTTGGTCTAATATAATCAATTGGGCCATGTTTTCTCTCTCATTTTTGTTTTTTGGAAGAATATATGTAAGATTGAAAATATTTTGTGCTTCAATATTTTCTTCAACTTGACTTGGGAATTTCCCTTGAGCAAAATTAATGATTCAATCTCATGGATTATGCAGTATTTGAATTTCCCTTTCAGTCATTTTGGAAAATTATATTTATATAATTATTAATACATTCATATTTATTGTCATAAACTGTCTTATAGGATCTTATTCTCTTAATGTCTGTAGCGTTTGTAGTCATGTCCTTTCTTTCATTATTGATATTGCACACTCATGCATTTTTTCTGAAATTAATATCACTACTCCAACTTCCTTTGATTAGCATTAACATGATATAACTTTTTCTATCCCTTCACTCAACCTATCTGTGTCTTTATATTTAGTGTTTTTTTAATTAGAGAAGTAGTGGGTTTGCATAAAAATAATGCATAAAATACAGGCTTTCCATGTACCACCCTATAATTAACACCTTACATTGGGGGTGGTACATTTGTTACAATTGATGAAAGCACATTTTTATAATTGTACTATGAATTGTAGTTCATGATTCAACTTAGGGTTCACTGTACCATGCATTACTATGGATTGTTTTTTTTTTTTTTTAGAATTTTTATAGATTTCATAAATGTTACATCAAAAATATAGAGGATTCCCATATACAACACCCCACCCCTCACCTACTTTCCCCCATTAATTACATCTTTCATTAGTGTGGTACATTTGTTACAGTTGATGAACATGTATTGAAGTATTGCTACTAACCATGGTCTATAGTTTACATTATAGTCTACACTTTGCACTGCACAATTTTATAGGTTTTGACAAAATGTATAAAGGCTGGTATCCATCATTTAAATATGCAGAATGATTCCAATGTCTCAAAAATGCCAGTGTTACACCTATTGTTCCCTCTCCCTCCCCTCAGAACCTCTGCTGACACTGTCTTAATACCAGTAGTACAAGTTCTATCATTACTAGAATAATAATAAGTCTACTTTAGCCCATAGTTGCATTCCCCCCTTATGTTTGTTCATTCCTCAATCCTGAGGATTTTAGGATGGTGATGCCCACTCTGCTTCTGGTTGAAAGGGCACATAAATCACACTGGGCAGATGGGTGGAACTGTCTTGCTTACAGTTGCACACTCTCTGTTTTTTGGGATGGGTGTTGTCCATCGTTAACCTTTTGTTAGCTGTCCTGGGTGAGTCCAATGTAGTGGAGGTAGGTGTTGGCTGCAACTCTGCTGAGATTCAGAGCTCAATTGGCTTATGAACAGCTGAAAGATTTAAGTCTCTGAGATACATATTTAATGGGTATTGTGCTAATTATAGGTTCAGATAAAAGGGGCATAAACCCATGTGTAGAAAAATTGTAAATGAGTCCAATTCCAATACATTGTGGGGATAGGCTATCATATATTCTAAGGTAAGGTGCGTTGACAGGGTGCCAAATTCCTGAGTTTATCTGTCCTGCCTGTTGTGTGCAGATGTCTCTAGAGCTCTCAGGAGCCCTCCTGCTTGAGACACTGTTTTCTTCAGCAGTCAGTGAGCTTCTCCTGAGATGTGCATAGTTGTAACCCCTGGAATGACTTTCCAACTCACTTTGAAATCTCTTAGCCATAAAAACTCATTTGTATTTAATATTTTCCCCTTTTGGTCAAGCTCTTTTTCCATATGCATAGCTAGTTGGCACTGGTAATATCCCTTGATGCCAGGGAGGCTCATCCCCAGGAGTCATGTTCCACAATGGTGAGAAGATAGTGTGTTTATATACTGAATTTGGTTTAAAGAGAGGCCACATTTGAGCAACAAGGAAGCTTTCAGGAGGTAACTTTTAGGCAATATATAATACTAGGCTAAGTTTCAATTTCACAAGAAAGGTTCATAAGTACAATTATCAATATCAAGGGCCTGGCATAATAATCTGTCTTCCTTCAATAGGCACTGCCCTGGTGCTCAGGAGTCTTGCCATTCTATTAGCGAGTGTAGCAGGACTCCCCAGGATGGGAATTTAATATTCTTTCAGTTATTGTGTGGGTCTCCACCCATCGAGACAATACCGAATGACCCCTTGAACATATTCATATGCCATAGAAGCGTGGCTCAGGTGCACCTCTCCCCACACATTGCCCCATTACTGACATCCCACATCAGTGATCCTCACCTGCCACAGTTGTGACCCTTCTGCAGTCCAAACCTCCTCAAAAACATAGCCAAAAAGCAAATAAATAAAAATAATAAGAAAATAAAATAATAGTAATAATAATAAATAACAAAATTTTAAAAATAAAATAAAATAATTTTTTTCATTGTGTCTTTAATCACCATTAGATCTGTTGTCTTTTATGTACAGTGACAATTTCTTCCATATGTTCCCATAGTGTCTTTTTTTTTTTTTTTTTTCACTTTATCTTCAAAAAATCTTTAGGTTACAGAAAAGTCACATAGAAAATATAAGGGGTTCCCATATACCCAACTCCCTACCCTTCTCCCATTCTCCCTTATTAATAACATTCTACATGTGTATGGTACATTTTTTGCAACTGATGTACAAATATTGAAGCATTGCTACTAACCATGGTCAATGGTTTACATTTTGCACCATACACTTTTATAGGTTCTGACAAAATTTAAAATGGTCTATATCTGTCATTGCAGGATCATGCAGAACAATTCCAATGCCCTAAAAATATGCTAGGTTCCAACTATTCTGTTCTTCCTTCCCCCTCCACTCAGACCTATGGTAACCATTAAGTTTCAATTTTTGTAGAATAAGTTTCATAGTTACATGTAATGATATTGAGGGTTTGACATGTTGGTCTATTTTCTTTTATTAGGAACTGCCTGTGTTCTTGAGAGTTTATTGCTCCTTTAAATGAGAACTTAGCTGGATTCCCCAGGATGGGAGTTTAATATTTTCTTGTTTATTGTGTGGGTCTCCACCCACTGAGATAACACACTACGACAAGATGAACACTTTCATATTCTATAGAAGCATGTCCCAGGTGTGCTCTATCCTGCATATCTCCCCAACCCAGATACCCTGCACCAGTAACCCTCCCCTGCCATGTTTGTCCAAAGAACATTCCTAGCATTGTTGGGTTTTTTTGCTTTTTTTAAACAATTGATTTTATTAATATATATTAATAAAACATACAATTTATCCAATGTGAACGATCAATGGTATTTGTTATAATCACATAGTTGTGTGTTCATCACTTCAGTCATTATTAAAGCATTTTAATTATTTCAATAATAATAATAAACAAAAACCAGACAAACAAGAAAATTCCTCACCTCTTAAACTGTTTCCCCTGCTGTATATAGCTGCTATTTCTGGCTATTCTTGTATAATTATTTCTTTGTTTATTAAGCAGTTTTATTGGGATATAGTCACATACCATATGATCTATCCAAAGTGTATAATCAATGGCTTTTTTTTAGCTGTTAAAAAGCACATTATTATAAAATTGTAAAATAAATAGAAAAATAGATTGAAAGAAATTACAAATTTTAAATGAGAATGCAAGGCCAAGTTAGATTTAATATAATCAATTATAAAAAATAGATAGCATAAAAAACATTTATAAATGTAAATAATAATCCAAATATAATAGAAATTAATTATAGCAACTACATTAATTATAGAACTTCTAGTACAATGTTGAATGAGAGTGGTGATAGTGTACATCCTTGTCTTGTTCCAGATCGTAAAGGGAAGGTGTCAGTATTTCTACATTGAGTATGAGATTAGCTTTGGGTTTTTCGTATATGCCCTTTATCATGTTGAGGATCATTCCTTCTATTCTTGGTATTCTAAGTATTTTTATCAAGAAATGATGCTGGCATTTGCCAAGTGCCTTTTCTGCATCAACTGATTATGTATTTTTTTTTTTTTCTCCATAGTTGTGTTAATATGGAATATTACATTAATTGGTTTTCTTACACAGAACCACCCTTACATACCAGGGATAAATGCCACTTTACCATGGTGTGTAAGTTTTTTAATATGCTATTGAATTCAATTTTCTAGTATTTTGTTGAGGATTTTTATATCTATATTCATAAGAGATGTTGGTCTGTTGTTTTCTTTTCTTGTGTTATCTTTACTTGGCATTGGTATGAGGGTGATGGCTTCATAGAATGCACTAGATAGTGTTCTCTCCTGTTCAGTATTTTGGAAGAATTTGAGAAGGATAGGTATTATTTCTTTCTGGAATGTTTGGTAGAATTCACCTGTGAAGCCATCTGGTCCTAGGCTTCTCTTTTGGGGAGGTTTTTTGGACTGTTTCAAACTCTACTTGTAACTGGTCTGTTGAGATCTTCTATTTCTTACAGAGTCAGTGTAAGTGTTCATGTGTTTCTAACAATTTTCTCATTTTATCTAGTTTGTCTAATTTGTTGGCATACAGGTGTTCATAGTATCCTCTTATGATCCTTTTTATTTCTGTGGGGTCAGTAGTAATTCTCCCCTCCTCATTTTTTATTTTATTTACTTCCATCTTCTCTCATTTTATTGAAATTTTCAAAGAACAAACTTTTGGTTTTTTTAATGTTCTTTTTTGTTTTTTTTAATTTTTTAAATTTCCTTTATTCCTCCTTTAATCATTGTTATTTCTTTCTTTCTACCTGCTTTCGGTTTAGTTTGCTGTTCTTTTTCTAGTTCTTCCAGGTGTGCAGTCAATGTTTGATTTTAGATCTTTCTTCTTTTTTAATGTAAGCATTTAGGGCTATAAATTTTCCCATCAGCACTGACTTCACTGCATCCCATAAGTTTTGATAGGTTTATATGTTGTATTAGTCAGGGTCATCTAGGGAAACAGAACTGCTAGGAAATATCTATAGATATTACTATTTAGTATTTATAAAAATTGTCTCATGTGACTGTGGAGCTATGCAAGTCCAAATTCCCTAGGACAGGCTGCTAGCTCGCAACTCCGATCAAAGTTTTTGATGTATTTCCCAGGAGAAAAATAAATATGGAAATTCTCTCTTCTGACTGCTGAATTCATGAATTCTCCTTTTAAGGACTTCAACTGTTTGGTTGAGATGTCTTTCATTGTTGAAGGCAATCTCCTTGGTTGATTGTAGATGTAATCAGCCATAAATGTAATCAATGTACTGATGATTTGAGTATACCAAATGTTCTCTTAGTAACAATCAAACCAATACTTTCTTGACCAAACAACTGGATACCAAAACCTGATCAAGTTGACACATGAACTTAACCATCACAGTCCATTTGGCAAATAGTAACCAAAAGAGAGCTAGGGAAAACTTTGGCAGCCATACACATCTCCTTAAACCATACTTAATCTCTAAATAAAAGCAATACCAGTGATATTTTCAACTAACAGCACTCTAGTGTCCTGTGTACAACCAAAATCACACTAACTCCCCAGAAATGGGTGCAAGTCCTTAGGTAATATACACTTTTAAAATTAATATCCTATAATTTAAATACCATGACATGAAGCTAATAAAACTTATGTCATATTGTATTAATCAGCGAAAGCGGTGCTGATGCAAAATACCAGAAATCTCTTGGCTTTTATAAAGGTTATTTATTTGGGGTAGAAGCTTACAGTTACCAGGCCCTAAAGAGTCCAACTCAAGGTACCGTAAGATGTACTTTCTCACCTAAAGTCTGTTGCCACGTGTTGACACAAGATGGCAGGCGATGTCTGTGAAGGTTCAGCCTTCCTCCTTCCTCTTAAGGGTCTGGTCCCAGCTTCTTCCTATCTCAGCTGTAGGCTGGCATAAGGCTCATATCTCTTCCCGGGGCTAGTTTCTTTCTGGGCTCAGCTGCTCTGCTCTCCCCACAAGGCCAGCCGTGAACTATCAGGTGAACGGCTTGGCTCTCTCCCAAGGGCTCCAGCATCAAAAACTCAACTCTCTGTGTTCTCTTCTCTGTGTGTGAGAGTCTGTGGGTCTCAACCCTGCACACTCTAATGATGTAGACAAATAAAAGCCCTTATCTTGATTTAATAAAGCAAAAGTGAAACCTTTGAATCTAATACAATCTAATATGCCCAGAGGAAAAGGCCAGTTTACAAACACAATCCAATATCTATTTTTGGAATTCATAAACAATACCAAACTGCTACAAATATGATAATAGCATAAGATTGGGAAGACAACAAAGATACTTGCTTAATGTTCATATACCAACATCCTCATATCAAAACAAGGAAGAAATATTCATGACCATTACAGTAATCATATCTGTACCTGGTCACATGATTGTAGTTCCTATTTATCACAATCTTCTTCCACTACCCATTCCATTTTCCCTTTACCTTCAGCAAGCAGCTCAGCTGGCTGTGGTTCTTTACCATGTAAAGGTTCAGGGTAAAAAAGGGAATTTTTTTGCATACAGTTTTGAGGCTGAGAAAATGTCCAATTCAAGCTTTCATCAAGCCAATGCTTTTTTCCCAAAGACTAGCTGCCAGTGATCCTTGCCTCTTCTGCCACGTAGCAGGGCACATGGTGATGTCTGCTATTCTCTCCCTTCTCTTCTGGGTTTCATTGATTTCAGCTTCTTGCTTCCATGGCTATCTTCTCTTCTCTGTCTGTATTCATTCTGTTTATAAAGGACTCCAATAATAGTATTAAGACCCTTTCTGAATGAGGTGGGTGGCACCTTAACTGAAGTAGCCTTATCAAAAGGTCCTACTTACTATTAGTTTACACCCTCAGGAATAGATTAGATTTAAAAACATGTTTTTCTGGGGTACATAAAGCTGCAAATCATCATGCTGTGTTCTCCTTTTCATTCATCTCAGGATATTTTCTGATTTCCTTTGTAATTTCTTCTTTGACCCATTGATTGTTTAAGAGTGTGTTATTTAACTTCCATATATTTGCAGGTTTTCCAGTTCTCTGCCTGTTATTGATTTCCAGTTTTATTCCATTGTGGTCAGAGAAGATGCTTTGTATAATTTCAATCTTTTTTAATATTGAGACTTTTTTGTGACCCTAAATGTGGTCTATCCTGGAGAATGATTCATGTGAACTTGAGAAGAATGTATATCCTGCTCGTTTGAGGTGCAATGTTTTGTATATGCCTGTTGGATCTTTTTTGGTTACTATTTGCTTGGAATAGTTTTTCTATCCTTTAACTTTCAACACATTTGTGTCTTTGGGTATAAGGTGAGTCCTCTGTAAGCAACATGTATTTGGATCAGACCTTTTTATCCATTCTGCCAATCTGTGTCTTTTATTAGGGAGTTCAATCCATTAAAGGAAATTCAGTGTTATTACTGTAAAGGCAGTACTTCCTTCAGCCATTTTGTCTTTTAGTTTTTATATATCTCTCTATTCCTTTGTTGCAATCTCCCTTTCTCTGTAGTTGATCTTTTGAAGTGTATCTGACTGATTCCTTTCTCATTTCTGTTTCTGTATATTTTTTAAATACTTTCTTTTTGGTTACCCTGGGGTTTGTATTACACAACATACCTCTCTAGTGTACTAATTTGAAAAGATGCCAACTTTGCTTCAATAGTATAAATGTTCTCTACTCTCATATCCCACTGTTTCCCTTCTTTATTTTTATTTGTCCCACATTATCTCTTTATATTTTGTACTATCAGGAAATACGCCTTATTCTTGTTTAGTTGTATTCTGACTCTTATAGGAATTAAAGAGTAGAGTTGTATATTGAGAATACAGTACTTTTGGGTTTTGCATTTACCCTTTGATTTGACTTTACTGAAGATCTTCATTTCACCACACTACTCCAAACCACTCTCTCCCATCTTTTCCTTTCAACCTTAGGAACTCCCTTTAGTTATTCTTGTAGGGCAGGTCTTTTATTGATGAACTCTCTCAGTTTCTGTTTATCTCTGAATATTTTAAACTTTCTCTTCTTTTTAAAGGACAATTTTTCTGGAAAATAATTTTTCTCTGGCAGTTTTTCTTTTCAGTACCTTAAGTATATCATACCACTGCCTTTTCACCTCCATGATTTCTGATGAGACATCAATACTTAATCTTATTGACAATCCCTTGTGTGTGATGAATCACTTTTCTCCTGCTGCTTTCAGAATTCTCTCTCTTAATCCTTGACATTTGAAATTTTGATTAGTATATGTCTCATGGTATGTCTATAAGGGTTTATTCTGTTTGGAGTATGTTGTACTTCTTGGACATAGATATTTATATCTTTAATAAGAGTTGGGAAATTTTTGGCCATTATTTCCTCAAATGTTCTTTCTGACCCCTTTCCCTTCTCTTTTTCTTCTGGGACACCCATGCACATATGTTTGGGTACTTCATCCTGTCACTCAAATCCACGAGACTGTGGACAATTTTTTCTGTTCTTTTCTCTATCTGTTCTTCTGACTGTATGGTTTAAATTGTCCTGACTACTAGTTTACTGATTCTTTATTCTGCCTGTTCAAATCTACTGTTGCATTCCTCTAATGTATTTTTAACCTCTATTATTGTGGCTTTCATCTCCATAATTTCTTTTATGCTTCTTTTTTGACTTTTAAATTTTTTATGTTCACATATTGTCTTAACACCCGTATTAGTCAGCCAAAGGGGTGCTAATGTGAAATACCAAAAATGGGTTGGTCTTTATAAAGGGTATTTATTTGGGGTAGAAGTCCACAGATACCAGGCCATAAAGTGTTAAGTTTCTTCTCACCAAAGTTCATTGCCACATGTTGGAGCAAGACAGCTGCGGACATTTGCCAGGATTCAGGCTTCTTGTGTTCCTCTCTTCCCGGGGCTGCATTTCTCTCTGGGCTTAGCCCTTCTGGTTCCTCCACAAGGTCAGCTGTAGACTATCAGGCGAACGGCTCACTTCTCTTCTTCTGGGGCCTTTTCTCCAACATCAAAACTGCTTCTCAAAAACTACTTCAACTCTGTTCTTTGCTTTGCCTTTTTTTTTCGATTCCCCATCCACCAAGGGGTGGGGCTCAATGCCTTATTGACGTGGCCCAGTCAACGCCCTAATCATAACTTAATCATGCCCAGATTAATAAATCAGTTTACAAGCATGATCCAATTATATTTTTGGAATTCATAATTACATCAAACTGCCCAACTGCAACAACACCTTTAGCTCTAAATCCTTATTTTCCTTCACCACCTTAAATAGATTTAGATTTGTTTGAACTCCTTTGATTAATTATTTCAAACTTTGAGTCTCCTCTGAAGTTTTAATTAATTTCTTTTAATGCCCTATATCTTCCTTTCTTTTAGTATGGCTTGTAATTTTTTGCTGATGTCTGGGCATTTGATTATATTGATATGTTAACACTAAATATCAGTTTTTCCCTCATGCCTAGGGTTTTATTGTTGATTAGCTTTGTGTTAAGGCTCTTCTTTGATGTTTGGTTCAATTTATTTTGGTCTTTTAGAGTAGCCTGTGTTTAACTCTTCAGATTTTCTCAGCTCTTTTTCACCTGATTCTTGCCCTGGATATACATTAGAATTTTTAACATTGCACTTTTAGGGCAATTGTTTCACCTTCAGGAGAAAGCTTCCTTATCTCTGTTCCTTCTCTGGGAGTCTTGATCTACTTTGTTGGTTTTTGTGCAGAATTTTCTCCCCAGATCCCATTATTTGTTTAAATTATCTCTCAGGCTCGCCTTTTCTTACGCTTTTCATCCTGTGGCCCATCCTGCCTTACAGTAGTTCAGTTTGCTCCCCTGTCTTTTTCCATGAGGCTTCTCTGCTTCTGGTTTCTTCCCCATTGGACCTCAAGGACAGATGGAGTCAATCTAGAAAGATGTGTCAATCCAGAAAGGTTTGTTTTGCTTTTAGGTGGTCCAGCTAAGAGAGATTGGATTGAGTGTGCACACTTACTGCTAACAATTCTGCCGCAGTCTCTCTCTCTTTCTTCCCTCCCCCCACCCCCCCCCACACACACCTTGGGGCACTTTTGTATGCAGCAGTCCTCAGCTCCTCAGCTGCCTGTGTTTTGCCCTAGGTCTTTGCAACTTGGACCCCTGTGACTGGATTTGCATGTGGTTTTAATTCACTGCTGTGAGTGACTCTATGGTCTGTACCCGTGGCAGGAGGGACCCAGGCCTTGCTACCTCTGTACAGCATGTGAGTTGCACAGGACAGAGTGAGGGGGAGGGGTTCATATTGGTGGGTCTGGGATGAAAGTTTCCTACCTGATTTTGATGATTATTTTCAGCGTTTCTGGGGGCCTTCTCCAATCTCTATCATCCTCCAGATTTCCTAGCAAGTGGGATTTGTCCTTTTATTTGTTGACTCTGAGGGGACTTTTCCAGAGGATGTCTTATGTCATCATGATAATGAAGTCTTCACTTGCAGGCTTTTGATGAAACAGCCACTATCATTTTTAGTCCTTTCCCTCAATACTTCAAGTCTCCTAACCGTCCTAGCTCCTTTCAAGGTTTTTTCTTTGTCTTTGCTTATTTTAGCTTGAATATTATGTGTGTAGTTGGAGAAATTGGGGTATTTAACCTACTTGGAATTCCCTGAGCTTCCTGCATTTGTAGTTTTGGTGTCTATAAGTAATTCTTGAGAATTCTCATCCATTATTATTTCAGATATTTCTTCTGCTACAATCTCTCTTTCTACTTCTGCTATTCCAAGTACAATATGCTATATCTTTTGTAATTGTCCCAGAGTTGTTCTTGCCTATTCTGTTCTGTTTTTTTTTTTTTTTTTTTTTTTTTAATTCTTTTTTTATCTTTGCACTACACGTTAGGAAGCTTCTATTTACATATCTTTAAGAAGCTCACTTATTCTCTCCTCACCTTGTTCAGTCTACTAATAATCCTTAGAAAGGCATTCTTCATTTCTGTACAGTGTTTTTCTTTGCAAGCATTCCTATTGATTATTAGAATTTCCATTTCTCTTCTTACATTATCCATCTGTTCTTGCATATTGCCTAATTTGTATATTAGAGTGATGAACACATTGGTGATAGTTATTTTAAATTCAGTGTTTGTTTTCTTTTGTATATACTATAGTAAAAGAAATCTTTGGTCTTGCTACTATGTGCATACAGGGGAAAATATTTATTTATGAAATACATAGACTGATTTATTAGAGATTTTCTTGAGGAATGATAGGCATGAAAAAGAAAAGGGTTAGTTTAATTGTTGTGAATTTTTCTGGAATTTACTTTTTAATTAAAAAGCAAATGCTCAGAACTCAACTCATTCAAAAGGCCATGACTAATATTGACTTAAATAAATCAGAATTGATAGATATTTTGCTAAATAAGCCTGCTATCATTGTTGTTTAACATGATGTTACCTGGAAACTGAATGAGCATTTCCTGCCTTCCCCAAACAATCATTAGCTTGATTTTCTGGGATCTAGCAGGATGTTGTTTATACTTTTATCATAGCTCTTGGATCAATTTACTATAATTATCTGTTTGAGTCTCTCTCTCGTATGAGAATAAGTTCTTTAAATGCATGGATCATATGTCCTATTTATTTTTGTATTTCCAGTACTTAGCATATTTACTGGTAGCCCATCATAAGCACTTAAGAAATGTCTCTTAATTGATTAAGTGAATGAAAAAATTCTCCATATCATGATAGTGTGAGTGTGATTCTTTGGAGGAATTTAATGCAAAATTAAAATACATTTGTATTATTTTGCTTTGTCTGATCTGAAAGTTGTCTACTGAAATGATGGTATGGTTATTTCTGCTTCTTATTCTCATTACGTTGGCTATGTTCAAATCGCTACAGACATTTATTTGTTGGTATTTCTATTATTGTGACATGTTTGTTGCTTAGCACTTTTTCAGTAAATCAGTGGTAATTAAACCTGTAGGCTCTGACTGGGAAAGTAGGATTAACAATATTGAAGAAAAATAGTTTGCCTGCTCTGTCAACAAAGATGCCATGGAGAGCCTGGTTGGAGTCAAGGAGAGGACTTGAAGCCCCAAAGAGGGGTTTTATTCTTTACTTCTTGCCTTAGGTCAGTACATTCAGTAACCTGATAGTGCCCATATACTATAAAAGTAGATCCATCTTTCAGAGGCAGACTATGATTAAAAAATTCAAAAAGTTGATGGATAAGGCTGTAATGAAAGTCTAAAATGTGAAATAATTGTCACAGAGACAGCAATTCTTAAGTTCATGTATGCGTAAGTATTTTTGTCCATATTTATGTTCACCTATTTGGGAAAGTAAATCTTATCAGAAGACTGCTTGGTGAACAGAATGTCATAATAAAATGGACTTAGATAAATCCAGTATTGAATGGTACCAGGCTAAGACCAACTCAGGACCATTTTGTCAAAAGGATCAAGACTTTTTTTAGTGGCTTAAAACAATGCAAATTTATTAACTTTCAGTTTTAAAGTTCAGAAGATCTAAAGTCAAGATGTCAACAGAGCTGTGTTCCTTCTGGGGGCTCTGGAATCCATTTCCTTCCCTTTTCTAGCTTTTGGAGACAACCTGCTCTTCCTGAACTCATGACCCCTTCCTCCCTCTTCAAAGCAGCAGTGTAGCATCCTCCAATCTCTCTCTGAACTCTATTTCCACCCTTTCATCTTCTTTCCCTGACTCTTGTTACTGAGCAAGGGCCCACTGCCCAATGTGCATAAGAACCAATTCTATGACATCGGAATTTGAGGAAAATAAGAAGCTTTATTGCAAGGTTGACCAGCAAGGAGAGAGGAAACAAGGATCAAATCTGTCTCCTCAATTTGAGGTCTAAGGGAGATTTAATGGAGATAGAAGGTAGATTGTTGGTCTGGTTTGATTGGCTAAGCACAGATTTGACCATATATGGTAAGGCAGGCTTTTGACTGGATTTTCCTCATTGAAAGATCTCTCATGTTGGATTTGCTTCCAACTTCTTTCTCGATTCACTCAACTTTGTTTCCAAGGGAGATAATTTTAGTCCCTGGTGTCTCAGAGGTAATATAAGGATGCCAGTTTGGGTTTCTGTGCATGTTCAGGTTACATCAGTCTACAGAACAAGCTCAAATGAAGAAACTGCTACTAAAGGGTTTTGTGTTTGTGTTTGCAAAACAAGCTCAAAAAGAAAGATTTACATAGTGGCTAATGGGTTTGGGGCAGTTTCCATCTCCCCTTGTGTATTGATCATTTCTCAGTCTTGTGGAACTTGGGATGACAACAACTTTGACTACTTCAAGCTGGTTAGGAGCATAGGTTTGAGGAATGAAATTGCTTAGTCTGAAGTTGAAGGGAACTTTTTCCATTCCCCTTTTTTGGGTCTTCTTATACTACTCCCCAATCCCAGAAGGACCAAGGCATTTTAACTTGAGTGGTTAAGATGACACAGTCTCTCCACAATCTGGTTGGCCAGAATATTTGAGAACTTTGGCTGAAGTTCCTCCTATTGGAAATTACTGCCAAGACTGACCTCTATGTCTCTCCTCTTTCCAGGCTTTCAAGGCCATAGAATGCCTTAATCGATGGATTGATGCATTCATTAGGTATGCTAATAAATTTCTTCAGGTTCATTAGAGGACCCCCCCCCCCCAGGCTGATAGAGTCTCTATTTTTCTATCTCTGTTAGAATCAATTATGTTTTGGTTTAAAAACTTTAATTATTCAGATAGTTATATTTCCATGGATGAGGCTGGTGGAGCAGAAGTTTTACCTACTATAGCCATAGCTACCGACCACCATAACTACAAATTAAAAAAATACAATAGTTACCATTTATTGAGAATTTTTGACTAGAGAATATATTGCATGTCAGAAGTAGATGTTTTATGAATTATAACAAATGATCACAATATAACTTAATAGGCATTATTTCTCCATTTTATAAAGGAAAAAACTGAAACTACTAGGTAATTTGCTCAAGATTACTTAGCTATTATGTTGGTGGGTTGCAAACAGATTTGTCTGTATTACTCCAAAGTTCTTTTTCCTTGATATTATAACCTCAGCTAAAGAGGTATCAGTAGTATATATCCTGGGATGATCATAGCAATCCTTTTCCTCTTTCTCTCTCTGTTTTTCCCTGATTTTTAAATAACATTATGAAATAATTATACATGTTTACCTCCAAAAATAAAGTTTAATATAGTACTTACTTGACCATTTGACCAAAGAACACTTTTCCTGGAGCGCATATCCTGAAATTAGTGTTCTTCAAATGATCCTCTGGTAAATACTACTTTGAAAGCTTCCAGTCAGTAGCTACTTTACTTTTCCCATTCTCTTCTCTATCACTACTTCTTAATAGACAGTATTCCTTGTTACTAACACATTTTCTTTCCTTCACTTTCTGCAGTTTACCCCACATTCAACTCCAGAGGCTAAGCCTACATAGAATAGTAGGTTACTAAGTGGTGAGAACTGAGGTTTATTAAACACTGATCCATCCCAACAGTCTGACTGTTAATATAATGAAAAAAATGCCTTTAGAAAAATCCCATATATAATTATGTGATCATGCAAAGGGTAACATGGTAACAGATCAATTAATATATTTACATCCATTAACCAATTAGTTTGCTGATGAGCTGGCTTACTTGTTATTAGAGAGAGAGTTCTGAGAAGTACAGGTGCTGACACAGGGAGGGTGGATTGAAGATGTTAGTATTTACAAGCACATTGGCTTTGGGAAGGATTGAGCCAATGACAAAAAGAACATGTAAAATAGAATTGGGATATTATTTAGGTTGGAGAGTATATTAATATCCTAGGTCTGCTGTAACAAATTTACCACACTGAGTGACTTAAAACAACAGAAATGTAATCCCACAGTTCTGGAAGCCAGAATTCTAAAATCAAAATATCAGCAGGGTTACGTTCCCTCCGAAGGCTCTAAGGGAGAATCCTTCATTCCGCTTTTAGTTGTTTGTGGCTCTCGTCTTTTCTTGTCTTGTGGCTGCATAACTCCAATCTCTGCCTCTGTCTTCACATTGCCTTCTCCTCTACTCTCTTCTGTGTGTTTCTCATAAAGACACCTATTATTGCATTGAGGGCCCACTTAGATCATCTAGGGTGATCTCATCTAGAGATCCTTAACATCTTTACAACTGCAAAGACCCTTTTTCCAAGTTCACATGCTCATGGAGTAGGACATGAACATATCTTTTTGGAAGTTACCACATTCAATCCCTTACAGAGAATAAAGGTAACATACATTTCACTTAATTCCATTTTTTCCCCTAAAGATGACCATATCACTATATCCATGAAAATTTCAGGCTAAATAGAAAGTAGATTATTTGAAATAACCACTCAAAAAGGACTTGCTACAATCCTTGAGGCTCTGAGCTGTGTGGGGAATGTGTAGAAATAAACAAAATTAAGATCTCTTTAGAAAGAATATGAGATGAAGAAAGAATGGGTAGATTATCAACAGCATCCACTAATATAGCTCTAATGTGATACTATGTGTTTAATTTGTTCTCTTTTCAATATAATTTGTGAGTACTCATATCTATGATTTCCATTAGGAGCTCAAGTTTTATATAAAATTGTTATAATTTTTGTTATAATCAACACTATCAAAAAGCTTGTAGAAACATAACCCATGTTTTCTTCCATATAATATATTTAAGGACCTGTTTTTGTGTCTTTGGATTTTGCTGTATGTTATAGAGAAAAATATTCTCAGATTCATAATTTCACAACTCTATCTCCATTATCGAAATACATATTCATCAAAGTTTATTGTAGTTCTATGTACCTGCCAGATAATGTGATCAACAAATAGGTCTTGTATGAATAAATGTTGAGAAAACATGATTAAATTGTTAAACTAAAGGTCACATGTATTTTTTAATATAGAAGTGGCACCTATATAATTTCTTGTCTATTACTCTAAATGTTAATAAACAGATTCACATTGATATTATCAATATGCTTAAATCCAGTGAAAATTGGTAGAGAGTAAAAGAGCTATTAAATAATATATTGTGAGGATATGGGGGATAATAATCAACTTAACAATATTCATTGATTCCTTAGTCCAAGTAAGGCATCATGTTAGAAACTCTGAAAGTTTAAGTGGTGAAAGAAGCAATCATTTTTGTGGGCCCCAAGAGGGTGCCTGCACCTGTATTCATATACTTGCTTAGACCTTTCCCACATGGTCTGTATAACCAGGAGAATATGATAGGAGTGATGGTATGTCACTTCTGAGATTAGGTTATACAAGATACCATGGCTTCTCTCTCGCTCTCCCTCTCCCTTTCCCTCTCCCTTTCACTGCAGTTTGCGCTGGGTGAAGCCAGTTGCCTAGTTTTGAGCAGTCCTATGGAGAAGTTAACATGCTGAAGAATTGAGGCCTGTGGCTGACAACCAGCAAGGAACTGAAGCTGACCAACTGTTACGTGAGTGAGCTGAGAAGTACATCCTCCAGTCCAGGTAGATTCTCAATGACTAGCCCTTGCCAACAGTTTGACTGCAACCTCATTAAAGAAATAACCAGAACCATCCAGCTAAGCTACTCCTGGATTCCCAACCCTTGAAAACTGTGTGAGATAATAAATTTGTTTTAAGCTCTATGGTTTGGAGTAATTTGTTATGCAGCTATAGATACTAATACAGTTTGAATATTAATGGAAAATGCAGTTTTGAATGGGTAATACATACACACAAAACAAGTAGCTACTCAAAGCAGCATAAATACAAGTTCTAAATAAGTGGCATTTATAATAAGTATAGAGGAGAATGATATTCAGAGGTATCAGTAGGAAAGGCTTTGTACAGAGGAAAGCATTGAGCCATGTAAGATTTGCATAGATCTTCTAAAATGTGTGCATAAATCAATACACAACAGATAGATATGACTTTTATGAATACCTTGTAGAAATCAGTCTCATTACTTTATTGTTGGGGCACAGCAATCTATGCAATTTTTCATGAATTCCTTCAGGTAATTAGTTTCCTGGAATACTGCTGGGTGGCATATTCAACCTTTATTATTTTGCAGCAGTCTGGTAAATGTAAATTATAAAACATATACTTCTGCTGGAAAGTTATACTAAGAGGTTAAATTCACAAAAATATATATGTAAAACACATACCATGCAATATTATGTAGATTGCATATAGACACTGAGAACTTCACAGGGACTATAATCAACAACACTATTCTTTTATGGTATCAAATGCTTTGTTCTTTTCCTTCATGAATATGGGAGACTTTAGGATTCATTGTTCTTGACATTTCTGGAATATTCTGCCCACCTAGAATCTTGGAAGAGTCCAAAATTTCTCATTATCTTCTGTTAAATTAAAATGCCACCTTTCATCATGTACTGAGCTAATCTGGTTCTGCCTTCCAGGTATCAACAGCCTATAATCTCTTCACAGACTGGAAAACCCAATCAGTTCTAACTGTAGCTTGTCTGGCATGCTATATACCCAAGGAATTTTTGCCCTTCTTCAGTGGTTACAGAAAGAACACGAGGAGGGAGATAGGAGGGATGTTGTATTAATCCCATTAGGTGGAAGTAGCCATTGTGTTTTTTTTTTTTTTTTTTTTTTTAAGATTTTATTTATTTACTCATTTATCCCCCCCCTGCTGCTTGTGCTCGCAGGGTCAGCCAACCACGCCGTGCGAGTGGGCCTGCCCCCACCAGGAGGCCCCGGGAACCGAACCCGGGGCCTCCCATATGGCAAACGGGAGCCCCACTGATTGAGCCACAGCCGCCTCCCGCCATTGTGTTTTTACTCATTCTCTATGACCCTTTTTTTTTCTGCCAGAAGATTGATCTCTAACCCAATTAAATCCTCTAGTAACTGCTTTTCATCTCCAGTGCTCCTTTCTCAGACTTGTAGTAAAATATACTTATGTTGTATTGGATTTGTAGGGAATATCCACAGTGCTCTTAAAACCTAATTTAGAAGGGACTTATGGGAAGGTGAAAGAATTTACTAGTAAAACCCTACTATAACTGGATTTCTTTAAGCTATGATTTATAATTTAGAATAGTTGAGAAGTATATCACAATAATATGGATTGTATAATGAATATGGAAGGACATCTAATATAAATATTTTAAGCAATTATTATAAAATGTGTTTTCTTTATAAACTTCCAAAACAATATCTTCAATTGGTTAAATGTGTCAATTTATTGGTGAAGGTATAAATAAAGCACGAACCCTGTAATCTATTATCACTAGCGTTCAATTAATTGGTGGATCACATACAGAGAGAGAGAGAGAGAGAGAGTGAGCGAGCAAGAGTGCATGCTTTAGAATATATGAAAGAAAAAGCACATTGGTGAGAAGATTGGGTAATATTTTAAAAACAGATATATTAAACAGTACAATATCCCACAAACTAACTTCCATTAGAACTCAGAGGTGATTGAGTAAATGCTTTCTCACTATCATAGTCATCATGCTATTCACTGGCAGTTGTTAAAAGAATTAGTCCCATTGGTGCTGGGGGAAAATTTAGAGGCACATTTGACATGCTGAAAACTCTTTTGACTCTTTAGATTTCTTCCAGCCTCAATGTATAAAGGCAGGGACAAAAAGCAGCAATTTGTTAAAATGAGAAACGATATCTCTTCTGCCTTCTTTTTTTGCCTTTATACCCAAACATTTAACATCTTTTAATCCAACTTTTTCATTCTATCATAGACAGCATTTCAATGCCACCACACAAGGAATTGCCCAAGAAGTTACATAGCATGGGGGAAAAATAAGCTAATTTATTATTATGGCATAAGACTTTCTGTTTAGCAAAAAAATTTAGTTGGCCTCTATGTTTGTCTGTGTGGGCATCTTGAGTTCAACTTACTACCTGCTTTGTGGCTGGAACTTGTCATCTTGGAACCTGGCCAGGGTGCTCATTACCTCTATTAAGCATCTTGTGTTCATCCTGGAAAATACTAATTCCCAAGTTTCTTTGTAGTCTTGTTTGTTGGTAAGGCCGCACTCAGTATAGAATGATTTATAAGAGGTGAAGAGAGAGAAAGTTCCTACCACATCCTTCAAAAAATGAAATTAGTATACTGTGGGAGAAGAAAACATGATACATTTCTAATATGTATTCTTGACAATTGGTCTTTTCTTTTGATTAAAGATATTCTAGAAGTACTTTGGGTCTGCCATCCATTTTCTGTTTCTCATTTGCTGGCCTTTTATTTCTTTCATCTGTATACTCCCTTTCCCACAGCTTTCTCCTTTCTCATCGCCCATCTTCTGTCTTACACTGAGATAACATTTTACCAAGAGCTTCTTATTTTTACATTTTAACAGGACTGTGTCAGAAAAACTTTAACTCCAGAGCTGACTTGGCTCAATATTACAATAAAAAAGACATTTTCTAGATTAAAAGTGTTATATTTCAAACATAGTATAGGGTTTCTCTCAGGATGATTGCAATATATGCAATGACAGTTTCTGTTTATAAATACCTATCATATTCTATGCAATTGCTGTGACTAAATTAGGCACCCTGAATGAAAAAATACAGGCTTCATTTTTAATGTCATGTCGACTAGAAAGGCCAATTGATATTTCAGATCACTGAAATAGCGTATTAAATAGATATCAGAACATGTTACACAAAAATATCCCTGTCCAGTAATCTCGTCTGTGCCAAAGAGGCAGAAAGAAGTTTTGGATTTTATAAATTTCCCTAAATTCAACAGAAAACAAGAAAAAAATCAAAATAAATTCAAAATAATGCTTTACACCAGATTAAATTAAGGTCGTTTATCTACCTTTGCTTTGTCCTGACATGACTCAGTAATTAACATATTTTGTGTCTAATCTATTTTAGCTAACCACAAAATGAAAGAAAATATGTATTTTGTATTTCCATAATATGAGTTTCACAATTGATAACCTTCTCCAAAGTTTATAATAAACCTTGCAACCTCTGTTCAATCCCTTGTAATATTTTTTTAAGAATGGCTATTAACTTTAAATAAGATATAAATTAAAATAGCAGTTATGTGGATGGGTTCTTTTGTTTCCATTTCTTAGAGTGTGGAGCCATTTTTCTTATATTTTATCTGTAGCTCTTTGTGTACAGTGAATAAGTATATGAAGTAAATGATTGATAATTGTATACAGCACTGTTTTTTTCTGTTTATTTTCCTTAGAAAGGCAAGATAAATTTATTGGCCACGTTGTTTATAATATGTTAAACACAAAGAGAAGTTGTAGAATAATTGTTTCTTTTTTTTTGCAGCCTTCCTCCTTGAGGATGTAGAGCTGATAATTTCCAGCTTCTGTTTTTAGCTCTTCCCTTTCATGCTTCTTCAATAATTCAGAGTGTAAACCAAACTGAATAGTTGCATTGGGAAGGATTTGCTTGTATGTATATGCCCATATTGTGGGCATTTTCTTTGCTCTATATTGTGTATATATTTCCCTATGAGAAGTAGGAAGTACAGCAAGCTTTATGTGCTTCTGAAAGCCGGGCATTGTGAACTCCTTTTGTATATAGTAACTGCAAGTGCTTTCTGGCGCAGAAATGATCCTGTGATCTGATAGCTGTTTTTCACCTTCTGTGATCATGGCCAGTTCACAGAATACAACAAAGGTGGAAGATTGTTGTCTTCCCCTGGGTTGCCTAAAGTTACAGGGCTGATCTTTTGACCCTTAATTTCAGCAAGTTTGATTGCTCAAGAAACCCCAGTGTGCATATTTGGAGCTGGTGTGGTATTTTACTCTTGAGTTGATTGTCAATATCCTAAGATGCTCACAGTTGAGAAGATAGAGTCTTTTTTTTTTTCTTTTTTTTTTTTGTAATTGTCTTGCATTTTACGGAATTAAATGTCACCAGTGTCACAATGAACTATTTCGACTTGTCTTGTGGAATATTTTAGGGCCAATGATGTATTTTGGCAAATGATTACTGTGATTAGAGTGTCGCTGCTTTTCCTCCTTATACTTCACAAATGTGCCACACCAATGCGAGTTGTTAATAATAGAGTGGTAAGGGAATCTTGTATTTTATGGCTGATAAAAGAAAAAGAAAAAATGCTAATCTTGCTTCATTACTAATCTCGTGCCATATTAAAATGAATTGGTTTTACTAAGTATTTTAATTATTTCCCCTTCTGATTTTCATTTTCTTCTTTATCATCAGCATCTCTCATCAGCCAGAGTTTAAAATATTCTCTGTCCTTGCTCATCTCGTGGAAATTGATCAGGTATTTAAACTGTGAATTAGTTTTTCCATAATAACCATACTTGAATCTACTTGCAAATCATTTAATTTAAGACCCATGTTAATTTTTGTCTCTTGTTCTCAATTCCTCCTTAAGTTTCCCAAAAGGTGACTTGGTTGATGGCGTTAAATGCCTTTTAACCACTAGAGGGAAACATACCAATCTACTATGAGCAATGCAGTGTCTGCAAGTGGCAAACAGCCTTCTGAAGCTGCAGGCCCTGCAGTTTGCTTTTCGTTGATCTTTCCCCCCTGAATATTGACAGTTTTATAATGAGGAATCAGCAAAGGGTATATATTGATCAAAAATTTTTAATGAAGATAATTTTCTTTTTATTGAATAATTTGGGACCTATTCCTAGCTGTAGTAAATTTATTTTTGAAGTGAATAAATATCCCCAAGTCACTAAGGACAGGCTTCTATGATGCAAGCATTTCTTTGCATACTTTATCTGGAAAGCAATGTTCTTTAAATGTTGATATACTGAACTCAGCCAAAACATATTGAATGAGTAAACAAGCATTTACTGAGTGTTGCTTCATCATTAAAGAAAAAAGATCTTTCAGACACATCAGAAATCTCTTTGCATCCTAAAGTCACAATGTTAAAATCATTCCACAGATTGTCCCAAATATTGTTCTGGCCCACCCAGACTTTGTTTATTGAAAATATTGTTAATTTTTATGATCTTTTATTGTATGTATTTATTTTATTATTTATACTCAGAGGTCCTTGATATGAATGTAGTTTGTATCATTAGTTTCCATCTCCTTTTCACATCAGAAGCAGGAACTTTGGGAGGTCAAGCTCAGTTTCGAAGACTGAGTCTCATGATATAAATGCATTAACAGACTTTAGGGAACTGGGTAAAAATACAGAGGTGATTCTATGGTAATGAACAGCTATCAGAAGTGAGGATGCTGAAGCAAGTCAAACCAGTTAGGGAAACTTTGGACATCCGGAGTATTTGAGCATTGTACTGTAAGCGGTATTCTTATATATACTAGAAAAAAATGTCTTTTAATGCATGTTGCAAAATGATTTGTTTTATTTTTTAATGTGAAGAAATAATGCAAGATGCTATGGACTATTTTATTCAGGCTCAGTTGGCTACTATATTGAGGCATCCTAGGAAAATCATCAGACAGCCCCTTAAGCAGAGAGGTAGGTGCCTCTTATATTGTTTATCTAATGTTTTGTCTTGCCCAATTTCCAGACAAATCCATTCACCTATTGAATATAGTTGGAGGGGAACTTTCTTTTTCTTACAAATTACCCCACTTTTTTGGCCAAAATTATTGATGCAGGCATTGGCAAACCCAAATTAGGCATCACTGAAGCTAGGCAAAGTTCTCCTTTGGTAATTGGGTGGAAACCAAATCAGGCAGAGAATGGAGCAGAGATGCAGAAGAAAGGAGATCTTGTTTTTGAAAGCAAGACTTGACTATTCTTAAATAAATTTTTGCTTTGGTTTGAGCTTGCTTCAGTTGAACTTCTCTTACTTGCTATTAAAGAGCTCCGATTATCTGGGTAGGTAGCTAATTTCCACTGAGAATCCCTTCTTGCTAATAGTATAGGGGATTTTCAATAGGCAACTATATTTCCTTATATAAAAATAAAATGTAGGTTTCTGTTGAGAAACACCATGGTTACATGTGTACGCAGCTGAAGCTTCTGCAGTTCAATAGGGGTTAATTCTAGGGCTGAGTATAGAGAAAGAAGGGGACTGAGAATTCCCCCTGGAAAAGAAATGTGTGTTTCACAGTATAAAGTTGATTCTCTCCAGATATTCTTTCACCTCCTCTCACCACTCCATAACCTTTTCCACATTGATACTGAAAATAGAAATCTAAATGAAATGTTGGATTTGGAAACAATTATTCTTGGAATCCTGCTGAAGGGCATGTCCTGCTCTAGGAACTAGGGATGCAGTGAGGTTTTTCCCTGAGATTGTGGCATTTAACTAGAGACAGGAATGATGAGTTCAGGAGTGCCAGGTGAAGAGTTGTGTAAGAAGTCTTCCAGGTGTGTACTCAACCTATTTAAAAGTACCACAGTTTGTGACCATGCAGCCAAGATTGGAGTTTAGTTTTGCTGCATTGATTTCTCTACGTGTTTGATTTGTCTTGATAGTACTCAAGAATTAGAGAACTGATCTAATAGATATCTAACATGGACCTCCTCTTTCTTTGAACTTCCAAGCTGAGTTCCAATCACACTTTTCCTTCTTTAAAGAACACTAATTGGTGTGTAGGACTTTACCATTCCTTTGTAACCCATTGAGACTTAGTCATTTGACCATTTGTTTATTTGATTTTCAACATGATGCAGTCCTCTTTTTGAATTCACTCTTTTTTATGTTCCTTTTCCCTTCATTTGAAACCCCTGAAATAACTTTATACCAGAGAAAACTTTTCCTTCTATTTTTTCTTTTTGATTTGGTAATATAGGAACATTTGTTTCTCAAAAGTTGACACCAATTTCTCTGAACTTGAAGCAATTTCCTTTATGTTTAGTACTGCACAAATGTCATTGTAACCTTTTCCTAGCACAGTGCTGTCCAATAGAACAGTCTGTGATGGTGGTTATAGTCTATATTTGCACTGTCCATCATGGTAGCCACTAAATGTGTCATTGTCATTATTGAGCACTTGAAATGTAATTCATGCAATAGAACTGAATTTTTAATTTTATGTACTTTAATTAAATTGAAATTTGAATAGCAGCAAGCAGCTAGTAGCTACCGTAGTGGAAAGCCCAGGTCTAGTATGTATGGGCAGATTTATAATGCTCCATGTGTGTTTACAAATGAGATAATTGTAGGATTCTGGGTTGTGTATATATACCTACTAGGTCAAGTTTGTTAGCAATGTGATTCAAATCTTCTATAGACTTATGAATTATTACTGCTCGGCATATCAATGTTCTGATATTTTGAACTTAAAAATATTCTATATGGTGGCCTTTTCTCTTTCTCCTTGGAATTATGCCAATTTTTTATATATACATTCTCCAGTTATGCTATTAGATGCAGTTATGTTAGAATTGCTATTTTTCTGTTGAACTGAAATTTCATCATTATATATTTATCTTATTTGTGCTTAATAATGCTTTTGCCTTAGAGTAGATTTACATGATAATAATATGGTAAAATAATAATTTTGCTTTTACTTTTATATATTTGCATTATTTTACTTTCAAACCATAAAATAGTCATGTCTTGAATATGTCTCTTTTATATCCTTGTATTTATTACAGTTATTTATGTTTTTGAATTTATTTCTTCTATCTTATTTTATGCTTTTTATACTTCCTGCTTTTTCTATGCTTTTTAAAAAAATTTCTCCTGTCCTTCTTTATTGGTTAATAGAATTTTTAATTCCATTTTTTCATGTGCTGGTGTGGAAATTATGCACACTATTTTTCTTTTCATAGGGTATTTACCCGAAGATATTAATTTACAAATCTTCCTTTAACCATTGATTTACCAATCAATGACTGGATCTTCCCATCTTATAATCCAAAGATATGAAAGACCTCTATGATGAAGGATCTTCTCTTATCTTACATTGTTTTCCAGTAGAGAGTTTCATATGTGTTTTAAAATCACAAAATTAAAAATTATCACTATTTCAGATATTGATTCTTGTTTTGATATTCCAATTTATTTGCTTGACATATCTTTCTACTCTTAGGTATTCCTTCTACAATTATTTTCCTTCTTAAAATACAGCTTTTAGAACAAACATTATTATGTATATGTAGTGGCAAAAATCTCAGTATTTTGTATATTATATTTATTTAGCTCTTACCCTTTAATGCCAATGAAAGATAATTGGTTGATGGTTATTTTCTCTCAACACTTTGAACATAGTTTTCATTGTTTTTGAAAGAACTGTTTCCCCTCCCCCCTCCCTTTTTTGTGGCTTTGTGCTTTTCTTTTTCGTTTTTTTGTGATCTGTTACATTATTGTCATTGGTTTTGTTTCACATTTCTTTTTTCTACCAAATTGTACTTTTCATATGTCCTGATTCTGAGGATTCGTACTTTTCACCAATATGGAAATGTTTTACATACTAGTCACATTGAGTATATTTCCCTTTTATTCTTTCTATTCAGTTATCCTTTAATTCCAGTTTGAGTTTTGTTCCATCATCTCATTTTATCCCTTAAGTTTCTTAATATCTTATTCACGTCTTAGTCTTTGATATATTCAGGTTGATTTCTTCAGATACCTCTTAAGGCTCATAAATTCTCTGTTTCGCTTTAGACAAATGGACTGTTTATCTGACCCACTGAATTTTTCTTGCATGATTTATTTTTAATTGTAGAATTTATATTTGGTTCTTTGTAAATATACCTAGTCTTTATTAATATTATTTTATTTCTTTCTTTTTTAAATTAATATTTTCTTTTCTTCTTTAAATATATTAAATATATGATTTTATATTCATAATCCAGTAATTCTAGTATCTATAGTCTGACTTTTCTTTTATTCATCTGCCTCCCCTGACTTTTCTTCATAATGACTTGTTTCATTAGGTATTTTGTAATTTTGGACTGTGAACTCAGGTTCAACTGGGTTCATCTTTGGTAATACCAAGGCCAGTTTTGAGGATGTATCCCTCAAGAAAGATTTGAGTTTCTGTCAGTTACACAAAATTTTTACCAACCCATGATCAATTTGACTTAATTCTCCTCTTGAGGTGTCCAAGACAAACATTCATGTAGAATATATTGGATGTTAATATCTGTGTATGAGCAAAGCTGGGTTATAAATTTTTCAGTGGGGGCTTTCTCAGAAAAGGTAAATCTCCCTTTGTTAGTGAGTGGGATTTTTCTAATTTTCTCTTTTCCTAAAGGTGT
Organism: Tolypeutes matacus; assembly: GCA_026826555.1. NCBI lineage: Eukaryota > Metazoa > Chordata > Mammalia > Cingulata > Chlamyphoridae > Tolypeutes > Tolypeutes matacus. The sequence continues at coordinate 15,849,875 of JAKSZT010053791.1, forward strand.
ATTCTTTCAAGGTTCCTGGCTTTATGCAGAGGTCTCTGTCCAGACTCCTCAAATTAGGGGCACTCTAAGCAATCAGGAAAATCAAAGCCCTAAATTTCTAGTACCAGCAAACACCCCTGGTCACTGTGACTTGAGAACTTATCACTCTGGTGTTCTGGTTTATATTTTTGGTTCCTGGGGAGTTTTCTTTCTGTTTTGTGTGCACACATATATATTTGCAATGATATTTTATGCTTTATTTAGAATTTCTTGGTGTTTGTTGTGGAAGATATTTATATATATGTAAAATCTAACCAGTATACTTTCCTATATATTTTTTCAAATACATTTTTTAATTTATTCTTAGTAACCAGAGAATGAACTGCAGCTGTATAGCTTTCTCTCTTTCTATAAATATTCCAATCCAATTTGATTGTAAGCTTCTCTGAAAGAAAGAATATACTTAACTTTTCTATCTCTCTAAATTAAAAGAAAAATGATTGCGTGAACAAATCTTTAGTTTATATTCTTTTTTATTTGTAATACTATCAAGGACATATACCTCTTATTCAGAAAAGTGATATGTATGTGTAATTCTGGTTAAAATTAATAAAAGCAGAAAAAGTCAATATTTTTCCTAAACATTAGTATCTCTCCTGCTAGCTATACCTTAGGCAAATATAAAAATGAGGTAGGATGTAGTCTTCCAGAGTTGCCTGCCTTTGTCATTTTGTAAAACCTATTTCAAATGTTCTACTCTTGCCACATGCTATCCTTCTATAAGATTTTATAAATGATAGGGACAATACTATTATTTTATTCTAAGTCAAAACAGCATTTCTTTGCCTTTGATCTATGTTAATTGAGCTATGCCAATTCGTTTTCAGTATGGTTTAGTTACTAAGTTATAATGCCTGCAGAGGCAAAGAATATTGTAAATATTACTGGTGCTACTGAAGCCTGATTGACTAATTAATATGTTCTTAATTAATATGTTCTCAAAAGTTAATACCAGACACTATCTACTTCAAAATGTACTTCAAATGAAATACCACAGCTCCTTATCTACCACTAAAAAAGATTCAAAATTCTCAAGTTGGATATTATTACCATTATTATTAATTTTATATATCCATCATTTTAATAATAAATATTCAGGAAAAGTCATTTTAAATCATATCAAATTAATACAGAATATAGCTAAACAAGAGTAAACAAAAACCACTACCACATCATATGTGCTAAAACCAAATTCAGAAATGTTAAAATTTGAATGGGTGTGTTTCAAAATCAAGGAAATGTAGTAAGTACTTTCCATGATACACCACCGAAAGAGCAATTCAGAGACATGTTCACATGCAGTAATGGAGTGTCCTACAGCCTTGAGTAAAAGTGAGAATGTTTTACTCTTGGTTGAGTGAGGTTTTGTGTATATGACCCTTTAGGAAATATATGAAAAGAAGTGTACATGTTTGTTCCAATTTGTACTAGTCACAACACTTAGAGTTACTCTTGGTATAGGTTTCCGAACTGAGTCCAGACTTAGGAAGGAAGACATTTTGGTCATGGATTTAGAAGACAGGAATGGTCACATATTTGCCTTGTTCATCTTATGGCAGATCTGATTCTTCTACAGTTGATTCAGTGGAGCATCAGGCTGGTTTTCAATATCAAAAATATGGATAAGTTTCCTATTCCTGGGCTGAAACCACTGCAGTCCTTGCAATGATTTACTTAAGGCACCCAACCACACTTAAGGATGAACAGTAAGATTGAGCACCCAGGAAAAGTATTTATTTTAGTGGAAGAGAAACTGCACTGAATTTGGCTGTGGAACATGCTGATTACTCAGAAGTGATAACGATTTAATTCAGGAATTTGTTTTCCCAGACTATTTTTCCATCTTCGCAAATCCCAGAGAAAATCAAATTTAATGCTTGTGGTTAAAATTAACGAGTCCTAGGCCATAATTTTTTGAGGCTGGGTATGAAATGGCTTCTTTTTTTTAAAAGGTAAACCTACTAACGTAATTTAAATCAATATTGATCCTAAGTAGAAACTAAATGGAAGCTTATATGCTATTAGGAAAAATAATTAAAAATCAGGTTATTTTTATGCCATTAGAAAAGACATAAATCTCTTGTACTGCTCCGGCTGCTATAAGACAATGATATAAATCAAGAAGGAACAACCCCAGCCAGGGCAATTTCACTTAACATGACAGAAACAAAAATGACGATGTTTACGGGTTTTGGCAAATTACATAGTATCATATAGGCTTTTACGTGTGAAAATATTACGTTTTAATTTAACTGGAGGTAAAAATTTAGTTAAATAATTAAAACACATTTAGTATCTATAATGTGGCAGGCGTTGTGCCAGTCTCTGGAAACATAGATGATTAAAAAGCAATCTTAACTGAAAACTGCTTATAGATTAGCAGATGAGACAGATGGGAAAATTATTATTTAAGCAAAGCAATGATGGAAGCATATAGGTTGCCTTTGGAAATCAGAGTTCTCAGGTCTTCCTTGGAGAGCCAGGAAAATTCTGATCAAAGGGCACATAAAATTAAAAAGCAACTCAGTTTAAAAGGGTTTAAAAGAAAGGAATATAAAATTTTCACCATTATAGAAAGAAAGGGTGGGAGCTCAAATTGAAAGTTACTTTACGGTTGTGTTTAAGGATGGGGGATGTGGTGCATGTATGAGAGAGGGAGTAGGAAAGGGGGTTGGGACAAAACTTTGGAAAGGAAAAAGTGGATAGGAGAATAAGAAAGATCAGTTCTAAGACAATAATTTTAGTGGGGAATGGATCTGGGTTACAAGCCTGCTTTTCAGGCTTCAGAGAATCTTGTCATCCTCACTACTTTTACTCACAGGAGCCTCCATCTTTTCTATTGATTAATGCTCTCTGATCTAGTCGTTTTCCCCCTGAACAATAAAGCACAACTCTTATTTTTAATTGAATAATTGTTAGAATCCTTACACTTTCTCTGAAGGTACTCTATTACCTGGCAGAGTCCTCTCTCTACTCTTCTTTCAATAGCTCTGTTCAAGAGAAATGGGTTTCTTTACATCCTCTGTGCATTTTTTTTGCATCTTCAGGGCCATGTGGCAGTTAAGGCAGTGTCCTACCTGGGAAGTCTTTTTGAGGATTTGGCTATTCTCAGTATCCTTGTGTTAGAAATCTTTCAGATTGCAACAAACAGATAACTCAGACTATTTTAATGAATGAAAGCTTTATCAAGAAGTGAGAGAGGCAGGAGAAATCCTAGCAGATTCAGATCCAGAACTCATGGGTAACAGACTTTAGAATGTCAAGAATAGCCACTCCCAGCCTGGAAGGATTTCAGGTACAAAGGAGCAACTTTATTGTCTTCTGAGAAGTGAGTGTCTCTGATTTAAAGCCCCATCATTGTCCTGCCTCTGCTGCTTCTCCTCCAAACTCTGAACTTTCTCTCTCTCTCTTTTACATCATTCCATTGATTTGTGAATATTCTGACTCACTCTTTCAACTATTTCTCTCTTTACGTAACCATTTATTTTGTATCACTCTTTTGTCAACTGATACTCTCTGTATATATCACAATAAAACTCCATCAGAGAGAGGAATTGATAGGGTTCATAACTCACCATCAAGAACACAATAATTTGGCGCAGTGTCCTGGACTTATAGAATTTTGGATCGAGTACCATATCTTTTCAAACATCCGTGGCCAATAATCTCCTTCCAGATTATGGCAATAAGAATGCTTAACATAAGGAAATGTCTACCATAAGGAGGGGTTCTGGGAATGGCAAGCATTCAGACCTCTCTTTTGTCTAAATTCCAAAATACTTATTTTGTATATCATTTATTTGACAAATTAATTAAAATTGATTTTATGATATCAACTCTCCTTTTAAATTGTAGGTCAAATGGTGTATTATTTCTTTATTTTTCATAGATTTAGGTCTTGTCTCTCAAACTAAAACATGGGATCATTGTGGTAGGGAGTTTTAAAATACTTTTTCTGAAATCTCTCACATTACGTTTATATGATCCCTTACATCAAAGATGTTTATTTAATTGTTGTTGAATTAAACATAACGAATCAATTTGTCTTCTTATAACATTTATAAAATGGTTAATAATTAATGTTTGTTATTTCATTTTTCCCATATTATCAAGGCACTTGAGATAGAGATCATTACCACTGTATTGATAGTAATAATGATAACCAAGATGAACGGAATATTTTCTTTTTTGTAAGATGCTTCATTCAATCTTTACATACAAGGTAATTTTTAATTTTCACAAAAACTCTATGAGTGTCAAGAACTGTGAAAATGCTGAGATTTTATCCTATTTGTAAGTTCCACAGTTTCATGGATACTGGCAGAAAACATGAGATTCCTGGCTCAGAGACAATGGAGTTCTAGTTCCCACAGGGCAATGCCACAAAGGCCAAGTGTTATCAGCACTTGTGTTACTGGAGAAAAACCCCAAGTTTAAGGAACAATAAACTTTGACAAGGGAGCTGCTATCAAATTTGTCTGGCTTTTGCCCCACTGGAAGACATTATCTTTATTATCCTGGCCTGCAAGCAAATCTGCCCTCTGCCCCAGAGAGAGGCACTAGCTCCTAACTTCCAGTGCTGTCTGCTGTACAAACATCCTAGAAAAGATAGTCTGAAACAACAGGTGTCAGTGCCTTTGTTCAAAACATGTGCAGAAATGTGAGCGACCCAATGGAGAATTATCTCTTAAGTTGAGATCGTTTTAAGCCCTAGTTTAGGGATGAGGAAACTATGCTTCAGAACATTTAAGAAGCATGCCTCATTTCAAATAAATTGTAATTAGCAAAACTGGAAAATGACCTTGTGTCCTGAGACTCCAGGCCTTTTCCCCTCATCCTATTGCTTCTGAGCTCCTTTCTACTGATTGTTAATGAAGTTGCTAGTCTGCCTGGTCCTGGTCTCCTCGATTGTGTAGCACATAGTCGAGAATCAAGTATTGTTTCTTCGTTAGCTTTAGGCCCGATCATCAAGAATTTGCTGCTTTTGATTATTTTGGGTTGTTTCTAAGTGTCAATACTGTACCTTACACAAATGAGTACAATAATTTCTTATAGCCAAGACAAACAGAGACCTAAATAAACCTGCTCAACTCCACGTAAAAATAAAGAATTAAGCCTTTGTTGTTAAAAGCACACTGATCTCTAAGAATACATATATATTTAAAGGCAGACATTGACTTTATTCCAATTAGAACTGAAGGCTCTAAGTGTTAATCCATCCACGTCACAAAACCCAAAGTTCACACTGGGGAGGACTTATGACACTTGAATTTGTAGTAATTTTTCATGTAAAATATAGCATGGTATTCCTGGAGAGAAAAATGTGCCTGGATTATTTCAGCAGTGTAATTGACTGTTTTTATGTGTGTCATGGCATTTCTTAAAACTTTGGCTGGGATTGTGGCATTTCACATCACAGAGAAAGGAAATAAAGCTGTATTGTAGTTTGCTTACATCAGTACCTAGAAAAAAATTCCAATTTCAAAGGAGCAAGAGTCTTTCCTTGTGGAAAGCAGGAGTCTGGGTAGCATTTTCATTTCCTGTCTCTTTGACTTCGAGTGCTCCCCTTCAAAAAGTTCTGAATACAGAAAGCAGAGCTTGCCTCCAGCACAAAACCAGAGCCCACTTTTGTTATTGTTGTTGTTTCAGGGCTCCTGGATCTCATGCTGAACCTTAAAATCCTATTCGCAGCTCAGCTGCCAGCACGCTGTGAGCAGAGCAGTGAAAAGTGGAAGAAATAACAGGCTTCACCATGCAATCAGTAGTTCCCTACTGAAACCATATGTCATGCATAGAATCCAGGAGACTTAAAAGTCTTGAAAAACTGCAATGCCACTGGTACTCCTAATGGGAATTAGTGATGGGCAAGTGCCTGTCAGAGAGGTTAGAAAAATAGAAATAAAGGGAGCAAAAGAACAGCTGTCATTGGCTAAGGGAAGTGATCAAAATAATCATCCTCTATGGATTTAATCACTAAGTGACTATAACTTCTAACTGTGAAATGCCTCTTGACCCCAGCAATCAAATTCTAAGTGCCTAGTGCTAAAGAAATGACAAACATACATCCTAATAAAGTAGTCCCGTGCCTTAGTAACAATCAAATAATTTTCATAAGCATTATAATGAAATTCTTCCTTTCTTGCCAACTGTACTTTTTAAAAGGCAGTACATCATGGCAGTGAAGCATAAAGGCCGTGGAATTAAGCAGAACCAGGATCAAATCTTCACTCTGCTCCTTCTAGTTAAGTGACCTTGGAAAATGTCGTTTTATCTCTCTGAGCCACAATTTCCTCATTTATAAAGTGGAAATAAAGATACTTGCCTGTAATTTTGTTATAACGATTAAATAAGAAAACAAAAGTATATTATACAGTGTCAAGCACATAGAAGCATTCAATAAATAGTGCTAATAGTAAATATAGGAAGAAGCACAACTATTATTTTTCTTAATGTTGTTTATGGAGATATCCTCAAATGGAAAACAAATCTATATATTTAAGATATGAACACGCAGTATCCTGAGTGTTCATTACATATTAGAACTTGTCTAGTTCTATATTATGTGATGGAGAAATACCTTATCCCTGATCCTCATCTGAAGGCAGCTTAAATTACTTCTAACTTGGATTTATTTAATAGAATTTATTAGCTGGAAGTGGCCTTAGAATGTATTTTTATTTTACCTCTTTAAGGCATAGTTACAATGTGGTTAAATGAAATTATTTTTAAAATCTAAAATTTTGAAAATAGTGGTCATGATACCTTAACATGTAATGAAAATGGTCTTTTATTTTTCATCTAGGATAATTTAGAAAATATAGTTGATTTCATATTATGGATCTGTTACAATAAAATCAAAATATGTGATATCATCTAAACTATAAATGCCCTTTAATTGTAATTTCGCATATCTTTACCAGAATGTATGTGCTATTTTGCTGATAAATTCACAAGGTTCACTCATACCTATGTGATATAGAAATTTATATAAAGAAAACAGTATTCATAATACTCACCTACACATACATTATGGTTTTTGTGAAACTGAAAGTACACTTCAGGCAATTTAAACCTGTAATTGGATTGTGTTTTAGAGTTATTTTAGAAAATCCATTATTGGGATTTTGGAACCCATTTTCTCTTTGAAATAATGCTGTAAATTATGGTGAAACTTTCTGACAAGCTCTAAAAACCTATTTAACCTATCATATTCCTAAAATATTGTGTTAGGTGAACCATTTTGAATGCATATGACCATCATATAACAATTTTTCGGTAGGAAAATACCTCCTAATTCTCTGCTTTCAACATGGAAAAGTTATTTTTTTTCTTTTCACCGTGGCTCTGGTTCCCAGAGCGGGGAGTCACTGTTTGAAGGCTGAGATGTAGGAAGATGTTTAGGGTCCAGTAATGTCATAATTCTTTCTCCATTTATATTTACAAAGAGAAAGCAATAAGGGGAGATCATCTCCAGGAGTTAACCTTAAGGGCTTCATAGTTAGCCACCATTATTTCTGCCAGTCATTCAAAGAATATGACTTAGCTTCACTGAGTATAAGTCACATCAAACCAAATCCATACCCTTTTAACATGTGGTTCACTAGAAAAATGACATAGCATTAGGTGAGTCCAAGAAATATTTGGATACAATATTCTATCCTATCTTTATGAATAAAAGTGTGGCCTGGATGAGAGACCTCTGATATGGATTCACAGAAGTGTGAACAGCCAAATTTCATAAATCGCAGTTAGTGGGTTGGTTTCTGCATAAGGAAAGAGTGCTAGCAGTGTGTCAAAAGGCATTGCCATTTCTCTTGTGCTTTTCAAGAGTTGAATCGGTGACTTGGACTAAACATAGTATTCACTTTGCAGTTCAAAAATAATTTAGAAGAGATCTCTGATAAAATTCACATTCCAAAACTATCTTGGAAATAATTGAAAAAGGATTGATTTTTAACATATAGAATAAATGCAAATATATTCACATAAATTCAGTAAATACTTTGTACAAGTTATGAATTGGCTTGGTGACATTACAGGTAAAAAAAAGTGATGATTTTAGTTGAGCAACAGCTTTGAATCAATACATGATCAATATTATTCCAGAATGAACAGCATATTCCTCTTACAAACCCAAGGCACCCTGTGCATGAGTCCCCAGTAGGTGGACTCTGCCATGGGACCACAGGCTCCTTGATGAGAGAGACTGTTTTATTTATTTTTGTAATCACTTAGTCCAGTGCCTGTTATGTGGTAGGATCTTAATGAGTATCTGTAATGAATGTGCTGAATTTATAATGTGGAAAATAATGTGGTAAGCACATTCTTAGGCCACTTTAATAGATTTATAATGCTTAGATCTTGAAAAATTATGATCCAATAAATTTACCACTGACTACACCTGGAATATTTAGTTCTGAGAAAAAAATATTTTAAAGCAGAATTCAACAAATATACATTTAAGGTAAAAAAGGAGTGGCTGGTGAGAGTGATAAAATTATATTTTGTGAGAAGGAAGATATCAAGGAAAAAAATGTCATGACAAGAGAAATGTCTTTTCAGGTATTTAAAGGACTCTTTTTATAATAGATAGACCATATTTTGTTTTCTCCAGAAGCCAGACTAGTATAATAAGCCCATGAATGATCTTCTGTGGCTCCACATGGAAACTTTCTAGAAACTGTCATGATCAAAAAACAAAAAATGCTATCTCAGAATTAGTGAATTCTTGTTTATTAGAAATATTTAAGCAAGTGACATCTGTCAAATTGCAGCAGAGGGAATTTCTCACTATGTATGGCTCTCAAAATCATTTTCAGCTCTGTTACCTGTTCTTTTTGTCTGCAATTGCTCTTGGCAAGAGCCGTGTCTTCTTCAAGATGTTAGACATTTGGTAACTGGTGGTTGAATTAAATGGAATGTAGTGCCTTCAGGAATGACTTTCTGTCAGCAAAAATATTTCAAGCTCATTCCTAAAATATGGATTTGATGCTTTTCTTTCTTCTCTTCCTGCTTCTTCTTTTTCTAATTCTTCCTGTTAAAAATAGTTGAAAAGAAAAATAATACTTAGTGTTTCCTCAAGGTAGGTAGTTTTAAATATTAGTTCCATTATATCATGTTTTATGTTATTTTTCTATCAATATGCATACTTTTGGAGACAAGATATCTAGTTAACATGTTCAATCCATTAAAGCCTTCAGGTTGGAAGTGCTGGTATTTCTAAGGGAAGAATTAAGATCATTTGGAGATAATGATGTAGGTCCCTGGTATTGCAGAAAATACAAATAAGAGAAAGAGAATGGCGTAGTCAAATATAATATGTATTTTTGAAGTATGTTAAAATATTATTGATGAAATTGTGAGAGCGTTGAAATCTGTGTGAATGAACCAAGGATCTGATATTCTTTATTCATTAGTATGGAAATTATAAAATAAACTATTTCTGCTTTCTTTTACAACAGCAGATATCAAGAAGGTCTACAGGTGTGCTAAGTAATGTGGTAGCCACTAACCACCTGTGGTTATTGCGCTCTTGAATTATGGCTAGTCTGAATTGAGATGTGCTCTCAGTGAAAAATATACATGGGGATTTAAAGAATTAGTGCTAAAAAGGGACTATAAATGATCTCATTAATATTTTTATAATATTGACCATATTTTGACATGAAAATATTGGGTAATATCTGGTTAACAGAAATGTACTATTAAAATTAATTTCATCTGTTTCTTTTACTGTCTATAATGTGACTACTAGAAAATTTTAAATTGCAGGTGTGGCTCACATTTGTGGTTCTCTATATATTTCTATTAGACAATGCTAGTTTATAATCAATTGAAATATGAAAGATTTCACAGAATCTTAGAATTTGAGGCTGGAAGGGAGATTAATTTAATCATTCATAAAATAATGAACATTCAGAGATGTCAAATGTTATGTTCAAGTCCATCAAATAAATTAATAGCTGATGTGGGAATAGAATTAGTCCACATTTACCTATGAAAGACTCTGTTGAACACACCTCTCCTTTGCATTAAGTATGTGTCCAATTTTTTTGAATGAATGTAGGCATGCTCTCTGACTACTCATAAATTTTTTTATTCATATGCATTGCTCAATCATGACTAGGGATATTATCTGTTTTTTGGTTCCAGTAATTTAAATGTGGACTCTATTATAATTTGACAATACAGCAGTGAGCTCACCATATTCTTATTTCATGAGGATGGCATAAATAAACTATTCTCTTTTCTCTCTCATCAAGATCATTTCAATATCAGCATTCCCGTAGGGGGTCACAAACATAACGTGTATCAGCTCCAATTCAAGAGGCATTGCTCTGTTTGTTATCAACTCGCTTTCTCTAAATTGTCCTCCAAACAGGAGAAATGCCTACTGGCACCAGCAATCTTCCACTCAGCCACTGCCAATCAGGTCCTGTAAAAGAGGATAACATTAAACAGAAACTGCCAAAAGCAAGAAACTAAGCTATGAAGGCAATTTCTACTAAGCAGAGCCTAAACTTTTCAGAATGGCGGTTACAATTCCATGCTCTCTTATCTTCGGTCTTTATTTCCCTATTCCTCTCCCAAAGTGTTCTCTCATAGCTTGAGTACAATTTGTAAATATTTCATGATATTTGATTCCATCTGAAGTACTTTGGAACAAAAGTTTGAATGAGATCCTAAGGGCCTAGATTTAAAAAAAAAAAAAAAAAAATAGCTACAGTAAAACAATAATAGAGCCATTCTGCCACCGTAGGAAACAGCCTAGAGGAAAAAGGACTAGGAAGATCATTTTACTGGTTATACACTAGGCCCAAAAGGAACGGTAACTTCATAAATTATTCTGTGGGTTTTGCTGAAGTAATTCTTCAGAGTTAGACAATTCTAGTGAGTTTACAGTTATACAGACAAAGGGACCTGAAAGTTGGGACAAATACCTGGAAATTTTAGGCCTTTTGGAAACTTTTACTGTTCAAGAAAACAATATTCTTTTGGTATGAATAATTGCATTGTCTATGTATGAAGATTTCTGAGTAAAGGATTAACTCTTTATTTTACTTGGTATAAGAAATTGCCTCCAGCATATTAACTTTAGTCAAATATAGTATTGAACATTAAATAGTACCAAAAAAGGCCTGAAAAGTCTTCTTTGACAAAATCCTTTTATTATTTATGATTTATCTGCTTCCAAAAAGAAGGGGAAATTGTTATTTCATGCAATTGTACACAGATAAATTTACTATTAGTGTAAGTATGGTGGATTGAATCATGTTCCCCACAAAAGTTATGTTAAAGCCCTAACCCCTTGTCTTGTGGGTACAAATTCATTTGTAAATGGGACCCTCAAACATCCTATTAAGATAAGTTCAAACTGACAGGGAGGGCCACAATTCAGTATGAAAGGAGTCCTTATAAGTAAAAGAAATTTGGACACAGAGTAGAATAAAAAAAGAGGGGATCAAAAGAGTCTATGGCCATGTGACAGAGGCAGAGATTGAGTTATGGATTGTTGGCAACAAACTTTGGAGAAAGCCTGATCCTGCCTAGACCTTGACTTTGTACTTCTAGTCTTCAAACTGTGAGCCAATAAATTCCTGTTGTTTATGCCAATGAGTCTGTGATATTTTGTTATAGCAGCCAAAATAAACTAAAACAGTGAAGAATATTTTAATTTTATAAACTAAAACTTTTGAATCCACAAAAAGCACCTTGTAAAAAAACTCACCAAAATGAAAAATTATTTAACTTAAGTGGTAGAAATTGTTCTATGTACTTATAAAATCAAATTTACTTCCTTTCTCAGGCACAGAGATATTCCCTGACTCCCTTGAGGCTGGGTGGGATCATTTGTCTACATTATGGCCAATGTAATGTGGGTGGAAGTGATATATGTCACTTCTTGGCCTGGCCCTTTAAACTCCCCATGCATTCCCATCTTGGTCTCTCCTCCCTCATCTCTTAACTGAAAAATTCAAAGAGAGATAAAGAGACCATAGGGAATAGCAGAGCTACTCTATGGAGGTGACCTCTGTCTCTGAGTCATAATGTGATCAGCTTGTCAATCACATTTTTTGGAGTGAGACATGAGCAAAAAACAAATCTTTATTGTATTAAGTCACTGAGATTTGGGAGTCCTTTGTTATAAAATTTCATCTATTCTGACCAATATATCTTGTCTGATTATAATTATAGATTTCTTACTTATTGCAAGCTACAGTTGTCAAGGACTCATTCAATAAGGACTGTTAAAACAGCATTGGGGAAAAATCAGAACTTTATTTTCACCTTTTCAAAGGTGATCCCATTACCAAGGAGAAACAGAAAATAACTCCTCTCTTGCTTAAGTTAGAAATATGTCCAAAATGATCAGATATGAATATGTTACTAAAACAGATGTGATTTGAAAAGTCTATCTGCCGCCATACCACTAGTTCATTGACCAATTAGCAGATAAAATCAGCTAAAATTCTTCAAACAAATAATTGAGGGTATTATTTTCTTTCCAGGAACAAATGATTTATCTTATTATTGTAATGTCTTAGTTATGTTCATTTTCTTGGGTAAGTTGGAATTGTAGTCTATGACCAGTGGAATTCTAGTTCAACAGTAAGCATTTTAATTCCTCTGAATTCCTATCAGAATTCTTTCTCTGTTATTTCAAATACCTAAGAATTATAGATAAAACATTAGGAGGTGTTTAAAAATCTGTAGCTGTTCTAAAAAGAAAAGAAAAAAAAAAGAATGAAGAATCCCTAAACTAGAGGGGAACACTGCCATTAGTAATTTGGGGCTGAAACCACATAATCAATAGGATGCTGTGTTACTTGGACCCAAAGCCAGGCAGGATAGAGCTCAGTCTGTGGAATGGGACAAGGATCATGTCTCCTGCCAAAAGCTAGACTTTAAGAATGTAATTCCTCTGGAGATGGTGGATTAAAGAGCTTTGTTCCTTGTTTAGAATTATTTTAAGAAAAAACTCATGTTTTTCAAATCTCCCAGCTGAAGCATTAGAGACCAATACATTGTGTTGATTCACCAGCTTAAATTTTAACATCTGTATTAGTGGAAACTCAAGCCTGTGCACTAATAGAAAACCTGTTTCTGAGGAAAGCCCCATAGTAGTGATGGGAGGGGCATGCAGACTTTTAATAGTGTCATAGGAAGGGGCACACAAGGGAGCCCTCAGTGAAGAGAAATTCATAAGCACAAATTATAAGACACACAAGGTCATTCTGCAGTGATTCTTTTAAGGAACATTAAAAAGCAAGCAACAAACTCAATAACAAGGCTTTTATATATGCATTTTAAATCCTCCAAAAATAAAATCAGATTAGTACTCAGTAAACAATATGAGGAGATTATGAACAGGAACAGGCCAGATATGAAAATGAAACAACTATGAATTTGGAAGTGAAAAATATAGTCATTGAGATTAAGAAGAAGTCTTATAGGTGGAGAAAATATTACTATTGATTCAAATGAAGATAGATTAAGTAAATTGAGAGAAAAAGGCAATAAGTGAGAATGCAGGGTGAGAGAATAAAACCGAAGTTAAAAAAATGTAGGTTAGAATGAGAAAAAACTCCCTCTGGGATTTTGAAAAGAGAGAGAAAAATAAAGGAGAGAAATAAAGAAAAGCTAATCACTGAGAATTTTTTCAGGATTTGAGAGATTGAAATTAGATTGAAGTATCCCTACTGTTTCCCAGAGGATGAGTAAGAAGAAATCTAGTTATTGAAGAAAAAAATATTTAAAAAGTCAACTCTGATATTGCAGTCATAGGCAATGGGTAAAAAATGGGCATGGCTGTGTAATAAAAAAATCTTATTTACAAAAACAGGTGTTGAGCTGGATTTGGCCAATTAAGTGATCCTTGATCTAGTCAATGTAATTATCATGAAAAATAAGGTGAAAAGAAAGGAGAAAGCAGATCACAGTTATTTGCTAATATACTTAATATTGACATATCCAAAAAGTACCATAAAATATAACTAAAATAAAGCAATTCAGTTAGAAATAAATATGTAAATGTCAATTGCTTTTATATTCACAAATAATTACCAAATACAAACTGTAGTGGGGGAAATCCCCATTCATTAAAGCAACAATATATGAAAGATCTTAAAGTAAACATGAAATATCTAGGATCTCTATCAAGAAAATTACAAAAACTTAAGTAAATTGAGTATATACACTTAGTATAATATTTATGTATGGAAAAACTCAGTTGCTTTTCATCCTTCCTTCTCCTCCATCACTCCCTCCCTCCCTCCGTTCCCTCCTTCCTTCTTTCCTTCTTTCCTCCCCCATACATCAATGTATCTCTCCATAAAATTATAATCGAGGGCTTACTCAATTCAAGTACTTGGTTATATATTGGGAATATGACAATAGACAAGGCCTCTGTTTTCATGGAACTTAGTGTTTAGTGTCAAAATGAAATAGTTGCACAAAAAATAAATTGCAACTGTGGTAAGAACTTCAAATAAAAGATGCATAGTGCAATTTGATTGTGTAATGGGGGATCAACAAGGGCATGAGATCAAATAGACTTCCTTGAGAAAGTGATTATTGAGCTGAGATGGAAGGGTAAGTATGCACTAAATGATGAAGGAATTGAAGAGTTTGTTCCCTGAAGAACAAACTGCAGTGTAAATGTCTCCTAGTAAGAATGTGGAAGGTGAGGATAAAGATAAAGGAGAGACTGTGATTAAATGATTCTGGAGAGATTGGTTGGGGCCAAACCATTATAGAGCCTGAAGTGCATGCATGGATTTTCTCTTTATCTTAACTGTGGAAAGAAACCAAAGTATATTAAGCAAGGGGTTGATATGTTTGGATTTGCATTTCAAGAATATCACTCTGAAAAATAAATACACATTATCTCCTTTGTGTAGGACAAATTGGACAAGAATAGCAAGGGATGCAGGTAGAAGAGTTAGGAAGAAATGCAGTAGTGACAATAAGAGATGATGGTAGAGGTATGGGAGAAGTAGAAGTAGGTCATATTTGATTGACAGTTGACTTGGTATAAGATTTTAAGTTGAAAATCATAGCCTTTGGATTTTTAAAGATATTTTTGCCTTTAATATTCAGTGTTGTTATTGAGGAACCATTTTGATTCCACTTATTTTTTATTTTAGTTTTTATATTTTGGATCTTATCTTTATTCTAATGCTTTAAAATGTCATGATAATGTGCTTTGGTGTGTGTGTGTGTTGTGGGTAGGGGTGTGTGGGTGGGTTTGTGAGTTTAATTCTTTTACTTAGCATTTGGCGGGCCCTTTCAGTCTGGAAACTTGTGTGCCCTTGAGTTATGGAAATGTCTGCTAATTAAATTAATCACTTCACCATCAACTATTTTTCTAAAAGATCGTTTAAAAGCTCCAACTTTTGGTGTCTTCTCTCCCTTTCTCTTTGTTTTAGGTATTTAAGCCTTTAAACATTTTTAAATTGTCCTTTTAGTGAGGTCTGGAAAAGAAAAACATTTAAGCATGTTGACCATTCAACAAGTCTAATAGAAAGTCCCATGATATTGATTTTACTGCTCTCCTCTTCTTGTTGGCATTCCCTCCAGCAATCTCAAAGAGGCATTGCTATTTTGGTTTTATAAGGCATTGTTCTTTTATGGGAGTAAAGTTTTAAAAAACCACATGCAAAAACATGTTTGTGAATTTTTACACCAGAATAATGATTTTACAAAATGTAAAAATAAAAAAGCATAAAAAGGAGGAAGAAATGTATGTCATTCATTCATCACAGATTTACTAACCTCCTACCACAGCCCTTTTTCACCAATGATTGACTTCTTTCATGTGGTAAAAAACATGGCCACAGAAAGTGCCCAAATTTTTTATTGTATTACTAGAATCTTGAAAGAAGACACAACTTTTGTTCTCCTTAGACTCAAGTTCAAAAATCCAAAGGCCACATGACCCCTCCTAAGAAATCAACTTTTTGTTGGTTGAGGTCATATAAGTCAATGCTTAAGTGAGGAAGGAAGCAGTACTCAGATACAATGAGATACGTATGTAAGAGGCAAACAGATGCTAAGTAGATTAAAAATAAGAGACTAATTCTAGTGCAACTGATAGAGTGATAGTTTCAACTATGTATTTATGTCACACATGGTCATAAAATATTATAATTAAAGGAGACCAATAGTACCACGACTACTAAAGAATTATTTTAATTTATCAGGGTCATTAAGAAACTTCTTTGTGCAATTTCATTTAAATGGAATTTAACAATTTATAAACTCATTTGAAATTATTTTTAGTGACTTAAGATGTGACAGTAAAGATATTTTACTGATATACTCAGGGAGTATAGAAGTGTTCCATTCCTTCTTCCAAATACACTGCTTCTTATCTGCTTTTCAAAATATTTTCTGCTTATTTTTCTGTCCAAGGGAATATAGAGGTGTTTCATTCCTTCTTCAAAATACTCTGCTTCTTATCTGATTTTAAAAATATTTTCTGCTTATTTCTCTGTCCAAAGTCTATACTTATTTTATGCTTCCAATATCTCTTCTCTATGTATATATTCAACTTTTAATTAAATATAGACTATGAAATTAGAGAAATTTTACTACAATAGTGTCTAAAATAAAATATTTAATTTCTGAATGAGGACATAGAATTATCTTATGAAATGTTATGACCAATTTTGGAAATTCAAAAGATCAAAAGGTTTATTTATGAAGGGTTATTGATGTGGCTGAATTTCTGGTTTTGTTGTTATCTATACTACAGTTAAGTGATGATTGTTAATTAAATGTTACCTATGGTTCCAAGTTATTTATATTTATTGGGGATGATAACTTATTGCAAATTATATAGAATTTTGCTTTGATATTTGGATACATTATTTTAAAGCTAATTATGAATTTTATTTTTTCATTTGCTCCACAATTTGTTTTTACTCTCTCATTTGAAACATCATTTGGTAATTATTTTGAACATCAATTGGTAATTACTTTTCCTGGAATTATACAATAGTTTGTTATCACTGTAGTGAATGCTCACTACAGCTTGGTTTATGAAGCAAGTTGAGGAGTTACTTGTCAGGGTATAATAGACTTGTCAGGCTGATTGATGGAAAATGATATGTGATTAGATTTCTGGGATCATAAATTGTTTAGTAGTGATGAGGACATTTGGGCAGCAGCATCAAAATGAAATGTGATAATTGTCCATCTAAAACTGGCCTTTACTCTTTCTTCATGGCCATTAAAAAAATTATATTCTCTAGAAAATACTTAAAATTATATTTAAAAGAATTCATTGTTTCCAAAAGAATAAATCTTCAGTTATAATTCCTTTTTTTAGAAGTCAAACTTCTACTAAATGCAGACTTCATCATTTCTGATCCGAGTGATATTTAGCATTTCATTACATATTTTTGGGTGTTATGAGTAATTTAGATGGCATATAGAAAGGACCTGTTATAGACTTGACATATAGAATATATTCATAAAAACACGCGATCTCTCTTATGAATCCCAAACCTCAAATGGCCATAATATGGCCTTATAGCCCATATTCATATGATCCTGAATTTCAGATCTGATAATTCAGTTTACAATTAGTTGTTCCTTTGGCTGATGCTGTCAGTGGACTTGCAAAAGCAAATGTAAATTCTCTGCAGAAATCTGCCTCCACAAGTACTCAAGTTATTTTTATTGATGCTGTTACAGGAAATATAAGCTCGTAGTCAAAAATCACAAAATGCTCATGGAAACAAGGAACCATAAGCTCCGGCTAGTAAATAAAACAGAGAACAGACTCAGAACTATAAAGAAAACTAATACTAGAATTAGCAACTATAGAATATAATTGGAATAATTTGTTAAAGTTAATAAACAAATTGAAAATATGAGTGAAAAACAAAAAAAAAATGTACAATAACGAAGTCTTTGGTTTGAGGAGATGTTAAATAGAAATTCTATTAATAAAAATATAATCGAGGTCAACTGTTCAATATGCCATAGCTGCATAGTGCTTTAGTGAACTAAAATATAGCTCTGAAAATATTTTCCTGAATTGAAGCAAAGGAGAGGTACATATAAATATTAAAGAGTTTTTAAGAGATACAAAGTGTAGAATGAGAAGATCTAACTCATGTATAAAAAAGGTTCTAGGATCAAAGATGAAGGAGAGGAGATCAGAGACAATATCTGAGGAGCTAATGGATTATTATTGTTAAGAAATTAATTTATTCATTCCTTAAATAATTACTCTGTACCTAATACAGGTGCTGGGTATATAACAGAATAAAACCGGTACTAATCTCTGCTGTCTTAGAACTCACATTCTAAGGATAGGAGCCAATGGATAAAAGTTTTCCTCTCTCTTTTCTTTCCAAATGACCCTGAGATGCATTTTACAAGGTTTCTCAGTAGTTCCATGGCCTGTTGCTATAGCCAGCTGGATAATGCATCATTTCTATTCTGCTTTCACTCCTTCTTCCTATCATTCTAGCTCCCTAGAATCATATTCACCAATAAATTACTCAAACTTATACTTTTTAAAAATATATTTTTATTCTATAAGTTGTGAACTTACAAAACAAACATGCACATGTGTAGAATTCCCATATAACACCCCTTCATCAACATACCACACCATTGTGGAACATTTGTTTCATATAATCTTATAAGATCATCAGACTATCATCTCTAACTATGGCCTATAGCATACCAATGGCATCATATTTTCACTATCATATTATTAACACAGTACATCTTTGGCAATGATGCAAGAATATTACAGCAATACTGTAATATTCAATATTGCTGTAATATTCTTACTGTAATAGTCCATAAGTTATATTAAATGTATTTTTCCCATGATCCTCCACATTCCCACCACCTTGCAATGGTGACATACGTTATTCTAGTTCACAGAAGGACATTCTAGCATTTGTACTATTAACCACAATTCTCATCAACCTCTGGGTTCACTGTGTTATTCAGTCCCTGTATTATTCTCTAGCTTTCTTTCAACTGAAATTTGCATCCCTAGGCTACCCTTTTCAGCCACAATCCCATTTATAAACCAGCTGTTACTCATTATGATGTGTTACCATTAACTCTATCCATTTCCACAGTTTTACAGTGAAGTTAATTAAAACTTCTACATACATTAAGGATCAGTACCCCTTCACAGCCCTCCTCTTATCTCCTAATAACCTATACTCTAGGTTTTAGCTCCATGTGTTAATTCTTCGTACTTAGTTCATATTAGTGAGACCATGCAATATTTGTCCTTTTGTGCCTGGATTATTTCACTTAGCATAATGTCTTCAAGATTCATCCATGTTATCAAATGTGTACCAATTTAATTTCCTCTTATTGCTGCACAGTATTCCATCATATGTATATAATACATTTTGTTTATCCATTCATAGGTTGATGGACACTTGGGTTGTTTCCATCTTTTGGCAATTGTTAATAACACCACTCTGAACATCAGTGTGCAAATTTCTGTTCATGTCACGGTTTTCAATTCTTCTGGGTATATTCCTAGTAGAGGAATTGCTGAATCATATGGCAGTTCTGTATTTAGCTTCCTGAGGAACCGCCAAACTGTCTTCCACAGAGTCTGCACCATTTTACAATCCCATCAACAGTGAAGGTGTGTTCCTATGTCTCCACAACCTCTCCAGCAGTTATTGTTTTCTGTTTTTTTAAATAATGGCCATTCTATGTGATGTAAGATGATATCTCATTGTCGTTTTGATTTGCATTTCCCCAATAACTTTTTTGTGTGTGATTTCTTTTTAACAATTTATTGAAGTATATCATTCATACATGAACATACATAAACTATAAGTGTTTAGTAAACATCGTGAACTTACAAAACAAACATGCATAATATCATACAGGGCTCCCACACATCCCGCCCCTTGCCACAAACACCTTCATTGTTGTGAAACATTTGTTAACATTTCATGACAGAGCATCATCAAAGTATTACTACTAACTATAGTCCATATCTTCCTCCCCATACATTCTTCTTTTAAGGACTTATTTATTTATTTATTTATTTATTCATTTCCATCTATCATCACCCCCCTCCCCCATTTTTGCTTACCTTGTGACCACCTGCTGGGCGACTCTGTGTCTGTTTCCTGCCCTCTGTTCTCATCCTTCTCCTCCTGTCTTCACTGGAATTCGATCCTTGGAATCTCTGATGTGGGAGAGAGGCGTCCTACCGCCTGCGTCACCTTAGTTCCTGGTTTTTTGGCACGTCTTGTCTTGGCTTTCCCTTGTGTCACTCTCCTGTTACATTATCCTCTTGCTGCATGGCTCACGGGGCCTGGCAGCTCACCCGTGTATGGGGCCCGAAGGCTCACCTGCTCACGGCGCCTGGCAGCACACCCGCGTACAGGGCCTTGTAGCCCATGCACCTCCTATATTTTCCTTTTTTAAAATTTTTCCTGGGAGGTCCCAGGGATTGAACCCAGGTCCCTCCATATGGGAGACAGATGCCCAACCATTTGAGCCACATCTGTCCCCCTGTTATATCTCTTAAGATTGACCGAAGGTACCTAGAGTTACAGTCATTTCCCATACAGGATGGTCATATAATAAATCAGGCTTAGTTTATCACCAGCATTCCAAAAATCAGACCTAGGGAGAAAAACTAGGTCTGGGGACACATGCATGGTTTCTAATATAGCAAATGTTTAACCTACTCTAATTATCATAGAATCAGGACAGCAAGAATATTTGCACCAATACCTATTGATATTGAACATTTTTTCTTGGGCTTTTTGGCCTTTTGTATTTCCTCTTTGGAGAAATGTCTATTTAAGTCTTTTACCAATTTTTCATTTTGTTTGCTTGCTCTTTTATTGTTGAGTTGTTTGATCCCTTTATATAGAATGGAAATCACCTGGTCCCTCTCCCATCCTTCTCCCCAGTATCCTGAACCTTCTGCACACCCTTCCCAATCTACCCACCTGTCAACCCTGCACCACCCAACCCAATACTATCACTACCCTCCTGTCCTATCCCTTCAATACACAACTACACTCTATCACTTTACCATAGATTACATCCATATGGGTGATGACTCACAATTTTCTTTTCTCTTTCCCTTGCTTGTAAACCTATCTTACAGACAATAGCTCTCTGAGACTGCTCAATTTCCTTAATTCATATCAGTGAGGTCATGTACTGTTCATCTTTAATGCCTGGCTTGCTTCACTCAACATAAGTCTTCAAGATTCACCCATGTTATCCCGTGTATTAGCACTTTATTCCTTCTGACAGCTGAGTAATATTCCATTGTATGTATGTACCACATTTTGTTTATCCATTCATCTGTCGATGGGCACCTGGGTTGATTCCAACTTTTGGCAATAGTGAACAATGCTGCTATGAATATTAGTGTGCATATATCTGTTAGTGTCTTTGCTTTCAATTCTTCAGGGTATATACCCAGCAGTGGAATCATATGAAAGTTCTATAGTTAGTTTTTTGCGGAACTGCCAAACTGTCCTCCATAGTGGCTGGACCATTCTACAATCCCACCAGCAGTGGATAAGGGTTCCTATTCCTCCACATCCTCTCCAACACTTATAGTCTGCTGTTTTTTTTAATAGCTGCCATCCTAATGAGCGTAAGATGGAATCTCATTGTAGTTATTTTTGTGTGTGTGTGTGTATTTTCATTGTAGTTTTGATTGCATTTCCCTAATAACTAGTGATGTCGAGCATCTTTTTATGTGCTTTTTAGCCATTTGTATTTCTTCCTCAGAGAAGTATCTTTTCAGGTCGCTTGCCCATTTTTAAAATGAGTTGTTTGTCTTTTTATTTTCAAGGTGTAGGATTTCTTTATATATATAGGATATTAGGGTCCTGTCAGATATATGGTTGCCAAATATTTTCTCCCATTGTGTAGGCTGCCTTTTTATTTTCTTAATAATGTCCTTTGAGGTGCAGAAGTTTTTAATTTCGAGGAGATCCCATTTATCTATTTTTCCTTTTGCTGCTCATGTTTTGGGTGTGAAGTTCATGAAACCATTTCCTATTACAAGGTCCTGTAGATGATTCCCTACATTGTCTTCCAAGGTCTTTATGGACTTGGCTCTTATATTTAGATCTTTGATCCATCTTGAGTTGATTTTTGTATAAGGTGTGAGATGGTTTTCCTCTCTAATTCTTTTGGATATGGTTATCCAATTCTCCAAGCACCATTTGTTGAAGAGGCCATTCTCTCACAACTGAATGGTCTTGGTGGCCTTGTCAAATATCAGATGACTGTATATGTGAGGATCTATATTGGAACTCCCAATTCAGTTCCATTGGTCAGTATATCTATCCTTGTGCCAATACCATGCAGTTTTGACCACTGTAGCTTTGTCATATGTTTTAAAGTCAAGTAGTGTGATATCTTCAACTTCATTTTTCTTTTTCAATATATCTTTGGTGATTCAGGACCTTGTACCCTTCCAAATAAATTTTATAGTTAGTTTTTCCAATTCAGTAAAAAAAAAATGCAGTGTTGATTTTTATTGGGATTGCATTAAATCTGTAGATTAGTTTGGGTAAGATAGACATCTTGATGATGTTTAGTCTTCCTATCAATGAACAGGGAATATTCTTCCATTTATTTAAGTCTTCTTTGATTTCCTTTAACAGTGTTGTGTAGTTTTCTGTATATAAGTCATTTACATCTTTAGTTAAATTTATTCCTAGGTATTTGATACTTTTAGTTACTATTTTAAATGGTATTTTTTTTTCTTGATTTCCTCCTCAGACTGCTTGTTATTGGTGTACAGAAATACTACTGATTTTTGAGCATTGATCTTATAGCCTGCGACTTTACTGAACTCCTTTATAAGTTCTAGAAGCTTTGTTGTAGATTTCTTAGGGCTTTCTATGTATAGGATCATGCCATCTGCAAATAGTGAAATTTTTACTTCTTCCTTTCCAATTTGGATGCCTTTTATATCTTTATCTTGCCTCAGTGCTCTAGCAAGTACTTCTAACACAATGCTAAATAGGAGCGGTGATAGTGGGCATCCTTGTCTTGTTCCCAATCTTAGAGGGAAAGCTTTTAGGATTTCACCATTGAAGATGATGTTGGCTCTGGGTTTTTCATATATACCCTTTATTATGTTCAGAAAGTTTCCTTCTATTCTTATCTTTTGCAGTGTTTTTTTCAGGAAAGAGTGCTGTATTTTGTCAAATGCTTTTTCTGCATCTATAGAGATGATCATGTGATTTTTTTTTTCTTTCAATCTGTTTATGTGGAGTATTACATTGATTTTCTTATGTTGAAACATCCTTGCATACCCAGGATGAAACCCACTTGGTCATGATGTATAATTCATTTGATATGTTGTTGAATGAGATTAGCAAGTATTTTGTTGAGGAGTTTAGCATCTAGGTTCATTAGAGAGATTGGTCTGTAAAATTCCTTTCTTGTGGCATCTTTATTTGGCTTTGGTATTAGCATAATGCTGGCATCATAGAATGAGTTAGGCAATGTTCCTTCTACTTCTATTTTTTTGGAAGGGCTTAAGCCGGATTGGTGTTAGCTCTTTCCAGAATGTTTGCTAGAATTCACCTGTGAAGCCATCTAGTCCTGGGCTCTTCTTAGTTGGGAGATTTTTGATGACCGAGTCTATCTCTTTATTTGTAATTGGACTGTTGAGAGACCAGGTGAACACTGGGGATCTGTGGGTATGAGGTTGAAAGTATAGAGGTGGGAATGCTCTTATGGCAAAATGACAAGGAAGGGTCACTGGTTTAAGGTGTTGTTTGGGGAGGCATTAGTGACAGGGTACACCTAGAGCAGGCTTCTAGGGAGTGTATGAGTGTTCATTTTGTCATAATGTGTTATATCAGTGGGTGGAAACCCACATAATGAATGGGAAGGAGTTGGACTCCCATCTTTGGGAGGACTGATTTGTTCAGAAATAGACAGGCAGGAGTCTCTCAAGAGTAAGGGTGATTGTTAATAGGAGAGGACAAACCAGTGTGTCAAGACCTCTTGTTGCATGTAACTCTGAATCTTGTCATCCAACGAATCAAGCCAGGGGGTCGTTATGGGCCCCAGGATGGGGTGGGAGGAATAGAATAGATCAAACAGGGGGTATTTAGTGCTCAGTGGATATGTTCTTCTTTACCATACAGTGATGGACACAGGACTTGGTAAATATCATGAAAATTTATAAAAGTGTACCGTCTAAAATGTAAACCATAGTGTAAACCATTGACAATGTTTAGTAGCTATGTTTCACTATTTGTACATCAGTTATAACAATGCTAACATCCACATATAAAAAGGTATTAATATGGGGGGGGAGTAAAGGGGGAGGATGTTGGGTGTATCAGAGTCTCCTGTATTCTGTGTGTGACTTTGCTGTGACCTAAAACTTTGAAAACAAAATGAAAAACAGTGAGACATTGGGGAATGAGGATGGTGCCACAGTACAGACTGGACACCAGATATTGCAGTGATGAAAGAAAAAAGGTCAAAATTTTTTTTTTATATTTTTCATTTTTTTAATATCCCATCTTTAATTTAATTTAATTTTTAGTTTTAAAAAATTTTTTATCTCTTACATTTAAACTTATCATTATTATTTCATTTTCCTATTAATAGTATTCAGCTATTGTAATGGCTTCATCTTTGAAGAAGCTTTGGATCACAGAAGGGTTACAATTGGGGTGAGGGAGGATTGTTGGTGTCGGGTGTCAGGGATGGGGGATACATGGGAGGAAGTTCACCTGTGCATAAATATAAGGTATATAAAAATGTTCAAATGTTGAGAAAGTTTCCTTCAATTCCTATGTTTCACAATGTTTTATCAAGAAAGTATGCTGTATTTTGTCAATGCTTTTTCTGTGTCAATTGATAGGATCATGTGGTTTTTCTTCTTTGATTTGTTAATGTGGGGTATAACACTGATTGATTTTCTTGTGTTGAACCACCTTGCATGCCTGGTAGAAAACCTACTTGATCATAATGAATACTTTTTTTAATGCGTTGTTGGATTCAATTAGCAAGTATTTTGCTGAAGATTTTTGCATCCGTATTCATTAAGGAAATGGGTCTGTAATTTTCTTTTTTTATAATAACTTTATCTGGCTTTGGTATTAGGGTGATATTGGATTTATGGAATGAGTTTGGTAGTGTTCCTTCTTTGGAAGAGCTTGAGTAAGATTGGTATTAAATCTTCTTTGAATGCTTGGTAGAACTCACCTGTAAAACAATCTGATCCTGGGCTTTTCATTTTGGGGATCTAGTTGATGATTGTTTTAATCTCTTTACTTTTGATTGGTTTGTTGAGGTCTTCTATTTCTTCTAGGGTCAGTGTAGGCTGTTCATATGTTCTTAGGAATTTTTCCGTTTTGTCTACACTGTCTAGTTCATTGTTATACAGTTGTTCATAGTATCTGCTTATGATCTCTTTTATTTCTGTGGGGTCAGTAGTAATGTCCATGTTTTCAATTTTATTTTATTTATTTGCATCTTCTCTGCTTTTTTCTTTGTCAGTCTAGCTAAGGGTTTTCAATTTTGTTAATCTTCTCAAAGATCCAATTGTTTTTTGTTCTCAATTTCATTTATTTCTGTTCTGATATTGGTTATTTCATTCCTTCTACTTGCTTTGGGAATAGTTTGCTGTTCTTTCTAAAGTATATCCTGCTGTGTAGTTAGGTCATTGATTTTAACTGTTTCTTCTTTTTTAATTTAAGCATTGAGAACTATAAATTTCCCTCTTGGAACTGCCTTCCCTGCATCCCATAGGTTCTGATATATTGTGTTCTCATTTTCATTATCTGGATATATTTATTGATTTCTCTTACAATTTCTTCTTTGACCCACTGATTATGTAATAGTGGTTTGATTAATATCCATATATTTGTTTATTTTCCCTTTTCCACCACTTTTTGATTTCCAACTTTATTTCATTATGGTCAGAGAAAGTGCTTCATATAATTTTGATCTTGTTAAATTTATTGAGATCTGCTTTGTGACCCAACATATGGTCTATCCTGGAGAAAGATTCATGAGCACTTGAGAAGAATGTATATCTTGCTGTTTTGGGGTTGCAATGTTCTGTATATGTCCATTAGGTTTAGTCCATTTATCATATTATTCAATCTCTCTGTTTCTTTATTGTCTGTCCAGATGTTCTATTCAATGCTGAGAGTGGTATATTGACATCTCCAAGTATTATTGTAGAGGTCTACTTCTCCTTTCAGTTTTGCCAGTGTTTGCCTCACATAATTTGGGGCATCTTGGTTAGGTGCATATACATTTATGATTGTTTAGTCTTCCTGGTAAATTGTCCCTTTTATTAATATATAATGTCCTTCTTTGTCTCTAATAACAGTTTTGCTTTTGAAATCTGTTTCATCTGATATAAGTATAGCTACTCCAGCTTTCTTTTGATTTCTGCATGCATGGAATATCTTTATGCAGCCTTTCACTTTCAATCTATTGGTGTCCTTGTATCTACTGTGAGTTCTTATCATACAGATAGCTCATATTTTCTTATCCATTCTTCCAGTCTGTGTCTTTTGTTTGGAGAGTTTAGTCCATGAATATTCAATGTCATTACAGCAAAGGGAGTTCTTATTTCACCCATTTGGGCCTTTGGGTATTATCTGTCATATTTTATTTTCACCGCTCTTTTTACAATTGTAGTTAATCTTACTGACACTCTTCCAAGTCTCTCTACCTTGTCTTTTTTTTTCAGGCTGTAGCACACCATTTAGTATTTCCTGCAAAGCCAGTCTCTTGGTTCCAAACTCTCTCAGTTTCTGTTTATCTGTGAATATTCTAAACTTGCCCTAATTTTTGAAAGACAGTCTTGCAAGATATGAGATTCTTGGCTGGCAGTTTTTCTCTTGCACTATCTTAAAATAATATCATACCACTGCCCTCTTGCCTCTGTGGTTTCTGATGAGAAATCAGTACTTAATCTTGTTGAGTATCCCTTGTATGCTATGTACTACTTTTCTCTTGCTGCTCTCAAAATTCTCTCTTTGTCTTTGCTATTTGACATTTCTACTTACTATGTGTCTTGGAGTTGGTCTATTTGGATTTCTTTGGATGGGAGCATGTTGTGCTTCTTGGATATGGATATCTATATCCTTCATTAGAGTTGGGAAATTCTCTACCATTATTTCTTCAAATATTTCTTATGCCCCTTTTCCCTGCTCTTCTTTTTCTGGGACACCTATGACATGTATGTTTGGATATTTCTTTTTTTTTTTAATTAATTATTTTTTAATTTTTAAAGAAGCTTTAGATTACATAAATGTTGCATAAAAAATATAAGGGATTCCCATATGCCCCACTCCATACCCTTCCCACACTTAAACACATTAACAACATCCTTCATTAGTTTCGTACATTTGCTATAGTTGATGAATACATATTTAAGCATTGCTACTAACCATGTACTACTACAGTTTACATTATAGTTTACACTCTGTCCTGCACAATTTTGTAAGTTATGACAAAATATACAATGGCCTGTATCTGTCACTGCAATGTCATGCAGGACAAATCCAATGTCCTGAACATGCCCCCATATTACACCTATTCTTCCCTCTCCCATCCCTCAAAACCTCTGGTGGCCACTGCCTTTACATCAACGATAAGAGTTCTTCTATTGCTAGAATAACAATAAGTCTATGGCAGCATAATAAGTTTATTTTAGTCCATTGTTCATTCCCCAATCTTGAAAACTTTGGGATGGTGATGCCCACTTTTCTTCTAATTGAGAGAGGGCTTAGATCCCATGGGGCAGATGGATGGAGCTATTTTGCTTGCAGTTGCAGACACTCTTTGTTCCTTGGGATAGGCATTATCCATTGTCATTTCCTTGTTAGTTGTCCTGGGTGTTTGCACATCTTTTGCTATCATTTACTTCCATGAGACCCTGATCAATTTTTTCAATTCTTTCCTTCATCTGTTCTTTTGTATGTTTGCTTACAGAGGCCATGTATTCAAGCTCACTGATCCTTTCTTCTGCCTCTTCAAATCTGCTGTCATATGCATCCAGTGTATTTTTAATTTCAGTTATTGTGCCTGTGGTTGCTCAGAAAGACCAAGGAAACACAGCTCCTCTTCTATCCTATTGGGGTGTGGAGATGTATCCCCAGATGTCCAACTATTCAGTCTGTGTGGGCCAAAAGCAACTGCAGTTGCCTGGATAGGCTGGTGCAGGTCCTGCCATCTTCCTTCTTGCCAGAGGTGGAGCTGGACCCTAGGCTAGTGCTGCAATCTGATCTGGGTGGAAAAAAGGCAGTCCTTACCACCATCACTGTGATTTTCAATCAGCCCCACTTCCCCTCATGCCAGGGCAGAGTTAAAATGGTGGCTACTGCAGATGGGCAGTCTCCTCCTTCCATTCTTTCAAGGATGTTGGAGGATACTCATCTTGTTTGCTGGGCCCCCCAAACAGTTAGATTACTAACTGTCCTGTAGTATGAGTTGACTCTTAGAGTGCCTTACTCAGCTGCCATCTTGCCCAGCCTCCCACATGTATACTTTTATTCAGGGCTCTGATTTTCTGGAAATTCAGGCTGAGGCAGTTTTTACAAGAAGAAGACCTAGAAAATAGACCCCTTTTCTTAGACTGGATGATGGGTACATGGATATTTATGCCATTTGATCATATATTTATATCTAAATCTATTCATATATATTAATTTTTTCCAATTCAGCATTAAAAATATACACTTTTAAAAGAAAAAAAAAACATATTGTACCTTTTAAATATTTCTTTTCTCAGTATCTCATTTTTTTGCTCAATGATTTTTTAGCTCTCATGCATAAATGCTTCTTACAATAAGATGCATCACGACAACTTGGGAAAATGAAACTATAGAGATCTTGGTAGTGGATTGTAGATATTTCAGCATAATCAGTAGTCCTCTAGTTGTCTACATGAGCTATTTATACTTCCTAAAATAGCTCAATTTAGAGAAAGGGTAATTTAGAGCCTTAAAATGACAATATGCAAACTTAAAAAATGTATCTTTAGGTATCTCTTATTTTTATAAAACTTTAAGGATTGAACTAAATGAGTTAATATAGCATAGCAACAACTTTGCTGGTACTTACAAAGTAAACATGATTTGTCTCTTAGCTATTAGGTATCTCTGATGAATCATAGATGATGCAGATCAGGTATAAAATTTTAGAGTAATTTTTAAATGATATCAAACTAATAGATTGGGCTTGTAAGAAATGCAATTAAGTCATGGTTAAAAAGAAGGGACTTTATTTGTTTTAATATTTGGAACAGGCTACTCACATGTTTAATTTTAACAGAAACCAAAGACTTGGCATCTTCATGAATTCTAGAATGTGGAACATTTATCTGACTTCAAAAGTGTGGTGAAAATCAATTTTGAATTTTCCCTTAGATCACCTAAATGCATTGCATTGCAAGTGAGGACACATCCATCTGTCTCTTTTCTGACTTTACCCAACTGAAAAATAAGTAAGTAAATTGAATCCTGAGCCTTTCAATGAAAGATGGGCCCCTGTGGTATAGAGGATTATTTGGAAGCTCTTTTTCTTTGGGAATGTTGGGAAAGTAGAAGCTCTTCTCTGTTAGCAATCTTTTCTTTAACTGCTCCTACCATTTCTTATAAGAACAGAGCATTAGTCCTTTAATAGCGTTTGATCTGGAACCATGTTTGCTCTGTGTCTCCATGTGTCTAACAACATGAGTTTTTGATTATTGATAGCAATCCTGGCATATTTAAGATTATGTCCTTTGAATCATCAGCCTCTTTATTTTTTTTCTTAATTTTTTTCTACCCTAGTCATGCAGCTAATTCAAGGTTAAATTTCACTTTCAATAAATTGAATTTATAACTTGCTCCAATAGGTATATTGTGTAACATCGTCACATATTATTGGGAAAAGAATGTAATTATGGAGAAAGATAAGGAGAATGTATTTTAGGGAAAAAATGCTTGATTTGGAAACAGATGTTATAAAGTAAGTGAAAAATGTTTCAGAAGAAATAACTAATGTTGGTTGTTGCTAACTTTGCATACTTCACTACCTTCCACTGCCCTCCAACAATAATTGCAGAGTGGTAAAGGAAGTTTGGAATAAGGAAATGTATTTTGCAACATTATTCTGTGTATACACTTGATTTGCAAGGCAGGACCATCAACTTTGTGATAGTAGCCAAAAAGCTTCAAATTCTTTAATCCACATGAGTCCAATTTTTAAGTTGCAGCTATATTAACATTTTAGATTATGCTAATTTTTTGGTTTCTTTCTTAAGTGTTTTTGAAATAAGGGATTTGAAAAAAAAATTAAGCATAGCAGAAGTAAGCAAAGTCATAAATATGTGACAAGTTTTTTGCTTCAGTTTTGTATTACTTGATTTTTAGATAAAAATCCAAATCCAAATGAATTAATAAAGTGACCTGCTTTGTAATAAAATCATGGAAAAAAATGAAACCAAATTAAAGATCTTTCTCCTCTCCAATGAGAATATACCAAGAAGCCTTTAGGACTGATCTGAGTTTTCAGAACTTGATGAATCATGACCCATTTTAAGAGTTCTATTTGATTTGTTATATTTTTAAAATAACATTTACAGTTAATTAAAATATTCATAAGTTCCTCATGTGTTTACCACTGAAAAGAGAGATACTAAATCGATGACCTCTGCCATCTTCTGTTTTAGTTAGATGAACTACACTGTAATTGGAATTCGATTTTGACTGAACATGTTCTGTGAAGCACTCTAAGACTTGTTACTATTATATAAAAGTTAAATAATCATTTTAAACATGATTAACTGCTGACTGACTGGTGAGCTAAAAACCAAACCAAACTCAAAAGCATATTCTGTTAAACTGGTTTAAGATTCTGAAACAACAAAAATGTTTTATCATTTTGCTTTTATTGTAAGTTAGAGCCACAATCATTCAAAGACTATTAATCAGGCCTTCTGCCTTTAGCAGTTACAGTTCATGGTCATGTTTTCTTGGACCTGAGTCAGTTTAATACATTTTTCTTTAGTATTCATCACATGGTTTATGTCAGGTGATGACTCAGATAACCTGCTTAATTCTTCAAATTTCTTGTGTAAGAGATTTATCCATGATAACAGAGGAGTTACATTGGTCTCCTGAGTATCTATAGGATACGATACCTGCTGATTCATGTAGGGAAAAATATGACAATTTAATCAAGGAAAATATTTATTTAAAAACTCTCACAACTGTACATAATACATGCATGTGCATGTGTAATCAATCAGTTCATGACCTAGCAAAGATTCAAAAAATAATGTATAACTGATAGATCCTTTTTACACAACCATGGCCAGCATTAAACTATTTCTAAATCAGTTAGGATATACATAATAGAGCTGTAGTTGTAAGGATCTGAAATAAGCCTTCTAAGCACTATTATGTTTCTTATATCCTAGTCTGCTGCCTTAAATTTCAGAAATAAATTTGCTTTTAAACCTTTCTCATAACCAGAGCAACTCTTTTAACTTTCTAAATTACAAATATTAAGCTGTTCCTAGCAAAAACAAGACTTTCCTCATTTGACCCACATACCTTTCCTCTTCTTTAGAGTGTGTTTTAAGCACTACAGATATTGATAAGACAAGAACTTCAGTGTAGACTCTTGTCTGGAAAATCCTCTGTAGACAGTAGATTCCACCATTTTAAGAATAGAAAAAAAATGGACTTAATTTTGTCATTAAACTATTGTCTAAGATTGAAGTTACAATTTTAACAGATAAAAATATCTCTTTTTCATTTTAATAGCTGTTAATTATATTTCTCCACAAGTTTATTAAAAAACTGTAAAAATAATTGTTCAAAAGATACAAAGAGTCTTGGGACAAATACGTTTGTCATCAAGATAGTTATCTGAACAGTGCCTTCATATAACATTTGTACCATTAGCACATTAAGACACATCTCAATATATGCATGGGCATTGTATGAAAGTTAGTAAGTGGTGTTGAAGTTTAAATCTTTTAAAAATATTCTGCTCATGGCATAACTCAATGACAGGTAAAATCTTGGTTGTTCTCAAGAGACTGGTACATTTTCACATAAACTGTTAAATCCTCCCTGCTTGTGCTTTTAATTTTCTCAGAAACATTTCACAATTGGAAAAATGAGCTATACAGAAATAATGTAGTATTAGATAAAAGTCACAAATTCTTATAAGCTTAATCAATTTCATTGTTGCAATTTTTAACTTCCTGAATATTCCAGATATTCAGGTATAATGTGCAAGGCAACAGTCGAACTAGCTGCATTCAAATGTATTTCAGGTTTTACTTTCTTCATGTCTAATAAACATATGTTTAGAAAACAAAGACAGTCTGGAATATCAGAGTAAATGGATTCAAATCCGAGAGGTCTCCTTCTGTTAATTAAGCTTTGTATCATCCACAGAATTTTCTAACCTCCCTGGGCTGTGTTTTCTTTTTTGTTTTGTTTTGTTTTGTTTTGTTTTGTTCCTTTAAAATGAGATCAGAGGGAACAATTTTTAAAATTTCTACTGGTTCTAAATTGTCTACATCTAAAATTTAAGTTTTATGTTCTATGATTGTAATGCTCAGACTAAGGCCTAGAAATTTAGCTTAATCTGTAATGATAATACTATACTTTCATATCCCCAGAATGAAATTTGACAGCAAGAACCTGCTAAGTAAATTGTTGTAATTGAGAAATTAAAAAGACAAATGGAAATTACTAACTGAAAAAGAGTGGTCTTGACTGTGAAGCATACTGATTCATGTATGTCTTAATTTTCTAGGGCTGCCATAACAAATACTACAAACTGGGTGGCTTAAAATAACCAAATTTATTGCCTCACGGTTCTTGAGGCTAGTTGTCTGAAATCACAGTGTGGGGAGGGTCATGCTTTGATTTAAGCCTGTAGGGAAGAATCTCTTCTATGCCCCTTCTTGGTTCTGGTGATTTGCCAGTAACCCATGGTGTTCTCCTCTCTGTCTCTCTGTCTTATCTGTGCCCAAATTCCCACTTCTTATAAGGCCACCAGTCATATTGGGTTAAAGATCCCCCCTACTCCAGTATGACCTCACTTTAACTTGCCTAATTCTATCTTTAACAACCCTATTTGCAAATAAGATTACCTTCTAGGGAACTGGGCGATTAGAGCTTCATCAAATCTTTGTGGGGGATATAATTCAATCCATAACAGAGCATATATTTAACACGTTTTATCCTAATTTTGGAAAGGTGAGGCAAAATAGAAAATTACAAACTAATCACCAGTTTTCATACCCTGGGCCCTGAAGTGCAGAAGTATACTCCAGGGCTGCCTTGCCCAAAAAAGTGGAGACTGGGTGATAAGCTCTAGGATGCTTTCTTAGCTTTATCCTGAAAAATCCCACTTTGATTTGTTCCTTACAGTAGCATTCTGCATTCAATTTTACTTGAAAAGTAAGAAGAACCATAAATAAAGAAACTCTTCCAGTCAATGAATGAGAAAGACTTTCCAGAAGTGAGTTGCTTCATGCACTGGTGACAGGTCTTGTTGTCATTCTTTGGATTAATCTCTTTAAACTTCTTATCCATGACATTAGTGATGATATCCTGGGCATTAATCAACTGTAAGATGACATAACCATAGGAAGGAAAATGAATAGGCTTGGGTAAAAAGAATTAACATCTCAAAGCCTCTCCAGTTAGTTAGAAATACATGTAACAAGAAGTAAATGGAGGCAAGTTTAAAGTTTTGTTTTTTAGATTAAAAATAAAAGCCAAAAAATAAGAGATAATACCTAATAGTATTAATAAAGGATGAAGAAGGCTTAACAAGCACACTACCAAAACAAATTATAATGGAGTAAAAGTAAAATGAAAACAGTAGAAATGTGATTTGAAAATACACTGCAAAAATAGAAAGTGAGTTGTGATTCTTTACACCAGTAACATCTCTGACTATGTCATGGAAAGTCAATATTGAAGCAGGAAAGTGGGACTATCTGCTTAGCCCATACCTAGAAAGTAGTATTTTCTTCTGGAAACAAGACTTTAGAACAATATTTATATAAAATGGACTATATTTAAATGAAGATGGCCAGGCTGATGAAGTGGTCAGACTCCATGCCTTAAAAGGACTGGAGCTGTTTATTCTATCCCAGGGCATAGATTGTAGCTTTCTTTAAATATTTGCAGGGGTATAATAAAGATAGAAATTAGAATCTTTCCAGGTAACCCTCATGGTTTAATATTCAGAACTTAATGAAGATGGATCAAGCCTTCAGAAATATATCTTTCTTCCATTTTGAAAATATTCAAAACCAGAGTTTGGGGCATACATTGATGAGGTTAGGAAATTGTTGTGTATATTTAAAGGACATTATTATTATGAAATTTGTGGTTCTATATCTAAATTAGATGATCAGATTCCAAAATTGATATATTTTTGCTTGCCATCTCAAAGACTTAGGAAACTTTTTAATTGTTTAATGAGCAAAAATGATATCAAAATTTAAATAATTCAAACAAACTTTATTAACTCAACAGAATTACGCAGTCTTTTTCAGTAAACATGTTTTCAGTAAACATACATTGACACATTAAGAAATCTTTGGGAGACTAATGACCATTTTGTATGACACTAAATGTTACTACTTTTTGAAGTCAACAATTAGAGTAAACAAAATCCCTCATCACAAAAGACTGAAATATTATCATTGCCATAAAAGCAGAACTGATGAAAACTATGTAAGCTTATATCTTCATTCTTGACAGCCAGAACTCATTTGCATCCAGTAGGGAGAATATAATGAAAGAATGGGACAACCCATTAGAGCCAGTGTTTTCTCCTAACCTGAACACAGGCACTCCTTCTAACCATTGTAACTATGACTCCCCCACCTTAAGTACCTAATTTTTTGAATGAATGGATTAAGAACATCCACAGCCTTGAATTTTACCATTGAAATGAGATTCTTTGCTAAAATGAAGATGATCAAGGGATAGAGTAGGTATAACATTTGTTTTGAAATACCACTCTGCTCACCCAGAGAGTATGTTTCCATGTGAAGTATGAGTTATATAATTTTCATGGGGCAGCTTGTTGGGTGTGGTAGGCAATATGATGGCCTCCCAAAGATGCTCATATTCCTGTCTCTGTTACCTGTGAATATATACATTCCATGTCAAGGGGTAATTAAACTGCAGATGAAATTATGGTTGCCCATCAGCTGACCTTAAAATAGATTATATTGGATTATCCAGTTGGGTTCAGTGAAATGACCAGGGTCCTGATAAGTGGAAGAGGGAGTCAGAAGAGTGTCAGAGTGATGTGATGTGAGAAAGACTTGGCAGGCCAGTGCTAGTTTTGAAGATGGAAGAAGAGGACAAGCCAAGGAATATAGGCAGCCTCTTGAAGCTGGGAAAGGCAAGGCAAGGAATTTTTCTTTAGAACCTCCAGAAAGGAATACAACCTTGCCAGCTCTTTGATTTTAGTCTAATGAGACCCATATTCAACTTCTGTTCTCCAGAACTGTAAGATAATAAATTTGCATAGTTTTAAGCTGTGAAGCTAAATATTTGGTAATCTGTTACAGCAGCCATAGGAAACTAACATGGTAGGAAATAAAGTAGAGTGACTTAGCATGGTGTTTTGTTTGTTTGTTTGTTTGTTTGTTTACTTTGATTTCTTTTCTAAGAGGCTCTCAAATATTATGCAGTAGCCTTTTTATCCGTGATTCACTTGACAGCAAGAGAATGTTTTACATTAAGGATTGTCTACTAAACAATCTAATCAAAATATTATTAAACAATTACACCACAGTAGGCTATTTAATGAAGTGTTTTCAGTGTGGTTTGAACGTTAATAGCAACAGTGTTAAGCTGCTTTGCGTTCTGTGTGTCAAAGAGCTTGTAGTAATGTGAGTCGACTAAGAGCCAAATAAATCTTGAAGCACCTTTGACAGACAACATACTTCTGCCAATCTAAATCTTGTCATGTACTGATATTGTGCATGAAAATGGGGAGAAAACATATGACTATTAAGAGCCTCCACATATTGTATATCATGTTAAACTTACCGATAACTAAGTACTTTTCAAGTTTCCTCCCTTCAGATGTCATGTGCTTTGGCTTGATCTGAATTTGAATACAAGTATAAATTTAAAAGTAGATAATATAGGTTAAACTGATTTTTAAAATACATCAGTAGGATGTTATTTATAAAAACTCTTAAATTTACAACCAGTGGTACTCATCCTGGATTTGAAAGACCTTTTAGAATTGAGGATATAAATCACAAAATGATTGTTAGGTGAATCAGAATAAAAACGAATGCAAATTTACCTGCTTATAGTGTGACTTGACTGTTTATTAATGAAATTTTCCATTTGGGAAATGACATTTTCTTTCCTTAGTGCTTCTTCGTTTGTGAAGCATTCCAGGACAGGCCGCATTATTACTATATTTTGTTCATCAAGAAGATCAAATATTAATTTAAGAACATTGACAATTCTAAGCACTATTGATAGTGAGAGAGAAATGGAAAAATAAAATGCCTTTTATGTTTTCCTGAATAGTTCTCATTATGGGCAAGCAGCTCCATTAGAGTTGAACTACTATTCTACCCTAACAACAAAAAAAACAGAAAATAAAAATCAAAAATTCTTAACAAAAGACATTGTCCCCCTCTTTATAATTGTTTCTATGGGCAATTTTCCTTAAGAGGATGACAGCTTAAGGGTATGGTTTGGAGGAGATAATTAGGTAACACACCTCAGAGAGTTGAAACTCATCCCAGCCATGACTTGGTATATGCTAGAGGAGTGATACAGACTAGTGATGTCCTCTCTGGTTATGCCTCATTACCTCACTAGAGCCCCTCCAAGAAGTCTATGATAGATTGTTCTTTTACATTAACTGCGTTCTCTACTTCCTTACTGAAGCAATGGCATGCCACACCTACTCCTTGCAATTTATCTGTTATGTAAAAATTATAGAAAATTACTGCTTGAAGGTCTGTCAGTTCTCTGTTTGGCCCTCTTGTTCTATCTTTTAGGAGATTTTAGAGTCTTCTCTGTTGCTCTCCATGCATTTATCTCAGCCTTTTATTGTCTCTGTTTCTACTTCCATCACTTGTCATCTTAATGCTGAGGTATTTTGACAAGTAGAATGAATTCCGATTAGCTGTGATTATCAGAAGTGGACAAGAGAAGTTGAAGGTAGTGTATGACAAACTATTTCACATTTTACTCTCATCTAATTCATATCAATCAAGCAGATCTTACAGTGTTATCCACTCAGCATTCTCCAAATTGGGTCATTTTCCTTAATAGTATCAGTTCTGCTGATGATTCTCTAGTCTAGATGATTATTGAGGAGTCAGGCTTCAATAGCTAGAGTATAAAATCTTCTGTTTTCAGACTAGTAGAGGACATTTTCATTTGTTTATTTTTCAAATAAACTTAATCTTTCCATAATTACCTATATCTGTCAGGATCTATTTTACTTTTTAAAGTAAATATTAATCTATAAAACCAATAATAATTTAGCAACTTATTTTAATAATTGGAATGCTGTTAGAAAAATCAGATTGTTCATTTATGCCTTTGACATTTCACAAAGAAAAAGAAAACACACAGCTGATTACTGAATGTGATGAGCCAAAATACCTAACCTACATAAGTATAAGCAGTTTAATTTTTCTAGAAGAAAATCAAATGAAACCACAAATTTGTTTGTAAAGGAAAAGTAAATAAATATGAATCATTACATCTTAACAGATGCTGAGGTCTGGGAAATTTGGTTGAGGTCTAAAAATATTTATTTTTGCTTTAAGAGATTCAATATTTAAAAGTTCTTGGAACATACCATTTAAAATATAGTCAAGGAATGCCAAAAAAATTAATGTTCATGTATATATTAAGCAATTATTATTTGGGTTTGAGATAATGTAATGTCTTTTAAGCTCCCTTTTTCTCAGAATTTGGTACTCCGTGAAATCATAGCCAAAGGAAGAGCTTCTTGAGTCCCAATAAAAGTTTTTTGAAAGTATTCCATATAGACATATATTTTCCTAAAATTTCATTATAATTTTCTATGTACTTGTTCCCTTGAAATGCTAATATTCTAGCCTTTGTTTTCTTCCTCTTTTGTTTTTAGTTTTGGCACATGCTGATTCCATGTTATGCTAATAATACTTATGCTTTGGAGATGGTGGAACTAAAGATAGTATAAATTTCCTAAGGATCTGTTGGTAACTGCAACATGAAAGTCTTTCTTTCAAAAACATTTAAAACCTTTTACTTAGCAAGTATCTAATTATTTAGGTAAAATAAGTTTTCTTGCTTTCTCCTAAGTTAGTTGGGCTTGAGGTCAGCTGCATAAACTCTGAGGCCTTTTTTTTTTTTTTTTTTAGAAAAAAAATACCTTTCTTTATATTGTTATCAAAACATATGCTGCATACTTCATTCTTAAACACTGTAAGCCATAACTATGGTGCTGTTTGAACATGTGATGTTTTCCAAAAATTGTACTCTATGTTGCAACTGTGATTATACACATTAGTTCTTTAAGAATGCCAGTGGCAATGATTATAAACTACAAAAAGGATGAAGGCAAGTTTCTTTTCAGGTTTTGAAATATGCATCTGTTATTGCATGGTGTTTTTACTAAAAAGTATCAATAATTTATTCTCAAGTGGAGCTGCTATTGAAACAATGATTTATAAACTAGTATACATCTTCAAGGACAAACATGAATTGTAGCATTTTAGAAGGAAAATACATTTTATTTTTTCATAGTTTAAGAACCTTTTATTTTAGTAAAGAGAAATTAATATGTTCAATTATTGCTATGATGAATATGAATGGTAATTTTTATTAGTTCCCCTGTTTCCTTAAAAAGTTTGTGAACTTTGTAATTTATGTACCTAATTTTAATATTCTTTAAAAAATGTACAGGTACTTTTTATTAAGGAACTAAGAAGTTATGATTCTATACTATATTAGTAGAAATTTTATACAAATAAAATGGATTCAAAGAAAAATATGCCTCATAGAAATTACTCAGCACCAGAACTGAAATCTTACAAAATCTCCCACATACAATGGAGTGCAGTGATTTTTTAAAAATTTATCCTTAAAATATTTTAAATGTAAACCACCTTGCAATATTTAAAAGTTTTTGATGCTTTCACTAAATTCTGAATCTAGAATAAACAGTGAGAAATTCCTTTACACTTTCCTATACTCATTTTCTAGCATGTAAGAACAATTGTGGTATAATTTTTTTATATTGATGAAAATTAGGAGCTGGAGTCACAAAGATGGTGTTTTCCTTGAGGACATGTGTAAAAGATGTTTTATACCATATTATTAAAAATATTGTTTGTTGAATGCTATATCACCAGTTTCTTCCATCAGCATTATGGTGGATCTGACTTTATATAAAGAAAATATAATCTGTAGTAAAAATATAATGAAATCCAGGTTCAGAAAATTGGGATCCTTTTGTTTCTAAAATTATTTTGGAGTTTAAATCTGCGTGCACAATTTTTTTCTTTTTAATTGACTATCCAAATTTTCTATCTTAAATGTAGTAATTTTTCATTATTATCATTGTTATTTGATAGAGGAGATTTTATTCAAAGAGTTTTTCTTGAGGCCACTTTCAGCATATTCAGACAATTGTAGGTGTAACTACCAACTCAGAGTTGATTTTCTCTATATATAAATATCTCACAGAATCCTAGATATTAGAGAGCATCACACTCATCCCCTCTTTGGAACAAAGCAGCAAGAGATGAAGAGGAGAGCCAGAGATGATAATCCGATTGCCCCAAATCACATAGCTGGTTAGTGACAGAGTTGAGAGCATACACCAGGATCCTAACAAAGGGTCTTTCCACCACACTGTTTTTCCTTCTGGAACCACTTCCTCACTAAGGGAAACCTGTTTCCAACACTTTGTTTGATGTCAATTTTTAAATATTAATTGCATGCTATTGTTTCATACACAGACAGAGTTATTGGCCCCTACCCACTACCTTGGCACTGGTGTTCTAGTAGAAGTGATGAGATTTGTTGGATTCTACACCCGATTCCCTTTGTGCCTATTTGATATACAGAAAGAGTTATTGACCCCTACCCCTTTCCTTGGGACTGGTGCTCTAGTAGAAGTGATGAGATTTATTGGATTCTACACCCGATTCCCTTTGTGCCTAAAAGCATGCTCTCTTTAACTCATCTGGGAACTATGGGGCAGCTATTTCTACAAAATCAACTGACCCTTATTAGCTGGGTTGGACTGAATAATAAAAAAAAATATGGTCTCATGCATGTAAGTGCAGGTACGGGGTGGAGCCTTGCTTCTACTTCCTCTTTCACTTTGCCTGGAGACTATGTCTCCTCATCTCTACCTCAAACCTGCATTCAGGTAAGAGATAAATATTAGTACACCCATTCACATTCCAGAACATATGGGTGAAAACACAAGTTAGTGAAACCTCCAAGAGTTCATTGCATTTTACAGAAGAGTTTAAAATAGCTAGGACATACCTGGAATGAGTATTCTGTGAAGCAGAGCCTTCATATACTGACACTCAAGGCATAACCTGAGTAAACAACTGCCTGGGGCACTCTGTTAGAAAGGACCAACTTTCCTAATGACTGTGCTGTATATACCCTGGGCTCTGTAGCCTACTCTCCAACTGAGATCTCATTGATTGCAACATGGTAGAAAGTAAGTTAAAGCAAATTTGAATTATCAACCATTTTTGAAATATAAAAACTCAGAGACATTTTGATTAGTTTACATTATTTTGGGGGGCTGTGACTAAATCCAATATTTTCTGAAATGTTTGCATTTGATAATTTTATTGGCATTTTTTAGTTATGTTTTCTCAGAAAAATATAATTCTTTCAGAATAAAGAATATTTGGTATGTTAATTGTATAGGTAATCTCAAGTACTTGATATTTTTTTATCACTGGGCTACCCTTCTAGGGTCTATATTTAAAATTCTCTGGTGATTTGAAGCTGTATGTACTCTAGAAGAACATGTTCTAAAATCAAATTCATTTCTGTGGGTGTAAACCCATTGTAAGTAGGACATTTTGGTGAGTTTACTTCATGCTCTCTTTAACTCATCTGGGAACTATGGGGCAGCTATTTCTACAAAATCAACTGACCATAGGAATCAAGACCATAGGAATCAAGAGACCGAACATCAACGGAACCTGTAAGAGGAGCAAGAGACCAGGAGATGCTGCCACCTGCCTTGCCATGTGACAGAGGAGCCAAGGATTGCTGGCAGGCAATCCCAGAATGCCACATTCTTCAGGAAGAAAGCATTGTCTTGATGATGGCTTTAATTGGACTTTTTCCTGTCCTCAACCCATGAGCAAAAAAATTTCCATTGTTTAATGCCATCAATTTCATTGTATTTGCATGAGCAGTCTAGGAAACTAAAACAAATTTCATGTAACTTTTCACATTCAATTGCTTAGGTGCAGGTCAAATGGAAAAAAAATATTTGGACTTCTCTTTCATATCCTCTTTCTAGATTAAAAATTTGTGGAGAATATCTAGGGACACAGAAATTTCTGTGATATATATGGTACTTTCCCGTTGATACACGGCAAATCTTGGGAGCACAGCCTCAAGTACAGCAAAGACTTTCAGCAAATGACTAAATCATTGCTTACACTGCACAAAAGGGTCCAAAAGAGTCGGAGAAGAGATCTCATTGTGGCTGGTCACCCGGGAACGACAGCTGCTAGGGTTGGGGTCAGTGGATGGCAGCTCCTCATACCTCACTTTGAGTCAGGGAAAAGGGACAAATCTGTGCTGCCTGAGGGTGGGGTGTTTATACAACCCTAGGGAGAGGGCGCCCTGCCACTGAGATGCCCCACCCTAATAGCTAGCCAGGGCTGTTTGTACCTGGCTTTAGTTTTAAGGTATGGTCAGGCCGCTCCATTAGACTTAACGTCTCCCTGGACTATGGAATGGAAACATATTGAAACATCTGTATATAATAGAAAAGAGGGTGGGGGTAGGTGAGGGTTAGGAGGTCGCTCCTAGGCATGTCTGTGAGTTCCCCAGCACTGGTGCAGGAAGAATCAACAACTTAAAATAATTGAAATTACCAGTCATTTAGGCCCACTGTTAAAAAGGAGAGTGGTCTATATTATGAATCTGAACTTTTAAAGCATCAACCAGCTAAAAGAAAATAGAAAAAAAAATGGACTAAGATTATAAACTCAAGAAAATCAAAAGCACTGTAGGAATAGTTAAGAGGCTGTGTGAAAAGAAAAGGAGAAAACATTAGTCAGATGGAATAAAAGGACAAAGAATTAGAAATAGAAAACTATAGTAGATGGTATTATAGAAGAATGCACATATTGTGCATTTCTTCATTTTAATTGTGCACTTTTTTATACTCTGTGGCTTTATACTCTGATCACAGAAGAAAATAAAACATGTGTAATAAATTGAATTATGTACCCCAATTTAGACAAGTTATTAATATTAATCTACATAACTAAGATCATGAACCCATTGTACATAGGATTTCTTAAAGACATGATTTTAAATTAAAATGTGATACAAATGAATAAAATTGGGTCTTAATCTAGATTACTGAAATACTTTATAAGGAGAAGAAATGCAGATATAGTAAGAGAGAGCCACAGGGAAGAGCAAGAAGTCAGAAGTCAACAGAACCCAGAAGGGAATGTAGAGGACATCACTATGTGATGGAAGGCAGAAAGACAAGCTAAGGAATCCCAAAGATTGCTGGCAGCCAACACCAAAATATTATAGGCCTTGGAGAGAAAGCATTGCCTTGCTGATGCCTTGATTTTAGGCTTCAAGTGATTCTGAACTTCAAATACTCTCAAAACTGTGAGCTAATAAATTCCCATTTTTAAGCCAGTTCATTGTGTGGTATTTGTCAGAGAAGCCTGGCATATTAACATAACATATGAGAGTAATTCTGAAAAGAAATATAGAAATACTTGAGTATTTCTCTAAGATAATAATGACTTATATAATAAATCTTTGCTTCCCTTTGGGGAAAGATGTAACAATCTGACAATGCAGATTATTTCACATCATGAAGAACAGGGGATCCCAGGATTCTTCCTCTGAAGTAAATTTCTGGATGGCTAACTCTTTTATCCCACTAACTTGGTTGAAACATTAGATATGAGATCCAATGGGGAAATAATTGCATATAAACAGTCAGAACCTGCAGATAATCTAATGTCACATATTTGAAGAATAAAAATTAGCTTTTCTAACAAAATTAAAAATAGCAAAACAATTGTCTATTTATGATGGTAAAGTAGTGTATTAGTTAGCCAAAGGGGTGCTGATGCAAAATACCAGAAATCTGTTGGCTTTTATAAAGGATATTTATTTGGGGGTAGAAGCTTACGGTTACCAGGCCATAAACAGTAAATTACTTCCCTCACCAAAGTCTATTGCCATGTGTTGGAGCAAAATGGCTGCCAAGGCCTGTGAGGTTCAGGCTTCCTGGGTTCCTCTCTTCCCAGGACTTGCTTCTCTCTGGGCTCAGCTCCTCTGCTATCTTCACAAGGCCAACTGTAGATTATCAGGTGAATGGCTTATTTCTCTTCCCGGGGCCTTTTCTCTTTTCTCATGACCAAGCTCCTCTGTGTGCTTACTTCCCGGGGCTCCAGCTCAAAAGCTCCAAACTTCCTTCTCTTCAGTGTGGTATCTCTGTGAGTCCCTGCCCACCAAGGGGATGGGGACTCAATGTCCTAATGAGGTGACCCCATAGAAGCCTTAATCATTATCTAATCAAGTAAAAGTAAAACCTCTGAATCCAATACACTCTAATATACCCAGAGGAAAAGACCAGTTTACAAACATAATGCCATATTTCTTTTTGGAATTCATCAATAATATCAAACTGCTAACAAGTAGCTAGGATAATTTCTTTCACATTTTGCTCAAATTTTTTTGTATAATTTTTAAGAAAAGCACACTTTGTGTATACTCCAAAACCACTTCCCTATTTTCTTCCAACAGTCAACAAATATTGTTGTGTGGCCATCTGCCAGGAGGTGTTGGCAGAT
Source organism: Tolypeutes matacus (assembly GCA_026826555.1). NCBI lineage: Eukaryota > Metazoa > Chordata > Mammalia > Cingulata > Chlamyphoridae > Tolypeutes > Tolypeutes matacus. The sequence goes on from JAKSZT010053791.1 coordinate 15,894,006, forward strand.
GATGACTATTCCTTGCAAGCACCAAACACTTAGTGCATAGCAGTCCCCATGCTCAGTGTTTTACTGGAGCGCTTTATTTTTAATCCTTAAAACAACCGCTTGGATCAGACCAGGTACTATTATCATCCCCATTTTATGGATAAAGAATTGAGGCTTGGAGAACTAAAGTGATTCACCCATTGTTCCACCACTAGTCAACGAATGGGTTTGATTTGAAGCCAAACCAATTTTCCTTCATTTTACGGAAGTGGCAGCCTTTTAAAAACTAAAGAAATCATTATACTGTAGTGAAATTCCATAAATTCTATAAATCTGTAATCTAATCCTGATTCTGAAGCTAAAAATTCATGACAATTTAAGCATATTTACTTAGTTTCTCTATTTGTAATATGGTGGCCTGAGAATTGTCCATTTACATAGTCACTTCTACCCAGAATATTGTACTACTTTAGTTAAAGATAATTAAAGATACAGAGGGGATATTTTAAAATGTATTGATAGAGAAAAAGGAGATTCAAGCCACTTCCTGAAATACATAATTACTTTTTTTGGTAATTTTACATGTAGTTGTATATTAAAATACATCTCAAAATGCATAAATCCATAAATTTAAAAATTTTACACATTGGTTTCTTTTGCAGTTTAGTATAATGAAATAGTATAGGTAATGAATAACTACAACCAACACTGTAGAGTAAATGGTAAATTCAACAGTCTAAAATGGTTTGGATTAACTTGGATAATGGGACTACTATGCAATTAAAATCTTATTTTGGGATTCATAAATCCTTTTATATCCCTAATTTGTGTAGTAAAAATTCATTTTAAGCTGTGAAATTTAGTGCTAAATCTTTTTTTTAATCTATTCTGTTACAAAAATCAACATATCTCAATTTTGTCTCTCTGTAGCTTCTCTTAGCATACAACTTTAGCATCACTTTTAATTTACAGACTTCTTTGAGAAGGCACAAGTTTTCTTAATGAATTTATAGATTTTCTTTCTTAATTCTCTCTGGAATTGCATAGCCTATTAATCATAGGTGATTTTAGTATCCATATTGACAATGTTGAAAATGCGTCTGGTGTAAATGTTATTTCCCTCTTAAATTCTTCTGGCTTCACTTGAACCATCCCTGAGATGACTCAATCGTGAGAGAGACAGACCATTTCTATCAGCACTAGTGACTCACATTTAAGAGTGCTCATTGCAAGCGAGGCACTGCCCTGCATGCTCCCTTAAGTTTTGGCATTTCATTTATCCTTGCAAGTTCATGTATGATAATTTCTTAAGCATCAAATATTTAACATTCATTTGGCTTCAAAATCATCCATCTCTATCCTATCGATATTTCAGTCCAAAATAATTGGCTTCCTTTGAGGTCCACCTCTGATTTGTCAATTATAATTCCCACTGTGCTTTCTAGCAGGGATGCAATATTTCTTAAGTACTACTTGCTTTGGAAAAAAATTCTCAATTCCTCTCTGAAACTCGAGGCATTCATTTAATAATGTATATTAAATATACCAGTTTTCACTCCTACATATGCCAAATAGTGAAAATATTTTTTTGGCAGACATTACACTCTAAAAATTTGCCATTTTCACCTTTCTAATAAAATAATAAAGTTGTGCTGAATGCTTATTTATAATTTTGTTTAACCTTCAATTGCCAGGACAAATGCAAACATTTTATTTTAATTTTTAAATTACAATGTGCTTGTTTCTATGATGTTCTTTTATATCCAGTCACTAAGTTTGTGAGTGTGTGTGTGTAAGTGCATGTGAATTTGCAGCGTGCAATTATGGACTCATAAGTTTACAGATATTTCAACTGTTCTGTTTGATACTCTCAATGAAAGAAACCCAGATAGATGAGAATATAATTTAGTGGGTAACTAATATCTATTTTCTGGGGAGAATTGAAAAGCCTTGCTATTGATGTGAGTTAATCAGCAGGGTAGAATTCTAATTCTGTCCTCAAAGTACATGGGGAACAATTGTTGCTAATTCATTATTGAGTTAGTAATTTATATAAATTTATTTTAAATTTATATAAATTCTAATAGGCTCCAAAAAACAATTTCAGCCATTGCTCACTGTCTAGCATTTTGCTTGTCTTATTTTCTGCCTTCTTCCTAAGATGGAGGAAACAAAAATCCGAAATCAGATTCCTTCATCAAAGTGATTGAAATATTACAAATGGAAAATTCAGGACATTCAGGGTCTAAGTTCACTTTTCCTATCAGTACAATTCCTATTGTAATAATACTGTAGTAATACTTGATTTTTTATATCAAGTATTAGATAATTTATATGTATTTGAATAATATGATAATAATACTTTCTCTTTATATGGAGTAATTTTTCCCAGGAGATTGTATTACCAATTTCTAATATTTTCTCATTTATCCTTACAGCAGCTTATTGACATTAGGGACTGATTTTTGTTATCTCTAATGTTTGGGAAATATGGTACTGATTATTACTATTATCGTGCACAGAATCAAAATTCCTCTCTAACTGTGCATAAACATATTTCCAGGATGGAAACTTGAGGTGTTTCGTTCATAGCAGTTAATTGGAATGTGAAGCATGGTAAGTTACAAATTATCTTCTAAACCCGATGACATATTTGGCATATTCAGAAGGTCTACATGATTAATTGAACACTGTTTTTGCAATGTGCATAGCTGTATGCATCTTGTTACTGTATTACTGAGGATTTATGGTTAAAATGCATGTGTGAAATGTGAAAGTATAAGTCTAACTCATCCAAACAGAACATGTGATTGCCATCTTCTCAGTCCTGGTCATTTAATGTATAGTTTTTGAATACCAGGCACTGTGCTAGGAATTGGAGGATTTGCTGTTAGCAAAATGAACTCAGTCCCGCATTCATGGAGCCTGCTGTTCAGGTTGCATTCAAATTTAGAGTGGTTACTTATATAAACATGCCCATGACTCACTCCTAGAAACATTTTTGAAGACCCATCACAACCTAGGCAGCAATATGATGATTTGTTCAAATATGATCAATATTTAATATCTAAAAGATTATTTGTAAATGACATTGTGAAAAAGAAACAATACTGAGAAATGAATACACATACCTATTTAACAAAAAATGAGAATTTATGTGTCATAGCTCTGGTTGTCTTTAATAATCAAGCTCTCCTCCTATTAGCAAATGTTTTAATCAAGGATAGTTTGAAGAAAACTGTCCATCCTGATCTTTATTTCATTTGTATAACTTCTCTTGATCTTAACCCTAAATTATCTGTTTCTTAGAATATATTATGAGTCTTGTTAGTTTACCTCTGAGATGCCTGTGCTCTTTCTGCATTCTCTGGATCTGATTGCTACCCTAACCACAATAAAAACATCAGACTTAACTGTTCTGGCTGCATTTGCTGTCCCTACCCTCCCTTCCCTGGGCTTCTGTTTCTGTGTTGTACCATTTATTACTGAGTTAAACTTCCCTTTTGTTCCCTGCTTGCTCTGTTTTGACAAGCTTTCTAGTCTGCACTTCCCCTACTAGCCTTGGGTAAGGTTTCAAGCTTGTGGTCCTCTTCAGACTTTTAGTGCTTAATCATCATGGAATTGATAATCCCAGGAGTTGCATTTCCTTTTCTGGATACACTGCCTATATTATGTAGTCCAGTTTCTTGTCCAGTGAGCAATTATGAAAGCTTTACTTATCATTACATCTTTCCTGAGTAACTGACCTCTGTATAGTTTCCATGACCAGGTTAATGTGCATCTCAGCACACATGGACAGGACAACACATCTTGCTTCTGTTATTTAGGTCCAAAGAGATAGCTTTCAGGTAGAGAACATCATAATTATGAGGACTACCTCAGAACAAAAACCAACAACGTGTAGTTTTTTGCACAGGCTTTCACATAATCTTTTAAAAATGTTACTAACTACTATGCATATAGTCAAAAAAGTGCAGCATATATAACTGATAAAGCATAATTCTGATTTTGATCACATAAAATAGTGCTCTCAACATCTTCTGTTTTTCTTCTTTCTAGCCCTCTGTGCTAAAGGGAATAGATTTCAAATAATGATGAAGGACAATAGAGTTATCGATGCTTGATAAGGTGCTCAACATCATTAGCCATCAGGAAAATGGAAATCAAAATCATTATATTATACAACTTCACATCCATTAGGATGACTATAATCAAAAGATGAAGATATGGAGAAATTGAAACCCTCATACATTGTTGGTGGGAATGTAAAGTGGTACAGCTGCTTTGGAAGACAGTCTGGTATTTTCTCGAAAGGATAAATAGAGTTGCCATATGACCTAGTAGTTCTAGTCATATGTATATACCCAAGATAAATGTGCTCATATATCCATATAAAAACTTATACATGTTCATAGCAGCATTACTCATAAAAACCAAAAATGAAATAATCCAAATTTTCATTAACTGATGAATGGATAAATAAAATACGGTATATCCATATAATAGAATATTATTGGGCAATAAAAAGAATGAAGTCCTCTTACAAGGTAAAGCATGGAAGAACCTTGAAAACATTAAATAAACTAGTCACAAAAGACCATATGTTATATGGTTCTATTTACATGAAATGTCCAGAATAGGCAAAGTCATAGAGACAAAAAGTATATTTGTAGTTGCTAAAGAATGAGAGGAGAGGGAATGGGGAATGACCACTAATGGGTTTGGTTTCTTTCTGGGTTATGAAAAATTTCAAAAAGTGATTATGGTGATGGTTGCATAACTCTGTAAACTTACTAAAACCCATTTAATTATGCACTTTCAATAACTGAATTGTGATATGTGAATCAGATCTCAATAAAGTTATTAAAAAAGAACTATTATGCCACTTTACTATTTTGTATACTTCCATTTTTCCCCTCCTGACCTTGTGATATTTTCCTACATTTTACTTATATATATGTTTCAAAATGTGTGTTTTTCAGTGAAAGTAGTAAAATAAATGAATAAATGAAATGTTATATATGTAAACTGATTTAATTTTAATCATCACTAATTTCTTACCATTCATTTTAACCTCCCCAGAGACACAATTTTAAAAAACCTTTTGTTTCTTCATTCTTTCTTCCATCATTGGAATTCAGGTGTTCATTGAACTAAATGTAGTGATGGGAATTTATTAGGTGTTAAATACTGTGATAGATGCTGGGGATACAGGAATTAAGTTGTTAGCATCTTTAAGGGGGTGATCTAGTCATGGATAGCCAGATCACATAAACTAATAAAGCAGGAAGCATATTATTGTGGTGTGATTCAATAGGACTTAGGAGAGCTATTTCCTGCTCTCAATTCCAATGTTTGACAATTAATGCTTGGGCGAGTCATTCAAAGTCTTTTGATTTCTTCTTTCAGGTAACTGGACTAAGAAAACTAAAATGAATCATTAAACCTAAAATTATTTGTTATTTTTTATTGACATCTTTCTAATCCTAATAATTTGATTGATATTTATTCTTGAGTCATGGGTATGATTGTATTTTTCTTTTCTGTTATCAATTATTGGACATTACCAAATATTACTGTGTATTCTTTCTACATTTACCTTTTTTTTTTTTTAATGGATTTATGCTTTATTATTATGCATCAATAAAATTGATTTGGTTAAAAATATAAAAGCAAACGCCTGGTACATGGTAGATTCTGGTGCATAGTAGAGCCTTAATACACATTTGTGGATTTGTTCCTTTATATGATGGAATCCTCGCAAGCTCTGTCCCAGCCTCAGTTGGGATAAGTTTCCTCAGGGCCCTAATATATGTAAAACTTGAAGCTGTTGCATTTTTTTATATTTTGAAAGATGCTTAGATTACATAAATGTTACACAAAAATTACAGTGATTCCCATGTTCCCCACCTCCCACACCTCCCATAACATCCCACATAAACATCTTTCATTAGTGTGGCACATCACTTGCAATGGCTATACACATCCTGGGGCTTTGCCAGTAAGCATGGACCATAGTTCACATTGTAGACCACACTCTCTCCCACACAGTTCTGCATGGTATATGCTGATGTAAAATGGGCTATATCTGTCATTGTAATGTCACTCAGGATAATTCCCAAGTCCTGAAAAAGCCCCTGTATTACAACTGCTTTTCCCTTCCCTGCCCTGAAAGCATCTAGTGGCCACTGCCTCCACTTCACTGTTATAATTTCTTCCATTGCTTGAGTCACAATATGTCTACAACAGAATACCATTAAGTCCACTCTAGTCCATAGCTCTTCCCCCAATCCTGAGGAGTCTGGGATGGTGATGTCCACTCCACCTGCAAGTGAGAGTGGGCTTATATCTCATGGATACAGTGGATGAGATTATCCTGCCTGCAGCTGCAGGTTCTTTCCATTCCCTGGGCTGGCCATTGTCCATCATCGTCTCCTCACCAGGTGACTTGGGTGAGTCCATTGAGCTGTAGAGTAGGAGTTGCAGCTCCACCAAGACTCCAGGCACAGCTGGCACATGGGAAGGCTAGAGGCTCCAGTCTCTGGAAGTACACCTATGAACTCCAGCATCACATATAGGTTTGAATAGAAGGGACTGGTGGACCATGTGCAGGGAGGAGTTATTTGAATCCAACTCTGTCACTCTCAGGAGCACAGATTTCAAAGTAGAGCCCACTGACAAGGCATCAATCTCTGGAGCTATCCCCCCTTATATAGGACCTAGGTGTCTCCAGAGCCCCCAGGAACCCCTTTGTGTGGTGTGATATCCACTTTGGTGATCTATGAGATCCTACTGAGGTGTATGTAAGCATTATCTCTGGGATGACCTCCCGACTCTCTTTGAAGTCTCTTAGCCACATAAACTCATTTGTCTTTACCTTTTCCCCCTTTTATTCAAGATCTTTTTCCAGTCATATTGCCACCTGGCACTTGCTATTAATCCCTTGTTGCCAGGGAGGCTCATCCCCGGGAGTCATGTCCCACGTTGGGGGGGAGGTAATGCATTCATATGCTAGTTTGGCTTAGAGAGAGGCCACATTTGAGCAACAGGGATGCTCTCAGGTGGCAACCCTTAGGCACCCCATAACAGTAGGCTAAGTTTCAATTACAAGAGCAAAGACTCATAAGGATAGTCATCAATAACAAGAACTCATCAGTGGACCATCCTCTTTTGCCAGACACTGCCCCTGCACTTGGGGGTCTGTTGCTGCTCCCTTGGAGAATCTATATTTACCTTTAACAGTGGTTGTGTACATAAATATATTTGAACTGTACTGAATGATATCCTAAATCCAGCAATTTCTCTCCATTTTCACTGTCAATATTTCAATCTCAGCATTATTATCTCATGATTAGATGGAAAGGGAAATGATGATAAAAATGTCCTATATCATTACTGTCTAGTAGGATAGCCACCAGCCACATGTGGTGATTAAGAACTTAATATAAGGCTAGCTTGACTGACATTCTGAAATTTTCATTTGATTTAATTTTAATATGTTTAAATTTAAGTAGTCACATGTATTAGACAGGAGCAGGCCTAGAATATTGTAGTAATCTCCTAATTGTTCCAACAGTTTGCACTCCTGGCTTTCCCCTCAGCCAATTCATTTCCTCACAACAGTTAAAATAATTTTTAAAACATAGGTTAAGTTACATTAATCCACTGTTTAAGACAAACAATGTCTTCACAACACCCTTTGATCTGACCCTTGTTTATGTCTTTAAGCACATCTCCTCCCACTCTTCTCATCTCTTTGTTCCAGCCACTATGGATTTTAGCCATTCCTCAAACATACTGTGATCATTTTCCTGTTGCCTTGACTGCTTCTCTCATATTTACGCAACTTTTTTCTTTTTGTTTTGGCTTCATCACAAATACCCTTCTTTGGCGATGCTCTAGGTGACTACTCTATCAAAAGATACTCCTTCGTAGTCAGTCTCTGCAAGAGTAATCTGTCTTGTTTTTGTCTTAAACATAGTATTTATCACTGTTTGAGATCATTTTTGTTTATATGTTTAATGTATGTCTCCCTCACTGAAATATTGTTGAACTTCTGGTTGAACTTTTGGATGTTAAGATGCTCATTTAGGACAAAAAAAAAACAAACTGAAAGTAACAATCAAGTCATTATTCATTTACTGAAATAGTGCAGGCAAAAGACAAGTTAAAAAAAAGGTGCCAGATTCCAAATGTTCCATTTTCCCCAAGTTAGACAACATGCAGCGAAAACTGAACAAAATGCTCCTTCTATCGTATGGATCCATGGGGGCAGGGAGAGAGAGAAAGGCTAGGAGTAGGAAAGTACTGAGTCAGAATGGAAAAAGTGCCTTACTCAAGGACCACCCCCCACCCCAGTATGGGAGTCTTGGAGGAAACACCTCAGAAAGTCTTTGCCAAGGTTAACCACCACCAGCCCTCCTCTAAATGGAGGTCTAGGAATGTAGTTATGGGTTTGAGCATGGCTGGCCTATGGGGACTGGAGTCTTTGAATGCTTCTCCCTCCAGAGACTGCAATGCATTGACTGGGCACTAAGTCTGGTTTGGGGAACGCAGCTTCTCCTTATGAGGTCTGCAAGGCAACGTCTTTGTAATTGCCTTTGTCAGGCCTGAAAGATAACATGTAAGATTTTGGCCTACGGCTGCACTCCTCAAATGTAAGCAGCATGTTAATATAGTACACCACATTAACAAATTGAAGGGAAAAAAACACATTATCATTTCAGTTGATGCAGAACAGGCATTTGACAATCCAATATTCTTTCTTGATAAAAAAAACTTTGAAAGATAGGAATAGAAGGAAAATTCCTTAATATGATAAAGGGCATATATGGAGAAGTGGATATATCTCACATGATTGAGCTCCCACTTACCACATAGGAGGTCTGGGTTCGGTTCCCAGTGCCTCCTAGAAAGACAAGCAAGACAGTGAGCTGACACAACAAGCTGGCACAGCGAGCTCACACAACAAGATAATGCAACAAGAGACACATGGAGGAAAACATAATGAGAGACACAACAAAGCAGGGAGTGGAGGTGGCACAAGGGAATAGGCTGCCTCCCTCCTACATGGGAGGTCCTGGGCTCAGTTCCTGGTACCTCCTGAAAAAAAAAAAAATGTAAGCAGCAGAGACCTTGTATATGGTTTCCAATTCTATGTTCCCAACATTTAAAGGATACCTGGAATAGAGTAAGAGCTCAGTAAATATTTGCTAATGTTATCAATGAAGAATAACACCAGATAAATGTATAGACACACACAGTTTGCTTCAATGGAATGTATTATTTCATTTTTTAGTTGACATTACTCTTTTTTGATTTCCTGACTAACATTGGAACAAGGAACTTAAATTCATAAAACTTGCACAATTAAATCTTGTGGAATGGTTGCATTTTTGGTTTAAATGAGCCATATCTTTTTGTGTCCATCCCTTTTTTAAGGCAACAACACACCTGAGCATGTTAACCTTTTAAACCATAAAACAAAGTGAAGCAAAAATAAGTTAAAAACCCTTGTATATTATAAACAGAGCAAATTCTCTTTATAATGAGGAACTTCTACCTTGTGACAATGATTTGACAGTTGAATATTTCTTACTTCTTTATTTCTACCACTTGGGTTGTCTTTTTCTCATTCATTTATAATTATTTAAAACTTAAGTTTTTTAAGTGGTTCTCAGAAAACCAAGCAGGTTCATCAATTTCAGGCCTTGCTGAATGGTTTAAATTTGTCAGAGCATGCATTATCATTGAAGGTGTTGAGAAAAACCAGGGTGACAGGATGAGCACCTTCTTACAGGAGGACTCGATTCCTGGCAGCTCCTCAGCTCTGGCTCCAATTCACCAGTCCATCTGGCCAGCACTGGCTGCTTCTTAGGTCATCATCCCCATCATCATCATCAACACCAACACTGTCGCTGCTGCCACTGAACATGAATACAGTGCATATTATGAGGAAGGTGTTGTGGCAATATTATGAGATTTTCATGTAAAATAACTAGTCCCTTACCACTCAATATATAGCCTATGGATTACAGTTGGCCCAAGTTTTGTAAAAATAATCTATAAACCATTACAATTCAACTCCTAGCAAAGTATGATTTTTTTTCTTTAAATGTGTCCCCAAAGTGACATGTTTACTTATAATTATCATAATGGTATTTGTACAAGGGAAAAAAATCTTTCATTTTTTTCTCATGACAAATAGTTAAATAAACGTTTATTCCCAGACAAGAGATCTACCAAAATGATAATAGCAGCTGAGAGAAGAGTAAATATGAATTTGACTCATCTCATTAAAATAATTTTAAAATTTCAAGCATTGTAATATATGGTGGTTAAGAACTTGGACTACTACATAAAAATGCCTTAGTTTAAGCCCTTAATAATGATATTTTTGAGGCAAGTCATTTAATTTCTCAAAGGTACAAACCCCTCATCTGTAAAATAGGGACAATAATGTGACCAACTGGGTAGGATTTTTTGGTCAAGCTGAACTGATATTTTCTTTTTTTAAAATATATATATATATAATTATACATACACCTACACCTTTTTACCTGGCAAAAAGTAATTGCTTAACAAATATTCATAATATTTTTGTAGGTTTTCTAAGTTGCATTATGGAAGACAAATGTTTTTATTTTATTTTATTTCCAAGTTGCAACTATAGAGTGCAAAATATCATTTTGCCCAACACAAGCAAAGCACGGGAGAGAATATGTGTATAAGTGTGCGTGCATGCCATATAATGGTTGGCTAAAATTTGTTGAATCAGTTAGGGTATTGGCTCTGACAATATCTGGCATATAACAGGCACTAATTTTTAAATGTGTACAGAAATAATGTTTCTCTTTTAGGAAATAATGATTTTTATAAGATTAGACTGATAATATTAGCCTCTGCTCCTCAGATTCTCCATGCTAAATGATATGATAATTTTGATAAAATTCTGAATTTGACTTCATTAAAGTACTTTGAAAATAGAGCTTGTAGCATAACATTAATATTTTGAATGAATACGCTTACTCTTAGTTTTACTCTTATACTACAATATACCACAAAAATTTACCCATAAATATACTTAATGAAATTTGGCTACATTATACCCTATTTTGTAGTATGTGTAAAAAAAGTATTACTTATGGCTCTCAAGATTTGTTACAGTAATTACAGATCCTTCCACACCTGAATCATAATTGCTTGGCTTCTTAAAATGGAAACTCCCTATGGACAGAAAGAATAAAAAATGTCTCTGTGAGGAATATTTCTATATATTCTGCAAAACTACAGCCAAATAAATGGTCCACTGTATTTCTCAATGAACTTGTACGTGACATATCCCTTAAACACCACTGAAAGTATTCATTATCTCCAGAGATGTTGCAGGTCCTCTTTGCCGGCAAAGGGCCCCATATATCTCCCCCTCATTCTCTTATGTGTCTTAGCTACTTGAATAGGAAGGATTAAACCGAATTTTGGAACCCAACCTTAGTTCTTGGCACCATCATTTCTTTTCTTCCAAATGTTCTCGGTCACTTTCTATATTTCATTTTTTGAAAGCTGGACTTTTTAAAGAGGGTTTGAGTCCTCAAAAGCCTCTTAGTGGGGATGGGTAGATTTTGTGAGTCCCTGAATCTTACTTCTCTGTAGAATAGTAATAGTAGTAACAATAACAACAATAGTAATAATAGTAATAAATGTTTTGGTGTCTGGGGAATTGTAAATATCATACAATGTTAGTGTTTTAGCTATTGTTATTTGGTACGAATAATTTAGAACCTCAAGTCATCTTTTTATTGCATTCTTTTTTTTTTTCTTATTAGAGAAGTTATGGATTTACAGATAAACATGCAAAACATACAGGAGTCCCATATTCCGCATCATTAACACCTTGCATTGTTGAGGAACATTTGCTACAATTGATGATAGCACATTTTTATAATTGTACTATTAATATAGTCCATGGCTGAACCTAGGGTTCACTGTCTTTGTAGTGGAGTTCCATGGATTTTTGTAAAAATTTATTGTTACCATATATACAATCTAATACTTCACCTTTTAATCACATTCAGATATATATCTCAGTGCTACTAATTGCATTCACAATGTTGTGCTCCATCACAACCATTCATTATCAAAACATTTCCATCATTCCAAATAGGAACCCTGTCAAGTCATCATTCTTAATAGCTTCTATGATTGCCTCTTATGATATAAATATATGTTATTGAACTAAATATATTCCAACCTGGGAATTTTGTTTGTCATCTCTCTGTTTGATATTTTTTACTCAAAACCGAAAGAGCATTAAATGAATTAATACATTTAATATATATTGTTACGTGCCTAACACATAACAAGCACAATAAACATAGTTACTATTTGCATCTCAAAGTCCTCATGTTTCCTTATATACCTGGATTTGGAAAGCATTCTCTTAATTTACTTCTGATTAAATTTCATTTAAATTTAAGTGAATAATGCAATATGAAAAAAAAAAAGTGGCTGTTCATTTTTCCAGGAGTTACTGACTAAATGTATTTTACTTATGGAATAGAAGGAGAAAAGGGAAGAATAACTTTATTCTAATGCATATCTGTGATATTGCCAACTGGTAATGTTTGCTAATAAATTATTCCAGAATAATGGAAAATACACAGCAAGGGCCTTGGTCTTTGCCAAACTCCTAGAGAAAGCAATTTGAATTCTTTCTGTCCCTGCAAGTATTCAGTATAAGGGCACGGGGTTGCCTTTGCATTGTCTAACTCCAATTGAGGCTCTCTTTGAGTGCATTTTCTAAATGTGATCTATGTTAGCTCTCCTTGATTATGTTAAATGAATTCCAGTCATCCCTCAGGTCTTAATGTTACTTACTGAAAAGGGAGTGACCTAATGGTCAAAGTGAATTGTGTTTAATTGCACTTATTACAGCATGTATGTGATTTGCACTTATTTAGGGGTTTTTATTGTTGTTATTGTTATTATTACTTAAGGCAATCTAAGGACTAGGCTTTGCCATGTAAAAATGACTTAAAACTATCCCGATGTTATTTTCTGTCCTGAGGTGGGATGGTGGGAGGTGGGGAAAGGCAGAAAATAAACATAAGGTTAAATTTAATGGTAAGAGGAAGCAAGTTGATTGGGAGAAAACTTAGCTCTCTTGAGGTTACCTATAATAAAACAAAGCTTATCTACAGTGATATTTATTTGGGGGAAAAGGTAAACATAAGGCATTGATTATTCAGACATGGCCAATTACAGGATAGGAGAAATAATATATTTTTCTAACTGCATGTGAAATTATGAGAAAAGCATTAAATGTAACTCCCTATTTAAAAACAATGCAGATTTTTTAAAAGTTTGAACGCCCTTTTTTTATTCTTTAAAGGTTATTATAAATATAGAACTATCACCACCACACCACCACAAGTACCACCATTGCCTTTAGTGAATTTACTCTTTTGAAAAGATGAAATGTTAAAGTTACAGAACAAAAGAAGCGAAAGAAATATGACACCACTGCTCTTCTAAGAATCTCAGATTTCAGGGATGACCTTTTCAGGCAAAGTGGTCAGATATTTTCATAATGTAGCTGAGAGATAAAAGAAAGAAATTCTTGCTGCTAAGTATCTTCAAATTTATGAATAACCCTTGAAACAATAGGGTAATAGTAGTTGTATTCTGCTGAGTTGGGAGATAATGAATATTGTAATTTCCTAGTTATTTGAAAACCTGTGCCTTTCTCAGAGTTCATTGTTTCTAGGAGAATCTCTCAAAGATCCTCCAAAAATGATCACAGTACTGTAAAGTTTGGTATTATATTTATTTTGCCTGCTATTGTTCTGTAAATTTAATATTTCATCTTTTCAAAAAAATAGTAAATTCACCAAAGCTGATGGTGGCTCAGCATATAGAATACATTTTAAATTAACTTGTTGGCCAAATTTAACAAATGATAGAACTGAAGTCTATATATTGAGCAACCACTGTATTGACATATGTCTTTAAATTTATTATAATACACATAGTGTAGAATATTATTATACTTGAAAAAAATGAAATTCAGAATAGCCAACAGGAAAAACTATTGTTAAATTCATAACTGAAATAATTGACTGAAAATTTCTAATGATTTTGATATTTTATTCCAAATAAGAAGAAACATAATAATCATAGTATATATAAAATTTTGAAAAAAATAAAGAATATAAAAAATTATTAATAATTTCATCTGCTGGCAATAATCACTTAAACTTTCTGTGATTTTATTATAATATATAATAGAAAATATTATCTTATAATTATATAAGATCTTGACAAAATTGAAATACTATACTCTCTAGACTCTGCTTTGATTTTTTCTGAACATAACATTATGTGTATTGACTCATGTATTTATTTTCCCCCAAAACACCGTGTCAGATGCTGCAAATTTGATCATATGTACATCATTATTTTATTCAACCCAACATATATTGTTGAGTATTTATTTTATGAACAATTAATTGCTATTCTGAATAATGTTTTGAAACATTCTTGCATCTATATCTCGATTATTTTATTAAGGTAGTTTCTATGGGTGAAATTAGCTTTCTTGAAATGAATATATTTTCAGAACTTTGAAATATACCAGAATGCTCCAATATAGCTCAGGGGGTACTTTCCTGGGTATGGAATTTTAAATAAATGAGAGCTATATGGAGTCCTTATAGCAAAGATCTCATGGAGATTCTGTCCTGGTGTCCTATGCTGGCAATTGATCTTCTATATGCCTTTAGTTATAGTTCTCCCAACTTCCCAAATAATTGTTAGCCAATCTTCTCAGGCTGTAGTGATGTTTGTCATGCACTTCAAAATGTCAAAGAATTCTCACTGACCCTAACTGCTTGCTAATCCTTACCTTTTGTTTTCTTCCCCCATTTGCTGGAGCCACTTTTCAAACTTGCTTAATTTTAACATGAAAATTATAGATTTATATTCTTTCTTTGTTTCTTTGCACTACCTATTTTCATAGCTTTATCAAATAATATGGGAGAAAACAAAGCAAATATTAGAATGAGAGGCCAAAGTGAAGTAAATATCACACATTTCAGATCACACACAACTCAGAATAGACTTACACAGAGTACTTGTTGGACAATAATCTTTGTGATAAACCAATGCACAGTGGACAAAGATGCATAGTGGCGTCTGCCTTGCTAACTCTTTTTGGCTCAGAGATTTAAGTAGCATCCACCAGAGAATGAAAATTAATATATGTTAAGATTATGCTGCAAAGGATTTGTCTACATCTATCTACAGACCCATACTCTAGAGCTAAATGGAGTATGCCTGAGCTGACAAAATACTTTTCAAAAAGTATTCTGCCTTCAGTCCCACCAACATTATTTGCAAATTTATGCCACTGCACTCTTACAAGAATTATTTATTACAGTTTTTTTTTTCTGTGCTTCAACTTAAAAGGCAAAAACCAATACAAAGCAAAACAAAAATCATTTTCTGATATCTAGTGGTAGAGGCTGAATATTTTTTATGTTTATTAGCTATTTGCATGTCTCCATCTATGATTGGTATATTGTGGCTTTTCTGATTCTTGGCTGGTGTGATATTTAAGATTTATTAACGCTTGTAGGGTTAAGAAATGGTAAGTTAAGTCTTAAAATGTACAGGGTTCCTATTTGAAATGACAGAAATGTTTTGATAATGGATGTGGTGATGGTAGCACAACATTGAGAACGCAGTTAACAGCACTGAAATATAGACCTGAAGCTGATTAAAGGGGGAAATTTTAGACTGCTCATATGGTAACAGAAAAAATATTTAAAAATAATCCATGGATCTACACTACACAAACAGTGAAACTTAAGTTAAACCATGGGCTTTAATTAGTAGTACAATGATAAATATATGATATCATCAATCGTAACAAATGTTCCACACCAATGCAAGGTGTTGTTGGTGGGGTGGTACATGGAAATCCTGTATTTTATCCATGATTATTCTGGCTAAACCCACAACTTCTCTAGTAATGAAAAGAACAAGAGAGAAAAAAAAAGAATGTTAACCCAATGTTTATTTTAAGTCTTATTTTTAGTTTTGTTTATAATGTAAGAATAAATGCTATAGATTATTGTTTAGCCAGGTTTGTAGATTTTTTTCAGTAATTTTATAGTTTAAAAAGGCTTTCCATAATCCAAAGGAAAGCAAATATAATTATGCTTTTAATATTTTTGTTTGTTTTAAGGTGCAAGGCTCTGATTTGCTTTTTTTTCTTTTTCTCCACAAAGATCAATGAGACCTTCTTAATATCTGAAAGCTGATCTGATATAGCTTAGTGTTTATCAGGTTATTTGTCCATTATCACTTTTTTTTTGGTCAAGAATTCTCAAAAATATAATTTAGAAAGCATTTTTAATGGAAAAGTTTATAAAGTTTGAACTACTGTAAAAAGACCGTGTGTTTTTGTCCATAGGATTTGTGCTAGAACCAGAGAAAACTCCAGTGAAATTATCTGTAACTGTACTCTATATTGAGAGATATCGAAATATGTAAGAAAATGGATTTAGAGACATTTAGAAATAGAAAAAAGATTCAGAAGGACATCTGCCAATTTCATGTTAAAATTGGTTTATTATATTTTCATTTTAGCAAAGAAATGTAACGTCTTAGGTAAGATCTTCTGACATGTGTTAAGGGGAACTTCGTGCCCACCCTTCCACTGTTGAGAAAGCCCTTCGTGTATCCCGATTTAGATGATGCAATTGATACTCAATTGCTTGGGTCCTAGGCTGACCCAAAGATGACCTAATCTATTTATAGCTTGAATAAATTATATAATAGCACAAGCTCTAGTTCTTAATAGCAGGGACACTTGCTGCAGCAGCCAGGTGATAGGGAAAAAAAGCCTCCTTAGAGGTTTCCTCAGAAGTTTGTTACTGGTTTACTGCTGGTTCTCTTTCTGTGTCCCTTTCTCACTTCTTTGTCTGTCTTTTTCTCAGCACTCTGTGTCTTATAGTTGCCCCAGGTAACTCAACTTTGGCCCTACTGCCTATCTTTAGTGTGCAGAATATCCTATCAGCCAAGTTCCCTGCTTCTCATAGCCATGGTAAAAGTTTCCCATTTGTCCTGTACACCTGTCTGAGCTAAGTATGAGAAGCTGTGCAAGCAGATTGCAGAAATTCAAATACATGTGTGAATGAATGAAAATTCTATAATCTTCCCAGATGTATTTTTATTTTCATCAAAGAAGTAGTTATACCAAATGAATCCTCAAGCTATAGAAATTTAGCAGTATTTCAAAAGAATGTGAATAATTCCATCTGAGTGGAAGAAGGTATTTTTGAGGCTACCATGCAGACTTAGTAGCTCAGTTTGGCATCTTGTCTGGGGTAAAGTTTACCTAAGTTATTCCTTTTTTTTTTTTTTTTTAAACATATTCATATATGCTTAGTTGTGCATGACTTCCCCTGTCCCCCGAGAAGTCTCCCTTGTCTACTCATTTTTTTTTTTTTTCTTTAGGAGGCACTGGGAACCAAACCTGGGACCTCCCATGTGGGAGGCAGTTGCTCAACTGCTTGAACCACATTTGCTCCCTCCTAAGATATTCTTGACTTTCATGGTTTACAGGCATATGCCTCTTCCTTTGCCATATCCCTAAAAAAAACATTCACTCAGGGGTTTGCTTGTTTGTATGTTAATTTTGTTGTTGCTCAAATGGAATGGCAGTAAGACCTGTGCAGTAGGAAATCAGGATAGAGCAGTTCAAAGCAGAAGTGCCTATTTGTATAAGTATTCTTCTGTGCTTCTGTGTTTGTGTATGTGTTTGTATTCTTGGTAAGTGACTGTAAGTAATGACTCAACAGACACATACTCAAGAAAATGAATTTTTCTACCCAAAACTCAAGGAAATACTGGGAAAGATTGTTTCCTTGAAAAATTAAATATAGTTTGTTTTCTGTCAACATTAATTTAATTGAAGAATGGAAAACAATACCCTTCAATTCCACTTTAGAGTACAAAAAAATGGTAATGCTTTCCTTTATAATTGCCTTTACCACTCATGTTGTGATTAGTTTAACTTATTCCACCTTTCCTTTATTAAGAGTGGCTATATTGCCAAGGAAAGAGAAAAGCACTCATGTTGAAAAAATTATATATGAAATTAATTGTATAAATCTAAATTCATTTTTTTGTTGTTGTTTTAATGAAAAAGGTTTAGCTTTCCCTTATTTCCAAGGAGAGGGAGCTGCTTGAAGGTATATCAGGAGGTGAACCTTACTTGATTTCCTTCATAAATAAAAATATTATTGTGGTAAATGGAGAGCCATGCTAATATGGTCTTGTTCCTTTGAGACAAGAGAATGGAGAATTTACTTGAGAATAACCAGGAGAACATTGCATATTTGAATCTCAAATCCAACACAGCATTTTGTACATGGTATAGGCTCTATAATACGAATTGAATTTGAACATTAGCTCCTTTTGCTGGTTTTAAGTTTGTAGTGTTTTATTATTTATGGGTTTAATTGAAATCTATATATTGAGGCTTTTCCAGCTGCATGAGAACAGGCACACTTTGGTATAAAAATATCTGTATTGTGATATAAATGGTCTACTTCTTATCTTCAAACTCATTCTTAGGGCCCTTTTGAAAGCTAACTTGCAAATAAATATCAGAAGAGGGAAATTTTCATATATGTCCACTAATCTGTGTCTTTGTAAGATATATTTTATGTGAAATTTAAGATTTATTTAAGAATGTACAGTGATTTTTACCTCTGACATGACTTATGCATTTCAATTTAAATAGTTCCATGACTTCCTTCTTCCCCAGACATCTTTTATATCCATTAATAATAATAACAACAACAATAATACAATAGGAACTCTATTAAAAGCTTCTGATGAACCAGGTATATCATTTAGAGCTTTTTCTACATATTCTCAAAGGCAAACAGAGTGTCATCTCTGTTCTTTGATGAGAAAATTTAGACTTAGGGAGATTTAGTCACTTGAGCAAGTCCACACACCTAGAAAGGGCCAAACCCTGGATATGAAGACCCATCAGTCTAACTTCAAGACCAGGGACTAGCACATCCAACATGCATCGAGGATGTTTTACTTCCAGTGAAAAAAATGGTATTGAAATGGCTGAAATAGGAAGAACACAGGGAGTAGTGGGTTGGTAGAGTGGTAGGGGAACTAGGGAGGAGAGTTTGAATTTTATGTATCATATTTATGATAACACTATAAAATCACATTTGTCACTAGTTTATTAAGGGAAAATGAATATTTTAATAGACAAACATTGATGTATATCTCTTTCTTTCATTCACTCAGACTAAATGGTCAGTTGTATTGGAAACTAAGGTGCTAGAGAGGCAAATGGGCAGACTTGGCCTCTTTTGCCAAAGATCTCATAGTCTATTCAATAATTTTGAAGGAAACGTCAGAACACCTTTTTCAGGGAGCTTCCATGTGCATGTTAGCCTAAACTTCAGGTTCAGATGTGAGAATAAAGCTCAAGGCAATAATGTGTGCTCTATATTTTGAATTTCCCAAACTTCCTAGCAAATGCCTAACTTGATTGGATATATTTCTTTTCAAGGATAAATAATAGGAAACAAATAAATAAAAATTAGAAGAGGAAACACAGAAGCTATAGAGAAACACATAAAAGATAGTAAACTTTGCTCTGGATTCAGAGAAAATTAAAATCTCTGAAAATTACTTTCTTTTGGAATTATATGAATATTTTCAATGCCATATATTGTGGTCTTTATGACAAAGGAGGAGGAAACCATAGGATGACTATAAACTAAAGTTTAGTTAACCGTTTTTAAGCATTCACAATGAAAATAATCAATACATTTGGTATTATGAAAATTCAAAATTATATTAAAACAACAAATATGTATATATATGTATACATATATGTAAAGATCAAGTAACTTACCCAAGGTCATATAACTATTAAGTGGAGCTGCGATTCAAACTGAGGCAGTATGGCTTAACAGTCCCTCTTCTTTACTACTATGCAGTTAAAATAAATCACTGAGAAGGGAAACATGTCTACCATAAACATGTCAGACAAAAAATTCATGTTCTATTATAGTAAAGGACTCTTCAACATTAGTTAGAAGATAAGTAACATCCGAACTGACAATTGAACCAAAAAACATGATCAAACAATGCAAAGAAGAAAGACAAACTTTTGATAATATTGGAAAAATGCTTCAAGTTCATTGGTAAAGAAAAAATTTGAATTAAAGTAATAGTAATCTAAGCTTTTTACTTTAAACTTTGGCAGAGTTTAAAATAATAATCTTTAATGCCGCTGACAGCAAAAGGACATGAGAATTCTCAAACTTTTGTGGAAAAATAATTAAAATCAACCTTTCTGGGAAGCAATTTGAAAACATGCCTCCCACTTCTATCATACATCTCATTTTTAGAGACTAGCAGAGATACAACAATAACATTTGTATATCAGGATATTTCTTTGTGGAATTATTACTAATAAGAAATCTGGAAATAAACTAAAAACACAAATCCTGATACATTTACATGATGAAAATTGTATAGCTTTTAGAATTATATTTTCAGGAAAACTCTCAAGTTAAAATGCTAATGAAAAATAAATGAAAACTATATCCTTAGTATAGTTCCAATTCTGACAAAACTGTTGAGAGATATAGAAATATTTAACATATATATGTATATGTAAAACTAGAAGAAAATATAGAAAAAATAATGCAATTCTTTACTGGAATATTAAAGTTTCTTTTAAAAAATACTTTTTTTGCAAATTTTTCCAACCATAGGCAAGGACCAATTATTAGGAATAAAATTAAATGTAAATTTTAAAAGAGAATTTGTTACAATTTTAATCTTAAAGTGCTAAATTGATAGCATTACTTGGGTTGTTTTAATATTTTCTTACAGGGAATACAGTTTGGTTTTATAAATAGCAGGTATAAGTAAGTCACTTTAATAATTTCCTTTAGGCTATTAAAAAAAGACGGAAGGAAGAAAAGATGGTAGTAAAGGAAAATCTAATATGGGGATAAAGTAAGAATATTTTGGTAGAATGCAATAGATGCTATACTTGAAATACACACAAAAATTTAAATATTGATTACAGTAGTTGTCAGGTAATGTTTTATCGTCTCTTACAAATAATAGGTTTAATTTCAGCAGGCACAGATATGATTGTAAGATATTTCCAGCAAGTACATTGGTTAGTACAGCATGATTTGAAACACTGAGTGGACTGATTCAATTGCCTGGTGTTTTCATCTCTAGGCTTGCTCACATCCTCTCACATCAGACTGAATAAACTTAAACAAAAATGGGATTATATTACTTCCTTTCCTATAACACTTTAATGGTTTCCTGTTATACTTGTAATAAAATACCAACTTTTTTCTCTAGCTAGTAAGACTCTGTGATTCAACCCTTCTCAACCTCTCCTTCTTTATTTGCAGTTCTTCTCCTTTTTCTGTATTCTAACCACACATACCCTCTTTCATTTCCTCAAATTTAAGAGCTTTTGCATATTTCCTTCCTGTACTTGTAATATTTTAACACATACTTTTTCTTTAGCTATCTCCTTATTTTTGTTTAATTCTTATTGTTCGGCCTGAAGTGTACTGTCTCAGAAAGGCCATCTCTGACCGTTTTCATGGCACTTACCACCATTTGTTGTTGTTAGGATTCATTTACTTTCTTATTGATAAAGTTACTGATTGAAAGATCAATCGCTTGCCTTACTCTCCCATTAGGTACTGAGCTCCATAAAAGCAGGCATCATCTCTGTCTGGTTCAACCTTTAGTTCAACATCATCACAAAGGAAGGGTTCAGAAAATATTTGAATATTTAATGAGTATAGTATTTAATGAATGATGACCTAGAGTAGAAAGAGATTTTTAGGCATCTGCCCAGTGGGAAAGTGAGCCTCTTAACTAGAAAATTGAGACTAGGGATTGAAATGAGGGAGAAGGCATCAGAGATAATACCAAGAAGATTCAGCAAAGATTGCCTGACAAAAGAAAAGGCAATGATTATGTTCTTGTTTACAGTCATATGAAAAGGACAGTGGCTCTGCCTGTAAGAGAGACACACAATACAGGAAGCTGAGCAGGTTTACCTTATGAAAATGAGGCTGCTTTTCATTGTTTTGTCAAAACTGAGATTCTGGTAGGGTAACCATTATGAGGTATCCACAAGTGTTTGGAATTAGGGGGCAGATGTTCAGAAAGGTGCTTAAATGAGAAAATAACTTTGATGTTGAGAAATGAATCAGTGAAATGCCTCTAAAGGTCATTACTACAGTTTAATATGACTTTAGTAGTGTTCAAGAGCCACTATTCCTTCAGTATGTAACTTTAGGCTTATAATATATTTCTGACCCAATAAACTCAGTCTCTATTTGTTATATGTGTTTTTGATTTTGCTTTGGCAGCTACATTTTAGGAAACTGAAATGTTTATGTTAGCTCTTCCTGAAAATTTGGACCTCCAAGGATTTGGTTTAATGCCACACATACCATATTTCTTACTCTTGTTTGCCAGTCTACAGATAGATGTGTTATAGTTCAAAACTTTTCAAAAGCTGAAAATAGCTCTTGCCAAAATGATATCTAAAGCCAAAAGACTAAATATATTATGTTGCTCGTTGGTCACAAGAAAAAAGGCAAATATTAATGGCAAGAGTAGGTAAAATGTGGACACTATTGGGGGCATAATTGAGGCAAAAAATGTCACTGTATCATGCAAATTGTAAGAATTGGAGAGTTAGGTAAGCTGTGAGGGCTGGGCTCTGAAGATCATCAGGTGCAGGGAGAAAATGCTATGCATTTTGAATGTTCTTGCAACTTGGCAAAATTTCTGTATTTTTGTGTAGTGCTGTTCTGCATCCTATTGAAAAAGAGTGTTAAAGATAGAGAGTCTCCTAAAGAGCATTTTAAGGAGGAAATTGTGACAAGAAAAAAGCAATGAAGAAGGACTGGCAGTTCTGGAAGACCACCTGTCTCACTGGTAAACTGACTTGCACTGACTTTCTCAAAAGTAGATATTCCAGATGTGATTGGTATATACCAAATATGGTTGAAAGTATTGTTTGCATGGTTTCCCTAAAATAAAACTAATTTCGTGGAGCCAGGTGCTGTAGGGAACCCGTTCACATTTCTTAAAACCGTGCTAACACATTTTTGGTTTGGAAAAATAGCAATTTTTCCTTATTTTCAGAAATTAATTTAAGTCCATAAGAATGCTTTTGTTTATTTTCTGTGCTTGCTGATATGCATGGACAGACCATGTGCCACATTTATCTTCCATAAAACTTCTTTTCTAACCAAAACTCAGTTAAGCAAATGTGGTTTATTTGCCCTTTCTTATTACTTTCTGCTTCTGAGATTGTTAAAATATTTTTTTTCATAATGAATTTTCAGTAATAGAAATAGTTTATCTCTTCTGTGTACCTGACTGCCTTATTTATTCTTTCCCTTTGAATTCACATCTCCACGGGTTGGAACCCAACTGAACTGTGCTAAAGGCCTTATTTTCTTTGCCCTTTCCATATGTTACATTTGACAGTTATTTTGCCAGGCAATATGAAAGCACCTTGAAGCTATTTAAGTTCAACCTTTAGATAAGATATAGACATCATTTTTCTTTTGCTCTACTATTCCTTGCTTTTTTTTTCTTGGTGCTTAGATCATCATTGAAGCCTATTTTATTTCCTTATTTTTCTTAGTGATTAAGACCTTCGGAACTCTATATTTTTTTAATTTTTATGCTCTTAACTCAAATTGACCAACCATTAAATTAAGAAAAATTTGATCCTTGCGTACCTATGACAGGGGCAAGGGAATAGAAAATATTCTTCTTGGATTTTGGTTCATATTTAGAAATGTATAAATATATAGACATTTTTATTGGAGAATTTTATCTAATTCCATAAACTGACTTTTCTACACTTGTTTAGCTCACAATCAGTGTTATCCTTAATGAGCAAATTATAAGTTGTTTTCATTACTAAAATCTCAAGGACTTTTGAATTCCATACTTGGTGTATGAAGAAATGTAGGGCTCATGTTTTAGGCTTTCTCCTATGGCTAATAGCCACATAGTCATTATGCATATATGTTCTGTTATCTTCAGCATTTTTTTTTTTTTACCGGGAGGTCCCGGGGATTGAACCCAGGTCCCTCCATATGGGAGACAGATGCCCAATCATTTGAGCCACACCCACCCCCCTTCAGCATTTTTTAAATTCAATTCTTTCCACCATTTGTTCTGCTTTCTCACCACTTTACTGCCACATTATTTTTCCACAGTTAACTTCCTGGGCAAATAAATGTGGTGGATTTATGCAATTGTGCTTTGGAGCAAGACTGGCCATTTTGGATATGAATCTACTCACTCGTCATCCTTTGAGAAATAGCATATTCTTTGGCAGGCGTTTCTTAAGTTTTTGTTATCTATCACTCTGACTAAGTAAGTCTCCATCACTCCGATGCTTTTCTGCTGATAAAGAATGTTGAAATGGAGAGAGAAACAGATAACCAGAAAAAAGAAAAGACAAATTATAGAACCTTGCACAAAGATCTTATGATTATGACATTTTCATGATTGGTACCATTGAATTAAGGATATTTTACTAATAAAAAGATCTATTAAAAGAGGTTTTAGTTGGAAAATGCCTTAGGTTTTTGGGAAAATCTTTGGCATTACCATTATTTTAAAAGAAAGATTAACCAGCCCATGGATTTAGGAGATAGGGAAACTACTCCACTTACATAGTCTAAAGATAAAACATCTACAAAATTATTATTTTTTTTTTAGCTTTCTTAAATATCATTACTTGAGACCCTGCCAAGCTTTAATATACATTTCCTTTAAGGCAGAGGGACCTTAGCTCTACCCCAGAAAGACATAAATTAGGCTACATTGCTTTTAAAAAATCAAGGAATACTTTCCACTTGAATCCATTATCCATTATCATGGATTTGTTTTGATTTTTATCTAGTAGAGAAAGGACAGTCGACTCATGAAGCTTCACAGATTTCAAAACATTGTAAAGTGTTTCTTCATCCTTAATGCAGACCTGAGTACATATGTGTCGCTGGAGCCATAAGAGTGAGAGTTTGCCCTGTAGAGAAAGATTAATGACACTAGAAACCACCAGCATGGTGCTTATCATGCATTTTCTGTATTAAGGGACAAACTGTTTTGTTTCCCCTTTTGCATTATTCTCTACTTCTTGATTTAGTTGGCAGCATAATGAAAACAGGGTTTTAAATAACTGATATGACTACCATTCTGCCTTCATGACTGATGCCCAGTAAAACACAATATTTTCCCTTGAAAAGAGTAAAACCATTTCTATTCCCTAGGATTTTTAAGAGCCTATCATCTTATCTTCACTTATAAACTAGAGTTCTGGTATTCTCTAAAGCAACCTTTAAAACCAGAGGAAAAATAAATAAATGAGGTTGGCTGTATACCAAAATGCTAGGCCCATTCTAGCCCTTAATAAGAGGAACCCAATGGATTTGTATCCCTAAGACGATCCCTATGGTAACTAGTTGTCTCAGTGTTACACTGAGATGAACATAAGTTAGAAAGGGGTTAATAAGAGCAGATGATCATTGGAAAGAAATGTGTAATGTTGAATTGTGTTCAATAAAGTTATAGAAGCTGCTTTTTAAACATTCTGGTTACTGGTTACACTCACGTCTAAAACAAATGCTGGTCCATTTAGTCACATATTTGCACTTGTAATGGATTTGGTGAGCGAAGCAGTGTTCCATCTGTATAAACTGAATAGCTTGACAAAACACTGCACACTTGTCACTAACCACCCTTCAAAATTGTAATCAGGAGGGAAGGTTGTAAAACCGACATGACTTTAGATGTCTTAACAGCCAGAGAGGATGACTGTGACATACTTTATAATAAAGTGTCATCTTCCAAGATACATAAAAAGCAGTAATATTTACTGTGCACCAAATCTTTTTTTAGAGCAACTAAATGACAGTGTCATGCCTGTACTGCTGCATGCATAATTCAAATCATTTTTCACAAGGCATTACTCTAGTCAGGCAGAGGTGGGTGGCCCCTTAGGGAACATTGCTCTCTCTTCTGACCTTGGTCATGAATTACCTATCAAAGGTGAGACTTGATATTTTAGCAGAGATTATACAAGGTTTTCTACAAATAAGATCCAGAGAAATCGAAACCATACCTTTGTATTTCTAAAGCTTTCTGTAAATTGAATTTGGAATTAATCAAAAGGATGATGAGAGCTTCTAGAGACAAACAAGGGAATGCTGAGCTCTGGGGAGATTTTAAACATAAATGACTCATACCAAAGATCAGGGACCTATACATCTGTGGAAAAGAAAATTGAATAGGAGTATAACTTACCTTGAATTTATTTTACTAATTTCCTTGCTTTTCTCTTTAGTCATACAAGATAGTGTAACACGAAAGTAAGCAATGATAAATAACCAGTCTGGTGCAAATAGTATGCTTCTAATATAAAAGTTTACTGCATAAAAACAAGATTTTCATTGGTATTCTTTATGGCATATTTTAGCTTTATAATTTATAATTTTAATTTCAAGAATCTATAGTAAAAATTCTTTATTATAACCATAAGTTGGAGTGATGATGATACGTACCAACTTGGTAGGTGAAATACTAGGGACGAGGTAGCCGTACCTTCTGACAGGTGTCTTCTTACCAATGCTATATGCCCAAGCTGTATTTCTTAAAGTATAAGAATATGAGTTTAAATATTCATTGCAAATCAAAGGACAACATTTTATTTTTTGCCTGAAAATATTGTATCATATGGGAATTTTCAACTAACATGAGTTGAATGTAATTATCAAGTTTTTGTTTTTAAGTGCTGTGATGAGATCACTTTTAAGGAAAGGATTAGAAGTCATTGGATATATACAT
This sequence comes from Tolypeutes matacus, assembly GCA_026826555.1. Lineage (NCBI taxonomy): Eukaryota > Metazoa > Chordata > Mammalia > Cingulata > Chlamyphoridae > Tolypeutes > Tolypeutes matacus. Next base: position 15,920,958 of record JAKSZT010053791.1, read on the forward strand.
ACTTGTCCTATGATATATATGCTTTTGTGTTAATGCCCATGTTAACCTTTCCATTGTTAATCATTTTATTGCTGGAAAATATCCATATGGATTAATCAGTACAAGATTCATGCTTCCTAAGTTAACAAATTAGGTTACAATGAAGTGGTATTTAAAAATTCAGATTTGTCCAGAAGAGCATTTCATGTGAAAATTTGTTCAACCTTTAAAATTAAAAGGGAAATTTAAATTAAATTAAAGCAATGATTTCACCCATAAAACTTGTAATACGTGCTTTTAAGTGTGACAATACCATATTTTGGTGATTATTTAGGAAGAGAAGATCTTTCAAAGCACTGGTGGAACTGCAATGTAGGATAGTACCTATAGAAAGTAATTTGAAAGATTCATAAAGTTAAATATCTGCATTCACTATTTAACAAATCAACAATTCCATTGCTAGTTATATAGCCTAGAGAAATGCTCACATGTTTGCATAAGGGAATAATGTTCAATGAGGCAATATTTGTAAACCAAATTTTTGGAAATAGCTTCTATTACTATCATCAAAGTGCAGATAAAACACAGTCTAGTCATAAAGTGGATTATTACACAGCAGTTTAAAATGAGAACAAGAGGCACTACACAAATAGATCTTCAAAGTGTGGAAACAAGTTGCAGACTGTATAATTGATTATCCCTTATGACTAAAACTACATGAAATAATATTCTATATTGTTTGTAGCTACTTTCATTTTCATTTGAAAGCCATCACTCTCCTGGGGGAAATAGATAACAAAAATATTGAGATTGTTGTATATCCTTCTTGACATTTTCCTATGTTCTCACTCAGGTGCATATATATATGTATGTGTTTGTATGTATTAGTATTATGTATATGTATTTTTAACAATAGTACATCTTGGATCACCATCCATTTTCACATAAAACATCTACTATGTTTTCTTTAACTGTTACATAATATTCCATGATATGACTATGTCAAAATTTATTTTGCTATTACCCAACTAATGTACATTTAAGATTGATGACAATTATTTGAGATTACATAAATTACTTCAATGCTCACCCTTGTATATTTCTCTTTGTGGCATAAGCAAGTTTGTTTTTTCCCAATGAAGCTACCAATAACACATAATTACTAGATAAAAGGATATGCATGTTTCTATATTAATAGAAATGGTTACATTAACTCTGAAATAGCTATGCAAATTTACCACTCAGTAGCAATGAATACTTATCAATACTTGATAGTATCAATTTTTTCAATATTGCCTAATTCATTTCATGAAAATAATATCTCAATTTTATTTCACATTTCTTAGTTTTAAAAACAATCTTTTTATATTTGTTTCAATTATTATTCTTCCTTTTCGTTTTCTTTGATGATTTTTATATTTCTTGTCTTTACTTTTTTTTTTCACAAATAAATTTTATTGATACATATTAAAAAGCATACCATTCATTCAAAATGTACAATCAGTGGTATTTGGTATAATCACATAGCTGTGCATTCATCACTTCAATAATTATTAGACCATTTTCATTATTTCAGTAATAATAATAATAAACAAAAACCAGACAAACAAGCAAGAAAATTCTTCACCTCTCAATCTCTCTGTGTCCCCTTATATTTTTGCTTATAATTTATTAATGTTTAAAAAATCATTTTATTAATAAAACACATAGAAAGAGATCCTCTATCAGGTATACAAATTTTCTGTAATAACTTACTAAACTTAGTTACATCATCTTTTTCCTTCAGAATCTTTATTTTTTAAAAAACTTTATTATAAAAATTTCAAACATATGAAAGTGATGTATTTTATTGTATTGATCATGTAATGTATTGTGATGTACCATAGCACTCAACAACCGGTGGATAAATTTCTTTCATATGTACTCTCCTGCACTAGTCCTTTCAAAATTATGTCAAATGAATTCAAGATATGATATCTGTGGTGGATTGAATTATATACTCCCTCAAACACATGTTCTTAATCTGCACTCCTGTGGGTGAGAACCTATTGTAAATAGGACCTCTTGAGGATGTTGTTTTTAGTTAAGGTGGGCCCAATTGAATGAAGGCTGGTCTTAATTGGATTACTGGGGTCTTGTCAGAAGAAATCAGTCATAGTCAGAGAAAGCTATGGAGGGGAGTTAGAGCTGGAATTTAGCAGGAATCTGGAGGAGCAAGTAAAGGACATTGTCATGTGATGGAAAAGTCAAGGAACTCATAATTGCCAGCAAGCCAGAATGCTAATGACATCAGGAGAAAGCATGGTTTGGCTAAACCCTTGATTCAGACTTGTGGCCTCTGAAACTGTGAGTGAATAAATTTCTGTTGTTTATGCCCAAATCCATTTTGTGGTATTTGTCATGCCAGCCTGGAAATATAGGACAAAATCATTAATCACCTACTGTGAATATTTTTGGTTTGGCCCTCTAAATGATGGAGACTCTTTTCTTCTGAAGCATAAGTACACCATTATCACACCTGAAGAAAATTCAAAATAATTCCTTATTTCATCACATATTCAGCCAGTGTTCACATTACCCCAACTGTCATAAGTTTTTTTTTTTTTTTCACATTTTGTTTGTTTAACTCAGAATCAAATTTAATTTCCTATACTAGGATCCATTAATATAGATATATATTTAGTCTCCTCCATCACTTTTTCCCCTCTTGGAATATTTTGCTACATGTATTAGTTTCATTGTAGAGATTCTCACTGACTGGATGTTGCCAATTACAGTAACATGGTGTCACATCATATTTTTCTATCTTCTGTATTTTCTATAAATTGGTAGTTAGAAATAGAGGACTGGTCAGATTTAAATGTGAGATGGAGCTGTGTCCCTCCTTTGGGAGACACAGATTTTAATTAATATTCATGTTTTAATGGATGTTATGATTTCCATTTGGTTAAAAAATATAAATAATTATTATATATTTTCCACGATTTGCTATAAAAGGTAATTCTTATATGAAGTAATTAAAATATTCTGTATATTTTTCTAATATCTGTAGTGTGGATCTTTTATATTTAGCCCATAATCTTGCTTTTTTATAAAGAAATTTATTGAAGTGTAATCAACATACAATAACCTGCATACAGTTAGAGTGTACACTTTCATAAGTTTTGATACATGGATATATCTGTGAAACCATAACCACTGACAAAATAATGAACATATCCATCACCCTCAGACATTTCCTTCTGCTCCTTTTATATCCAATATTCTCCATTCTGTCACTACATATTAGTTGGCATTTTCCAGAATTTTACAGGAATGGAATGTTACAGAATTTTATTTTTATTTCTTTGGTTCTGGTTTCTTTATTTCAACATAATTTTTTAAATATATTCATCCATATTGTAGTGTACAACATTAATTCATTCCTTTTTATTGCTCAGTAGTATTTCATTACATGGATGCATCATCATTTACTCTTTCAGCTGTAGATGAATATTTAGATTATTTCCAGTTTTAGGCAATTACAAATAAAGCTGCTATGAACATTCATGTACAAGTCTTTGTATGAGCATATGTTCTCTTTTCACAGAGACAAATACCTAGGAGTAGAATGGTTGGGTTAAATGGTAGGTGAATGTTTACTTTTTAAAAAGAACTATCAAAATTGTTTTGCAAAGTGGTTGTACCATTTTGCATTCCCGTCAGGAGAGTATGAGAGTTCTAGTTTCTCTAAAGCCTTGCCAATACTTGTTTTGATCAATCTTTATTTGTAAGCCTTCTATGGATATATATTAACTTAAAATTTGCATCTTTTTAATTGAGCATATTTGCTGTGGTGATTCAGAGCTAGGTATACCCAAAAATCATGTTTTTAAAATTAATCCATCACTTGTGGGTATGAGTGATTGTAAATAGGAAATTTTTATGAGGTTACTTTAGTTAACATGTGGCCCAGCTGAATCAGGATGGGTCTTAATCCTATTTCTGAATGCCTTATATGGAGAATATCATAAAGAGAGAAATTCAGTGGGAGCAGCCAGAAGCTAAAGAACCCAGAAGGTAAAGGGGAAACCAAGAGAGGCCACCATATGTATTGCCATGTGACAGAGAAGCCAAGGACCAAGGATTGCAGCATCCAGCCTCAGTAAACCACAGTCTTCTGAGAGAAGGCATTGCCTTGATGATACCTTGGTTTTGGACTCCTCCTAGCATCAAAACTGTGAGCCAATAAATTCCTATTGTTGAAGCCAGCAAAGACAAATATGTATATCTACTTTGGTGAAGTATTTATTCTAATCTTTTGGCATTTTATCTATTGGTTATTTCTTACTGTTGAATTTTGAATGTTCTCTATATATGATGGATACAAGACCTATATATGATTACATTATAGATTTTCCCCAGTCAGTAGGAAAATTCACTTGAGTGTCTTTTGAATAGCAGCCATTTTAAGTTTTAAGTCTAAAATACCAGTTTATTTTTATAAATTTTGTTTAATATGTCATCTGAGTAATATTTGCCTAGCACAAAGATTTTCCTCTATATTTTCTTTCCGTAGTTTTATAATTGTAGGTTTTACACTTAGGTGTATAACTTATTTTGAGTTAACTATAGAATATGGTATGGAATATGGAATGAAATTAATTTGTTTTCATAGGAATATCTAATTGATCCACCATAGTTTCTTAAATAAACTATCATTTTTCTACTTAACTGCTTTTACATCTTTGCAGAAAATCTGTATCTGTAAATGTGTATTCCTGGACTCTATTCTGTTCCATTGACTTATTTGTCCAACTTGACTCTAATGCCACACTGTCTTGATTACTGTGTCTTTATACTAAATTTTGAAATCAGGTAGTGTTAGGCCTTCAACTTTGTTATTTTTTGTGGTTGTTTGCTATTCTAGGTCCTTTGAATTTCCATATGAGTTTCAGAATACTTTCACTTTCTTCAAAAATTTGGCTGGGATTTTTAGTGGGTTTGTATTGAATCTATAAATCAATTTGTAGAGAATTAACACCTTAACAATATCTTTTGACCCATGGTCGTGATTGATCTCTTTTTATAGACATCTTTTGTAATTATTCTCCACAATATTTGGTATTTTTCAGTGAACAAGACTTGTACATCTTTTGTCAGATTTAGACCTAAGGGTTTCATATTTTTTTATGTTATTATAAATAACATTTTTAAATTTTAATTTTCTATTGTTTATTGCTAGTAAATGGAAGCATGTTTGGTTTGTTGCATATTCATCTTGTACCCTAAGATCTTATAAATGTCACTTAATACATCCAGTATTTTTTGTAGTGTTCATAAGATTCTCTACATAGACAACCATATCTTTTGCAAACAGCCAGTTTTAGTTCATCATCTACAATCTGTATGTTTATATTTATTTTCTTGCTTGATTACTCAGTACACTATTGAATAGAAGTGGAAACTAATCTTAGCAGAAAAGAATTCAGTATTTGACCATTAAGCATAATGTTAACTGTAGAGGTTTTAGGCATCCTTTCCTATTTATTGCAACTGCTGAATGTTGTTTTATTTTTAATCATGAATGGATATTGGATTTAGTCAAATGTATTGAGTGTACTGAGATAAATGTATGATTTTTCTTTTTTAGTTGTTAATATGGTAAATATAATTTAATTTATGAATTTTAATTTAACCTTGCATTTGTGGTATAAACATACCTGGTTATGATATGTTATCCTTTTTGCTTATTGTTAGATTTGATTTGATAACAGTTTGATTTGAAATTTTACTCTGTGTTTATGAGGGGTGTTAATCGGTAGTGTTTTTTTTTTTTTTTTTTTTTTTTAATGTCTTTATAAGGTATTGTTTTCAGGGTAATAAAGAATGCCTCAAAGAATGCATTTAGAAGGATTCACTCTTCTGTGAAGTATTCACAGTTCTAGAAGATTGTGAGTATAACTGGTTATTATTTCCTCATGAAATTTTTGGTAGAAATCTCCAGTGAAGCTCTATGGGCCTGAAGTTTTCTTTATGCTAAAGTTTTTGACTACAAATTAAGTATCTTTAAAAGATATTTGCTATCTGGGCAATTTATTGAATGAGCTTTGGTAGTTTGTATCTTCAGGAATTTGTCAGTTTCATGTAAGTTGTCCAATTTATTGCCAATCTTTTTATCCATAATATTTACTTTTTATCATTTTAATATCTGTAGAATTTGTAGTGATGTTACCTCTCTCCCTTCTGATATTGGGTATTTGTGTCTTCTATCACTTTTCCTCAGTAATCTTGCTAGAATATTATCAATTCTTCTGATCTTCAAAATGTAACAACTATGAGGCCAACATCACCCCAATACCAAAAGCAGATATTTACTTAAAAAAAAAAAAAAAAAAAAAAAAAAAAAAGAATTGCAAACCAATATCTCTAATGAATATAGATGCAAAAATCCTCAACAAAACACTTGCAAACAGAATACAAAAGCACATTAAAACCCATTATCAAGTGGGTTTTATCCCAGGTGTGAAATGGTGGTTCAACACAGGAAAACCATTAGTGTAATAAAGCACATAGATAAAGTGAAGGATAAAAACCACATGATCCTCTCGATTGATGAAGAAAAGACATTTGACAAAATACAGCACCCTTTCTTGATAAAAACACTCCAAAAGATAGGAATAGAAGGATGCTTGATCAATATGGTAAAGCGCACATATGAAAAGCCTACAGCTAGCATTGTAATCAATGGAGAAAGACTGAAAGCTTTCTGGCTGAGATCAGGAAGAAGACAAAGATGCTCACTGTCACCATTGGTATTCAATATTGTGCTAGAGGTTCTAGCTAGAGCAATTAGGCTAGATAAAAAATAAAAGGCACCCAAATAGGAAAGGGAGAAGTAAAGCTTTCACTATTCACTGATATAATGATCCTATATCTAGAATCTCCTGAAAATTCCACAATAAAGCTACGAGAACTAATAAACAAGTTCAACAAAGTGACAGGATACAAGATTAATACACAAAAATTAATAGCGTTTCTGTATACTACTGATGTGCAATCTGAGGAGGAAATCAGAAAAAAAAATTCCATTTATAATAGCAACTAAAACAATCAAATATTTAGGAATAAATCTAACCAAGACATAAAATACCTGTATTCAGAAAACTACAAAATATTACTAAAATAAACTGAAGAAGACTTAAACAAATGGAAGGACATTCTGTGTTCATAGATTGGAAGACTAAATATTGCTAAGATGTCAATTCTACCCATCTCAAAACTGATTTTCAGATTCAACTCATTCCCAATACAAATCCCAAAGGCCTTTTTTTTTTTTGCAGAAATAGAAAATAATCAATTATCAGATTTATTTGGAAGGGTAAGGAGACCCGAATAGCCAAAAAGATCCTAAAAAAGAACTAAGTTGGGGGACTCTTACTTCTGGAATTTAAAGCATATTACTTAGCTACAGTGGTAAAAACAGCATGGTACTGGCATAAAGACAAACACATTGACCAATGAAACCAAATCGAGAACTCAGAAATAAATCCTCACATCAACAGTCAAGTGATTTTTGACAAGGCTTTCAAACCCTACCAGCTGGACCAGAACAGTCTATTCAACAAATGGTGCTGGGAAGACTGGATATCCGTATCCAAAAGAAAGACCCATATCACACACCTTATACAAAAATTAACTCAGAATGGATCAATGACCTAAATATAAAAATGACAACCATAAAACTCCTAGGAGAAAATGTAGGAAAACATCTACAAGATCTTGTGGTAGGTGGTAGTTTCTTAAACTTTACACCCAAAACACAAGCAACAAAAGAAAAAATAGATAAATGGGACTTTCTCAAAATTAAACACTTTTGCATCTCAAAGGAATTTATCAAATGGTGGAAAGGCAGCCTACTTAATGGGAGAAAATATTTTGCAATTACATATCCAATAAGGATTTAATATCCATGACATACAAAAAGATCATATGACTCAACAATAAAAAGATAAACTACTTGATTAAAAAATGGGTAAAAGACTTGCAAAGACAATTGTCCAAAGAGAAATACAAATGGTAAAGAAATGCATGAAAAAATGTTCAACATCACTAGCAATTAGGGAAATACAAATCAAAACTACAATGAGATATCATTTCATACCTATTAGACTGGCCGCTATTAAAAAGTTGAAAATCTGTAAATGTTGGAGAGGATGTGGAGAGATAGGAACGTTTAATCACTATTGGTGTGAATGTAGAATGGTACAGCCAATGTGGAGGACTGTTGAGCAGTTTCTAAGGAGGTTGAATATAGAGTTGCTGTGTGACTTGGCAATACCATTACTAGGTATATACCCAGAAGAACTGAGAGCAGAGACACAAACAGCCATATGCACACAGATGTTCATAACAACATTATTCATAGTTGCCAAAAGTTGGAAACAATCCAGATGTCCATCAACTGATGAATGGTATACACAATGGAATATTTTGCAACTGTAAGAAGAAATGAAGTTGTGAAGCATATGACAACATGGATGAACCTGGAGAACATTTTATTGAGTGCAGCAAACCAGACACAAAAGGACAAATACTGTATGACTGAGTTATTATGAACTAAATATATTGTCTAAACTCATGGAGTTAATAATTAGAAGATAGGTCACCAGAAAATAGGAGGGTAGAGAATGGAAAGCTGAGGGTTAATCTGTGCAGAATTAGTAAAAGATTGTAAATCTTTGGAAAAGAATAGAAATGGTGAAAGCATACTATGGTGTTTGTAACTGGCAGAGCTATCATATGGGTACGACAGTGGCTGAAAGGGAAAGTCTAAGGTCATGTATATATTACTAGAAGGAAAGCTAAAAACTGTAAAATGGGTCTGTATAAGATAGTAAAATCTCAGGTAAAACACAAATATGGATGACGCTGCATATATACATAAGGCTGTTTTTACAAAATATAAATACAAATATACTAGAGTGAAGGAAAAAGAATAGCTGCTATGTCTGGCAGGGAAAGCATAGAGAGACTGATAGGTGATGAGTTTTGTTAATTTGCTTGTTTTTTGTTTATTATTATTATAATTATTGGAATAATGAAAGTGCTCTAAGAATGACTGCAGTGATGATTGCACAAATATGTGATTACACCGAATACCATTGTTTGTACATTTTCCATGGATTCATGCTTTATTAATATGTATCAACAAAGTGCTATGTGAAAAAAATCAGGAAGTTGACATTAGTCCAATGCATGTATATAATTCTTTATCACTTTTATCACATGCTTGGATTTGTATAGCCACCACCACAATCAAGATATAGAACATCTCCATCAGCAAAAATATCTCCTTTGTGCTACTCCATTACAGTCATACTCACCTCCTCCTATCCACCATCACTAAATCCTGGCAACCCTAATCTATTCTCTATTTCTATAATTTTGTCATTTGAGAATGATAATTAAATGGAATCATACTGTGTGGCCTTTTTGAGATTGACAATTTTCACTCAGCACAACGGCCCTGAGGAACATCCAAATTGTTGTGTGTATCAATTGTTTGTTCTTTTTATTGCTGAGTAGTATTCCATAGTATGGATACACCATATATTTTCATTCATTCATCTGTTGAGGGACATATTAATTGTTTCCAGTGTTTGGCAGTTAAGAATAAAGCTTCTGTGAAAAATCATGTACAGGTTTTTGTCTGGACATAAGTTCTCATTTCTCTGGGATAAATGTCCAGGAGTGCAAATGCTGGGTTCTATGGTAAGTATATGTTTTGTAGTTTTAAGAAACTGCCAAACTATCTCCCAGTATGCCAGTATCATTTCACATTCCTTCCAACCATGTGTAAGAGATCCAGTTTCTTCACATCTTTGCCAGCATTTGGTAGTGTTATTATTTTTATTATTGCCTCTTCTCATAGGTTTGTATTATATATCAATTTAGTCCTTATTTGTATTTCCCTAATGGCTAGTGATGTTGAATGTCTTTTTGTGTGCTTATTCACTGTATGAATATGTTCCAGCAACATTTATTGAAAATACTATCCTTACTCCCTTGAATTGCTTCTGAACATTGTTTGAAAATCACTTGACCTTATTGTATGTGGCTATTTCTGGGTTCCCTATTCCATTTCTAAGTGTTTACGTCTTTCAATATAACACTGTTTTCATTAATGTATGAAGAGAATAAGTCTTGAAACTAGGCAGAGTATTTTCTCTCACTTCTTGGTTTTCAACTTGTTTTAGCTACTTTGGTTCCCTGGCCTTCCATGTAAAGTTTAGAATAATCTTGACTATAATCTACAGAAAAGTCTTGCTGGTATTGACATAGGAATTGTGTTAAAACTGTGTGTCATTTTGGGGAAAATTGGCATCGTTATTATATTTTCTTCCAATCCACAAACAGGGTATGTCTCTTCATTTATTTAGATCTTTGATTTCTTTCATCAGCATTTTATAGTTTGCAGCATTTTAAGCCATCCAGAAAATGTTATGTTAGATTTAAACCTAGATATTTAAATTTTATTTTGATTTATTTTAAGTGGTATTGAATTTTAAATTTTTGGCTTCCATGTATTCATTGCTCATATGTAGAAATACATGGATTATTTTTGTTGTTCTTGTGTTGTGAACCCTTGCTGAACTCACCATCTAGGAATGTTTTTTCTTTTTTGTTTGTTTGTTTGTTTGTTTGTGGTATATTTCCGTGGAATTTTCTAATTAGATCATCACATTATTTCTGAATAGAGACAGTTTTCTTTCTTTCTTTGGTATCTCTATGCTTTTAATTTACTTTTCTTTCCTTATTTTGCTGGCTAGAAATTCCAGTACTATGCTGAATAGCAATGATGAGAATGGAGATCTTGCCTCATTCCCAATATTAGGGGCAAAGCATTGAGTCTTTAACCGTTAAGTATGATGTTAGCTGTAGGTTTTTATGTAGATGTTCTTTATCAGTTTGAGAAATTTTCTCTCTTTCTAATTTTCTGTGAGTTTTTACCATGAATACATGTTCAATTTTTCAAATGCTTTTTCTGTATCAATTGGTATGATAATGTGATTTTTCTTCCTAATATGTGTAATATGTTGTAATATGTGGATTACATTGATTGGTTTTTAAATATTGAACCAGTCTTACATCACCGGAATAATGCTCATTTGTTCATTGTGTATAATTTTTACATACACAGATGAATTCTATTGGTAATATTTTGTTAAGGATTGTTGTGTCTAGAATCATAAGATATATTTGTCTGTAGTAATATTTGTACTGACTTTTTCTGGTTTTGGTATTAAGGTAACACTAGCTTAATAAAATATTTTGGGAAGTTTTCTCTACTTTTCTGTTTTTTGGAAGAGATTGTGTAGAATTGTTGTTAATTCTTTAAACACTTGGTAGAATTCTCCAGTGAAACCATCTGGGTCTGTTGATTTCTTTTTCAGGAGTTTTTAAACAGTGAATTCAATTTCACCAGTCATTGTAGTGCTGTTAAAATTATCTATTTCATATTTAATGAGTAGTAGTAGTTTTTTAAAGGTAATTGGTCCATTTCACCTAAGTTGTCAAATTTATATGTGTAGAGTTGTTTGTGATATTCCGTTATTATCCTTTGGATGTCTTATTTGTAATGATATACTCTGTTTCATTCTTTTTTTTTTTTTTTTTTTTTTAAGATTTTATTTATTTATTCATTTATCCCCCCCTTGCTGCTTGTGCTCGCTGGGTCAGCTAACCACGCCATGCGGGCGGGCTTGCCTTCACCAGGAGGCCCCGGGAACCGAACCCGGGGCCTCCCATATGGTAAACGGGAGCCCTACTGATTGAGCCACAGCCGCTTCCCTGTTTCATTCTTGATATTTGCTATTTATGTCTTCCTCATCACTCTTCGGTGGAGCTGGGAGTCCAGGATCCCCATTAATATATCATCCTGCTGGGAGGGGCAAGGGCACCTCTCCGTTTCACAGAGAGCATGTGGAGGTGGCTTTTTTTAACTGCTTAATGATGCTACAATCTTTACTGTGCATTAGATATCTTCTGACAGCATTCCAATGCAGAGAGGGAGGGTTGCCTTGTTATTTCCAGCTGGAGGGTAGAAGTGTAGGCTCCCTATATGATCTCCAATAACACCGTGGAGGGGAGTGTGCAGGCTTCATTATAAGTGGGCAGTGGTAAATGTCTTCATCTTCCATTAGGCCTTCTTTGATATAACACTAACAAGAAGGGAAGTGGACGAAAATCCCAACTCCCCACTTGGTATTCTCTGATACCAGCGTTGGAAGGAGGATTTGGGTACAGCTTGGAGAAGTTTGAAGTCTAGGCACTCCACTTGTCCTTTCTTACTGACGGTGTGAGTGGGGTCATAATTTCTTTTGTGGCATTTGGCAGACATAGAGTGGTTTTTATCTAAAATCTTGCTAGCCTGCCCCTTTCCTGGTCTTGTAACTGGAGCAGGAAGGCTTTTCTTGGGATTTTTTTTTTTTTTTTTTTTTTTTTTTGACGTGACTGTTGATGTCTCTGGGTTGCCCTGTTCTCCAGTACCCAGCCTGCAATATATGCGGCAAAAATAAAACCCAGGGAACTCACTGCTATTTTGATGCTCTGATCCAGAGTTACATAGCTGGTCTGCCTTCCCTCCAACTTTCAGAAACTTCTTATGTTTGTTTTGTTTATATTATCCAGAGAGTTTAACTGTATGTGGTAGTTTAAGACTTTTATGGACCCCAGAAAAATCATGTCCTTAGAGCTAATACATTCCTGTGGGTAGAAAACTAGTGTGAGTGGGAATTTTGATTAGGTTACTTCAGTTAAGAGCCTTTGATTAGATTAGAAACAGGATGGGTCTTGATCCTCTTACTGGAGTCCTTTATAAATGGCATGAATCTGGAGAAAGAGACAGAGAGAAATCAACAGAAACTGAGGGAAAAAGCCTTGGAAACCAGAAGCTGAAAGCAACGAATCCCAGAGGAGAATGGAGAGAACAGCAAATACCACTATGTGCCTTGCCATAGGACAGATGATTCCAGGATCACTGACAGCCGGTGTTTGGGGGAGAAACCATCACATGATGATGTCTCAATTTGGACACTTTCAAGGCCTCAGAACTGAAAGCTTGCAAGTTAATAAATCCCCATTGTAAAGCCAACCCATTTCTGGTATATTGCATTCTGGTAGCCTAGTAAACTAAAACAGATTTTGATATTGGGAGTGAGGTACTTGGATTTCAAATAACAAAAATATGGGAATAGTTTTATAAATAGGTAAGGGGTAAATTCTGGAAGAATTGTGACATGCTTGATAAAAAATTCCTAGATTGCTTTGAAGAGACTGTTGGTAGAAATATGGATGTTAAATGTACTTCTGATGTGGCCTTAGACAGAAGTGATGAATGTTGCATTGCAAACTGGAAGAAAGGCAATACTTGTTTTAAAGTGACAGTGTTCTGATGTCAGATGGAAGGCAGAATTTGAAAGTGACAAACTTGGATATTTAGCTGAGGAGACTTCCAAACTAAATGTGAAAAGTGTGGCCTGTCTTCTTACAGTTTATCATAAAATCTGAGAGGAAAGGGATAAGCTGAGAACTGAACTCTGGTCTTTGGGGAGAAACCATTGCTTGATGATACATTGATTTGGCCATTTTCAAGGCCACAGAACTGTAAGCTTGCAAATTAATAAATCCCCATTGTAAAATCAACCCATTTTTGACAGCCTAGCAAACTAAAATATTGTAGTTAGAGGTAAAAATTGGGAAAACTATGTCTACTCTATCTTTCCAGAAGTGAAAGTCTATTTTAATTTTTATTCTTTTTCCCTCTATTTTATTTAGATTAATTTCTATAGCTATGCCTTCAAGTTCACCTATCTTTTCTTCTGCAATAGCAAGTCTGCTTTTATTTCCATCCAGTGAATTTTTCAACTCGCCTATGATAGTTTTCACCCAGAAGCTTGTTTGGGTGTTTATTTTTAATACCTTCCCTGACCGCATTCACTTTTTGAACATATATATAGATATAACATACATTTATAATAACTGCTTTATTGTGTTTGCATTTTAAACATAGTTGTTAGTTTTGTTCTCTTTCAATTGAAAAGTGTTTTTGTTTCCACGCCCCCCCTCCTTTATTAGGGGTCATATGTTTCTTTCCTTTGAATGCCTGGTAATTCTGATTAGAAGTCAGACATTGTGAATTATACCTTGTTATGTGAGGAATATCTTTGTGTTCCATAAATATTCTTGAACTTTATCTGGGATTTATTTAAGTCAACTGGAAACACTTTGATCATCTTGAGTCTTGCGTTTATAATTTTTAATACTCAGGACTGGACCAGAGTCATGTCTCATCTTGAGGTAATTATTCCCCAATACTGACTCAAGACCCTTCTAGGTAGTTTAAGCAATGATGGCTGCTGGATACTATTCCTTGCCCTTGCTGATGTGTATAATTTTGAAGGAATTATTCCCACAGGGAATAGGGGATTTAGGTTGCCTTCATTATTCTATAGAAATATAGATCATTCTTTGGTGGAGAATATTGATTTTTTAAAAATCAATGTAAAGGAAAATGTTCTTTTGCAGTGGAGTTTATACACGCATGACAGAATATTTTTACATGGACATGTGCACAGTCAGTTGTAGTTTCTAGAAGTTGCAATTGTAGTAGTGCATGGATACATTGATTTTGTAAAAAAAAATGCATTTAAAATTGCTTTTATATTCTGTTGTGGTGTAAAAATTAGGATACACCTACATTCTGAAAATGGGGCACATATGATTTCAAGAGACTAAGCAATGTATCATTTAAGTCTTTGGCAATATATATATTTAAGTTCTTGGCAATATTTTAAAGAGTATTCTATTTTAAAAGTCATTATATAAAGTTCTCAGGTGGTAAAGATCCCACCAATTTATTTGGAAGATTACTGTATTTTGTTGAGACATTTTCTGATATTCAGCTTAATTTTATCTTAATTTCTTTCCCAGAACATTATGCTACCTCTACTATCATAAATCATTCCATTCCCTGCTGAGCACTTAACTTCCAATACAGGTAGAAAATTATATCTTTTCTTAGTTATAGCAAAACTAGTGTGTAACTCTTTTCCACTTACCTAGCAAGCTTAGTGCCTTATTCTGTATCATGTGGAAAACCAGGTTATGCTTTACATGTTTTCTGTTTCTGGATTTTAAGTCTCTATTTTGACAGATGTTAAATACTAAATTAATAAATGTTGTTTATTTATAATTTAAAATTTATTTTTCTTAAATAAACCACATATATGAAGATTTCCCTTTTTAAAACTTAGAATAGAAGTTTCTGACTAAATTAACAACTTGGACGTACATATTAATCTCTGGTTTATGAGTAGTTGTTCTAAATTGTTTCTCATAATTATTTTATGATGTCATTTAAATGACATCAAGAAAATTTTAAATGTCTCTGGTAAAATTGCTGTATTAGTTTGCTATTGTTACTTTAAGAAATTGCTATAAAGTTAGCGGCTTAAAAACAACACAAGTATGCTATTTTATAGTCCTGTAGGTTAGACGTTCAACACAGACTTTAATGGGCTAAAATCTCAAAGTGTCAACAGGGTTGGATTAATTTCTCAAGCTCCAAGGATGTATCTGTTCTTTTCTCTTTTCCGGCTTGTTGAGATCACTCACTTTTTTTTTTAACTTTATTTTGTACATTTAATAATTGAAAACATAAACAATTAAAAATAAAAAGTAAACACAGATGAATAAATATATACATTTCTCAATTAAATGTAATGGATACATGTAAATTTTTTTGTTTTGTTTTGTTTTTTGTTTGTTTTTTTATTTTTTTGTGTGTGAATCAAACAATATTGAATGGATAAACAAACTGTGGTCTATTCACATGATGGAATATTATGCAGCTGTAAGAAGAAATCACTCACTTCTTGATCTGTAGCTTCTTTTTCCACCCTCAAAATCAACAGTGTTGTACCTCTCTGACATTGTTTCCATAGTCACACCTCTTTCTCTGACCCTCTTCTTCCTCAGTCTTCCACTTTTCAGGACCCTTGTGATTATGTTGGGTCCACTTCAGTGATCCAGAATAATCTTATTTTAGGACCAGCAGATCAGCAACATTAATTCCATTTGCAACCTTAATCCCACTTCGCCATGTAGCTAACATTCACAGTTTCCCAGGATTAGAGCATGGGCCTTTTAGGGTGGGTGGGGAAGCCATTATTCTGTCTCCCATAATAGGCAGATGGAAAATCCTCACTTGAAGAATATCGATGAATATGAAAGCAGAAGAAATTTAGCGACTGATGAGAAAGTAACCCTGTGGGAATGATTCCTTTTATTTTTAGGGATATTGTATTACCATTAGATTATTTCAGTTTTAATTCCATTATGAATGAACTCTCCAGTTTATTGGTTTAGAATTCATCTATATCAAATCAATTCTAGTTATTTAAAAACAAAACAAACAAACAACAGAAAAACTTAGCCAAATTAAAATAGAATCTCTGGGGATGGGGCTTAGATTTTCAAGTGATTCAAATGTGCTGCCAGGGCTGAGAATTGGAGAACTACCCTGTTAATAATATGGTCATACTTCTTTACTTATTCAGCCTTATCTATTTACATCAAAGGGAAAAAATGGAATAACTATACAAATCAAGGATATTATATATGCCAAATGTATGGAAAATAATCGAAAGTCTGCTAAAGGCTACTATGTCTAATTCTATACCTGGTTTGTGAACCTGGAGGATTGTCTTCTTGTTTTCATAGAATGCCTTAAGATTTTTTGATATATTTAGAATGTTAGGTGACACAATTACAATTAAAACATAAGCTAATCTGGAATGAAGAGAATGATTTTTTTAAATCATTGAGTGTTAGTTGGAACTAAAGATTTGTCCATATACTTTCCTTACTCAGTTGTTTGTGCTTCCTCCTTTAGAAAACTTTATCAACCAGTATATCTATTCTCCTCTTTGACAAACAAGGAATTACATGTGCAAATGTGAGTATACTGCAAATAGAGGTCTCTAGAAGTTTTCAGAAATCAAACATTCATGATAAGGCGTATATGCTTCAACACAATAACAGACAGCCTAGATTTGTTGCCAAATGGCTGTCCAAAGGCTTTACTGAATGGAAGCAGTGAGAGGAAGTCTTGCTTGTGGTAGACCACTGAATGGTCAACAGATAAAACTAAAACAGCATAAGGTGATGTATTGGGGAAAGTATGTTGGCTCTTTCCTTCCACTTTAAAATTTATGTTTTTATTTTTTATCCTCTTTATGCAGAGGGAACAAAGAATGGTAATTTATAAAATATCTACTTTTTAAAAATCTCCAAAATCTGAATATTTGTATACGTCTTACAATTGTTTGTTCCGTGTTTAGGTTTGCTTTATAGCCCAAGGCATGTATTAAGTCATTTATAAAAAAAAGTTTTGTTTTTTTTTAACTTTTGAATATTTCTGTGAACACTTGTACCTTTCCTGCGACTTTCTTGGTTTTAAAATTGCTATTGAATCTCCTGGGAATGAGTTAGATTTTAATATGTTTACTTTTCCTACAACCTTATTTGTGTATAGCAAGCACAGAAGTTATTTCAACAGTGTAAGGGAGAACTTCTCCCGTGGGCTTTATGACTGCCATAGTAACTGCGGAAAGGTAGTTGTTCTTGACATTTTCCACAGAAGAAATGGATATATATTTGTACTTTTGCACATATCTTTTCCTAGTGTTGAGAAATCTAGAGGAATGAGGGGAAAATGTGGTGTAACCAGAGACACAGACAGGGTGAATAAAAACAAAAGCCCAACCATACGAACCAACAAAGATTCATATGTCTATGAAGCCTATATTGCCATATATATATATATATATATATATATATATAGCTAATAATTTTCTTGTGCTTTGTGGGTAAATGTACTCATTTTTAAGTTACATAATAAAAATTTAAAGATTAGTGTGGGAACATTATACATGACCCCCTGTTAACTTTAGTTCCTGTCTCATGGTTGCTTAGCTTACCTATAGGAACTTAGTTCCTTACTTTCCTTTTATATCCACATTTTCCAATCTTGACTCTAAGGACCTAAGATTATCCTACTCTCCTGATTCCTTTTCTTGATCAGTGAGAAGAGCTCTGAGTGTGGATGAATTATGGGAGATCTCCATTTCACTGCAACTGCTAAGAATTTTAGATCCCTAAAGCTGAGGGTATTGTGGATAGAAGATATAGATGCAGTTAGAATGCCTAGAGCTATGGGTCAGGTAGGGTTAGCATATTAATATTAATAGAGATTGGGGAAGTAGATTGAAAGTGTGCAGCTGAATGTCAAAGAAAATCTATCTGAGCATAATTCTAATCATTACTTTTTACTTATTGCAAGAAGGCTATGGCTTCTCTAGGATTACAGGCTGAGTCACTAATGGAATTCTGAATGTCACATATATTTCCATAATGATAGCTTTGTGTAATCTCTTTAATGGATAGATGGAGGGATATATAGAGGGATAGATAGATAGATAGGTAGGTAGGTAGGTAGGTGGGTAGATAAGAAAGAACAAGCTATGGCTACAGAAACAAATACAGTGCTTATTTTATACAACCTTTAGCACTTGAAAATTTGATTGGGTTAGAAAATCTTCTCTCTCTTTTCCACATACAGATTTATACTGTCAGTGATCAGAAGAAACTTTAATGTCTACTTTCCTGGTCAAATTACAAGAAACTGAAGAAATTCAGATTTACCTATGACTTAATTCTCCAACAGTCAGTGAGCAGTTTTAAGATTGGCACTCACACATGATAAGTGTGAGAACTTTGGTTGTTAGTAGCCTACTAGGTGGGGAATGATACTCTGCTCTGTCTGTATCTTCTGGCCCTTTTATCTCACCCCAGACCCTTTTTGAATTCTAGAGTTACTATGAGAGTAAGCGAGCAGTTCTCCCTTCTTAAGCCTTCTTATATCAGCTAGATTCAGCCACGTCTGGAGAAGATTGGCAGACTTTTTTATAACACATTGAACTACTACTTGAGTCACCTTGGGTCACGTCACTCTCCAGAGGGAAAAAGGCCTTTAAAATCTCAGTAATACAATTCTTACAGTTTTCCCAGAAAAAAACAGACAAATTAATCTTATGTATTCCCTTGCTCTTTTGTAGTCTTTAAACATCAGCTGTTTCAAATGTAACCTTCAGACCATAACCATGTCTAAAATTAAATGATTCTAACCTATGGTTCAGGTAAGAACGAATTCTGAATAAAATAAATATGGATACGAAAATGAGAAATATTCTCTTAAGTAACCATGACATACAGGATATATATTTGACACAGTTTTCTGAAGCTTTTGGTTCTAAGTTTAAAGCTATGTGGAGTTAGTAAAAAATTGATTTTAATGTGAAAATAGTAGATGTGTTCTGGGTGTGTGTTTCCATCAGAACAATATTCTGATATAAATTTTTAATCCCTGCTTTTGTTGGTTTATGAAATTTACTAAAATATAAGATATTTTTTCATTTTTAGAACTATTTATATAAGATCAGTGTGAAAATGAAATGGGATACATGAAAACAAGATCAGGTTGGCCAATAGGAAAAATGCCTTTTGCATATTCAATAAATCCATTTGTCAAAAAGAAGTCTTCATTGCTGGTGGCTCTACATGCCAGGGACATTACAGCAGGGCCAAAGAATTTGAAAATAATACATATTTTTAAACATTTAATTATGAGCCAACACCATTTCCTTCCTCTATTATGATATAAAACTGTTCTCCCTTTTGAGTTATTCTTGGCTCACATGTGTACGTATATTCTTCTAATCTTCCTTACAATATTCCAAAATGCATTTAGTCCTAATTTTTTTATTTCATAAAATTTACATTTACTTCTCAATAACCTTTTGTTATATTTTTTGGATGATTACCATTAAGGGAACATAGCTCCATTTATTCCATTTTTTTCCAACAAGCGATAAATGTAGTCTAATAGCATAGGAATTCCATGTCATAAGAAAATATCAACCGTGAGGTTTCATGAAGGCTTGAGAAGAATTGTGAATGACAAAAGGTAACATCACAAAGAGAAGAGCAATCATGGAGCCCAAAACAAGTTGCTTTATAAATAAGAGTCAGCACCCATTTTTGTTTTAGCTCATCCTGATGAAAAAAAAAAACAAAAAACAAAAAAACATTTAAATGCCAATAAGTACTATGCCCAGATATCTTTACCAGAAAACACTTGTCATCTGAATATTTGTCATCTAAAGTTAAAAAATACATAGGTCATTACTGGATATCATTACTCACAAACAGAATACATATAAACAACAGAAGCCATGTATTTAACAGACAGCAGATGAGTAATTTTATCTTTATATGTGAATACTATCATATTTAGATATCATTTTGGACCATAAAGCCTTCTGTGAAGTACTAGACTTCTAAGCAAATGGTTTGTCTAATCTAGAATATGATTATTCTAGAGGGCTTACTACACCGTGCTTGAGAATTTTCATTATCTGACTGAAAACTGAAGGGAATGCAGCTGGTGTTACTTTGTGCTATTCAAGCTCACAGAAAAATTCAAGGTTTGTGTAAATATTTAATTGCTAGGTAATTTCAAGAAAACTTCTCATCAGAAGTAGTTTGCTTGTACTTGGTTGTTTTGTTTTTATTTCTCTGAGGGTGCATCTTTGAACAGCAGTGTTTTTCTATCACGCACTTTAATTGAGATTTATAAATGTGAATACATCTTGATGTTATTGCCATTGTTCAACAAAATATATTTTATCATTAAATATGTGCTGCAAAATGTCAATGGTTTCATCTTATACTTCGTGATAACATTTCAAGAGAAATAAAGGAAGTTATATCTAGTTTGTCTAAGGCAAAATGTACTAATTCAGTATATATATATATATATATATATATTTATCAGGCATTCGATATGTCAGGTGTCATGCTAGGCACAGTGGTGATGATTTACTTCATCTATAAACTTGTAATCTCATAGGAATCTTTAGACATATACACAAAAATTTATAAAGCAGTGAACTATGCTAAAAATGATATATTAGTTGTATTGAAATAAATCCTAAAGCAGTGCAAAGAAAAACATTTGTGAAGGTTTCAGACTTTCACAAATGCCTTTAGGAGGAGGCACCTCAGCTGGACTTCAGAAGATGGACAAATTTAGATACAGCATGTTGTGTGGGGAACATGGCTTTTGTAAACAAAAACAAAAACAAAAACAAATAGGTCTGAGCAAAGTCATGGGTTTAAGAAAGCACAAGTCAAGTTTGAGGATAGCAAACCGACTTGTTTTTCTGGAGGGTAAATTGTCAGGAAAAAAAAGCTAAGAAATAGTCCCATCAGCTTTGCTTTTGAGGGTGAAATATAAGAGTTCTACTCTACCACAAAAATTTTAGTAAGCCACAAAAGTTTTTATGGAAGGGAATAAAATAATTAAAGGGCAATCAAAGAGCTAGCATTGAATAGTATTATTTGAATGGAATGGAGTCAGGGAGATCAACCAGGGTAATATTTTAATAGCCCAGATATTAAGCAATAGCAGCCAAAACCAAGATAGTAGTAAGGAAGAATAGAAAGAAACTAATAAGGAGACAATTCTAAGTGTAATAAACTTAGTATGTCACTTCTTTGAGTCTGAATGAGGTGGGGAGTGGTTGGGATAGGCAAAGATGATTTATAAATCTGTGACCTGGTTGTAGAATTAGATTGCAAAGAATGTAGATTTCATTGACTTAAAATCTCTAATTTTCCCTTTCAGTTAACTAAAAAGGAAGAAACATGACATGCTAGGGTCACACAACTTGTGCTAAAGGTAGGTTTGAACACAACCTTATTTTTTAACTCAATTCTACGATTCTGATTTTAGAGTTCTTTTCATTACACTACAGCATTTCCTGATGGTGAGAGTGAATTTAAAAGCAGAAAATTCAAGTGTAACTGTGAAGGAGAAAGATGGAAGTATAGGACCAGAGCTCAGGAGAGATCATGGATGAAAATTAAGATTTCATGGTGACTTGTACGAGGTGAAACTTCAAAGCATGAAAATTGACAGCTCTAAAAGAAAGAGCATAGCAATAATAATAATAGCTATCATTTATGAAACAACTAATATGTCAGTCACTGTCCCAGATCCTACATGTGCATTATCTCTCTAAAACTCAGAACATTGCAAATTATTAGCATACCCATTGTATTAGTCAGCCAAAGAGTGCTTATGCAAAGTACCAGAAATCTTTTGGCTTTTATGAAGGGTACTTATTTGGGGTAAAAACTTTTAGTTACAAGGCCCTAAAGAGTCCAACTCATTGCTGCTTTCTCACCAAAGTCATTTGCCCAATGTTGAAGCAAGATGGCAGGTGATCTCTGCCTGGTCTCTCCTTCCTTCTTTCTCTTAAGGCTCAACTTCATCCAATCTCAGCTATAAGCTGGCATAAGGCTTGTCTCTCAGGGCTTTCTATATCAGTCTGGCATAGAGCTTGTTTCCTTCTAGACCTTATCAGCTGCTCAGCTGCTCTGTTCTCTTCAACTGTAAACTATTAGGTGAATGGCTCATCTCTCCCCAGGCTTTAGCTGTTTGAACCTTCTCTTCTCTGGCATCTATGGAGCTCTCTCTCTTCCTGTGTGTCATCTTGAGTGAGTGCCAGTTTATATCAGCCCACCAAGAAGGCAGGAACTCAATCTGAGTCATGCTGTACTGATGTGGTTGAATCAAAGCCCTAATCTTAACAGGTAATTTAATCAAGAGATCTCAGCTGAATCTAATGCAGTCAAAGGGTATACCACCCAGAGAAATAGATAAATTTACAAACATAATCTCTCTTTTTGGGGATTCATTAATAATCTCAACCTGCCACACCCATTTTAAGATCAAGCAAATGTAGACTTTGTATCTGTATATTACAAAGGTAAAGAACTTGGGCTCTGGAGCCAGCTGGAACTGCTGTTGCCCCTTGATATGAGTCTCCAGATCTCATATTGTCTGAATCCTTAGGTTCTACAATCTTAAGATGGTCCAATCTTCTGTTTAACCTCTTTATTCAGGTTACTTTTAATTTTTAAGAGCACTTTCTTGTCCTCTGTCTCATTCTTATTTTACGTATTTTGTGCTCTAAATTATTTCTGTTTTTTCTGTGGCAGGACTTCTGTTTATTTCCATCTTTCTCTTTCATGCTTGCAGTGACCACCCTACTGTAATGTCACACACACATATACACAGACACAATGATGCATATGTAGGAATCTCCTTAATTTTTCTTTATAGCATTTATCGTTAGTTGCTATTAGATTGTGTATGTTTATTCCCATTAGCATGTGAGCTTTTTGAGGAGGGGAACTTTGTATTGTTCAACATTGTATGTCAGGGTCCCAGATCAGTGACTGGCAGAGAGTAGGTATATGGTACATACTTGTTGAATGAATGAAAGTTTCCTGCAAACCTTATTTCTCACTTAGCAGTTTGATCAATATTTTAGATAAGACTCCTTAAGATTTTTCCCAGGGAAGAAATATTTGGAGATCAATCATTCTGCTTTTCTGGGTGGGGGAGGAGAATGGAAACCAGCTACCTAGGGAACATCCACAGGTCACAACTGCCCCCATTCCTACTCAGTGCTGCATCTGACCCTGAGCCATGGTGGGATTCTTCCAAGAAAAATGGCCTGCCACCATTTCAGATGCTGGCAAATTCCTATTTCCTCCATCCTGTTTCATCTGTCATTATCCTTCCATCTGTACTCCTTCAAAATAGCTCTTGAAATCTCTCTTTTCCTGTTATCTTTACTGGTAGAAGTCACTCCCTCTATCATATTTTAATGAAGCCTTGGGAGGAAGAAAGAATAAAAGTATGTGCTCAACCTGACATCTTACATTGGATTTCCCCTAAATATTTTTTCAATATATTAAAATTTTGGAATATAGGGAGGCTTATATGAAAACCAAAAAGGTAACCTTGGAGAATAACTATAGTTAACATTGAAAAAGACGGGGTGGCTTAGCAAAGCAGATAGAGAAGGATTGGATTTAAAAAGTATGGGAAGGAGCTGAAGATTGAGGAATCACAGAAGCAGTGGAAACAGTGTTGGTTAGTGATGAAAGAGAATTAATAAAATGCACTTCAACTCATTGTTTAGGACACTAAGTTCCTAAATTTAAGCCAGAAGTAAAAGTGAGCATTGAGAAAATAGGTTTACTGGGTATAAATAAATATATAGATAACTTTTGCTGTGAAAGAATGGAAAGTGACTGTATAATAAATACAGAAAAACAAAAAAAGATCTCTTTGAGGCTTAGTCTTTTAGAACTTTACATAATTAGAGATGAGATAGAATGCCAATTTAAAAGAATTTTAAATTTGAAGTAAAGAATATCATATATTACGATCTAGCAATCCCACTGCTGCGTATATACCCAGAAGAATTGAAAGCAGGGACACAAACAGATACATGCACACCAATGTTCATAGTGGCATTATTTACTACAGTCAAAAGTTGGGAACAACCCAAATGTCCATCAACAGATGAAGGGATAAATAAATTTTGGTACATACATACAATGGAATGTTAATCAACTGTAGGAAGGAATGCAGTATTAACACATGGGAAAACATGGATTAATCTTGAAGACCTTATGTTGAGTGAAGTAAGCCAGGCACTGAAGGACAAATATAACATGACCTCACTGATATGAATTAAGCAAATTGAGCAGGTTCACAGGGCTAGAGTCTGGAAGATAGGTTTACAGGAGACAGAAAAGGAGAGTCATGCCCATATGGGCATGAGTCAATGTCCATATGGGCAAATTCTGTGATAAGGTGGAAGAGTGTAGTTGTGCAGTGGCTGCGCATAACAGTGGTGCAGTGATGCTGGGCAGTACTGGTCTGGGAGGAGGGTGGGGTGGAGAGGGTGGGTTAGACTGTCCATGGAACTGGGGCGAGGGTTAAGGGAGGGAGCAGATGAACTCTGGGGATTTGTGAGTATGTGGTTGAAAACCACAATGCTGGGAATGTTCTTTTGGCAAATATGGCAGGGGTGGGTTACTGGTTTATGGTGTTGGATTTGGGGGGCATGGGGGAACAGGTCATACCTGGGGCAGGCTTCTAGGGAATGTTTAGCATTCATCTTGTCATAGTGTGTTGTATCAGGGGATGGGAACTCACATAATGAGTGGGAAGGTGTTGGACTCCCATCCTGGGGAGTCCTGATATGATCTTAAATAGAGGGGCAGGAATCTCTTGAAAGCATAGGCAGTGCCTAATAAGGGAGGACAAGCTAGTATGTTAAGCCCTCAATGTTGTTGCTAGTAACTATGAATCTGGTCCTTCAATGAGTTAATCTTGGTGGTTATCATGGTACAAAGGGGAGAGGGAGGGAGGAATAGAAAAGATGGAACATGGGACATTTTTGAGGTGATGGAATTATTCTACAGGATCCTGCAAGGATGGATACAGACAACATCAAACTTCATCAAAATCTATAAAAGTGTACAGTCCAAAATGTAAACTACAATGTAAATCATTGCCCATGGTTAGTAACAATGTTTCAATATTTGTACATCAATTTTAATAAATGTACCATCCACATGTAAAATGTTATTAATAGGGGAAAGGGGGAAAAAGAGAGGATATTGGGTATATGGGAATAACCTATGTTCTGTATGTGACTTTTCTGTAACCTAAAGCTTCTTTGAAGAGAAAAAGAAAAAAAAAAAAAAAACAAGACATTGGGTGAATAAATGGAAGCAAATGTCACTGTACAAACAAGACAACAGATCTTACAGTGATGAAAGACATAATGTTAAAAAATTTTTTTTAACTTTATATTTTTTATTTTTTTATTATTTAAAACTTCTAAAAAATTTCATATTTTATTCATTATTTTTAAAACCATCATTATTATATCATTTTCCTATTAATTGTGTTCAGTTATTTTGTTGGCTTCAATTTTGAAGAAGTTTTAAATCACAGAAGGGTTATAACTGTGGCAGGGGAGGATCATTGGTGAGGGGTGTCAGAGACAGGAGATGCATGGGAGGAGGTTCACAAGGGGCATACCTATAAGGCATATGAATGTATTCAAGTGTTCATGGGGAATTGTCACAGTGGGCAGAGATCCACACAGTAACCAAAGAAATATCAAATTCCCATCCTGGAGAGCTCTGCCCCATTCTCTAATGGGGCAGCAAGAATCCCCTGACTACAGGGGCAGTGACTACTGAAGAAGGATGTACCATTGATGAGCCCTTGATTGTGATGACTGTACTTATAAACCTTTACTTTTGAAACTGAAACTTAACATAGTATTATAGGGTGCTTAAGCATTACCTCCTGAGACCCTCCTTATTGCTCAAATGTAGACTTTCTCCAGGCCAAAACTCAGCAAATAAATGCATTACCTTCCCCCCAGCGTGGGACATGACTCCCAGGGATAAGCCTCCCTGGCAGAGAGGGATTACTACCAAGAACAAACTAGCAATGAAACTGGAAAAAAACATTGACCAAAAAGGGGGAAAGGTAAAGAAAAATGAGTTTATATGTTTAAGAGACTTCAAAGTGAGTCAGGAGGTCATTTTAGAAGTTACACTTATGCACGTCTCAGCAGAAGCTCATTGCCTGCCCAAGTAACTACTACCTCAAATAGTGGGGCTCCTGAGGGCTCTGGAGACATACAGACACTTTAAGCAGAGCTGACAGTTCAGGAGTTTGGTGCCTTGCCAGTGGGCCATACTTTGGAATTTACACTTCCCAGTGTGATAGAGTTGGACTCAGTTTTGTTTTCCCTACACATGGCTCTACTGCCCCTCAAATTGAACCTATAGTTAGTACTAGAGTTGATAGTTGTATGTCCAAAAGACTTAAATCTTTGGGCTATCCATGTGCCAGTGGGCCTTGAATCTCAACAGACTTGCAACACCTACTCTCCAGTTCATTGGACTTACCCAGGACAACTAACAAGGAGATGATGACTGACAACTACCATCTCAAGGAACAGAGAGAGTCTGCAACTGCAAGCAAGAAAGTCCCATCCATCTGCCTCATGGGATCTAAGCCCCTTCTCAGTTAGAGGTGGAGTGGGCATCACCATCACAGAATCCTTGGGATTAGGAATGGATAATGGGCTAGAGGAGACTTGTAATTGTTCCATTGTAGACTTGTGATCCTAGGAATGGAAGAATTTTTATCATGGATGTGGAGACAGTGGCCTCCTGAGGGGAGGGAAAAAGAAAAATAGATGTAATTTGGGGGCTTTTTCGGGACTTGGGAATGCTCCTGAATGACATTGCAATGACAGATACAGGCCATTGTATATCTTGTAACAACTTTCAAAAATGTGCAGAGAGAGTGTAAACTTCAATGTAAACTATAATCATTGCTTAGTGGCAATGCTCCAAGACGTGTTCATCAATTGTGACAAATGTACCACACTAATGAAGGATGTTGTTGATGTGGGAAAATGTGGGAGGGCTGGGTAGGGGAGCATATGGGAATCCCCTATATCTTTTGTGTAACATTTATGTAATCTAAATTCTTTAAAAAATGTTTTAAAGTATATATATATATATATATATATATATATATATATATATATAGAAATTGTATGACAGCTTGGTTTTGAAAAAAAGTGATTAATTAAGAAATAAATTTGAGAAGCAAAATTTTAAAATATATATTAAGTGAATCAAAAGATCTTGGCATTTTTCTTAACAATTATCTTACATAGCAGTATATAGGCTAGGGATTTCTTGATACCATTATTGTTCTAATATACTGTTTCCACTTTCTCTAAGATGAGGTAAACAAAAAATGTGAAATACAAGTTTGCTTCAGTATTTCTTTACAGTCAATATTTGCTTTTCCTTTTAGCTTTAACACAAGGTCTAAGTAAGAGAACCAAAATTATAAAAGTTTAGCCATCTTCTTTTTAGGATATATCTAACATTTATGTAATTATTCACACCCAACCTTCTATTTTCAACCTTCTATAAAGCAGAAAATTAAGTACATATATTTGAAAGTGAACCTGACAATGTTAAAAAAAAATAATAATAACCACCATGTTTTCGGGTATATTTGACTTACTTTTTATCATTTCTTTGTTCACAGAAACAGCAGACGAAATTTTCTCTTTTTCAAAAACCCAGACAGAGCTTGACCTAATGCTTTTGTGTATGTTTGAAGTCTAGTTGAATTTAATGTCTACTATAAAATTTTCCATGTTTCCCCAAATAAGCATTGTCCATTGATGGCCTCTTTCAATATGCCTTTCTTACAATGTGAATTATATTCCCTAAAAGGAGCACAATAAATGAATTTTAATATGCTGAATAGGATATGTGATTTTTCTATAAATGAATTTTTTTCTATAAAGTGAATTATTTTCTCTCAATTGCCTTTACTTGCTTTACTTTAGTAGAGTAAATAATCTTGTGCCCCAAAGAAATTAATTTACTTGGTGTATATCACAAAGTGTAATAAAAATAATAAATTCATAAAGTTGAAAGGAAATTTATGTTAGAAAAATATTTATCTGCAACCTGGAAAAAGTTTAATTACAAATTGTTAGTCAACTCAAATTTTGAGTTCAGATTTGATGTCTAAATTATAAAACATATTAAAAAAATGTTGCATGGTTTCAATACATTATTCACTATGTTATTTAGCTTTGTGATAGATATATAAAAGGCTAAGAGGTAAACTACACATACTTTAGCTCTATATGTTATATTGAAATGGGGACTGGATTGACACTATGTAGTGTCACTGTGTAGTGTCAATTGACTGAAATGGAAAGATTGTCGAAAACTCAATACTAAGTGTTTTCATGGTAGGCATAGAAATAAGATGTTTAGATTTTATTTATAGTTTAATTAGAAAGTAATATGTGAACATATTTTTACTTTTAAAAATTTCAAATAATAAAGGGGGATTTTTTTAAAAAAAGTTCTGTTTCACCCTTTTCTTGTACACACACAACACATACAGAAATACATATATGCATAAATATCCTACGCTTCCACCCACCAACACACACCTTAGAGGTAACCACATTTATTATTTAGGTATTTTCTGTAATTTCTGAACTTTTTTCTGTGTTTTAACATACATTTAGATACATAATAGAGAAATATAGAAGTCATGATGGAAGAATCACAGATAACTCCAAAGATTTTGGCAAGAGCAGCATGGGAGAGTGTGTTAGGGAATCAAAAGTTCTACATTGAGTATATGTTTTAAATGCTTTTTAAAAATTCAAGTTGAAAGGACAATAAAGTATTTGGATATACATTTTTGGCTTACAGGGTAGAGATTAGGACCAGTGAAATAAATTTTTATGCCACCAGCATTTAAATGATATATAATGACATGACCTCAGGTAGGAGGACTGTGGAAAGAGTATAGATATGGACAAGAGTGAGGTGCATGAAAAGACTCCAGTGAATTCCAATATTAGCAAATCAAGCAGTGGAGGAGAACCTAGCAAAGGAGGCTGAGAGGAACTGGCCACTGGGAAAATAGCAATCAGAAGTTGGTGAAGTAACCAAAACAAAAAGGATAGTGTTTCAAGAAGAAGGGAGTAGTCAGTTGTTTTTGAAAGTTTTTCAAATGTTGAGTACAGTGGAGGCAGATAATTGGAGATTAGATTTGGCAACATAACTGTCCTTAATGGTCTTGGTTAAATTATTTAACCTCTTTGTGCCCACTGTTCTTATTTATAGTTTGGAAGTAATAATATTCTAAATTGTTGACCAAATATGTTCTGGATGTGCTACGTACATCATTGGGTTCATATGGATTACTTCTTGTAAAGCACTTGAAATAGTCCCTTTCACAAGGAACTCACTAAATGTTAATGGCACAATTGCGATTAGCGAGAGGCCAGGTGTGTTATAATAGTGGGCATCCCTATGCATGGAAGGAGTCATTTAAAAGGAAGAATAATCATTCTGGAACATTCCTAGCTTTATATTCTGTTACCAACATGGGCTTCACCGTTAGATCTGAGGAAAGTAATATCTTTGTCTTCTCCTCTTGGAAAGGAGAAAATCAGCAATGTATTAGAATTTCCTTCTCCCACCTTCATTAAGTGCCTTCCTAATATCAACAACTGCTTCTTATTCAATAATATTTAGGCAAAATAGACTTTGGCCCTGGAAGGCTCTGATGTGGGTCAAAAATGATGTTAATTCAACACTGTTGTCCCTGCCAGCCACTTGGTGTACCGACCAGTCTTGTCATGGATCTTTCATGACTGGAGAGACTCAAAAAGGCTGGAGGTAGGGATAGTGGATATATTTGGTTGGAGATATTTGATATACACGTGAGAAGCAGAGACCTAGCAGGCATCTGCCAAAAGCATGTTGATATCATTGAACACATAAAAATCAGAAAAAAATCTGACAAAGCAGTAATATTACTTAAAACATTAGTCATTATTTTAAGGCTTTCCACAAAATCATATTTGAACACAAAGTTTGTTATAGTTCCTCTATAAAGCATGATTTTTCATTTAGATCAAATGACTCTTTTAAATTAATGTCACCCATTTTCAAATCCATGTATGTATGAAAAGAAAGAGAACTTTACAGTTAAATGAGACCAGTTATATAGTATATATCATATACTCTAAATGAAAAGTCAGATATATTTATTCTAATAATGGTTTTTTTAATTCAAATTAGAGAATTACAGCAAAGCTTTGGGAGTTAATTTTGTTGAAAGTGAATGTTGAAATATGATTAAATAGATTAAGGAAGTTTTTAATATTGATAGAACTGAATGCAAATGTAATAAACCAAGATAATTTGGAAGAGGTATTAATATTATATTATATAAGATTAGAAGGAAATCAAAAGGACATTATTACAGGTAGTTTTGTAAAAACTAAAGCTGGTTGAAAAGCAGTTTTGCTCCTATTAACCTCAAATATTATAGTTTTCCTAAGTACACTGAAGTTTTCATTTCATATAAGAATATATTTTATTTGCCTCATTAATTGTAACAAGTGAATAAAATATACATATTATAAAATGACAAATGGAGTTACTTTATTCAATACCATTTTTACTCATTTTGTCCATCTTTAGAATTAAGTTCATTGTAAGCTAATTATATTCAGACATTGAACCTGTCCTACTTAAAAACAATGCTAATTAAAAATCATTCTTGTCCTTGAGTAGTTCTTTCTCACTTTATTTTGAGTCAAAGATAAATAATAGTACAACATCAATTGGTCATGCTGTATAGAAGCTTTATCTAAAATATGTTCTTCCAAATAATCTTATGATTTTGGTGTCAAACAAGTTTGGGAAACGCCATCTCCCTAACTTGGAGGTACAGTTCCAATTTAATTCAATATGGAAACATTTCTTTTTTAATATCCTTCCATGGGAGCTAATCTTGTCTTGACCATAGTTTAGGAAAAGCTGCTTTAAAGTGTAGTTTAAGGCACATTAAAATAAATGACATTTCAGACAAAAGGGTCAAAAAATGCAAAGCTGCTTAATTTGATTGTCAGTCAAAGAAATATACTAGACCAGATGTTCTCAAACAAGCATAAGGTCAGTTTTAGTTATCTCTTGGATTTGGGGTCACTGCTGGCATGTGATAGGTAGTGCAAAAGTGCTATAAGCCCTGCACAGAGAAGACCTGATCCACCCAAACACAGTAGTGTACCAGGTGAGAAATACTGGAATAAACACTTTACAAGGACTTTGTTAGATAATAATAAAAATAAAAGTGTCAATTATTGGTTTTGCAATAGGTGAAACTTGGAAGAATGGAGCATTTTCTGAAATGTTTCTGCCACACATAATTTCATGTTATTGTCCTAGGTAATCCAATAGGAAATATTCCCAAATAAAATGAATTTGGGAAAATCTATTTCCACATTTTCCTTTTTGAGAACCACAAGTGTTAATATATAGAAAAATATTTTATCTTTGTTTAACCCAATCTTTTAGACATTTATTTTTTAGAATATCTTTAAAATACAATTTAAAAAAGACAATTGTATAGAAAAAATGGAGCATTAAACTTGGTGCTTGTTTAAAATATACTTTAATCAAATTTTAGTAATCTGTGTATTTATTGCTAAGAAATTCTATGTGAAACCATCTTATCATTATGTTTTTATTTCCACTTCAGGTATCAAACATCGTTATTTGGAAACAGATCTAGCTTGTGATAAAATCTAGTGTGGTGGAAATTAAGCCCATGGACACATTTTAATTTAAGACTATTTTTTAACTCTACTCTGTACATAAGAAGAACAAAAGGGAAAATAAACATATAGGAGTTGCTCAGTTCCCCAATCTCTTTGCATACTGGAAGTTATAAATATTCTTCTTTTCTTTCTTTTTTTTTGACAGTTTTTCACTCCCGTGGCATCCATTAACCCCCTAAATTATTGGTGGGATTAAGTGGGAGAGTGTAGCAGTTTGATATTGTTTATAAATTCTAAAAATAGATATCGGATTATGTTTGTAAACTGGTTTGTTCCTCTGGGTTTATTAAATTATATTGGATTCAGAGGTTTCACTATTACTTGATTAAATAATGATTGAGGCTTTGATTGGGCCATGTCAGTAGGACGTTGAGTCCCCATCCCCTTGGTGGGCGGGGACTCAGAAAAACCATACTGCAGAGAAGGGAGTTTGGAGTTTTTGAGCTGGAGCCCCGGGAAGTAAACGCACAGGAGAAGAACACAGAGGACGAGAGATGGCACCATAGACACGGCAGAGGCCCCATGAAGAGAAAGAGCCTGATAGTCTACAGCTGACCTTGTGGAGGGACCATAGCAGCTAAGCCCAGAGAGGAATGAGCCCTGGGAAAGAGACAAGACTTATCCCAGCCTGCAGCTGATATTGGAAGAAGCTGGGACCGTGGAATCTTAAGAGGAAGAGGAAGGCTGAACGTTGGCAGCATCTTGCTCGAACGCATGGCAACAGAATTTGTGAGGGAAATAATTTATACTTTATGTCATCGTACTGTAAGCTTCTACCCAAATAAATACCTTTTATAAGAGCCAACAGATTTCTGGTATTTTGCATCAGCATCCCTTTGGCTGACATACAGAGCAGTAGAGTTTTCTGGCACTGATGTTGCTCTTTTTTAAAAAGTTAATTTTATTTACAAAGACTCCATATCCACCAAACATATTTTACCCCTTCCCTAACTCTCTCCATCCCCTGATAACTTCTAATCTACTTTCTATCTCTGAAAATTTGCTATTTCTAGCAAATTGATGTATAAGGAACATCATACGATATTTGTCCTTATGTGTCTTGCTTATTTCCTTGAGCATAATCTTTTCAAGGTTCTTCCATGTTGCAGCAACAAATGGTCTTTAATACACCTTATACATAGGTTGGTAGCTTGTGCAAATGTTCAGGTGTCTTTGTATGAGAATTTTCTTTGTGGTTAAAGTTCTCTTTTCCTAAGAGCTATCTTTTCCCTTTTATTTTCACTGGGGTTCTTTGGGTGGGGGAAATATAAGACAGTATTGGGCAGGTATATACTAGACACAGAGGGTATAAGCATTTTTAGAAGGAGCAGAGTCAGAGGTATTCTCACCAACATTTGTTACTATTATTGCAATATCACATTTTAAATTATTTTGATGGTCTCAAACCAAGAAGTTTTCTCTAAGGAATAGATATTTATTAGGAACAGATCTAATTTTATGTTTTAAGAAATAGGTCATTTTTACTTAACATAGGATTGTTATGTTACTGTTTTAGAATCTATAGATATAGATTATCAATGCCAATATTAAAAAATAGAGATCACACACCTATTTTTTCAATGTCAAAAATAAACTTGCTCGACCCTGTACAATATAGATAAATTGACCCAAGTTCTAAAGGCTTACAAATAGGTTAAGTTACATTTGTCTCCTTGTCAGTGCTACAGGACTAGACCCTGGAAATACTGATTTCCTTTATGTGACATAACTTGTTAAATACCATTGCTCTTCCTCCAATTCTTTATAACTGTATCAGTCAAAACTCAGTTTGCAAGACAATTTCAACTTAGTTCTAATTTCAACAATTTCTGGAAGGTGGAATAAATTTATGCTATTATCACTGAAAATTAATGTGTAAGCAAGAGTACTTATAGAATGTGCTTAAGAAAGGTTTTTAATATTGTTCAAAGAAAGCCTTTTTAGAGCCCTAACTTAAAAGAGCTTATTGAATATTTTGTAGAAGAAAATCAATTGTGTTCAATATTTTACCTTAATTATTTTCATGCTCAGATATTTAGAGTTCAGGGGAACTATTCCAAAATAAAGTATAGCAGCAGATTTCAAACAATTATGTTAGAGTTATTGAACAATCAGCTAGTGTGAGATATAAAAAAACCTAACCAAATTAGACACAGCCTGGAAAACACACACTAATGCACCCTGGGAAAATGAAAGCAAAGAACGTAAGTGGAGATTGAAGCTGGGAAATACATAATGATATAGAAGACGCAGTGAAAATAGTGGATAGCAAATTTGATATAAACTTGAAAACATAGTGACAATGAAGGCAGTGCAGTTTGGAACTACAAAACGCAGACACATTATACCAAGGTCTAAAAATAGTATGTTTCTTTACACAGCATCTGTAGTGCTGGCCTGAATTACATCTCAGCCAACCACCCCTGCCCCCAAAATATAAGCGTGTAGATTTCACAGAAGTAGAACAATAGTGATTTGGGACTTAATATAGCAATGAGAAAAATGGTTGTGCTGATGACTTTAATCAGATAGCAAATGCTAAATATTTTGTTTGTTTTCCTTTCAAACATCATGGGATTCCCTTCCACAAATATGTTTAGCCTTTTTATTGTCAGATTTAATCTAAGCCTTCAGTATTATTCCTGAACTACTACAACACCCAGATTCCCATATTCCCTGAATGCCTAAGAGAGTCTGAAACACCTTCTGGGTATTATGTAAATATTGTTTAATAAATAAAATTTTGCTAGATACTTCATATTTTTTGACCCATGATTTGTACTAAGGAATTAATTTGATAGGAGCAAAAACACCTGAAAGATGTTCATTGCAGCATTATATAAAATTTTAAAGTCAATTGTAAATAATTTGAATAGCAACCAATATAAAGAAAAAGTTCTGTAAATTATGGTATAGCAATAGGGAACATGGTGGAAATTCTGAAGGCATATATGCATTTAAAGGGTAAAAAACTAAGAATAAAGCTGAAAATAGTGTCTTTAAGTGGCACACTTCTTTGTGAATAATTTAAACATTTGAAATATTATTACATTGATCCTTTTGAAATAGGTCTGATATAAACTACTATAAAATGATGCTTGTTTATTTTAGAGCATCTGGAAAATATAAGAAAATAGGAAAAATAACACAAAAGAACCCCAATAAATTCCTCATCCAGAAAAAAACTGTCCACCTTCTTATACAATAAATGCATTCTTATAAAAATATAATTGGAATCACTTTAGATACTGCTTTGGAATAAGCTTATCATTTAATATTTTAATTTTGGATTGTATTAGTCACATGATGCTGTCTGAAGGCATGAATTTAAATGACTGTTGTACATTCCATCAAAAATTATATCATGATATATTTATTTAATACCTAATTGTTAATAATTATGTTGTTTCTAATGTCTAGCTATTATAAACAATACTGTGAAAATATTCTTTCACATAAAAAGGCAATGATCATATCTCTGATTATTTCTGTAGGAAAAATTCCTAAAAATTGCATTATTTTATATGAATATTTATTTTTAAGGTTTTGTTAGATATTATCAAATTGTTTTCTTTTTAATGGAAATATTCCAAATCACGTCTATAGCTCCATGAGAATTTACAAAATGAATATTCCTG
Organism: Tolypeutes matacus; assembly: GCA_026826555.1. Classification (NCBI taxonomy): domain Eukaryota; kingdom Metazoa; phylum Chordata; class Mammalia; order Cingulata; family Chlamyphoridae; genus Tolypeutes; species Tolypeutes matacus. Next base: position 15,956,824 of record JAKSZT010053791.1, read on the forward strand.
TGTAACCACCATCCAACCCAAGAAATAGAACATTGCACATGCCCTAGAAGTCTCCTCATGCCACCTCACAGTCATTTCTCCCAAGGTTAACCACTATTTTGACTTCTAACTCCATTCATTTTGATTGGCTTGAACCAAAAGCCATATAAAATGGAATCATGCAGTGTGTTCTCTTTGTATCTGGCTTATTTCCCTCCACATTATGTCTTTAAGATTCATCCATGTTCCATGTCATAACAGTGTGTTCTTTCTTATTGATCTAGAGAATTGCACCGTATGAAAATAATACAATTTATTTTTCCACTTACTCTTTTTTTTCATTCTTTATTTATTTTTAAAAGATACTTAGATTACATAAAATGTTACATAAAAAATTATAAGGGATTCCCATATGCCCCACTCCCCACACCTCCCACTTTTCCCCACATTAACAATTTCTTTCATTAGTGTGGTACATTGCAATTGATGAACACATTTTGGAGCATTGCCACTAAGCATGGATTAGTTTACTTTGTAGTTTACACTCTTTCCCACTCAATTCTATAGGTTATAGCAAGATATATAATGGCCTATATCTGTCATTGCAATGTCTGTCACTCAGGTCAATTCCAAGTCCTGAAAATGCCCCCATATTGCACCTCTTTTTCCCCTCTCCCTGACTACAGCACATTCACTTACTCTTACGAACATTTTTGTTGCTTCTAGATTTTGTCTATAAAAATGGTAATAAATTAATATTCTTGTGTATGTCATTTGGTGAATATGTGTATATATTTCTACTAGGTACATACCAAGGAGTAGATTGGCTGGGTGATAGTGCACGTGTATGTTCAGTTATAGTAGATAATGCCAATCAGTTTCCCAAAGTCCTACATGTATGAATGAGAATTCTGCTTGTTTTCCATCCTTGTATTTTTATTGTTGCTTTCATTTTAGATTTTCTGGTGGGTATGTTTTGGTATCTAATTTTGTTTTAAATATCAATGTCCTGTATGACTAATGAAGTTGAGCATTTTAAAAGTTACTTATTGATCATTTAGATATTCTTTTGTATGTCCATTCAAGTCTTTTGCTGATTCCTATTGAGTTGCCAATCTTTTAAAAATTTATTTGTAGGAATTTCTCATATACTCTGGACATGAATCTTGTGTCAGATAAAAGAATTTCAAATATACTGTCACTCTTTGTGGCTTGATTTTTTTTCTGTTGTAATTGGTGTCATTTTATTATTAGAAGGTCTTAATTTTAGAGAAGTCCAATGTATCATTTTTATTTTATCCATTGTTACCAGCATCATTGTATCCTTAAGAAATCTTTACTTACCTCTTGTTTGTGAAGATATTCTTTATATTTTCTTCTAAAATCTTTTGTTATATTGTTCACATTTGATCTAACCTATGTAGAATTAGTTACTGTGTACTGTATGCATATAGGTTAAAATACTTGTATATGTATATATATACACACACACACACACATATTAAGTATATTATGGCAATTTAAATTTATCCAGAACCTCAAAAATTCCATCTATCTATAATGCACTAGAGCATCACTGTGTAAAATAATCAGCTAATCCTATACATGGAACAGTTTCTCTTTCATTGGTCTAGTTTCTTCTCCTTATGACATCGCAACAGTGTCTTAATATTAACATATCCTTAAAATTTGTCTTCAGTACTGGGAGCATATGTCATCTAGTTCTTCTTCAGGATTGCCTTGCTATTGTTGCTCTTTTGCATTTCCATATGAATATTAGAATCAACTTGCTAATTTTGCCTCTCACTGTTTTCACTGAGAAGTCAGCTGCCACAACTATTGTTACTAATTTACAGGTCAAGTGTCCCACCACCCCAACAATGATCTTTGTTTTGTTTTCGCTTTTCATCAGCGAAATTTTTCAGATTTGCTTTTATTTGATTATTATAAAACATACAGTTTATATATTTTATGATTACATGTATATCTTTGATGTGAATTGCTTATTAGGCCATTTATCTTTTTGATCTGTAGGAGTATATTATGGTGATTAAAATTCATCAAATGTTGATTAAAATGGCATTTTTTTCATTTGTACTTTAATTGTGCTTAAATTTTGTCTAAGAAAAGTTACTTTATTTGTAAAAATAAATAATTTAGACATCATATAAAATTTCTCAACCATACAGGAAAATATAAGGGAAATAATAAAATGAATATAAGAGAAAGAAGATAAAATTCCACAATTCCAGCGATTGTTTTTGTTAACTTTAGGTGAGCATTATTCTACGCATCCCTTTATATATATATAAAGAGAGCTGATGAAATTAAGACATAGAGGGGTTGGTGGCTTGTCTGTGGTCATTCAGGGGCTGATCTGGAATTAGAGTCACGTGTTCTGGTTCATGAATCTTGCTTCCATGTAACATGTTCTTAGAACTGCATAACTGTATTATCGTGGATCACTAAATTGGTTATCAACATTCAATCCCCTGGCAATTACTTTTTTTTAGAAGTCTGCATATTTAACCATCTGTATTAGTCAGCCAAAGGGGTGCTAATGTGAAATACCAAAAATGGGTTGGTCTTTATAAAGGGTATTTATTTGGGGTAGAAGTCCACAGATACCAGGCCATAAAGCGTTAAGTTTCTTCTCTCACCATAGTCCATTGCCACCTGTTAGAGCAAGACAGTTGCCGGCGTTTGCCAGGGTTCAGGCTTCTGGGGTTCCTCTCTTCCCAGGGCTGCGTTTCTCTCCGGGCTTAGCTCCTGTTTCCTCCACAAGGTCAGCTGGCTCCCGTTTCCTCCACAATGTCAGCTGTAGACGATTAGGCAAACGGCTTGCTTCTCTTCTCCTGGGGCCTTCTTTCCAATATCAAAACTGCTTCTCAAAAGACTGCTTCAACTGTCCTTTGCCTTGCCTTTTATATCCGATTCCCCGCCCACCAAGGGGTGGGGCTCAATGCCCTAATCCTAACCTAATCATGCCCAGATTAACAGATCAGTTTACAAGCACGATCCAATTATATTTTTGGAATTCATAATTACATCAAACTGCCACACCATCTTAACTGTGTTTGTGTTTTATTAGTTTCCTTTATTAATTTTTATCAGGGGATTAGTGGATGCAAGGAGACAATGATATAGAAAAGGCCATTGCAAATATTTTCGTTATATAGTTTTTGTTTTTGAAAATCATCTCTACAATTGAAAGGAAACTGATATTTTAAGTATAGTCCTTTTCATTTGATGCAGCTGAAATAATCTTATTTTGTGGCTCCTTGGTATAATTTTCCCTAATATCTATGTTAATTATAAACTAACTATTCTGTTTTCCAAATAATTATTACAATTTTAAGAAGGACTAGTGCAAAGGAAAATACTATGTACTTAATTTGACTTAAAATGTTACATTTCAAGATAATATAAAACACTTTCTCCTAAAACCATAATTCTTTTCCATTGATTCTTAAATATCTTATATTATTTATTAATATGGGCATATATACATAAACACCTTCATACTTACCTAGAAATATACACTTTTGTTTATTTACCTTTTCAGATGCCAAATAATCTGAGGCAAGTTGATTCTCATCACCAGGTCATAAATTATTTTTTCCTCACTTCTTAATTCTAAACAAAAGCAAAGCACATCCCCTATACACATATATCTCCTTAATAGCCAAGTTAGAGAATGAAGTATGAATTGTGAAAGGCAATGAGAGGTTTCTAGCTGCCTATTTTGACAAAAATGAGTTTTCCTTAGTTCAAGGGATTCACAATGGATTTCTTCAAATGTCACTGATTTCAGGAATCTTTTTGCTGTATATTTTTAATTCTACTATTTTCTTAGTAGATATAGGAATTTTTAAGTATCCAACAAGAATAATAAGCATCATATTAAATTAAGCTAAAACCTGAAAACTTAACTGAAATCATTCTGACTCATGTCTATATTAATAAGACATGAGGTTAATTTTTGCTGTGTTTTGGATTTCCCCCCTCCACACTTATTTACCCTTGGGGCTAAAAGCATCTGTAAATATAAATTGGGATGTTATAGTGTCATCTTTGTGACACACATTTCAAGTCAGTGTGAAAATATGGTCTTTTCTTCCCTGAGGTAAACAGATGGTGCCTGAAACACTGACAGTACTTTGATAATGAATTATTGTCGAAGGTATCAAATTTTATATTGTAAAATAACCATATTTATTGAATATGATTGAAGTTTTAATGCTTTCAATTTTCTTCTTGTATTAATTAAACTCTTTGTTAAACACTTCATGGTAAAATGAGTCTTTTTAACAGATTACTTTCATATTAAGGTTGGGAATTTTATAAGTTAAAGCAGCCTGAAGCTCTGGAGAATAAAATAATGATTTTAAAAATAACTTTCCTCAAGATTTTCCCAGAATATGGGATTGCAACACAATCTGAGTGATGGTAGAACGTAAATAATATTAATTTGGATACTGAGTGGAATACTGGGAACAGACTTGATACTTGGTGGAACAGAACACTGGCTACTGGGAATTAAAAAACAAGAAATACATAAACAAAACACACAAAATGGCAAACTATGCGATGCTGGTATGATCATAGAGAATGAGCTTCACCAGACCAAGAGATGATTTGAGGCAACTTCAGAAAAAAAAAAAAACAAAAATTTAGTATATGGTGGAAGAACGTGTTATTTTTCATGAATTTTATTGATACTTATTAATAAAGCATACAATACACCCAATGTGTACAATCTGCCCAAAGTGTACAATCAGTGGTATTTGGTATAATCATATAGTTGTGCATTCATCACTTCAATCACTATTAAAACATTTAAATTATTCCAATAATAATAATAAACAAAACAAAAAAAAAGACAAAAAAGCTGTGACCCTTAATATTTACCTCTCAATCTCTCTATGCTTCATCTGCAATATGTTATATGTTATAAGGTCTAACAAAATAGAAATACTGCAACAAAAGCAAATAAGAGAAGAAGAGAGTGAAAAATGGAGAAGCAGAATTAGCTCTATTTGATTGTCTATAAAGTAAGAGATGGAAATTTAAGGATATAATTTAAAGCTGAGAAAATAAGTAGAAGCCAAATTAAGGAAAAGAGGTCTACAGGCATTATGTAAAGATATTAATATAGAGGAAACCATGACAACAAAAATACAAGTCTTCCTAATTACCAGAAAAAAAAAACAACAAAAAAAAACAGATTTACAAAAATCAGAAAAAACAATCCATATAGTGAAAGATACATAGTAAATATAAGATAATAATATTAAAATACCCAAAAGCCATCGTATGTCATATAAATAAATATAACTGCCTTAACACATCCAGTAAAAGGAGAAATATTTTCAGAATGGGTCAAAAAGCAAAACAAGCTGTATGCAGTAAACAATAAATATATCTAAAACAGGATTCCAGATGCCTAAAAATGAATAGATAGTTCAAGATCACCTGACAATGAAGCAAAAAGAAACAGGGGCTGTGGTCTTGATATCAAGCTTGGTATTGTTCATCACAACATTAAACAAGATAAAGGATTCTTTATAAAGCAAAAAAAAAAGGTTACATTTCACAATGAAGATATAATATTTATGAATTTATGCACCAAAAAACACAGTGCTGTCTTCATAATACTTAAAGGAAAGCCAAGGAAAAACAGGTAGAACCAAACTAAGACAGGACTTTCACATGCCTCTCTCAATCCAATATAGGACAAGTAGATAAAAGTAATTGAGCATATAGAAGACCTAAATAGCATACTCAATAAGGGAGGTTTTTATCAACAGATATATGTGAAATGTTGTTCCTCAATAATAGATAAAATATTTTTTAAAGTGCTCATGGAATATTTTTGAAAAGACCCTGTATTCAATTTCTTATATGACCATGTTATGGTACAAAGAAAACTTCAGTAAGATCTACAATATAGAAATTACACAAAAACATTCTTTGATAGCAATGCAATAAAACTAGAAATTAATGAAACATAAAATATAGAAGATTTAAATGTAGAAATTTTAAAAAAATATATTAAACAATTTTTAGATGAAAGGAGATATACAAAGCTTACAAAATTTCTAGAAAGCAATTTTCATGCATATCTTTTTTATATGTTACAGTCCATGGAACAAACTAGAATAATACACATAAGAAAATGTATAGTTTTAAGTAGTTATATTAATAAAGTTGAAAGGCTGAACATAAATAGATTAAACATACAATTACAAACTTATAAAAAGAACAAGGCATACTGAAAGCAAGCAGAAGTCAGGATTAAAAACCTGATATCAAGGAGTTGGAAAACAATAACAACAAAATTCATACATGAAAGATAGTTCTTTGGAATAAACAGTAAAACAAGACAGACTACTAGGTAAACTAATCAACAAAAAATAGAGTAAAAAAAGAAGAAATTAAAAACAGATCATGGCATTTGAAATAGAAAAAAAACTTAAAAATCACAAAATCAATTTTATACAATTTTATGCCAATACATTTAATAACTTAAATGAAATGGGCAATACTAGTTAAGATGATAATGAAAAGCCATGGCAGACTGGCAGTAGGTGAAGGATACAGTACTCTGAGGAAATCTTTTTATATAGTTTCTACTTTTGTACTATAGTAATGTTGAACATGAGCACACATGAAAATATTAGCATATGTATTAATGTACAATTGTAGCTGACTGTAAAACATTGATTGTAAAAAGATCTTGAGTCCTGAGGAAAAGACAGAGAGAGAGAGAGCTGGAGTAGCAGAGAAAAACCAAATTCTAGGAACATCAAATAAGCACCTTCAGCCAGAAGTGCACCCCTGGACTTCTAAATTATGTGAGCTGAAATTTTTCATTTTCCTGTTGAGCTAGTTTGAATTTTTCTTTAAACACATCATAGAGATTAGACTGAAATGGGGATTTTGATAAATATAGAATTGCATCTACATCTGTCATGCTCAAGGATTCTGTTTGTATATAGGAAAATAATGGTTATCATGACAACAATTCAATCTCAGAGTAGAATAAATGTTTGAATAAGGAATATTGAAATATCATGTATATATGTACACACATATGAAACAGTCCCTGGAACATTGTATTTTGCATCCAGCTTTTCATAAGGGAGATGTTTTCACAAGTATGATGCAATTCCTTGTAATTTCAACTTTTACATGCTCTGAATAGTTCTTTACAGTGTTTGAGGGTACTTCATAGTTGACATATAAAAACAGCTGTTAGGGGAAGAGACATCAGCAGACATGTGGTAAATACCAGTAGATTTTTAGAAGATAGATTTCCAGAGTGTATACCTTGTGATTTTCATGTCATTTCAAAATCTAGCTTTAGATTCGAATTGCTAATTCTGCAAAAGTGCCTCTCAAGCTTTCACTAAGAAGTTAGTCCAGAGATGCTGCTATGGAAATAGAGTTTGACGTTTCAACAATCAACGTTGTAAAATGTGTGTTTGCCTGAGCAGGGAGAAAACAGTTGTGTACCTGAGGGCTGCTAACACTAGTTGCTTTGGGTACAGGTAAGAACACCTGAATAGGACACCAGTGATGGAAATTCTTTCATACACTTACTGCTTCAATCCTGCTTTTCAAGATAGAGTTAAATAGTGGGTAGTAAGGAGAATTTTCCTTTGATTTTTCTTCTCATGTCTTAAATCAATTAATTTATTTAAGCAATTGAACTGTTTGTGCTCCATCTCCCTCTCAATAAAAGCTTTGACTGCAAAGCTTTCCTCCAGAGAATATTGTTCATGCTGAGTTATGCTATTGTCGGCACATTCAGCAATATAGGAAAATAGATACTAAAATCATGCAAAATCATTAGGTCAATGTATAATGTAAATTTAAATTGTGGAAAATCTCAGACTTTAATATGAAGCTCAATATGAAGCTGCTTTTCATAAATGCAGAATAGAAGAGTAAAGTGAAACTCATAGGTATCATTGCTAGCTTTTTCCCTCCTTATGACAAATGTAATGAGGTCATCAGAGGTATTATCTAATGAAATTTGCAGTTATGATTAGAAGGAAGAATGAAAGATAAGAAATAAAGAAAGAAGGATGGGAGGAGGAAGGAAGGAAGGAAGAAAAGAAGGCATCAATGAGAAAAAGAGAGAGAAAGAAGAAAGAATTGTAAAGTTCTTGGATGATACTTAGTTTTTCTCCAGTTTAAGTAAATGGTTGAACACTCTCATGTTAGGAAAATATCCAAAACTATATTATTTTAATTTTAAATTTAAATAAAGCAATTAGAAGGAAAAATCTCATAAATTAGAAACTTTATTTCATGACAATATAAACTTATTGATTTATTTACTTTATATAATATATGATACTTTGCATGATACCTGCTGAAAGTTTTAGAGTAAATTACTTAACCTGTACAATTTAGAACTGTAGTGAAAATTCTCCATAAATGATTTTTATTATTCAGATGTCTTTTGAATACCTTTATGGTTCCTGTAAATCTAATTCTAGAAGTTCTGAATAGTCAAATAACATTCAAATACAATCTATGCTTTTTAGAAATTTGTTTTAAGATTGTGATTCTGAGTACACTGAGGTGAGTTATTTTTCAATGTTTTATTTTGAAATAATCTCAAACGTATAGGACAGCCGCAAAAATAATACAAACTACATACAGAGAACTCCAGCATACCCTCACCCCCAACCCCAGATATCCAGAATTACCAATTTTAACATTTTACCATCTCTTTCTCCCTCTCTCTCCCTCCCTTCACCTCCTCTTCCTCCTCCCCCTCTCCCTCATCATCTATCTTTATCTAATTTCTGAATATCTGAGAGTAGGTTGTACCAGTCATACTCCTTGAAAACATATTACTTCCATCTACATTTCCTACGAACAAGGTTATTCACTTATGTAATCACCTTAAGTGCAGTTATCACATTCAAGAATTTTAACATTGATATAAAGCTTACATTCTATATTCCAAATTTTCTTATGTTCCAATAGTATCCTTTTAGCATTTTCTCTTCCATTCTTAGATCCCATCTAGTACATGTATTGCACTTAATTGTCACTATATCTTTCGTTTCTCTGTTTAATTTTAGAATTTTAGAAACATATATACAACATAAATCTTCCCACTCCAAACCTTCCCAAGCATACCATTCAATGATATAATTCATATTCACAATATTTTAGTACTTTCACCACCATCCATTACTAGAAGTTTTCTTCACCTTAAACAGAAATCCTGCACTCCTTTATATTAACTTCTCATTGCACCTGCTCCCCAACCCTGGTAACATGTACTCTACTTTCTGTCTCTGTGAGTTTGCATATTCTTTGATATTTTCTTTTTGCTTATCTTTGGGCCAAAATTTAAGCCTTAAATCTATAATAATCTCATTTGCTTTCAAGCCAAATTAACAATTTTAATAGCACACATAAACTGTGTTCCTATCCTCCCCCATCCCCATACCTTTATGTAGTTCTTGTCATAAATTATATGTTTATATATTTTGAGTCCAAAATAAATGCTATATCATTGCATTTTATGCATTTGTTATTCCTGTAGAAAGTAAAATTGGAGTTACAAATAAAAAATACATAGTACTGGTATTTATGACCCATGTCATTATTTTTACCAGAGCTCTTTTATATTTCCTTGTGTGATTTAGTCAATTGTCTAGTGTCCTGTCCTTTCAACCTGCAGAATCCCTTTAGCATTTCTTGTAGTACGGTCCAGTGGTGATGAAGTTCCTCAGCTTTTGTTTATCTGGGAATGTCTTAATTCCTCCCATCTTCCCTCATTTTTGAAAGATGGTTTTGCTGGATACAGAAATCTTTGTTGGTAATTTTTTTTAACAGTTTATTGAAACATAATTCACATACCACACAAATCACCCATTTAAAGTGTGCAGCGTAATATTTATTATTTTCACAAAGTTGTGTGACCATTACCATGATCAATTTGTAAATATTTTATCATCCCCCCAAAACCCTGTATTCATTAACAGTCTCTCCCCATCTGCCCCCAGCTCCTCAGTTTCCAGCAATAGACAATAATAATCTAATTTCTGTTTTAAGATTTAGCTGTTCTGGATAATTCATGTAAATGGAATCATAAACTATGTGACCTTTTATGACTAGCTTCTTCCACTCAGCATAATGTTTTCAGGATTCATTCATATGCTAGTATTTCATTCTTTTTTTTTTTTTTTGCTTCCTTTTTAGTTATAAAGCATTTTTTTTTTTAACAATAATGTATACTCATTCTGGAAATAAGGAAAAATACAAATTAACAAGAAAAAAATCACTCATAATTCCACACTGAGACACTATATTTTGTCTTCCATCATTCAGGCTTTCATGTGCCTAAATGTAATATATAAATGTACACTTCTCTTCCCAAATTTAATATTCATATATTACTTAGTAATAACCTTTTTTTCATTTGATAAAATGAAATCTTTTTGACAAATGAGCAAAGCTACTCTATTAAAATTTAAAGACTTGTATATTGGTTCAAAATACAATGAACAACGAGATGAAGATAACAAGAGATGCATTTAAAACCACTAAAACTAACAAGTTAAATATAGGAAGATAGGAAAAGATAAGTCCAGAAAATGGAAATCAAAAGGAAGTTATATATTAATGTTAATATAAGAGAAAATAAAAATCCAGGTAAATTACATTAAATAGGGACAAGGATGGTTTCAATTAATCTTCCAACACATCACTATAAGTTTGTTCCTTATTCTCCTTATGTCGTCCCTTTCATCCACTTCTCTAAACATACTTTCATTGCTTAAATACTTGTGTATATCTTCTTCCAAGTCCTGGAGAAACTGAATTAGTCTCTTTCTAATAGTGCCTTCTGTTTTTTTCCTCCTCCTCTGGCTCTTCTTCCTCCTCTGGCTTTTCCTCAGGCTTTGGTGAGCTTTGGTTCACTCTCATTCCCTGGTTTTCCTTCAATTTTTTTGACATGGTTTCATCTCTTGTCTCTGTCTTCCTTACTCTCTTCTTCCCGTCCCTCCTCCCTTCCCTCCTCCCTCCCTCCTCTTCTTTCCTTCCTTCCTTCTTCCCTCCCTCCCTTCCTTTTATTGCTTATTTCTCTATAAATACAATTATTCCTGCACTGATACAGTTAGGTTCTTCCTCCTCTTCTAACCTTGTTTTGTGCTAATACATACAGCAGACCTGCACAATTCTGGCAAGTTGATTCCTTCTTCTCTTGGCCTTAGGCCCCACTGCCTGTACTACAAAAGGGAAGTGATATACAGATGGGAATAAGGACCAGACTGGCAGGACTTCTGCTAGTACTTCATTCTTTTAATGGCAAAATACTATTACATTGAATGGAATTTACCCAGTCAAAGGTTAGTTGACATTTATCTTATTTACACTTTCTGGTTATTATAAATAATAGTACTATGAACATTCATGCAAAAGATTTTTTGTGGACATATATTTTCCCTTCTTTTTGGTATATACTTGGGTGGCAATTTTTTTGCTTTCAGCACTTTAAAATATGTTTTCCCACTGCCTTCTTGCCTCCATGTATTCTGAAGTTGAATCAGCACTTAATCTTATTGAGGCTCCCCTATATGTGACATATTGCTTCTCTCTGGTCACTTTCAGAATTCCCTTTTTGGAATTCAACAGTTTGATTATAACATGGTATTGTATGTGTCTATTTTGATTTATCCTGTTTGGATTTCTTGAGGACTTATATAGGCATGTCTTTTACTAAAAAATATTGCCACTATTTCCATAAATATTCTCTCTGCCCCTTTCTCTCTTTCTTCTCCTTTTGGGGCTCCTGCAAGGCATATAGTGGTATGCTTGATGGTGTCCCACAAGTTCTCAGGCTCTGTTCACTTTTCTTGATTTTTTTTCCCCCTCCTTCTCTTCCTCAGACTGGATAATTTCAATGATCTTATCTTCAAGTCCACTGATTCTTCTGCCAGTTCGGATCTGCTGTTGAACTCATCTAAGGAATTTTTAATTTCTGTTACAATAGTCTTTAGATCTGTTTGGCTCCTTTTCATAATTTCCTTCTCTCTATTGATATTCTCTCTGTGTTCAACTATTATTTTCCTAATTTCCTTTAGTTCTTTATCCATGTTTTCCTTTAGCAATTTGAGCATATTCAGGACCATTTTTTTAAAAAAGTCTTTCTCTGGAATGTCTCAGGTCTGATCTTCCCCGTTATGGTCTCTAATGTTTTAAACCTCTCTTTTGCTTGGGCCTTAATTTCCTGTTCCTTTGTATGTTGTGTAATCTTTTGTTGAAACATGAACATTTTGGTATTTTAGAGTATTAGGGCTGGAGTTTAGACTCGGAGGCTTCTGTCTCATAAGATTACATTCAGCCAGTATTACCACAGACCTTTCCTTGAATGCAGAACCTAATCAACAAAATAAAAAGGAAGGAAAAAGAAAAAAAACACCTTTTTGACATGTTCCAATGCCTTCCTTCAGGGCTTATACATACAACAAGTTTGGAAAATAGCTCTGGACCAAAACATAGGGCCTCCCTGATTCTTTCCGTGCATGCCTCTTATTTTAGGCATGCACCTCTGGTCCTAGGAATCCCCTTTTATTCATTGAAATTAATATCTTCTTTTCCCTAGGAAACAGTTCTTTATGGTCCTGGGAATTGAACTATATGTCCTACAGCCAACAGTCCTTTGCCCCAGGCACCATGATTTCTCTGCTTTCCTACAACATTTTGTAGGAGAGCTTGGTGAGACATCTTCTACATGCAGAGCAAGTTCTGGGAGAGTGAGTCACTCAGGCCACCACCTGACTGGGCCAGATATAAATGCTGAGACTATATTCTGCTCTCTCTAGAATTGGAACAGGTATCCACACTGGCAATATGGGCTGGCTCCAAGCCGAACAAGTTTGGGGTGGTCAAGGGCCACCCAGGGTGCCACAAGGTCCTACCACTTTTAAGTGGCCTGTTTCTTGACTCAGCACTCGGTTGGTCACTACAGTCCTTTAACAATTTTCTGCCAGTTCTAGCTGGTTGTTCAAAGCTTCTGTTGAGGAATCCCTGAACTGTCTCAATTCACATATTGATTGGAATGGAACCCTGAGGTGAGCTTTAATGCTATAAAACCTTCTTTTTGTAAAAGAACAAAATTCCCTGGTTTATTCTTGAAGCCTAAATCATATAAATGTGAATTTGTAGTCACTAAAATCACCCCTTTTATTCCTCATGTTTCTGTAACCTGCTTTTTGAGGACCAGATATCAATTAGTGACACACAGTTCCTTCTCAATTGACTGCTTGAAAGATGATACTTGTATTTGTGAGTTTATCTATAAAGAATATGGTAGGTTGAATTTTGTGAAGAACTAAAGGATTATTTACTATTCAGATAACGCTCTCAATAATGCATTTTTGCAAAGTTTTCCTGTAAATTGATAAATTGTTCATGTCAGATTTACTACGTTGTTAATGTCAAATATTTGAGTATTAGATACTATAGAATTCTCCACTGTCTTTTCACTGTCTGAGTGAACTCTATTCTAAATTATTACACTCCATGTAAGTGATGCTCTTTGGCATGGTAAAGAGCAAGAGAATATTATCCTGATTAAACATTTATATGTACACGACTCTTTTCTTACTCTATAGAGTTATCTTCCCTGAGCATCTGAGCTGCAACAACCACTTTGTGCAGAAAAATTCTATGACGTTCCTAATAGAGTATATCTCTATACTTGAAAATGTCGTTATTACATATCCATCAACCCTAGTGAAGTTATGAAACTTCATTTCACTAAAGGCCTTCACATTACATTGCTCAATGTTTGTTCTGCTTGTCAGCACTTTGTGCCACTAATGGACAGGTAGTCGAATCCAAAATCTCAATTTTTTTCTTAATGGAGATATCTTTTCCCATTCAATCATATGCTCATGTGGTTCTTAATATGCCTGGTTCAGAGCCAAATCTAGGTAATAGGGTCTGTTGAGCTTGACTGAAGAACAGGATTGGCTTGACTGAAGAACAGGATTTTCTGTGTCCCTGAAAATGCACTGTTCTATTATATATATGCTCTAGATTTAACAAAAAAGAAGAATCTGGAAATGGGCTAATGATTTGAATTTCTGTAAACTTACACAAAGTGTTATAAAAGCAAAATGTATTAATTTGTTTTTGTATAAGGAATTTGGATACAGAAGAGGATGAATACTTTTATTACTCTAAGTAAATGGATATTTAGAGGAAGGAAAAAAAAATCTCCAAAACTTCTTCTAAGACAACATAGAATAAAATTCCTCTTATCACAAAGTAGCATTTGTGCCATGTGTAATTTAAGAAAACAAGAGTGAGGATGATATCCATACAGAGATATGCATACACACACTCATGAGACATTCCATCTCATCATCTAAATATTTTGGGGATTTAGCACAACTAAAACTCCATGACCAGTCATATTTTCTTTTAAGACTAATTCTCAAGTATTTCCTTTAGTATTCTCAGTTGAAGAATAAAGTCTGTGATTCAAATGCAAAAAGATAGGCATTGTGACAGTTTAAAGTTCTTTTGTGAATCCCAGACAAGATTATGTTTTTGAATTAATCCATTCCTGTGGGTAAGACCCTTTGATTGCATTAGATTATGTTAAGGGACCTTGATTAGATTGCTTGATTAGATCACTTTTGATTGGACTAAGTCAGTGAGGTGTGATTCAGGTAGGTCTCTGCCCTCTTACTGGTTCTCATATAAACTGAGAAAACAAGGAGACAGAGGAAAGGCAGCTGCCATTTTGATCCTGTCATGTGAGAGAAGACTCGAGGATCACTAGTAGCCAAAGCTGAAGCACAAAGCCCCTAATTGGCTGGGCCCATGGAGCAGCTCAAGGCTGAAGACCTAAGTCATATGCATTATTGCCCACGGCTGAGCACAGGGAAAAGCTGAGCAGCCAAGGCTAAGAGAGTAGGCATAGAAAGAGACAAGCCATATGTTTGATTGCCCACAGCTGAGGTCCAGGAGACTGTGAGCCTTGAGGGGAAGACAGAGACCTTGGCAGAGATCAGCTGTCATCTTACCTTGCCAATTGACAGGATTCCAGGATCACCAATAGCTGACTTTGGTGAGAAAGTATCTCTGCTTGGACACTTCATGGCCTTGGAACTGTAAGCTGTTATCCCAAAGAAAATCCCCATTTATAAAAGCCAACCTATCTCTGGTATCTTTGTATTGGCAGCCTTTGGCAAACTAAAATAGCCATCTTTTCTTCATAACATAATTTTCTGGAAAAAGAAGAGGATGTTTATGGTGAAGATGGTGGATGTGGTGATGGTGATGAAGATGAAATTATTGTTGAGTACTTCCTATGTACTTCTCATATATGTACTCTAAACACATTAACTCAATTAATCTTCACCAAAACTTTATGAAACTGGAGGTATTATTCAACACATTTTATAGCTGAGGAAATTAAGGTACACAGAATTTAAGTAACTTGCCAAGATTATTCAACTAGTAAAATCAAAAAAGACTTCAAACCCAGGTGTGTTACAAAAAGCTAGCTATTTTTCCTAGTTAGTCCTAAGCCAGAGGACTGTTCCCATTCTCCTAGTTTGAACAAGGTAAAGGCCTCTATTTTCTAAGACTTGTATCATGTCAGCTTTGTCAACATGTTTTATTTCACAGTGTTATTCTGCTTTGACTATCACAAATAATTGTAATTGTAATGCTTTTTTTCTTAAATGTAAGATTAATTAGGAATGAGAGAACAGAAATAAATATATTCTGTTAAGTGTTATTCTCCATTTGCTGATTCTTGTTTTCTCTTCTACTAAAATTCTGCTTCAAGAGTATGATATTCAGAGCCCCAAGGAAAGGATTGCTTAATGTAATAGTTATATACATATATGTAACCATATGTATGTATATGTTCATGTATATATGTTTATGCATGTGCATATATATGCATATATACACATATAACAAAAATAGGATTTTAATTTTTACTAGGATTTTAATTTACTAGTTTTAGTGTTATCCCCTTTAAAGCTAATTTCTTCATATTTCCTTCTCAGAACCAAAAGTTTGGTCTTGACGGTTTCTTATGCACCTTAACAATCTGTGCAGGATTCAGTTGCCTGTATCATCCATCTGAATCTTTCCCTTTCTTTTTTCAAGGTAATCCATAATTTGACCTTTTTCTATATATTCAAATTTTCTTGAATAACTTTTCTCCATGCCCTTTTGCAGACAAGTCTCCTTTCCTTTTCCTTGTTTGTTAATTATATCTCACAAAATTTGGAACATACAAATCTTCATAACACATTTCATAGCATACTCAGGCACACATATAAGTCACACAAAATGAAACAAAGGCTATAGTGTCAGGAGAAAGACTGTCTAGAAAGACAGTGTGAGACTTGTTTCTCTGGGTTCACTAGGTGAAAGAATAACTCTTAGTATGACACACAGTCATATCACATATCAGGTTAGACCTGGGGCCCCCTGCCATACACACACACACAGTCCTTTACACAAAGGCCATACAGGATAGCTGCTTGGAAGAAATTCCAAAGTCATCCAATATCTTTATAAGAAGTTCCTCTCATCTATAAAAGCCCATACCCTAGAATTTTATCTAAAGAATTAAGACAGAGTTCCCTCTCTCTCATGGTACATTTCTTTGGGGAGTAGGGAAGGGCTCTTGTCCTGCTTTGCTGTCTTCTTTTAGAAATATTCTAAAGCATTGGACCTCAAAGAGAACAGGTCCATGTGAAATTATTTTGAATCTCCATAACTGAAAGAGGATACTAAAGTTATTATTACCAGAATAAATAAATTCTTCAGTGTGGCACCTCTACTGGTACAAAGAAAAAGCTAAAATTTCAAATGGCTAGAAAGATATATATATATAGAGAGAGAGAGAGAGAGAGAGAGAGAGAGAGAGAGAGAGAGAGAGAGA
>JAKSZT010053791.1:15973766-16125199 GCA_026826555.1 Tolypeutes matacus
AGAGAGAGAGAGAGAGAGAGAGAGAGAGAGAGAGAGAGAGAGAGAGATAAATGATGAGAGATAAATGATTTATACAGATTGAATAATAGTAAAGGATTTGATTGGACCATGTAGTAGGTTGAATTATTTACCCCAGGAAAAAGCATTTTCTTAATTTTAATCCCATTTCTTTGGGTGTGGACTCATTGTAAATAAGATCTCTTGAAGATGTCATTTTAATTAAGGTGTGGTCCAACTGAATGAGGCTGGGTCTTGTGGTAGATTGGAGCTGTATGTACCCCAGAGAAACTAGTTCTTCAATATAAACCATTCCTCTGGGCATAAATGCATTGTAAATAGAACGTTTGATGAAGTTACTTCAGTTGTGTCCCACCTCAATCAGGATGGGCCTTAATTCTACTACTGGAGTACTTTATAAGAGAATGAAATTCAGACAGTGAGAAAATAATGGAGGAGCCAGAAGCTGAAGTCAACATAACCCAGAAGACCATCTATTTGTTTTTGTAATATAATTTTTTTTAAAGATACTTAGATTACATAAATGTTACACAAAATATATAGGGATTCCCATATGCCCCAATCCCCACACCTCCCACACCCTCCCACATAAACAACATTCTCATTAATATGGCATATTCATTGCAATTGATAAACGCATCCTGGGGCATTGCCACAGAGCATGGACCATAGTTCACATTGTAGTCTACATTCTTTCCCACACAGTTCTGCATGCTATGGGACGGAATAAAATGGCCTATATCTGTTATTGTAATGTCATTCAGGACAATTCCTAAGTCCCAAAAAAGCCCCCATATGACAACTGTTTTTAACTCTCCCTGCCCCTAGAGCCTCCACTCACTGGCCACTGCCTCCACACCAATGTTGTAATTATTTCCGTAGCTAGAATCACAATATGTCTATAGTAGAATACCAGTAAATCCACTCTAGTCCATAGTTCATTCCCCAATCCTGAGATTCTGGAATGGCGATGTCCACTCCACTTCAAATTGAGAGGGAGTTTCAATCCCATATAGCCAATGGATGGGACTCTCTTGCTTGCAGTTGTAGGCTCTCTCATTTCCTTGGTATGGTGGTTGTAAGTCCTCACCTCTTTGTTAGTTGTCCAGGGCGAGTCCAATGAACCAAAGAGTAGGTGTTGCAACTCCGCTGAGGCTCAGGGCCCAGCTGGCACATGGACAGCCCAAAGATTCCAGTCTCTTGGATGAACACCTACAAACTCCAGCACCAAGAATAGCTTTAAAGGGAAGGGACAGATGAGACATGTTCAGGGAAGCCATAAATGAGTCTAACTCTGTCACTCTCAGGAGCACAAACTCCAAAGTAGGGCCCACTGGCAACACACTAAACTCTGGAGCTATCTGCCTTGACTATACCTGGGTGTCTCCAGAGCCCTTGGGAGCCCCATTATTTAGGCTAGTATCTACTTTGGCAGTCTATGAGATCCTGCTGAGTTGTGCATAAGTGTTACCTCTGGGATGACCTCTCAATTCACTTTGAAGTCTCTTAGCCATATAAACTCATTTGTCAGATCATCTATGCTTCTTTTCCAACAGAGCTGTATTAGTCAGGGTCCTCTAGGGAAACAGATTCAATAGGAGACATCTATTAATAGTATAAGATTTTATAAGAGTCTCTCACGTGACCATGGGGATGTACAAGTCCAGATTCTGCAGGCAGGCTGCAAACCAGGGACTCCAATGAAAGTCCAATGAAGGTTTTGAGGAGTTTCCAGGAGACATTGGCTGTCCAAGGAAAAGATGGGAAATTCTTTCTGAATGCTGAAATCACTTCCCCTTTTAGGAAGTTGGATAACTGGTTGGATAAAGCATCATTCATTGCTGACAGCAATCTTCCTGCTTGATGTAGATGTAATCAATTATCTAGGCAGTAAACTCACTGGTAATTAAAGTCCATAAATGTCCTTGTATTACAATTAGCCCGGTGCTTGCTTGACCAAACAACTGGGCACAATTACCTGGGTGAGTTGACACATTAGCCTAACCATCACAGTCCACCCCTTGTCAACTCGGCAAGCATACCCATTACCTTACCATACTTAGTCTCTAAGTAAAAAGATTAACAGACATGCATATATATGTATTTCCACCTAACAATGTTCAACTTTCCTGTGTAAAGAAATGCATTAAGTCCCTACAGAATAGGGTACAAATTGTTGGGTAATATTCACTCTTAAACTTGACATCCTAAACATTATGACATGAGACAAATACAACTTGTCATATGATAAGGAAAAAGGTTGGGGAAGAGAACAAAGAAATTTGTTTTGTGTACATATACAATCATATTCATAATGAAACAAGGAAGAAAGATTCACGACAATTACAGTCCTTGTTTCTGTAACTTGTCATGTAGTTGAAGTTCATGTTTATCACTACCTTCTTCCACTACCCATTCCATGTTCCCATTATCATCAGCAAGCACTTCAGATGGCCATGGTTCTTTGCCTGGCAGGGTAACCCAAACTTTCATTCCTGCAGATTCTGGGTTATTGTTAGTCCTTCTTGGATTGAGTTGTTGCAAAATTTTCCATTTCCTTTAATCACAAGGCAAGAGGAGCCCAAAGTGGCCAGGTGGCAGTCTTAACTTCCAGTTTAATGGAATCATTTTTGTGTTCCCTGGTGGCAGCACTCCTCCTTTTGGGACCAAAGCTTGCAGACCAGCAAAGCTCAAGGTCACAGGGAAAGGAAGCAAAAATTTTCCTAGTGGGTCAATAGGGGTAATAGTGAGGGGTGCCACTCCCAATTCCACTGCTTGATTCTTGGACCCATGAATCCTGGTTATGGGAGAAATACCACCATAGAACGGATGCTGATTTAGAGCATACACAGCCTCCTAGAGAAAATTGCCTCAGCCCTGCAAGGTATTGCCACCTAGTTGGTGCCATAATTGAGTCTTCAAAAGGTCATTCCACTATTCTACTAATCCAGCTGCTTCAGGTGATGGGGAACATGGTAAGACCAGTGTATTCCATGGGCATGTGCCCATTCCCGCATATCATTTGCTGTGAAATGGGTTCCTTGATTGGAAGCAATGCTGTGTGGAATGCCAGGGCACTAAATAAGACATTTGGTAGGTCCACAGGTGGTAATTTTACAAAAAGCATTGCATGCAGGAAATGCAAACCCATATCCGGAATATGTGTCTATTCCAGTTAAAACAAATCACTTCTCCTTCAGTGGTGGAAGTGGTCCAATGTAGTCAACCTACCACCAGAGAGCAGGCTTGTCAACTCGAAGAATGGTGTTATATCGGGCGCTGAGTGTGGGTCTCTGCTGCTGACAGATTGGGCATTCAGCAATGGCTATAGCCAAGACAGTCTTGGTGAAGGGAAGTCTATGTTGCTGAGCCCATGCATAACCTCCATCCCTACCTCTATGGCCACTTTGTTCATGAGCCCATTGGGCAATGGCTGGAGTGGCTGGGGAAAGAGGCTGAGCATTAGCCACAGTGCAGGTCATCTTATCCACTTGATTATTAAAATCGTCCTCTGCTGAAGTCACCCTCTGGTGAGAATTCATGTGGGACACAAATATTTTCATGTTTTTTCTCCATTCAGAAAGGTCTATCCTCATACCTCTTTCACAGACGTCTTTGTCACCAATTTTCCAATCACGTTCCTTCTATGTCCCTGACCATCCACCCATACCATTGGCAACAGTCCATGAATCAGTGTACAAATGTACCTCTGACCATTTCTTTTTCTAAGTAAAATGAACAACCAGGTGCACTACTCAAATTTCTGCCTACTGGGAGGATTTGCCCTCACCACTATCCTTTAAGGATGTCTCAGAAAAGGGCTGCAATGCTGCAGCTATCCATCATTAGGTGGTACCTGTATATCGTGCAGAACCATCTGTAAACCAGGCCCGAGTTTTCTCTTCCTCAGTCAACTGACTGTAAGAGCCTCCCCAAGAGGCCAAAGTTGTGGGCTGGGAAAGAGAAGGTTACATGACAGGGCTTTGCTCCAAAATTCTAAGGGTCTGCATTGTGATTCTCCTATAGGGACCTGCCAAGGGCTCCAGACAGCATCTCTATTTGCCACTGACACTTCCAGCACCATTGGATCTGCTGGATCATATGGCCTAAGTGGTAGTACAGCTTGCATAGCAGCCTGGACCTGTTGCAGAGCCTCCTCTTGTTCTGGTCCCCGATCAAAACTAGCAACTTTCTGGTCACTTGGTAAACGGGCTGGAGTAGCACATCCAAATGAGGAATGTGTTGTCTCCAAAATCCAAAGAGGCCAACTAAGTGTTGTGCCTCTTTTCTGGTCATAGGAAGGGCCAGATGCAACAGCTTATCCTTCACTTTAGAAGGGATATCTCGACATGCCCCATACCACTGGACACCTAGAAATTTTATTG
This sequence comes from Tolypeutes matacus, assembly GCA_026826555.1. NCBI lineage: Eukaryota > Metazoa > Chordata > Mammalia > Cingulata > Chlamyphoridae > Tolypeutes > Tolypeutes matacus. The sequence goes on from JAKSZT010053791.1 coordinate 15,978,170, forward strand.
AGGTGGAAGTCTCCTGTATTTTTGTTGGATTTATCTCCTATCCTCTCTCACACAAATGCCTTACCAGTAAGTCCAGAGTCTTTGCTACTTCTTGCTCCCTAGGTCCTATCAACATGATATCATCAATATAATGGACCCATATGATGTTTTGTGGGAGGGAGAGATGATCAAATTCCCTGTGGACAATATTATGACAGGGCTAGAATTGATATACCCCATAGGCAGGACAGTGAAGGTATACTGCTGGCCTTGCCAGCTGAAAGCAAACTTTTTCTGGTGGTCCTTACTAATGGCAATTGAGAAAAAAGCATTTGCCAGATCAACAGCTGCATACCAGGTAGCAGGGGATGTATTGATTTGCTCAAGCAATGATACCACATCTGGGACAGCAGCTGCAATTGGAGTCACCACCTGGTTAAGTTTATGATAATCTACTGTTATCCTCCAAGATCCATCTGTTTTCTGCACAGGACAAATAGGAGAGTTGAATCGGGATGTGGTGGGAATCACTGTCCCTGCATCTTTCAGATCCTTGGTGGTGGCACTAATCTCTGCAAACCTTCCAGGAATACAGTATTGCCTTTGATTTACTATTTTGCTAGGTAGGGGCAGTTCTAGTGGCTTCTACTTGGCCTTTCCAACCATAATAGCCCTCACTCCACAAGTTGGGGATCCAATGTGGGGATTCTGCCAGTTATTGAATATGTCTATTCCAATCATGCATTCTGGAACTGGGGAAATAACCACAAAATGGGTCCTGGGGCCCACTGGACCCACTGTGAGGTAAACCTGAGCTAAAACTCCATCAATCACCGGGCCTCCATAAGCCCCTACTCTTGTGAACCACAGTGACATTTTGGGTCTCCTGGAATTAATGTCACTTCTGAGCCAGTGTCTAATAATCCCCCAAATGTCTGATCATTTCCTTTTCCCCAATGCACAGTTACTCTGGTAAAAGGCCATTAGGTCTCCTTGGGGAAAGATGGGAGAAAGATTAACAGTATAAATTTTTGGCTGTTTAACAGGATCCTTCCCCAAGGGGACCTGGCCTTCTCTTCACTCAAGTGGCTCTGGGTCTGTAAACTGTCTCAAGTCTGGGAATTAATTAAATGGCCTTAATTCTCTACGTTTGTAATTTGAGTTAGGGTTTTGTTCACTCGACCTAAAAGTCTTCTGCTTATACAGATCCAGAAGAAATTTAGTAGACTGCCCATCTATATATTTCACTTCTAGGTACCATATGATCTATTAGGCAATGCCATAACTAAAAAGTGTCTCAGACTATTTTGAGTGCTGCTTTGAATCTGCCTTTCATTGCGGTAGCCACGCCCATCTTGTCTTTGGTGATTAACGGCAGATAATTGACTTTTACTCGACCTAGATCCAATCATCCCCATACTGTTTAAAGATTCTAATTCCGTTAAGCCCTCCCTGCAGTAATATCTGAACTACAGAGAAGAGGAACCACAAAGCTCTTCAGGGAAGATGGAGTTAGTCTTACAAATTTATTCCTCACAGTCCTGGTTAAAGGTGTGCCCTCTGGACATTCCTGGGGTGGGTGGGCAGGTTTCAAATGGTAAATCCATTCTAGCATTCCAATATCTCTTAGCCTTTGAATACCCTCTTCTACTGTATACCAGGGCAAATCAGGCTTCTCAACCTCAGACATGCTAGGCCATCTTTTGGCCCATGTTTCAGTCAGCCACCTGAACAAATTGTTATAGTCCTTTCTAATCCCTCAAGCTAAAACATTGAATCCAGAATTTCTTCTTAATGGACCCATATCAATAAATTCAGCATGATACTACTTTATATTCCTTCCACCATTATCCCATTTCCTTAGCATCCATTCCCACACATATTTTCCTAGTTTATGTCTATATAAGTTGGAAAACTCATGCAGTTCTTTCAGGTATAGCATACTTCCTCATGGGTCACACTTTATATTTCACCTTTCAGGTCCTGTTGTGATTTTAGTCTCCTAATAGGTCTCAAAGTGAAGAGGGGTGGTGGGGGTGGGTAAGGAGGATGATTAGAAATGTCTTGAAAGCTACTGACCTCAGGGCACTCCTTTGCATTTTCTTCTGGTGAGACAGGATTAATCTCTTTAGGCAGAGGTCTGAAAGCAGATTCCTCAGGGCAGGCCTGAGGCTGGGCAGTTCATGCTGGAGTTTGGCTGGTACCTGCCTCAGGGCTGGAAGGAGGTCCTGACTCCCTGGGGCAGGCTGGAGACTGGGAGATAAAAGGTTGACAAGGTGTGGTCTCCACAGGGCAGGCCATCCCGGGTTTATCTGGTAAAGTCTCAGCAGAATTTAGGGTTCCAATGTCCCCACCAATATTATCATCATCTCATATGTCTCCATCCCAATCCTCTGGATTCCACTCCTTTCTAATCAATGCCTTCACTTTAACCGCAGAAACCCTGTGGGTTTGAGATTTTAGTTTCCTTTGTAACTCTGCTACTCAGTACAGTGAAAGTTTGAGTTTGTTTCTCAGATATCTCAAGCCTGTGGCTGCAGGAGACAGGTTTTCTTTCAGAGCACACATAGAAACTTTTACATCATTCATGCAGCATTTAAGTTTCAAATTTGAATACTTTAGCTCATCTCTTTCCTTTGTAACTATATCCAGAGCATCTAGGGGGAGTCAGCAAACATCATTATAACTTTTGACTCCAACAAAAGTCTGTTAAGGTGTTGAAAACACTCTCACCCAGATCCTTGCTTCTTATAAGTGTGGAAGTAGGGGAATCCAGTGATGATATTTTGTGTATCTCCATTACCAACACACACCATGGACTGTTAGTGGCCTCTTAGTACCCTTGAGACTAATTAGAGTAAAGAACCAATTGCAAAACACCCAGAACCACCTCTGACATCCCATGTTTAAGATTCTGTTCCTCAAGAACCACCCCACTCTCGGTACCAGGTATTAGAGATACCTGCCAATAGTATGAGATTTTATAAGTCTCTCACATGACCATGGGGATGCACAAGTCCAGGTTCTTTAGGCAGGCTGCAAACCAGGGACTCTGATGAAAGTCCAATGAAGGTCCTTGAGGAGTTTGCAGGTGACATTGGCTGTCCAAAGATGGGAAATTCTTTCTGAATGCTGAAATCACTTCCCCTTTTTTAAGGCATTCAACTGATTGGAAAAGCATCATGCATTGCTGACAGCAATCTTCCTGGTTGATGTAGATGTAATCAGCCATCTATGCAGTAAACTCACTGGTAACTAAAGTCCATAAATGTCCTTGTATTACAATTAGCCCAGTGCTTGCTTGACCAAACAACTGGACACAATTACCTGACTAAGTTGACACATTATCCTAACCATCACAAGAACCTTTCTCCAAATCTTTAATAAGTTCTTTTTAATGAATTTTTGTCTTTGTTTCATTAACATGTGCCCTCCTTTATGTCTCTAATATTTATTGCTTATTTTAATGGACTTTTATGTTGTTCTGGTAACTTTTTTTACTGGATATCAATTCTTCTTTTTGTTGATTTTGAGATTCCTCTTTGATGCAGTTTTGGTTTCTTAAATATTTATCGTGGTATACTTATCTTCTATGAAATGGTTTCCCTGGGCTTGTCCTAGGCAAATTTTGCTTCATGACATATACCTGTAATCTTGACTTATAATTATGACTTTCTTTCTGCTTCCTTCTTTTAGTCATGTTTTATAATTTTTCATGTAATGTTTTAATATATGGCTAGGTATTTATTAATTTTAATATACATTAAAATTATGAACTGTGAATGTGAAAAGATGGAAATTTTCAGTCTATTATTTTAAATTTTAAGTGGCATTAACATTTGAATCAGGATTGTTTTCAAAATATAAATGAAAATTCATATTCATAAATGCTTACTTTTCTTTATTCTAATCCTTAGAAATTAAGAATTTACCATTATCCAATTACTAGTTAATCAATTAATATTTGTGTCATACTTTACTTTAAAAAAATGCCTTGACTTTGCTGTTACAGTTTTTTAAACCCACAAGTTGAAACACATTTTGTTCTATGGTACTTCATAATATTTCTAGTGGGTCTGAAGATCAGGGGTCAGCAGGCTGTGACAGCTCCTGTCTAGCTGCTGTTGCATTGCCAATTAAATAAGTATATACGAGGTTATAGTATCAGGAAAGAAGTTAAATAAACAAATAAATTATGTAAATGTAGTCAGAATGCCTGACTACATATGATGTAATTTTGAATTGCAGTCTTCTTTTGGTTCAAACTAATAGCAATCTCATTTTCTTGGCCACATGATGAATAATGTCAACTATGACCATTGTAAATGCCACAGAGTTTCATCAGAGAATATTTATACAGAAATATACACCATCTTACACTTACCATGCTTTTCTCAAAGCATTTATTATACTTAAAAAACACTGGAATTAGTCTGAGCTTATAAATTCCACTGGCATAAAGGGAAATGGACTCTGAGAAATAGTGTAATGCTACTATAAGAATTTCCAGCCTGTCGATGTACCAGAAAACCCTCCAGAGGACAGGAGCACAAACAAATGGCAAATGAATGCTTTTCATTCTGATATTTCACTGCTTCCTGAACAGTGAAAGATATTGATTTTAATAAATCCAAACACTAGGTTATGAAAATCAAAATAAGTACACTAAAGTGTTTTTGAGTAGAACAAATTTAACTGTTTGGCCAAATTAATGGTTGTATTAGTCTGCCAAAGGGCTGCCAATGCAAAGAACCAGAAATCTGTTGGCTTTTATAAGGAGTATTTATTTGTAGTAAAAGCTTATAGTTACAAGGCCGTGAAATGTCCAACTCCAGACACCATAAGTGGTGCTTTCTCACTAAAGTCAGCTACCAAAGTCACCAAAGTCAGTTGAAGCAAGATGGCAGGTGATATCTTCCTGGTTTTTCCTTCCCCTCCAGGCATTCTCTCTATGGCTCAGCTGCTATGCTTTCTTCCAGATTTCAGCTGTAAACTGGTATAGGGCTTGTCTCCTATGGCTTCCTATATCAGTCTTGGCTGTTCCCCTCTCTTCCCAAATTCAGCTGTAATCTTTCAAACAAATGGCTCATCTCTCCACAGGGCCTTAGCTGTTTAAGCCTTCTTTCTATCACACAGTAGGATAAAAAATGGCAGAGCTCTCACTTCTTGCATCTGTCTCAGTCAGTCTTTCTCTGTTTCCATTTATATCAGACCCAGCAAGGGGAGTGACACCCAATCTGAATTACACCTTACTGATGTAGCCCAATTAAAAGCCCTAAAGCAATCTAATCAAATAATCCATTCAAAGGCCCCTCAACTGAATATAATGCAACCAAAGGGTATCACACCCAGAGGAATAGATTAGTTTTCAAATATAATCTTTCTCTTTTTGGGTTCATAAAATAATCTCAAACTGCCAAAGTGGTAGAGAAAAAAAAGCAGGCAATACATTAAAGGAGAAGTACGGCTGCCTTTCTTTCTTTCTTGATTGCTGTCCTCATTGTCCACTCCTAAAACCTTGAGTAAAGCAGGTAAACTGCAGTCACCATTTGCTCAGAAAACAAACAAGGAAATAAACCAACTGGTGTTAAATAAGAAAAATTGGTAGAGCTCGTAATCTACGTGATATTTTTATTTTGGTTGCAAGGATACAACTTTAGTGAATTTACTCTCACTGTATGGGAGTTAGAATTTTTTTCTTATTTAACAGAATATCTAGGAAAAATTAGGCAATTTCTGTGGAGTGAAGGTTGCACATGCAGACTATGAATGCGTAGCAGAAAGATCTCAAGAAGGCTTGCGTTGAATCCCAGCTATGCTCTCACTTGCTGTGGAAACCAGACCAAGTAATTGAATCTATCCAAGGCTTAATTTTTTCTATTAAGTAAATGGGGTAATATAATAACATTTACCCCATCAGGTTGTTGTGAGGATAATGAAATGCGTTTAGTGCCATTCTTCATATGTGCCTTAAATATTTCCCTGTAGTTTGTAACAAATAAACACTGCATTCCCAACTTATCTAAATAAAGTGGCCATTTATACATCCTATGAACTGCTCCAGGTACTTTAATCTTATTAGTAACCATTTTCATGATATGAATTTAATGTTCTTTGCATACTTAAAGTTGCATATTTCTCTGTCTATCCCCACCCAAAAAGAGGGATTCATTTGACCACTTTTTAATGGATTTTTTCCTGCTGGGCCAATTTGCTGTAATTCTCTATTGCATTCAGAAATTGACAGACTATTTTGTCCTTGATATTGGAAAGACATACTTGCAACACTTTAAAAAAATACACATTTAAGAAAGTTAGGCAGAGTTGTTTGGAGACTAAATTCCAAGTCCTGACATATGTGTAGCTCCCCAAATGTAAGATTTTTTATTAGTATTAGTCTTGGGTGAAAACACTTATATCAGCAGAACGTATTTTGGGCAATTTTAAAAGTATAGTGATTGATAAACTTTGGAGATAAGATAGTAAGTTCTAAACTTAAATTAATGAGGCAAATTGGCTCAAATTAGCCCTGCAACTAATTTTTCTCTTCTTTTCATAGAATCATGCTGCTGTTGCTTAGTATTTTGTGTTTTTCTTAGTTATTGCAAATTGGTTGATGGTAGCATCATATTATTACTAAGCATTGGGGTTAAATAGACCATTTTATAGTTAATAGGTTCATCATAGCCTCCCTTTATCCTGAATTGCATCATTATCCGGTCATCTCCCTTCTATTTTTCCAGGAATATCTTCAGTCTACCAAAAATTAGAGCCAATTGCTCTTAAAATGTTGTTCACTTTTACTCACAGAGCAGTATGTATAAAAAAGAAGATACCAGATTTTTCTGTTCTAGTTGACATTTTATTCAGGTATAAAGATATAATCTAATATAGACAGCTAATGTACAATTTAATTATAAAAGCATTTGCAGCTATTAGGGTGAAAACTTTGCTCAAATAGAAAATAAAATATTTTAAATGAAGTCTTTTAAAAGTTTTGAATAGCTCTGGTTGAAATTTTAGTATAAAATTTTACTAAAATGTTATATTCTTTCATTAGAGAAAAGAAGAAACTTTATTTTATGCATTAGTCAATTAAACCAATGAAGTATTTCCATTGTTCATCTATTTAAATTGAAAAACTATCAAGTATGAATAATTATTCCATTTTTCTCCTCCATCAGCTTTTTGGTTATCATCTTTATTATTCTTTTAATGGTTACCCTAGAGATTACAATATGCGTTCTTGACTTATTACAGTCTACCTTGAATTAGTTCTTTAAATACTTCCCCAAAATGTAAGGACCTCACAAAGGTTTAAGTACATTAACCCTTTCTTACCTTTGTGCTTTTGTCATAAACTTTACTTCATATTTATTAGAAACTAATCAGAACATTATTATTTTTGTTTTAAACACCAATATTCATTTATTTTACTTTCATCTTTACCATTTATAGTGCTTTTAATTCTTTCCAGTGACTCCTTGATTCTATTTAGTATCATTTTCTTTCAGTCAACCTAAAGATCTAGCTTTGGTATTTATTGTATTGCAGGTCTGCTGGCACTGAATTATTTCAGATTGTGTTTGTCTGAAAATATCTTTACATTTTCTTCATATTTGAACAATATTTTGCTAGATATAGAATTCTATAGAAGTGTTTTTTTTTTCCTCTTTCAACATTTTAGTGATATTCTCCAATATCTTCAAATGATTATATATGTGTGTACACACACAAACACACACACCTCTATCTGTCTATCTCTCTCTCTATATATCTATCATCATATATTTATTTATTTGTTCCCCCTCCCTGATACAAGCTACACTGCAATGGATGGGACATTCCCATACATGGATGGGACAGGTGTAAATAATTGATGCACTAATTAATATATTTTATATCTTTCCTTACTACAGTTATTTCGTATTTTGTGTTCATAAAGATTTGGTCTTGTAGAAATGAATTAATGAGATGTACTTTGCTTTTGTTCTACAAACTCCCTTATTTACAGCCTAGCAGTTTATACTTCATTTGATATTTTAAAGGTGATATGAGTATGGTTACATTTTTGTTTACTTAAAGACTGATTAAATAAAGTTAAGATCATGAGCAAAATTGTGCTTCCAGTGCCACGTAATTGCTTACCCTCCTGAATTGAAACAAAAATTTAAAAAAAATGATTTTTGCTTAGAATCCCCCAAATACCGAAGAAATGGTGTCTGCCCTAATAACTTTCTTCACCTAGGCCATGCAATATACATGCTGTAGTGTCAATATATCTTTATGATGTATCTCTCTGCCCCTGTTATTTGTAAATTAGGTTTACTTGGTGTATATTTTAAAAAATCACCTATAAAATTTGCTAGTTGAGAAAGCCCACAGCCAGAATTTCAGATGGCATACTCTTCTTTTCCACAAAGGATTTTATGTGCTGTTATCATTGAATAACATACACAGTGTTCTTGGTCATTGAAATGCTAGCTGATGTTTACTTTACAAAACTGTTTTTATTCACAAACCAAAAAGTCTTTGTAAAAATATTTGTTTGGAAATTTTTTTCTTCTCAAACTTAAAAAAAATCTAAATGGCAATTATAGTGGAATGGGACAATGAATTAAATTATTATCAAAAGGCATGCTTAGTATATAATTACAGAAAATATATGTATATCTATGTATACATATATATGTGAATCTATCAATTTAACTTTACACATTTAGAAATACATATACATACACACATATCTATGCTTCTGCCAATATCTAACTTCAAGATGACCTTATTCATTTTTTTGGCAATTCAAAATAAGGCTATACTCTTATTTTATTAATTTAAACTTGCATGAGTTTCCATTTTTCCTTTTATGACAGATTTATTCTTTTCTCTCTGGAGTCAACATTCTGGGGAAAATACCAATTACTTAGCGTGTTACTTACAATAGTCAGCCATGCTATCCTGGTCACCCCCTCAACATTTAAGCCAGAACTAAAGCAAGTCATCTCAAGCCTGGAGAATGCCCCAACTGCTGCCAGTGACTGGTTGCTCCAAGGGAACCACTGTTTGGGTCTGCTACTAAGGGTGGCACAGAACAAAGCTTGAGGAAACTGTACGCAGGCAAATTCATTGTATATATTACATTATATTACCCTTGACTTCTTTCTCAATAGGCTTAATTTTGGAAGTGTAATTTCAGTTTTGATGAGAAAGATAATAGTTCCTAGGATCATATACAATTCTCACAGTTAGTCTTACCAACCAGCCTTTGGGTTGAATGAAACCAGGAAAATATTAACAAGAATTGTATAAGCTTATGAATCATTTCATACATGTCCATTTACTCTTAAATTAGCACTGGCCATCAGTGTTAAGAAATTGATTAATGTTTTATCCCTAATATTTATAAAGTTCTTAAAAAAAGGATTTCATTCTTTTAAAATTTTGCCTTAGTATAGGCTTATAAATATTGGTGTCACTGAATTGCAGCAATTACCATTTATATAGGGTTTTACTTCTTTTGTACACTTATATAACTATTAATTTAAATTAACTTAAAAATTAATACTCACAAGTTCCTTGTGAAATAGGTAAAATAATAACAATATAAAAGGATGTGAGATCACCATAACAGATGTGTGCTTTGTGTATTCTATTATTAACTAACTACTCGATTTTATGAATACAAGACCATTACAAAGCATTTTCCTGCATCCACAGATGACTTAAACTAGAATAAATGAATGTAAAGAACTTATTTTTCTATGTGTTTTATTACTTTGTTTTTAATTCTAGGCATATAATTATTCAGAGGGTTTTCCTTATTAGCATTTTAACTAAGCTATAGAACCAAACTAAAAATATTTTTAGTAGTGTTGAGTGAGGTAATTTTAATCAACTCCTACTCTTGTGTCTACACAATGGATCTTATCTAGGTCTCATTTTCTAAGCCAGACTGTGTAGAGTTGTCTTAAAGTTTCCTTTTTTTAAAACCAAATATAAGAACCAGTTATGTTCTTTAAGCATAGATAAATAGAATTTAAATTTGAAGATAAAAATCATTTATCCAGTTGTTAACACGGAATTTTATCAACATGGACTAATGATATTAACATAGACATGAGGAACAGCTAAGTTTCTTTTACTTAAAGTTAAAGAACATTAAGGATGGATTATTGATGTAAAGCTATTCCACAGTTGCAGAGTGCTGTTCCATAGAAAGGAAACCAGCATCACTGATGCACTCATATGAGCTGAACACAAAGGAAGCTAATGACTAGATACTGGAATGCGAAGTTCAGCCATTGCAACTGACTCTTGAAGTGCTTCATCCACTTTCTTGCTTGCCGTAAAAGTTGCAGAAGATATTGGTAGAAGTACATGTTCCTCTAGAGATCCAGCTGCAAGAGAGTCAGGCATATGTAATGTTAATCTTCTAGGTCTGCCATACAAAAAGTAGGTAGTAGTGAATGCTGAGTATCAATCAATCATATCTGGTTGTGGGGCAGGGCAAGAGCTCCCCCTAAACCCATAGCTTAACTTAAGTTAAAGAGTAACAACTTTCCCTGGAGGGGAAATAATGTACAGATGGTATTGTAAACCATAATCTCCTCAGAGCAGTAAACTTCATTTCTACGTACGTAGCGATAACATCACCAGGCCCCATATATGCGTGTTGTGGGACACTAGCAGAAACTCTGTTCTCATACCCTATGGAATGTCTTTGTTCTGCAACCCCTCATTTTCCTGTCTCTTTATGGAGTGCTAATTTCATCCTCTGGACTACCACTACCAGAGAATCTCTCCTGTTTGTAAGTCCAAATAAAGCATGCCTGACTCAGTGCCAGGTGTGTTATTTGGTCTTGCGACTGCCCCAACTCACGCCCTTCAGGAGTTGGGTTGGAACACTGGCACGTATTATAAGGCAAAAGGTCAACATACACAAACATAAATATTTATATATATGTATTTTTATATAATTTATATTTACTTTGAGGCAAATTTGCATACATTGAAATGCACTTAAGTGAATAGTTCGATGAGTTTTAGTAAATATGCACACTATGAAACATTACCCCAATTAAGATGTTAGCTGTAGATATTTGTAGATGTCCTTTATCACATTGAAGAAGTTACCTTCTATTAATTTTGAGACACGTTAGAATTAAGGGGTGGTAAAAAATTTCCAATGTTTTTGTATCTACTGAAAGTATTAAATGTCTATTTCCCCTTTAGTCCATTAAAATGGTGAATTGCATTAATTGTTTTTTAAACTTTTTATTTTAAGATGATTTTAGACTTACAGAAGAGCTGGAAAGATAGTACGACGAATTCTTATATACCCTTCACTCAGATTTCACTAATATGCACCTCTTATAAAATTGTGGTAAAATGATAAAACTAAGAATTTATCGTTCCTACAATACTATTAACTAAACATTGAGTCATGAAAATGTGCCATGACATAATGCACATGGTCAGCCCAACTTTAAGTAACTGAGGTTAAAAAAAAAAGATGGAAGAAAGAAAGAAAAAAAGGAATTAAAAATTTTTAAATGGGAGTTTTTCTTCTCAAGAAATCTTCATACTTCTCCTGTAATGCTAGAAGCAATACATGGTAATCAACATGTAGAGCAGTGAAGATCTGTAATAGGAAAAATAAACACTTCACAAATGTTAAAGGAAAAGAGAGCAGGAGAGCATAGTGGCATTGCCATGGTTAACCAGGCAAAGACTGCACATTCCAATGTGCTTCAGGAGCAGATAGAGCTGAACATCCTATTTCTGTGGACAGTATCACATTGTACCAAACACTTTGGACCAAAACCTAATATTTTTTCACACCAAATCACAATCATGAAAGAAATTTTGTTCGGAATCCACGTTCTTCAACACTGACCTCTTGGTAACTTTTAGTTATTGATCCTGATAATAGCATTTTCGAGTTGATGTTTTGGCATTTTTTTAAGAACACAACTTCAGTTGAATTTCTTTTCTCAAATGACCACAATTAGTTATTTATTAAATTTAAGTAATTGTTGATTAATTTGGAGGAATTTAAACATGGATTTTTTACCATAACTTTTAATTAAAGCTTAAAATATGTTAACAGTTGTTTACCAAGTTTTGATATACATCCACATACATTCCCAAGTGTGAATCTGCTGCTTAAGAAATTACAGGTGGTGTCTTCCATAAGTCCATAACTCTATCACAAGAAATTCCATTATCGATTTCTTTAATGTGAAGGGAGAGCTGAGAAGCATAATCTGAATCCACAGTCATTCCAATTACAATTACTTTTGTCTACTAGGTATCAGCAGCAGTTTTTTTCTTAATAGTGACCTTTTTAAAGTTAATCAAACATATCTTTTACAGCTACAAGTCTCTATTTTTGCACCTATCATTCGTTGTTTACCTAATTAAGTTACATAATTATAATAACAAGAAGAACTGGCATAAACAATCTTGGGTACAAACCCAAACCAAAATTATTAAAGGATAAGGGAAGTAGCTATATTTTAACTTTATTTTTAAAGAAGTTTTAGATTACAGAAAGTTACTTCAAAATTATAGGTGATTCCCATATACCCCACCCCACCTACATTTCTTACATTATTTGAGGCTTTGTTTACTGTACCAGTTAGTGAGATCCTCCTGAGACATGCATAAGTGTAACCTCTGGATTGACCTCCTGACTCACTTTGAAATCTTGTACCTGTAGAAACTCTTTTGATTTAATATTTCCCCCTTTTGGTCAAGGTCTTTTTCCAAATGCATCTCTGGTTGGCACTTGGTAATAATCCCTCAGTGCTAGGGAGGCTATCACCGAGAGTCATGTCCCACACGAGGGCAAAGATAGAGTGTTTTTTGCTGAGTTTGTCTTAGAGAAAGGCCACTTTTGAGTGACAAGGAGGCTTTCAGGAGGTATCTCTTAGGCAATAGATATTATTAGGCTAAGTTTCAATTTTAAAATGATAAGGTTCATAAGTACAAGCATCAATATTGACAGCTTGCTGTATTGGTCTGTTTTCTTTTATTAGGGACTGCCTCTGTACTCTAGAGGTTCTTGCCACTCTATTAGAGAATGTAGCAGAACTCCCTAGGATGGGAACTTAATATTTTGTTGGCTATTGTGTGTGTCTCCACCCACTGAGATAACAGCCTATGACCACATGAACACATTTATATTCCATAGAGGCATGTCCCAGGTGCACTCTTCTCCACACATCCTCCCACCACCAACACCCTTCACCAGTGACCCTCACCCATCATAGCTGCCAAAAGAATATTCCCACAATTGTATTCTCAACCACAGTCCTCTACCTCCCCAGAGTTCACTTGTTTCTTCCTCCAGCCCTCTCCCCACCTCTGTGGGTAACCCAATGCACCCCCCAACCCCACTCACACAAACACTCCAGCATCATCGACTCCATTCATATTGCTGCGCCAACATCACCTCCATCCACTTCCAAACTTCTCCCATGCACTTTATCATAGATTATACCCAGAGTGAACATTGGCTCACCACTCTCTACTTGCTTTCTGTCTCCTGGTGACCTATCTTCTACTTCTGTGAGTCTGCTCGATGTTCTTATTTCATACCTGTGAGATCATGCACATTTGTACTTTAGTAACTGGCTTACTTCACTCAACATAGGGTCTTCAAGATTCATCCAAGTTGTTGCATGTGTCAATACTTCATTCATTCTTACGGCTTAGTAATATTTCATCATATGCATACACAACATTTTGTTTATCCCTTCATCCCTTGATGGACACTTAGGTTTCTTCCTGCATTTGGCAATTGAAAATAATGTCACGATGAACATTAGTGTGCATATATCTGTTCATGTCCCTGCTTTCAATTCTTATGGGTATAATCCTAGTTATAGAATTGCCAGGTCAAATGGCTGTTCTATACTTAGCTTTCTGAGGAAATGCCAAACCACCCTTCACAGTGGCTGCAACATTCTACATTCCCACCAGCAGTGGATGAGTGTTTTTATTCATCCACATCCTCTCCAGCACTTGTAGTTTTCTGATTTTTTAATAGCAGCCTGTTTAATAAGTATAAGGTGATATCTCATTGTAGTTTTGACCTCCATTTCCCTAATAGCTAGAAATATTGTTCATCTTTTGATGTGCCTTTAACCATTTGTATTTCCTTTTTGGAAAAATGTCTATTCAAATTTCTTACCCATTTTTAAAAAATGGGTAGTCTTTTTATTTTCAAGATGTAGGATTTCTTTATATATGCTGAATATTAGGCCCTTCTCAGATTTGTGGTTGCCAAATATTTTCTCCCATTGTGTAGGCTGCCTTTTCACTTCCTTGACAATCTCCTTTGAAGTACAAAAGTTTTTAATTTTGAGGAGGTCCCATTTATTAATTTTTTCTTTCATTACTTGTGCTTTCGGTATAAAGCTTATGAAACCATTTCCTACTACCAGATCTCATAGTGCTTCCCTACATTATCTTCTAAGAGCTTTATGGTCTTGGCTCTTATGTTTAGGTCTTTGATCCATCTTCAGTTAATTTTTGTGTAAGGTGTGAGATGGTGATCCTGTCTCATTCTTTTGGATATGGTTATCCAGTTCTCCCAGCACCATTTGTTGAAAAGAATATTCTGTCCCAGGTGAATGGGCTTGGTGGCCTTGTTGAATATCAGTTGGCCAAATTTGTGCGGGTCTATATTTGAACTATCGATTTCAGTCTCATTGATCAGTATGTATATCCTTGTGCCAATACCATGCATTCTTGACCATTGTAGCTTTATAGTATGCGTTAAAGTTAAGTGGAATGATTCCTCCAATTTAGGTTTTCCATTTCAAGAGGTGTTTGGCTATTCAGGGCCCCTTATTCTTCCAAATAAATTTGATAATTGGCTTTTCCAGTTCAGTAAAATATGCTGTTGGAAATTTTATTGGAATTGTGTTGAATCTGTAAATCAATTTGGGTAGGATAGACATCTTAATGATATTTAGTCTTCCAATCCATAAACATGGAATATTCTTCCATTTATTTAGATCTTCTTTGATTACCTTTCTAATATTGTGGTAGTTTTCTGTGTGCAAGTCCTTTACATCCTTAGTTAAGTTTATTCCTAGATATTTGATTCTTTTGGCTGCTATTGTAAATGGGATTTTTTTCTTGATTTTCTCTTCAAATTGCCCATTATTACTGTACAGAAATGCTACTGAGTTTTGCATGTTGATCTTGTATCCCACTACTTTACTGAAATTGCTTATCACCTCTAGAAGCTTTGTTGTAGATTTTATGGGACTTTCTATGTATAGGGATGTGTCATTTGCAAATAGTGAAAGTTTTATTTCTTCCTTTCCAAATTGGATGCCTTTTATTTATTTTTCCTGCCTAAGTATTTGAGCAATTACTTCTAATACAGTGTTAAGTAAGAATGATGAGAGTGGACATTCTTGTCTTGTTCCAGATCTTAGAGAGAAAGCCTTTAGCTTTTCACCATCGAGTATAATGTTAGCTGTGGGTTTTACAAATGTACCATTTATCATGTTGAGGACATTTCCTTCTAATCCTATGTTTTGAATTTTTTTTTTTTTAATCAATAAAGGATGCTGTATTTTGTTGAATGTTGTTTCTGCATGGATAGAGATGATCATGTAATTTTTTGCCTTCAATCTGTTAATGTGGTGTATTACATTAATTGATTTTCTGATGTTGAACCATCCTTGCATACCTGGGATAATGCCCACTTGATCATGGTGTATAATTTGATTAATATGATGTTGGATATGATTAGTAAGTTGTTTTATTTGGGGGGGTGGATTTTAGCATCAAGTTTATTAGAGAGATTGGTCTGTAGTTTTCTTTTCTTGCATTATCTTTATGTAGCTTTGGTATTAGGGTGATGTTTGCATCATATAATGGGTTAGGTAATATTCCCTCCTCCTCATTTTTTTTGAAGAGTTTGACAGGTTTGGTATTAGTACTTTCTGGAATGACTGGTGAAATTCACCTGTACAGCCATTTGGTCCTGGGCTTTTCTTGATTGGGTGGTTTTTGATGGCTTGTTCAATCTCAGTACTTATGATTGGTCTTTTGAATTCTTCTGTTTAGTCTTTCATCAGTGTAGGTTGTTTGTGTGTTTCTAGAAATTCATCCATTCATTCATTTACATTGTCTTTTTTGTTGGCATACAATTTTTCAGAGTAATCTCTTATGATATTCTATTTCTGTGTGGTCAGTGGTGATATCCTCTCTTTCACTTATGATGTTACTTTCTCTTTTTTTCTTTGTTAGTCTAGCTAAGGGTTTGTCAATTTTTTAAAAATCTTCTCAAAGAATTAGTTTTCTTGTTTTTTTTTTTTTTATCAGCT
Source organism: Tolypeutes matacus (assembly GCA_026826555.1). Taxonomy (NCBI): domain Eukaryota; kingdom Metazoa; phylum Chordata; class Mammalia; order Cingulata; family Chlamyphoridae; genus Tolypeutes; species Tolypeutes matacus. Next base: position 15,994,501 of record JAKSZT010053791.1, read on the forward strand.
TCATTTAATTCTGCTATAATCTTTGTTACTTTCTTCCTTCTGCTTGCTTTGGAATTAGTTTGCTGTTCTTTTACTAGTTCTTCAAGGTTCACAGTGAGGTATTTGATTTTAGCTCTTTATTCTTTTTTTAATGTAGGCCTTTAGGGCTATAAATTTCCCCCTCAGCACTAATTTAGCAGCATTCCATAAATTTTGATATGTTATGTTTTCATTTTAATTTGCTTTGAGGTAGTTACTGATTTCTCTGGCAATTTCCTCCTTGACCCACTGATTGTTTCAGTGTGTTGTTTAACTTCCATATATTTGTGTCTGTTCCAGTTCTTCATCCTTTATTCATTTATAACTTCATTCTGTTGAGGTCAGAGAAAGTGCCTTGTATAATTTCTATCTTTATATATTCATTGAAAATATGACCCAACGTGTGTCTATCCTGGAGTTGATCCATGAGCACTTGAGAAAAATATATATTCTGTTGCTTTTGGGTGTAATGTTCTAAGTCCATTAGGTCTAGTTCCTCTAATGTGTTATTCAAGGCTTCTGTTTCTTTACTGAGCCTCTGTCAAGATGTTCTGTATAATGTTGATAAATGTGTATTGAAATCCCCCACTATGATTGTAGAGGTGTCTATTTCTCCCCTTAGGTTTTTTTTTTTGTTTGTTTGTTTTTTTAGGAGATTCTGGTGATTGAACCCGGGACCTCGTTCAAACAAAGCAGGCACACCATCACTGAGCTACACTGCTCCACATTCTTGCCTTAGTTTTGCCAGTATTTATCTCAGTATTTTAGGACTACCTGGTTAGATACATAAATATTTATAAGTGTTCTTTCTTCTTGATAGTCCTTTTATTCATATATAGTGTCCTTCTTTGTCTCTTATAACAGTTTTGCATTTAAAGTCTATTTTGTCCATGTGGGATCCCAGGGCCCAGGCTCCCCCTCCCCCTCCTTAAAGGAAACAAAGCCCACAGCACATAATCGCCTGTGTGACCCAAACATAAGTTAAGGATTAACGAACCTCTCCAGAGGGAAAAGAATGTACAGATGGTATTATAGACTGTAATTTTCTCCAGGCTGTACTCTTCCTTCCTACAATAACATCACCAGACCCCGTTTGTGTGCTTCATGTGACTCTACAGAAACTCTTTTATGAAATGTCTTTGTTCTGAGACCCCTTATATTGATCCTCATTTTCCCACCTCTTTGTGGAGCGCTATCTTCTTTCTCCAGACTACTGCCTTTGGAGACACTCTCCTTTGTGTAAGTCCCAAAAAAGCCTATGTCCGACTCAGTACTGAGTGTGTTCTTTTGTCTCATGGCCACACTGATCTGTGTGCTACAGGAGTTGGGTTGCAAAATTGGTACACTACTAGCCAGGAGATCGCAGGACCACTGGTAGTAGCAGGCATGAGCTCAGGGAAAGAAGAATTGGAAGGGGAAATTCCGGATGGCCAATAATGTCCATTTGGGGAGGAGTAGCAGCCCTCCTGGATGAATGGGGACCACTGAGAGAATATGGGGATGCCCTAAAAACTCCAGCAGGTGTATTGGCCATGCTACAGCAGGTAGCAGATCAGCTGTACTTAAATAAGAAAAAGAGAGTCCACCAGATAGTGGCAGCTATAGCATGGCCCCTGTTAGGAGGCTTGAGGGTGGCTACTGAGCTAGGACAAATGACAAAGGCCTTTGTGTGCCATTTAGAAGAAGAGTTAAAGCTAGAATGGGATATGTGCCTGGCACAGGCAGAGATAAAAGATTCTTTGACTGATCGCCTGTGCCAAGCTGATGATCAATTAGAAACCCTGGCTTGTAGATATGCTCTGGTTAGGGGTTGCGGGCTTCCCAGAGTCAGGCACACAAGATATTAACTACCCCTGGGTGGGTCCCTGAAGCATGGGATACTACAGACTCCTACTCAGGTGAGGAGAAAGAGAAAGAATAGGAGTGGAGGAAGATGAGGAACCTTAGTGGTGCACTCTATAATACAACAGAAGTGGAAGGCATTACAAGATCAGCCCCTGGGTTCCAACAGTTCCAACCCCCACAAGCAGAAGTTGTTACATGTAACTATAAGGGACTATACTGCTGCTGAACTGGATGATTTATGGCAAAGGTACAGGCAGAAATCCAGAGAATCTGCCTAACTGGCTTCTAAGATTGAGGGACACTGGATCAGAAGAAGTTGTACTATCTGGGGTGGAAATGGGCAAATTGGCATCCATTATCACTCACTCTTCTATACTTCAGCATTTATATTCCACCTCTAGCAAAGCAAAAACCAAATCACTACTGGTATGGTTAGTTGATGGATGCGGGGCTGCCTAGCCTAATGAAGAGGATCTACCCAGCCCATATGGCAATCCATGGAGGAGTTACAGGATGTTTTGCAGGGATTAGGACATGCTATTTTTGCTGTCAATTTTGTGAGGCCTGATGCCAAAGCTTTTACTTCGGGGATGAAAGATACTGTGCTACATACTGCTTCCAACCATTATTATTGATATCTAGTGTCAATCCTGAGCCCTTTAGTGGGGCAACCTGTGTCGTGAGCTGTGCAGACTATAGCAGACTTAGGGGAATTCGAAAGGCTGCAGAGCAAGGAGGCTGGAGTCTGGGGGCAGGAAAGGTGCCCTGAGGACATGATCATCCTAATGTTGTAGTATCCCATAAGCAAATGTAGATAGGTCTTATTTCTGTGGGCACTGAGCTAGAAACAAGAGACAGGAAGCCCAACACTGTTTTAGTAAAGCTTTGGAGCAAGCTCCCCAAGGACAAGAAATTTACAACACTGTCCCCTCAGAATGCTTGGGGAGGAGAGGAAATAGGAAAAAAGCTGCTGCCCCAACTCCAGGAAACTTCCACTCCCTCACTGGAAGCCTAGCAGGCACCCCTACCATAGGTGAGGGGTCAAGATCTCCGGATAAGAGCAGCAACTGGGAATCCTGGAGATCATAGGCCACATGTAGAGTTAACTATTTATTGATCCTTTACTAATTGCAAAGGGTATTAGCCTTAGTAGACACGGGAGCTGAATGTACTTTAATTCATGGCAAAGCAGCATGAATCCATGGACCAGTGTTGGCTATAGATGGCTATGGAAGAGAAACAATTTATGTTAAGCAATAAAATTTAGTTTTACAAATTGAACGATCACCCACCCCCCCAAAGGTATACAGTATATATTTCCCCTATACCTGAATTTATTTAAGGAATTGACATTCTCCAGAACGCCACATTACAGACTACCATAGAAGAATACCACCTTCGATGCTGAGTAATTAAGGCATTGGTAAAGGGACAAGCTAAATGGTCCCTAGTGAAGGTGCCCTCACCCTGAAGAATTGTGGCAACCAAACAGTACAAACTCCTGGGAGGGTACCAGGAAATTACTGCTACAATTAAGGAATTAGAGAAGGTGGGAATAATAATAACTACCCATAGCCCCTTCAATAGTCCTGTATGGCCAGTACAAAAGCCAGTGGAACATGGCACATGACAGTAGATTGTTGTGAATTCAATAAATTTACACCACCACTGTATGTAGCAGTCCCAAACATTGCTGGTTTATGGCAAGAAATTAGTAACCAGTTATGTCACTATCACTTTGTTTTAGATCTTGCTAATACTTTATTTTTATTTTTATTTATTTATTTATTTTTTAAAAGATTTTATTTATTTATTCATTTATCCCCCCCTTGCTGCTTGTGCTCGCTGGGTCAGCTAACCACGCCGTGCGGGCGGGCTTGCCTTCACCAGGAGGCCCTGGGAACCGAACCCGGAGCCTCCCATATGGTAAACGGGCGCCCTACCGATTGAGCCACAGCCGCTTCCCCTAATACTTTCTTTAATATCTCTGTAGACAAGTCAAGCCAGCCTGCATTCACCTTCATGTGAGAAGGCCAACAATGGACTTTTACAGTGCTTCCCCAAGGCTATGTACATAGCCAAACGATATATCTTGGCCTTGTGGCAAACGATCTGGCTGCATGGAAGAAACATGTGGCTGTAACCCTATTTCTTTGTATTGATGATATTATAATAACCAGCAATTCTCTTTCAGAATCAGGAGAAGTATCAGAAACAAAAGTATCTCATCTTGAAAGCTGGGGATAGGTAATCAGTAGAGACAAGCTGCAAAGCACTGGCTTCTCTGTCAAATTCTTGGGTGTTATTTGGTGAGATAAGACAAAAACTACACCCTCTGCTATAATTAATAAAGTACAATATTTTCCCAAACCACAAACTCCAAAACAATTAATGGCTTTTCTGAGGTTGTTGAGGTACTGGAGACTGTTCATCCCTCATTTAGCTCAAATATTAAAACCACTGTATATGATAATCAGAAAAGGTCATACATGGGAATGGGAGGACCCCCAGTAGGCTTCTTTGGAAGAAGAAAAGAGAGCAATAGCACAGGCTCAAGCAGTAACAGTGGGTAGAACCTGACTTACTCTGTGAATTGGATGTGGTCTGCACCAATATTAACTTGGGTGGGATTTGTGGCAGTATACAAAGGTCTTACCACCTGGATGGCAACTTGGAAACAAGAACAGTGGACTGTCATGGGCTGCCCTCTGTGGGGGAGAAATCTATGGAAGGACTTCTGGGAAGCCTGCCAGTGGGGACAGGTAACAGTCTATCATGTCCCTGTGCACTCCTCAAGCACCCCTTTTGGGAATGTTGAGGCAGATGCCTTCGTAAAGGTCAGAGCCATGTCAATTAGACCTGAGAAGAAGCAGGATGGCTACAAAGGAAAAGCAGACATCATGGTTATCAGACCCAGTAGTTCCAGCCACCTGTCACTCACAAGCAGCTCGTAGATATCACCCATGAATGTCCTTCATGCTCACTCCAGTGACCCTGGCCATGACCTCACCAGATGGGACATAATGGCCAAGCACAGACCCTAGTAATATGATGGCAAGTGTATTATATTGGTCCCCTCCCACTCTTGGAAAGGGCAAGGTATGCTTTTACTGCTTCAGACATTGCCACAGGACTCTGGCTGGCCTTCCCAGTAGGAAAAGCCAACCAGTGGGCCAGTATTCACTGCTTAGAGAAAATAAGTGCTCTATCTGGGGTGCCAGCCCAAATTGACAGTGACTGAGGAACTCCATTTACTGGTCACCTCATGCAGTCTTGGGTGATAGACCAAAATATTGCTTGAACTTTCAATTTACCCTGTAACCCCACCTGCACAGGCCTTATAGAAAGGATCAATGGCCTTTTAAAGGAAAAAACAAATGGCACTAAGGGATCTTTACAACAGTGGTCTAAGAGGCTGTGTCCAGTCTTTGACCCATTTAAATTCAGCACCTGGCTTTGGCCCTTGGTCCAGTTGAAATGTTAAGAGCAGGACCAATGCAGGCATTGAGAATACAAGTTAAAGGGCCAGCCACCCTACAGCCCAAAAGGGGAAGTAATAATAATCTATTGTTTCCTATGCCTCAAACTATACAAACTGGGGAGGTCCTTTGGCCATGGTACTGGCCTTGCTCGTTGGGAATCTTAGTCCATGGGGAACAGGAGTCACCTAAAACATTTATACACACACAAAAAATGCCAGTAAAATCTTTATTAATAATCTGGGGTATGCGAATATTCTCGCTGTCCTGATTTTGTGTTAATCAGGGTAGGCCAAACACTCGCTATATTAGAAACCATGCATGTGTTCCCAGACCTAGTTTTTCTCCCTAGGTCTTGTTTTTAGAATGCTGGTGATAAACTAAGCCTGATTTATTATATGACCATCCTGTATGGGAAAATACTGTAACTTTAGATATCTTTGGTCAACCTTAAGATATATAGCAGGAGGACCGATGTGGCTCGGGTGGCTGGCCGTCTGTCTCCCATATGGAGGGACCTGGGTTCGACCCCTGGAAACATCCGGTAAAAATTAAATATATATATATATAGAAAGCACATGGGCCACCAGGCCCCATGTGTGGGTGCGCCATCAGGCCCTGTCCGTGGGTGAGCCGCCTGGCCCTGTGAGCAGGTGAGCCATCAGGCCCCATTCGCAGATGAGCCGCCAGGCTCTGCGAGTGGGCAAGCCACCAGGCCCCACAAGCCACGTGGCAGGTGGTGACATAACAGGAGAGTGACACAAGGGAGAGCCAAGATGAGACGCACCGAAAATCCATGAACTAAGGTGGCGCAGGCGGTAGTAGGATGCCTCTCTCCCACATCGGAGGTTCCAAGGATCGAATCCCAGTGAAGACAGGAGGAGAGGGATGAGAGGAGAGGGCAGGAAATGGACACAGAGAGTTGCCCAGAGGGTGGACGCAGAAGAAGCAAAAATGGGAGGTTGGGTAAAAATGCATAAAAGTAAATAAATAAGTAAATAAATCCTTAAATGTATAGGGGAGGAAGATTCGGACTATAGTTAGTAGTTATACTTTGATGATGCTCTTTCATGATTTGTTAACAAATGTTTCACAACAATGCAGGGTGTTTGTGAGGGGGGTGATGTGTGGGAGCCCTGTATGATGTAATACATGTTTGTTTTGTAAGATCATGATGTTTACTGAACACTTATAGTTTATCTATGTTCATGTATGAATGATATACTTCAATAAATTGTTTAAAAATAATAATAATCTGGGGTCTCCTTTTCCTGCTGGGATCTTATGTGTGTCTATGTGGACTCTTCCTTATTTCTAAACTAGTTTTTGTGGTTACCAAATAAAACTCAGAGAATTTAGAAAGGGAAAATAAATGGTACTAGAAGCCTCCTCACAGGACTCCCCTATGGATGTCTATGGACTGTGTGCAATACATGTGACCATATTTGCCCTACAACTGGACTGGATGATATACATGGGGACTGCCATACATCCCTGTCACTTTATATGGCTAATTACCCCATAGTCCCAGTAATTGCAAAATGGTCAAGGTTAGATATAAGCTGAAGGGCCCTCCTGGGTGGTTCTATCCATTTGCTGGTTTTATGTGAAGTGGTGTTGGAATTGTCACTGAAAAACTCATTTAGCCAATCATTAAGAGCTTTAGCCAATCACACTGCTCAAGTTCTTAATGATTCCACAGTAGCAATTTCCTTACTAAATGAAGAAACTACCCAAATACATAAAGTAGTTTTATAGAACAGGATGACTCGAGATATTCTTACTGCAGCACAAGGTGGTACTTGTGGTCCCATTAATGTTCAATGTTTTGAGTGTATTCCTGATCACTCCCATAATATTTCACAAGCTTTAAATCATATGCAAGAGCACATACAGCACATTGATAAATTAGCTATTTATCCCTTATCTAACTGGTTTAATTCCTTTTCTTGGCCCTGACAACATGCCTTTGTAGGTCTACTAGCTTTCGGTGGAAGACTTCTATTCTGTTACACTGTCGCTGTGGAATGTGGATGCAATGTGTGTCCTATGGTCAATGTAGGCTGCTATGTGGGGGTGGATTGTTGGAGCCCAGGGCCTGGACACCCCTTCTTAAAAGAAACAAAGCACATAGCCACCTGTATAACCCAGACATAAATGAAAGATTAACGACCCTCTCCAGAGAGAAAAGAACTTACAGATGGTTTTGTAGATAGTAATTTTCTCCAGACTGTACACTTCCTTTCTACAATAACATCACTAGACTCCATTTGTATGCTGCATGTGACCTTTGCAGAAACTCTGTTATGAAATGTCTTTGTTCTGAGACCCTTTCTATTACTCTTCATTTTCCAGCGTCTTTGTGGAGAGCTATCTTCATTCTCTGGACTGCTGCCTTCAGTGACTCTCTCCTGTTCCTAAGCCCCAATAAAGCCTATGTCTGACTCAGCACTGAGTGTGTTCTTTGGTCTCATGGTTGCACGGACCCATGTCCTTTAGGAGTTGCATTTAAACAGTCCCATATTAGTATAGCTACCCCTGCCCTTTTTTGGTTACTGTTTGTATGTAAAATTATTTTCCAACCTTTTACTTGCAACCTTTTTGTGTCCCTGAGTCTAAGGTGAGTTTCTTGTAGACAACACATAGATGGGTCATATTTCCTTATCCATTCTGCTATCTAAATCTTTTGATTGGAGAGTTTAATCCATTAACATTCAATGTTATTAATGTAAAAGTGGTACTTTAGCCATTTTTTCTTTAGGATCATATATGTCATATTTTATTTTTATTTATTTTTTATTCTTTGAGTTACTCTTACCAATAATCTTTCTTTCTATACTCCATTCCATTCCTCTTTCTCCTGTTTTTTCCTTTCAACCTGCAGAATTACCTTTAGTATTTCTGAAAGGCAGGGCTCTTGTTGACAAATACTCTCAATTTCTGTTTGCGAATATTTTGAACTTTCCCTCAGTTTTGAATGACAGTTTTGCTCAATATAGAATTCTTGGCTGGCAGGTTTTTTTCTTTTAACAGCTTAACTATGTCATGCTATTGCCTTCTCACCTCCATGGTTTCAGATGAGAAATCAGCTCTTAATCTTATCAAGCTTCCCTTATATGCAATGGATATCTTTTCTCTTGCTGCTTTCAGGATTCTATCTTTGTTTTGAGCTTTTGACCATCTGATAAATATGTGTCTTAGGGTAGGTCTGCTAGGATTTATTGTGCTTGGAGTACCCTGCACTACTTGGACATGTATATCCATGGGACATTTTTGGCCATTATTTCCTCCAACACTCCTTCTGTCCCCTTTCCCTTCTCTTCTCCTTCTGAGATGATCATAAGACATATATTTGTGCGTTTCATGTTGTCATTCAATTCCCTGAGTCCCTGCTGAATTTTCTTCCATTTTTTTGTTTATGCATTCTACTATCTGTGTGATTTCATATATACTATCTTTGACATTGCTAATTCTTTCCGCTGCCTGTTCAAATCTGCTGTTACGTGCTTCTAGTGTATTTTTTATTTCTTGCATTGTATCTTTCATCATTTATATGTATGTTCACAATTTCTCCTGTATATTCCTCTTGTGTCTTCTTCATATCCTTTATCTCTTCCTTCATTTCATTGAGTTGATTAAAGATATTTGTCTGGACATCCTCAATTAGTTGTTCCATGTTATGCATCTCTTCCTGCTTTTTAGTTCATTCATTAGCCTAGGCCATGATGTCCTGTTTTTTAGTATGGCTTGTAAATTTTTGCTGTCTAGACATTTCTTTATCTTGATGGGCTTATTCAGTTGGTCAGTTTCTCTGTCTAGTCTAGGGTTTTATTTTCATTTGGTTTTGTGTTAGTGGTCCTTTTTATCACTTGGTTCCTAGTTGAAGAAAAAAACAAAACAAAACAAAACAAAAAAGCAAATAGGGAAGAAAAAGAGAGGGAAAAAAAACCTCTCTATCTCTCCCTGTGGCTTGCTGGCTCTCCCCTACCATAAGAAGGCTGGGCACAGGCCCACCTGTGGGATCAGTCCTCAGCAGCTCCCATCTCCCCCAGAGCTGCCTGAATGCCTTCCCCTATCTGAGGACCAGCTGGGTGGTTTTCTTCTCCTGGGCCAGCTGGTATACTCCCTTCTTCTCTGGGGCTAGCTGGATGGCTCTCCTTTCTCCCCATACCCAGTTGGGATCCCTCCTTCTCCAGACACCTTTTCCTATTGCCCCAACACTCTGGCTAACCTCCCACAGTTTCTAGGGGAAGAGTACAGCCTGCCGTTCCCTACTCTGACATCTTGGATCTCCCCAAAGTAGCTATTACAATTAACTTTATTAAGAGGTCATTAAAATTTCTAAGTGTGTATGACAAAGACCATGGAAAAGGGAGGTAGATTGATATTTTCACTAGATTAGTTGAGCTATAGAGGGAGTAGTCCCATGTTTATCCACATTCTTACAGAGGGATATGAAGGTAACTTGTGGAATAGAACCACTTTCAACTTACCTATTTTCACATTTTATCAAGCATATATTTGCATTCTACTTATGTGCATAATACATATAGTACTAAATTCTATTAATTTTTACCATGTTGTCAGGCCCACTAGTTGTGATAAATCCATTCCTAAAAGATTGGCAGTGGATCTATGTCCATAGGTAGAGATTGTGGTAGATCATTGGAAACCTCAAATGACCAATAATATTTCTATAATTAGATCACATTTCAAATTTTTATGGGTACTCTTTCTGTGCTAGGCACTGGGCTGAGTACTTAATATTTTATGAAGGATCACTTGCCCTAATAAGAGGATAAATATATCATTAAAAATTAAATTACATGTATAACCTTTTATATAATTAAAATTATAATATATATATTATATAATTAGTCAATTCACTGCTGGCCAACTCAACATTATTTAGGAAAATTGGGAAAAGAACTTAGATAAACAAAATTTAAATAATTTCCACTTTTAATTTATGATTTCATTTAAATCAATTAAAACTTTGAAAGGTGTATCAAAAATAACATTTTACTGATTTCTGTTTTATAATCTTGGCTTCTCATTTTTGTGTACTCTGGGTGAGAAGATCTTTGTTTGAGCCTTGACAATAGCACTTCTTAGTTTGAAGACTTTATCCTTTGTCCTTCAGAGAAGTTGGCTTCTTTACCTATAAAATAGGCTCAATGATACCTGTTTACCTAACTCATAGAACTCATGGAACTTAAATTAGCAAAAAAAATCATTTCCTGAATTATAAAATGTCATGCAAATGTAATTTATGTTATCAATCAAATGGGAATGGAATGAAATATTTTGTGATTCAATAAGATGAAAAGACTAGATCTAGATAATCTTTAAATAATTAGTAACTAGATATCCAAAAATTATCTGTAACCTTCCTTGTAAATTGAATTACTAAAATTAGAGTCCTAAATTTGAGGTTTTAGAAAATAGGCTTTCATTCTGAACCAGAATGAATGTAATTACCAAATTCATAGGATTTTTTCCCTCTTTCTAGATTCCTATTATGCTGGTTCAGGCTGATATATTCAATCATCTAACATTTCTTTATTTTTTTATCTATAGTCATCTATGTCTGCATATTAATTTTAAGGTAAGGGAAAAAAGAACTGTTAAACATAAGAAGCAAATGTTTGCCATAACAAACTTTAGTTATTTCTCCAAAATAATAAATGAAATAATGAGCAAGTCTTTCCATTTATATTGCAAACAAATAGAATGCATTCACAGATTTTTTTAAACTGGTTTTTACTTTAGGGAAAAATCTCATTTTACATACTTATCACTGTCATCTCCCCATTGAGCTTCCATTAATATTAAAGGGAGTTCAATTCAATGCATTGGTATCTCAGTAAGGATCTGTCTCATTATAATTATAATTGACATTGGTTTTAAAATTTAGCTTGGGTAAAAATTAAATCTAAGCTATTATGAACAAAGTAAAAGCAAAGTAATAGAACATTCTCAATTAAGGGACTGATGGAAAATCAATATATTCATTATAGAACTTGCACATAAACATTGTCTATATATAAAAACCATATAGAATATTACTTATATATGTCTATGTGTATTTGTGTATATCTATGCATATATATCTATATATATTTATTTGTGTACATATAAAATGCTGAAAATGTCTGCCGTATTTAATGATCTTCCATTTAAGTTGAATCAGAATTACCTGCAGAGTTTTTAAAAGTTACAGGTACAAAAGAGATTCTGATTCAATGGTAGGGGTGCATCCCATGCCTAGGCATTTTTTAAAAGTGTCACATATGATTCTGATGCAACCCCAGAGTTGAGAACCTCTGTTGTGTGTCATAGACAATATAAGTATACCTACTTTAATATACGAATTTGAACTCTAAATCCAGTTGCAACTACAATAAGCCTCTCTAATTGCACTCAAAACTGTCATTTTGGCAAGACGTTAGGGACATATATTTTCCATTAGCACAAAAATTTTGTGTTGACCTCAATGACATTTAATAAAGCTACAATTTATATCCATTGCTGCTAGACCAGATAAATAAATAATTCTTATAGAAAATCCTCTGCAAAGCTATCTATTGACATAGTCAATTTAACTGAATTCCAGGTTCTAGGAAAAAGGGAAGTATTTTTCTCCATCTCCTACATGAAAAATGTTTACTTGATGTCATTTTTATACCTATGTATAATTATTTGTTTTGGCTTCAGGGAACTATATGAGGGAGTGAGGGACTATAGAAAGAAGGAACAGAGAAAGGTAGAAAGGGAAGGGGGAAGAGGGAATAATGGTGGGAGGTAAAAAGAAAGAGCAGAGAGGAGCAATATGGCTAAGTGCTTTGCTTTGTTTTTTTCATTTGTTTATTTTCTTGATTGTTTTCAAACAACATCTTTCTTGGAATCCAATATACAAACTCTGGTTGAAGTATGTGTGTGTGTGTGTGTGTGTGTGTGTGTGTGTGTGTGTGTGTGAGAGAGAGAGAGAGAGAGAGAGAGAGAGAGAGAGAGAGAGGGAGAGAAAGAAGACTAGGGAGCAGAGAACCACCCATAGGTCTCTTAATAATGTTAAAGAATTCTAGAGATGCATGGAAAATAATTTGAAAAAAAAAATGCTTTTGTCACCCAAATTATAAGAACTTGCTCTAAAATCTTGGCTTCACCCTTTAATAATGTATAATTTAAGTAAAATTACTTAAAAATGGCTGTCTCTCAGTTTCCTTACTTTTAAAAGGCATTTAATACCCAACTTTCAGCAATTTTTTTGAAGTGTAGCCCTAAATGTATATAAAATTCCTAGATTGTCAATAAATAGTAGCTATTAGCTTCACAAATAGGATAATAAGCTATATATTAAATATTTTTAGATATATGCCTTCTATAAGTAAATAGATTTAGTTAATAATGTCTGAGAATTATGACATATTTTATCATCAGACATTATTTTGTGCTTCCTTGTTCTCAGCAATAGGCATGGAATGGTACTTTTATACAAAAAGTTTTAAAAGTATAGAGCTGCAATTAACTAATCTGCAACTCAGCAAAAACATCACCTGTCTAGCAGAGTTGACTAACTTCACAAAAGTTCAACATAGATTTTATGATGGGTGTGTTTCTATAGTTACCTGCATTTGTATGTCTAGTTATAATTCCTATGAACATATGATGTAAGGGGAATAACAGAAAGGACAGTTCATTTTTTAGATCTATTGCTTAATTTTCCTGAGTAATATCAGTTACAGTAGATGTTGATATTTGCTGGGAGGTTCCAATGTAATATTTATTGTCCCCCTCTGATTATAAAGACATAGCATTTAGAAAGCAAAGAAAAGTATAAAAAAGAAATATTATCTCAAGCCTTAGAGTAAATTCATAGAGGTAAGACTGATAGAAAGGTATGAAATTTTTAGCAACAATTTGATGGTTATTTGCTTTCCAGAAAAATCATGCCAATTTATGCCCTTATCATCATTTTATGAAAGTGCATGTCTACACTAATTGACTGACAATTTATGTGTTTCTATTTTCAAATATTGGAGAACATTTATTCTTCTGTGTGTAGCTTATTTAGATTAATTCTTACATGCATTGTTCATTCACATTTTTCTACCATGAATGTTAGAGTTTTCTTCATAATATGCGGCTCACATTACAATTAAGTTTCTGTATCCTTTGTCATATTTGTTGCAACTATTGTATGTAAGCTGTCAGTAGCTTTTGTTTTTTTCCTTTGGAGATAGTGGGGATTGAACCCCAGACCATGTACATGGGAAGCAGGAGCTCAACCACTGAGCTATACCTGCTCTAATCAGTAGCTTTCTAAATATGTCACTTTTTTTCCAAGATAGAAAATGTTTGCTGTCCCAAAACAAATAGTAAGAGAGAAAATATTTCCTAACTGCCTCATAATATGCAATGCATGTTTATCTTCCAGGATGGCAGCATGTCATGAATATACATAGCATTACACTTAGTTCCTTTCCTGCAGTTTGTTTTTGTTCATGAAAAGAAAGGGGAGCCATATTCCCTATTTTTTTCATGATTTTTTTGGCTCTAGTATTCCACACCTCTAGATCAATTAAAATTTCATTTTAAATTTCTAAATATATTTTAAAGTTTTTCTAATTAACTTTTATCAATCCTACGTAGAATCATTTTAGGAGCTATTTTGAAGCTCTTCAGAAATAGTTCTTCAATTTCTTCAACACCACTCTAAAAATCCTTTTTCACAATTTATTGTTTACTAATGATGATAGATGATTTATTAATTGATCAATCAATAGACAGATACAGCTGGAATATTGACTATTTCTTACTTTACTAAAAATGGAGATGGAAAAGCATGAGGGAAACTGGACAAAAATGTGATAGAGTCCTTAAAATAGTTGGTGTTACTGAAGATGAAAAGGAGAGAGACAGAAGAAGCATTTGAAGAAATAATGACAGAAAAAATATCCAAATTTAATGAAACTAAAATCACACAGTCCAAGAAATTCAGTGAACATCAGACATAAAGAAATATCATGAAAACTACACCAAGGCATGGCACAATCAAATTGCTCCAAAAATATCACAATGAAAAAATCTTATAATCAATCAGACAAAAACAACTTGCTATGTACAAAGGAATAAAGATATGATTGACAGTAGATCTCTTATAGAAAATGATGCAATCAAGAAGGAAAAGAGGAAACGTTTAAAGCACTGAACCAAAAAAAAAAATTGTCACCCACAAATTTACACCTACTGAAAATATCTTTTAAAAATGAAGGTGAAATAAGGACATTTTCAGACATAAAAAGGCTTAAAAAATTCATCACCAGTAGAAAACCTACACAACAACATAAAAAAATGCTCAGGGCATCCTTTAGGTAGAAAGACAATAATACCAGATGGAAACATAGATCTATACAAAAGAATGAGGAGATGTGGAAATTGTAAACACATGGGTAAAAATAACTTAGAGTTTTTTTTTCTTATTCTTTAAATATATTTAAAAGATAATTAACATTTTAAACAAAAACAATAAATGTGTAGTGTGGTGTTTTTAAGCTTATTATAACCTTTTTTTTAACAACAAAGACTAGGAAGGGAGAAATGTAAATATATTATAGTAAGTTCCTTATAGTATAGGTGAAGTGGTATGCTATCCTTCAATAACAGTCTATGTTAAATTAAATAAATATTTATGCTATAAATCTTAATGCAATCATTAAAACATCAAGTTAAGGAGTTATAGCTAACAATCATAAAAGGGAATAAAATGGATTCATTAAAATATTCAATTAGTCTAAAAGAATTCTGAAAAAGAAGAAAAAAAGGAACACAGGCCATATGGAAAAAATGATGAACTTATATCAAAATGATAAATTTAAACCTCACCATATCAATCTTCACATAAATAGTCTAAAAACTCTGTTAAAAGGTAGAGATTGCCCAAATGGATAAAAATGCAAGCCCTAACTATATGCTGACCAGTATAGATGCACTTCAAATATGAAGATATAAAGGTTAATAGGAAAAGAAGGTAAAAATAATTTCCCGTTAACACTAAAATAAAGATGGAATGGCTATGTTAATCTCAGACAAGGCACATTTCAGAACAGAGACCATTACCAGGTGTGTTTTAGTTTGCCAAAGGACTGCCAATGCAAAGTACCAGAAATGGGTTGACTTTTATAAAGGGGATTTATTTGGGGTTAACACTTTCAGTTCCAATACCTTGAAAAATCCAATTCAAGGCGCCGTAAGAGGTGTTTTCTCACCAAAGTCAGAGGCCATGTGGTGAAGCAAAATAGCCACTGATCTCTGACAAGGTGTCCACTTTTCTGTAGCTGCAGGCAAACCTGGCATAGGGCTTGTCTCCTACTGGGTCTCCTCTCTCAGTTTTGGTGGTTCTGCTTTTTTCCTGAGTTCAGCTTTAAGCTATCAGGCACATGGCTCATTTTTCCCGGGGCCTCAGTTCATTGAGCCCCTTAAGGGCTTCTCTCCTTAAAGCTCAGCTGTGGGCAAAACTGGAGTCTTTTCTCTCATCACTGCAGGATAAAATATGGTGGTCACCTTTATTTGTATCTGTGTCTGTCTCTCAGTCTCCCTTTGTATCAGACCCAGCAAGAGGGTGGGAACTCACTGACTTAGTCCAATCAGAAGCCCTAAAGTGATGTTATCAAGTAATCCAATCAAAGGTCCTTCAACAGAATTTAAAGCAATCAAAGGTATCACAACCACAGGAATAGATTAGTTTAAAAACATAATCTTTCTCTTTTTGGGATTCATAAAATAATCTCAAACTGCCACACCAGAATAAAGAAGCTCTTTTCAGAATGATAAAGTGGCTAACTCGTCATAACAATGATACACATTTGTACACCCAATATCAAAGCTCCAAAACACATAAAGCAAAAACTAGTAGAACTGCAAGGAAAAATAGATGTAGCCAACAATTATTGTCAGTGATTCCATTACCTACTGTCTCAATAATTGATACAACATTAGAAAGACAGCAAATATAGAAGATTTAAAAGACTCTCAACGAGCTTGTCCTAATTGACATTTATAGAATACTCAAATTAACAAAAATAAAAAAGCATTCAAGTGCACAAAAAATAGTTAGCAAGAAAGAGTATATTCTTGGTCATAAAACCATTCCCAATAAACACAAAAGGATTCAAGTCATACAAAATGTTCTTTGACCACAATGGAATTAAACTGGAAATCAATAAGAGGAAAATATCTGGAAAATCCCCACATATTTAAACCGAATAACATATTCTGAAATAACCTTTTGGTCCTTTGGTCAAAGAAGAACTCAAAAGGGGAATTGAATATATTTTGAAGTTAATGAAAATGAAAAAAATAAATATCAATATTTATGGGATGCCATTGATGTAGTGCATAGGGGAGAACTGATGTCACTAAATGCCAGTGTTAGAAAAAATGAAAGAGCTCTAATTAATATCTTCGGCTTCCACTTTGAGAACCTGGAAGAAAAGGAAAAAATTAAACTGGAAGAAAGATTTTTAAAAAATAATGACATTTAGAAGGAATCCAATGAAATAGAGAATTTCAAAGAAACCTAAAACTGTTTATTTAAAGAAAATTAATAAAAGTTATAAGTCTCTAGCCAGAACTGTCAAGGAAAAGAGAGAAGACACAAATTATAGTATCAGGAAAGATGGAAGTTACTTACTACAGATTCTACAGATAGTAAAAGTAATTAAGGAACATTACAAGCAACTTCAATAAATTTGAAAAATTAAATGAAAATAGACAGACTTCATAAAAATTAAGACAAACTACTTGAAAGACAACTACTACCACTGTTCACTCAAGAAGAAATAAATAATCCAAAAAGCAATATATCTATTAAAAATTTTTAATTTGCAGTTAAAAATCTTCCTACAAGAAAACATTAAGAACAAATGACTCCATTGGTTAATTCTATTGAACATTTAAGAAAAAAATATTATCAATTTTACTAAATCTTCCAGAAAGTTGAAAAGGTGAAAATTTTGCCAAGCCAATTTTAAGAAACTAGACAATGGTATTAGTACAGAAAGTGTAGTCCATTATTCTCATTAGCATAGATGTGACTATTGCAAAAAATTATTAATCAAAATTATATAGAAATTATATCAATTAGTAAATCAAAATTATATATAACTGTAATGGATGATGAAGAGGAGGTGTACACCAGCAATGCAAGGCTGATATAATAGTAAAAGAACCATTCTGTGTAATTCACTATATTAGCAAACTGAGAAAGAACAGCCATATGATCATCTATTGAGATGCAGATAGAGCATGTGACAGAATTCAATATCATCATTGATGAAAAGTCCTAGTAAACTAGGAACAGAAGGGAATTTTCTGAACCTGATAAAAGGCATCTACAAAATACAAACTACAGCTAGCATTTTTCTAAATGGTGAAGTACTGAATGAGTTCTCTCTAAAATCAGGAAAAGGAAATGATGTCTGCTCTCACTGCTTTTATTCAACATCGTGCTGGAGGTTCTGGTCCATAAAGAGACAAGAAAAAGAAAAAAGGCATGCATGTTGGAAAGGAAAGATTAAATCTTGTCTTTATTTGCAAAAGACATGAATGTCTATTTTAAAAATCCAAAAGCATCTACAACAAAAACTAGAACAGATACATAGATTTAGCATGGTTGAAAATAAGGTCAACATACAGAAATTAGTTATATTTCTATATACTAATGATGAACAATGAAAAGTTGAAATTTCCAACAGTTTCAAAGGATATAAAATACCACTATGGGCTAAAAGTGACATAAGATGTGAACAACCTATACACTGAAAACCGCAAAACATTGCTGAGCGAAATAACAGAAGATTTTTTCTTTAAATGGAGATATATTTTGTTCATGGGTTAGAAAAAATATTGTTAAGGTGTAGATTCTCTCCGTATTGATCTATATGTTCAATGCAATTTCAATCAAAATTCCTTTAGGCTTTTTTTTTGTAGAAATTGACAAACTGAATCTAAAATTAATATGGAAATACAAAGATCCTAGAATAATCTAAACAATTTTCAAAGAGATGAACAAAGTTGGTGAACTAACACCATTAATTTCAAGACTTGTTATAAAGTTTCATTAATCAAGACAGTGTGGTATTGGTGTAAGGATAGATGGACAAATAGGTGAATGGAACAGAATAAAGAATCCAGAAATAGCTTCACATATTTGTCTTTTTTCATTAAATTTTTAAACAAATCAATTTTATTGATACATATTAATAAAGCATATATCCATTCAAAGTGTACAATCAATGTTATTCAGTATAATCACATAGTTGGGCATTAATCACTTCAGTCATTTTTAGAGCATTTTCATTATTCCAGTAATAATAATAATAATTAAAAAAAACCAACTAACCAAACAAACAAAACTCATCACCTCTCAATCTCTCTATGCTTCCCTTGCCGTATATAGCTGCTATTCTGTTTCCTTCTCTCTAGTTTAGTTGTATACATATTTGTAGAAACAGTCTTATATTTGCATATTTGTCTTTTTAACACATGGTGCAAAAATATAACTTAAATTAATACCTTATACCATATATAAACATTAACTCAAAATAGATAATTGACCTAATTGTAAAACCTAAAACTATAAAATTTCTAAAGGGACATAGAAGAGAACTCTTGTGATCTTGGGTAAGGCAAGGATTTCTTTTATTCAACACTGAATGCATGATCCATAAAATAACAGATTGGATGGACTTCATCAAAATTAAAAACTTCTGTTTTTCAAATGACAGTGTTAATAGAATAAAAAGATAAACCAGATATTGGGAGAAAATATTTGCAAATAAGTGTGATAAAGGACTTGTATACAGAGCAAACTCTTCAAACTCAGTTAAGAAAAAACAAGCCAATAATAAATGTGTAAAATATTTGAGCAGAAAATTCAACAAAGAATATATTACAGAAATGAATTTTGAACCATGAGATACTGCTACATGGTGAAGATGTGGAAGAAATGAGTCTTATACAATACTGGTGGGAACGTCAAGTGGTACATCCAATTAAGAAAACAGTTTGGCAGTTTCTGAAAAAAGTTAAACATACATGTACCATGTGATCCAGCTGGTACAAAACATGTCCATACAAAGACTTGTACATGAATGTTCATAGCATTTTTATTTGTAATAGCAAAAAATTTAAACAATCCAAATTCCAATTAACTGAATAATGGATAAACAAATTGTGATATATCTATACAATAGAATATTTTTCAGCAATATGAAGGAATGAACTATGGATACATGCAGTGAAATTGATAAATCAAACTAAGTATGCTGAGTTAAAGTAGTCAGACCAAAATTTTCCAATATTTCCTAAAATTTCCTAACATTCTAGGAAATGAAAATTAATCTGTTGTGACAGAAACAGATTAGTGGTTTCTTGGAGACTGTATGTATAGGGGTATAGCATTATGAAAGATAGTCAATTTCTGAACTTTCTGGGCAAACTTTTGATAAGTGTGAGTTCTGTTGCTAAAACGTTTTGTGACTTTCAGCAATTAGCATAACTACTTTAAGACTGTTTCTTCATCTGTGAAGAGAAATATTTGGACTGAGTGATCACTAATATAATTTCCATCCAGGAAATTCTACAGATCCATAATTATGCTATTAGATATCATGAGATTAAAGAGTCATATTTAGAAGTGAGGATGTATAGTAGTACGATATGGGAAGGATCAAGGTATTATACACAGGAAGTTCTATTTTCTTCAAGTCTAAGGAGGGATACCTCTTCCTGCCAAAGATAAGACAGTGTTTCAAGATGAGCACTGAGAAAAAGTGAATAAATAAAGGTTAATAAAAACTGAGAAGAAAGATCACAAAACAGTGAAGATTGAAAGAAGATAGACAAAAACCAAAAGGTGCACAAAAAGGAGGATTTAGACCTGACCACCATAAAAATTATTCTTCTTGCTATATTCTGTTATTGTGTAGTAAGGGTACCTGTAGACTTACATTGGAAAACATTGTATTCCCATTATGTTTGATACATTAATATGGAAATATCCTTTTCTTTTTATAGAAGGTATAGTCAGCCACTCTCAGTAAATCATTTTGCAATTTTCATCAAGTCCCGAGTTTAAAAGCTCTTCTAGTTATACAGTGATTTATGGATTTCTAAGCTGCATGTACCTTGGATAAAAGGATAGACTTCGCAGCCTGAGTACAATATATAACTCCATAACTTACTGGTCTTGTGATCTTAGGTAATTTCCATATCCTCTTTTACCTTCAGTTTTTTTTTTTTTTAACTTTATTTTGTACATTTAATAATTGAAAACATAAGCAATTAAAAACTAAAAAGGAAACACAGATGAATAAATATATACATTTCTCAATTAAATGTAATGGATACATGTAAATTTTTTTGTTGTTGTTTTGTTTTTTGTTTGTTTTTTTGTGTGTGAATCAAAAAATATATTACACAATATATTTGGTTCATAGTAATGCATTCATACAGTATTTGTCCTTTTGTGTCTGGCTTGCTTCATTCAACATAATGTCCTCCAGATTCATCCATGTTGCCATATGCTTTATGACTTCATTTCTTCTTACAGCTGCATAATATTCCATCGTGTGAATAGACCACAGTTTGTTTATCCATTCATCTGTTGATGGACACCTGGGTTGTTTCCAACTTTTGGCAATGGTGAATAATGTGGCTATGAACATCGGTGTGCAGATGTCTGTTCGTGTCACTGCTCTCAGTTCTTCTGGGCATATACCCAGTAGTGGTATTGCAGGGTCACATGGCAAGTCTATATTCAACTTCTTTAGGAACTGCCAGACAGTCCTCCATAGTGGTTGTACCATCCTGCATTCCCACCAAGAGTGAATAAGTGTTCCTATCTCTCCACATCCTCTCCAACACTTGTAGTTCTCTGTCTTTTTAATAGTGGCCATTCTGATAGGTGTGAAATGATATCTCATTGTAGTTTTGATTTGCATTTCCCTAATCATGAGTGATGTTGAGCATTTCTTCATGTGTTTTTTTGCCATTTGTATTTCTTCTTCGGAGAAATGTCTATTCAAGTCTTTGGCCCATTGTTTAATTGGGTCATTTGTCTTTTTATTGTTGAGTTGTAACATCTCTTTATATATCCTGGATTTTAAACCCTTATGTGATTTCCAAATATTTTTTCCCATTGAGTTGGCTGCCTTTTCACCCTTCTGACAAAGTCCTGTGAGGTTCAAAAGTGTTTAATTTTGAGGAGGTCCCATTTATCTAACTTTTTCTTTTGTTGCACGTGCTTTGGGTGTGAGGTCCAAGAAACCACCACCTACTACAAGGTCTTGAAGATGTTTCTCTACATTTTCTTCAAGTAGTTTTATGGTCCTGGCTTTTATATTTAGATCTTTGATCCATTTTGAGTTGATTCTTGTATAGGGGGTGAGATAGGGGTCCTCTTTCATTCTTTTGGTTATAGATATCCAGTATTCCCAAAACCATTTGTTGAAGAGACTGTTTTTTCCCATCAGCGTGGGCTTGGAGGGTTGTCAAAAATCAGTTGACTGTATAGGTGAGGGTTTATTTCTGGATTCTCAGTTCTATTCCACTGATCGATATGTCTATCTTTATGCCAGTACCATGCTGTTTTGACCACTGTAGCTTTGTAATATGTTTCAAGGTCAGGCAGTGAAATTCCTCCCACATTGCTCTTCTTTTTTAGAATACTTTTGGCTATTCGGGTGCACTTACCCTTCCAGATGAATTTGGTAATTGCCTTCTCTAATTCTGCAAAGTAAGCTGTTGGGATTTTGATTGGTATTGCATTGAATCTATAAATCAGTTTGGGCAAGATTGACATCTTCACGATATTTATTCTTCCAATCCATGAACACGGAATGTCTTTCCATTTGTTTAGGTCTTTTTAAATTTCTTTTAGCATTGTTTTGTAGTTTTCTGCATATAGGTCCTATACTTCCTTGGTTAAATTAACTCCTAGGTATTTGAGTCTTTTTGTTGCTATTGAAAATGGAATTTTCTTCCTGATTTCCTCCTCAGATTGTTCAGTACTAGTGTACAAAAACATTACTGATTTTTGTGTGTTGATCTTATATCCTGCCACTTTGCTGAACTCATTTATTAGTTCAAGTAGCTTTGTTGTGGATACGTCAGGATTTTCTAAATACAGGATCATGTCATCCACAAAAGAGTTTTACTTCCTCTTTTCCTATTTGGACACCTTTAATTTTTTTGTCTTGTCTAATTGCCCTAGCTAGAACTTCTAGTACAATGTTGAATAACAATGGTGACAGTGGGCATCCTTGTCTTGTTCCTGATCTTAGGGGGAAAGTTTCAACCTTTCCCCATTGAGTATGATGTTGGCTGTGGGTTTTTCATATATGCCTTTTATCATATTGAGGAATTTTCTTTTTATTCCTATCTTTTGAAGTATTTTTATCAAAAAAGGATGTTGGATTTTGTCGAATGCCTTTTCTGCATCTATTGAGATGATCATGTGTTTTTTTTTCCTTCAACTTGTTAATGTGGTGTATTACATTGATTGATTTTCTTATGTTGAACCAGCCTTGCATATCAGGAATAAATCCCACTTGGTCGTGATGTATAAGTCTTTTGATATGCAGTTGGATTCGATTTGCAAGTATTTTGTTGAGAATTTTTGCATCTATGTTCATGAGAGAGATTGGTCTGTAATTTTCTTCTCTTGTGGAATCTTTATCTGGCTTTGGTACTAGGGTGATGTTGGCTTCATAAAATGTGTTGGGTAATTTTCCGTCCTCCTCAATTTTTTGGAAGAGTTTAAACAGAATTGGTGTTAATTCTTTTAGAAATGCTTGGTAGAACTCACCTGTGAAGTCATCTGGTCCTGGACTTTTCTTTGCTGGGAGATTTTTGATGAGGGATTCAATCTCCTTAATTATGATTGGTTTGTTAAGTTCTTATATTTCTTGTTGTGTCAGTGTGGGTTGGTTATGAGTTTCTAGAAATTTGTCCATTTCATCCAGGTTGGCTAGTTTGTTGGCATATAGTTTCTCATAATATCCTCTTATGATTCTTTTTATTTCTGTGAGGTCATTTGTAATTTCCCCCCTTTCATTTATGATTGGATTTATTTGCATCTTCTCTTTTTTCTTTGTTAGTCTAGCGAGGGGTTTGTCAATTTTATTGATCTTCTCAAAGAACCAGCTTTTGGTTTTGTTGATTTTCTCTGTTGCTTTTCTGTTCTCATTTCCATTTATTACCGCTCTAATCTTTATTATTTCTTTCCTTCTTTTTGCTTTGGGATTGGTTTGCTGTTCTTTTTCTAGTTTCTCAAGTTGTTCAGTTAAATCTTTGAGTTTAGCTCTTTCTTGTTTCTTAATATAGGCATTTAGGGCTATAAATTTCCCTCTCAAGACTGCCTTTGCTCTATCCCATAAGTTTTGATATGTTGTGTTCTCATTTTCATTTGTCTCAATATATTTACTGATTTCACTTGCAATTTTTTCTTTGACCCACTGAATATTTAGGAGTATGTTGTTCAGTCTCCACACATTTGCAAATTTCCTTTTTTCCTGTCGGTTACTGATTTCTAGTTTCATTCCATTATGATCTGAGAAGGAGCTTTGTATAATTTCAATCTTTTTATATTTATTGAGAGCTATATTTTGACCTAACATGTGGTCTATCCTGGAGAAAGATCCATGGGCACTTGAGAAGAATGTATAATCCGCTGAGTTTGGATGCAGTGTTCTGTATATGTCTGTTAGGTCTAACTTGTTTATCATATTGTTCAAGTTCTCTGTTTCCTTGTTGATCTTCTGTCTAGTTGTTCTATCTAATGATGTGAGAGGGGTGTTGAAGTCCCCGACGATTATTGTAGAAATGTCTATTTCTCCCTTCAGTTTTGCCAGAGTTTGTCTCATATATTTTGGGGCACCCTGGTTAGGTGCATAGATATTTATGATTGTTATATCTTCCTGGAGGATCATCCCTTTTATTAATATATAATGGCCTTCTGTATCTCTTATCACTCTTTTGCATTTGAAGTCTGTTTTGTCTGATATTAGTATAGCAACCCCTGCTCTTTTCTGTTTACTATTCGCATGGAGTATCTTTTTCCAACCTTTTACTTTCAGCTGGCTTGTATCCTTGTGTCTGAGGTGAGTTTCTTGTAAGCAGCATATGGATGGCTCATGTTTTTTTAATCTATTCTGTCAGCCTGTATCTTTTGATTGGAGAATTTAATCCATTCACATTCAATGATATTACTGAAAATGCACTATTTATTTCCTCCATTTTATTCTTTGCTTTTCATATGTCATCTTATTTTTGTCTTTCTTTTTACTCTTTTGGTGATCCTTTCTGCTTTTCTTCTTCTATACTCTCCTCCAAGCCTCTCTCTCCTGTCTTTTTCTTTCAGGTTCTAAGGCTTCCTTTAATATTTCCTGCAAAGGTGGATTCTTTTTTGCAAACTCTCTTAGTTTCTGTTTGTTTGTGAATACTTTATATTCACCTTCATATTTGAAGGACAGTTTTGCTGGGTAAAGAATTCTCGGCTGGCAGGTTTTCTCTTTCAATTTCCTAATTGTATCATACCACTGTCTTCTCGCTCCATGGTTTCTGAAGAGAAATCTGCACTAAGTCTTACTGGATGTCCTTTGTACGTGATCGTTTGTTTCTCTCTTGCTGCTCTGAGAATTTTCTCTTTATCTTTTACATTTGACATTCTGAATAATATGTGTCTTGGCATAGTTCTATTTGGATTTATTCTTATTGGGGTACGGTGTGCTTCCTGGACATGAAAGTTCATTTCTTTCATGAGAGTTGGGAAATTTTCAGCTATTATTTCCTCAAATACTCTTTCTGCCCCTTTTCCTTTCTCTTCTCCTTCTGGAACTCCAACGACACGTATGTTCTTGCGTTTTGTGTTGTCATTCAACTCTCTGAGCCCCTGCTAAATTTTTTCCATTCTTTTCTCTCTCTGTTCTTTTCTCTCTTCAATTTTAGCTGCTCTGTCTTCAGTATCATTTATTCTTTCTTCTATCATTTCGAGTGTGCTGTTGTATGCTTCAAATGTATTTTTTACTTCACCTTTTGTGTCTTTCATTCCCATGAACTCCGTTGCTTTTCTGTTCATGATTTCAAATTCTTCTTTACGTTCGCGCAATGACTTCTTGATGTCATTGATCTCTTTAACTATATTCTCTTTCATCTCATTAATTTGATTTTGGAAATGTGTGCTCATCTCACTATTAGTTCTCTCAAATTCTGTATCTCTTCTGAGACTTTGCTGTATTCCTTTTCTTAGGCCATGTCTTCTATTTTCTTAGTATGGCTCGTAATTTTTTGTTGGTGCTTAGGCATCTGGTTAGTTTGTATTTTACTTAGATGCTCTATCTCTTTTTCTTTTATGGGGTTTTAGTGGCAGGAGGCTGTGAGTTACCACTGCTCTTTGATTTTTGGCTCAACCTTGATTGTTAGGATTGTTCTGCTGGTTGCTCAAAACTGGGCACTGGACCCAGTAATTGTTTGTAGAATCATTTCCTAGGGCCTTGGGCAGGGAGGCTATAGAGGCCAGGAAAAGCCTCTCTTACTTATTAATTTTCTTATGTGTACTTCCTTGGTCTGCAGGAGATGGCGCTTGTTGGCTGCTCTCAATTAAATGCCTGGTCGGAGCGTATTTGTTGTTACACAGACCAGATCAATGTGATAGAACTTCCTGTCTGGGGGCCAGGAGCCCTGTGATTCAAACTTTCCGAGACAGTTCTCCAGACTTCTCTCGCAGCACCCCCCTTTTCACAGCTAGGAAATATTTCCACTCCCTTCTGAATCCTCAACAATCAGTCCCTGTTAGTAGAGGAGGAGATTGGGAGGTTTGTACATCTTTAGCCCCTTGCAGGCTCCAATGCAAACAATGGCCCAGCCCCACCCAGCCTGGAAGGGCTCTCGGGACAGGGCAGACCAAACCTGGGAGTCCAAAGCAGGGTCAGCCCTAGGCTCTCCCTCCCCTCTCCCCTGGTGTCCTCAACAATTAGTCCAGGCTAGAAGAGAGGTAGGTTGCGACGATCGGATTTCTCCAGTCCTTTCCGGGCTCCCAGGGCAAACCGCCGTGTGGAGGGTCCTTTCCAGGCTCCCAGGGCAAACTGCCGTGTGGAGGGTCCTTTCCAGGCTCCCAGGGCAAACCGCCATGTGGAAGGGTCTGTGGCGCTCTGCAGCCCAAATTTCAGGTCAGAACCTGAGTCAGCCTAAGGCTGTGTCCCTCTCTCTCCCCTTTCCAGGAGTGGCAGATCCCTGAAGCCCCCTTTGTCTGTGGTCGCAGGCCCAGGGTCCCAAGAATTCTGAAGAGTGTGGGGGAGGGTGCCGGCAGCAGCAGAAGCTGCTACTTGCAACTCACAGTTCTGTAGTCACGATTTCCCTCTTCTGTCCCTCTCTCCTCTGGGTGGTATGCAGCCTTCACCTGCTGACCTAAACCCTAGAAGATCTTTTTCGGGGCTGTTTCAGCTTGTCCTCTAGCTATTTTTCTCAGTTTTTTTTCATTGTAAAATGATTATAATAATAGTATCTATCTCATAAGTTGATTGTGATAGTTAAATGGGTTAATGTTTATAAAGTGGTAACAGTGTCTGTCTCAAACAAGTACTATATAACTGTTGTTAATATTATTGTTCTGTTAACAATTCCCCACTTTCTTATGAAGGTATAAATCCCATCTACTTTCAGTCCATATGCAGTATAGACAATGTTCTGCCCTCATCTCTAGGCATATAACTCAGGTCCAATAAATGAGAACATCACAATCCTGTGGTCAATGTGATTGGCTTAGGGTTAAACAACAAACACAGTCAGAGTTATTGAGATATAATGAGATTTGCAGTCCTGGAGTAAAGAAACTAGATCTTTGAAATTGGATATCATATTTAAACTATGGAGTTACTACAACCATCTTGTACTAAGTGGCCTGACAATGGATACAATAATGAGGTAGCAGGGCTGAGAATTGAACAGAGAAATGAGTTTTAATGGTAGTATTTCAGTCGAGCATCAGGTCACACATCATCCACTCAAACAACCAATACATCAGGTTCATGAAATAATAAGTTTTATTTTTATCAACTATTTATCTATCTACTTCTATCTATCTATTATTTATCATCTATCTATATCATTGATCTATAGGATCTAATTTTGCTTAAACCAATATTATTTGAATTTTCTATCACTTGAAGGAAAAAAGAATAATGATTCAGACATTAAGAAATAGAGAGGTAGAGATACCACTCTAACATGTGGATTTGTATTATCTGGAATCAGGTGAAAGTCATACTCTAGCCTGGGCTAGGAAATGGAAAATCCTGTCTTCATAGTAGAAAAACAGTTAACAAATGTCCATAGTTTTTGGAGAATAAGACCTTGGTCATTTAGTGCTCCAGCATTATGTGATTTCATGAGATATATTCAAGACATTCCAGGATGTTGGGTACCTCTCATCATCTTCAGTAAGTTTACATAAGAAACAAATTGTCCTAGACTGAAACTGTCCAGTTTAAATTCAGAGAAGAAACATAATACACTCTAATAAGTTAGGTCCCTGCTGTCTTTGTCATATAGTCTGAGATGAGTGCAAATCCAATAATTTGGCTTAGAAGATAACTCTCTATCCTAAACTAAAAATATTATTAACAGAGTCTGGGAGGTGGGATTTGTAGCAGGAGGTAGGACTTGGCCAACTAGAACCCATAGGTCTGATCTGGCCCTAGGCCTGATTTTGTAGGAATGGCTTTTTCATTTTAAAAAGTTTTAAAACAAAACAAAGAAGAGACTATGTGACAAAGATTTTCTATGTCCAATAAAAGCTTAAAATGTTTACTATCTGACTGTTCACATGAAAAGTCTGCCAACCTCTACAGGTTTCTCTCAAGAGAGTCCTATTAGGTTATCTCAGCCAGACAAAGGCAATGATCACTTTTGTTGCCAACATGCAATTGAGATTCATCCATAAGTAAAGGAATAAATCACAAATTCCTTCCACACCGGTATATTTCTTCAAACTGTCCGAAGGCAGAGACTAAGTTTGTCAGCATGTGAATGAAAGCACTGGGATCAGAAAAGTACTGAGGCTAAGGCTACCTTTTTGGTGGCCTAGATATTTCTAGGAGTTTTCAGTATTTAAAGGCTCAATAAGGTCTCTAAATTTCCTTAATGGCCAATAAAGTTAAAGATATGAGAATTGAAACCATCCTCCATTTTTAAGATGATTTAGTGTGAAAGAACTTGGCATTTGGACAATAATGGTGTAATGAAATATTTGTCTTCTCACATAGATGGTGAAGTGAAATGGGCTTTAACTGATGGTGGACTTCTAAAGAAGTGCAGGCTCCAGAAAAGATATCTTACTGAACACCCACCTCCAATGTGACCATGGGGATGATGGACATGGGAGATACTCTTAGGAATTAACTTCAGGCTTACAAGACAGGCTGATCAAGAAACTGGGTTAAATTCCAAATATTGTATGACTTCTCTAATATGAAATAAATATAATGAGCAAACTCATGCAGTTAATAGCTAGAATATAAGTAACCAGAGAATAAAATGTGGTTAGAGAATGGAAGGTGAGGTTTAATCTGTGCAGAATTGGTATAAAGTTGTTTGCAAATGTTTGGAAATAAATAGAAATGGTGAAAACACATCATAGGATCTGTTAGTAGTAGCACTAATATAGGAGCATGATACTGGTTTGTTTTTTGTTCTTTTATTTGGAGTAATGAAAATGCTCTAATAATTGATTGCAGTGATAAATGTGCAACTCGGTGATTATACAAAATGCCATCGATTGTACACTTTAGATAAATTGTATGGCTTATGAACAAAAAAATAATAAGGTGGGCTGGGGGAAAATGCACCAAGTGTAAGATATGAACTATAGTTAGTAATATTTTGATGATACTCTTTCATAATTTGTTACAAATGTTTCACAACAATGCAAGGTATTTGTGGTAGAGTGATGTATGGGAGCTCTGTATGATGTTATACATATTTATCTTATAAGTTCACAACTTTTGCTATACATTTATTGTTTACGTATGTTCATATATGAATGACATACTTAATAAATTGTTTTTAAAATAAATTTAAAAAAAAGAAATTAGGTCCATTTCCAGGAGAGTGTTTCATCTCATTTTCATCCATCATGACAAGATGTGTGCTGTGGCCTTAAGACTACCATTTGTTTCCTATTTCCTCTTTTTCCAAATAAAGTTATGATTATCATGTTTTAGTCTTGCCATTCTCAAATTATTTTGGGTTTGTTGGGGTGCCTACAAAGACCTCAGGACATGTTGAAATGCTGTACACAAGAATGGAATGAGACTCCCAGTTGCCTTATTTAGAAAGTTATTGCTTTTTATAGAGATGTGAGCATTTTTAAGTATATTGGGGAAGTGTGTGTGTGTGTGTGATAGAGAGAGAAAGGGAGAAAGAGAAAGACGATTAAGCATAGTTGACTGCTATGTATAGCTGTTTTTATCAACAACGTACGGTCTCCTCTCTTTTCATTACTTTAATAGATTTCTATTTGAGGATTGTGGTGGTTTGAAACTGTATGTATCCCAGAAAATCACGCTCTTAAAGCTAATCTATTCCTGTGGGTATAAGTCTACTGTAAGTAGGTTTTATGAGGTTACTTCAGTTAAAGCATGACCCAGGGTGGGTAAAAGAGAATGAAATTCAGACACAGAGAAAGCAAAGGAAGCAAGAAGCTGAAAGCAAAGAAACGTGGAGGTGAATGAGGTGGGTCACATCTTAATTTAATATCCTTTTCACCAAAAGATCCTACTTACAATGAGTCCACAACTACAGGAATGAATTAACTTTAAGAACATTCTTTGCTGGTAAACATAGCTTCAAACCATCACACTCCACCTTATGGACCCCCAAAAGATGTATTTTTTCCATATTCAAATACATTAATTCCATTACAATATCCCAAAAACAAATCATTTCAAAAACAATGTTAAGTACAAAGTCTCATCAAAATTGGTTATCAGTGTGGTCTGTCCTGTGGCATAATTACCCCCAGTCTGTGAAACTTAGAGAAAAAGTTATCTGCTTCCAATATACAGAGGGACTTTCACAGGATAAACACATTCTCATAGGGAATTCACATTCCCACAGGGGAAAATTGGAAGCAAAATAGGGGTCATGAATCCAACAGAATTTATAAAACCCTGCAAGGTGTACTCTATTAGATTTAAAGGTCTGAGAATGATGCTTTCTCTCCAAAGTTTGATGGAGTGACAGCCCCACACTTTGCAAGTGCTTGAGCAGCAACCATGCTGCCCCAATACTGGTATGAAGTTTCCAACATTTTCAAGCATCGGGATGATGGCCAGCCTCTCCACAATCCCCCATGTATCTGTGAAACCTAGAGTGGTAACACCCTTCTGGAACAATGGGGCAGAAGACCGACTCTCTACATGCTCCAGGGCATACTCATCCTTTCCACATACATGGGTGGGTCCGCTTTCTTGGCCCAAGAAGGTGTCTTCAGTCCAGACCTCAGCTTCTGCCTTTGAAGTCATTTTACCTTCATTCTTCCCTTTTATGTCCATTTTAGTCTAGGCTTGTAGTGGTTCCTTTCATACAGATTTAACAAAAAATTTGTCAGGTTTGCATGTAGTACACAGGGGTCCAAACCATCAGACAATAGAACTTTCCAAAAATCCTTTCCAGATAACTACATTTCCAATCCTGACTTGCACTGTAATGGCTGACTAGATCCATGTTCAGTTAAACCCTCACATGGAGCACTATTCTCTGGGGACTAGCTTTCTGGAAGCTCAGAATTTTCCAAACCATCAATTTCAGGTTTCTTTGTGCCCAGGAATTCAGTTCTCAGTTTATCCCTTTCCTCTGTAATTTTACTAGAAGCTGCAAGGAGAAACATCTAGTTTTAAAATTTCTAGTTTTAAAATTTAAAACATCTAGTTTTAAAATTCCCTCAACTAAATAATACCATCACTTTCAAATTCTGCCTTACATTTGACATCAGGACTCAACTTTGCCAAGTTCTCTACCACTTTAAAACAAGGATCACCTTTCTTCCAGTTTGCAGTGACACATTCATCATTCCTGCCTATGGTCTCATCATTAGTAACTTTATTTATTTATTTATTTTAATTTAATTAATTAATTAAATTTTTTAAAAATTTATTTTTTATTGTGGGTAAAAATAAAAATTTTCACAATACATACCAATATTTGTAAAATGATATATAAATATATATGCATATATATGTGCATTCATGAGTAACTTTAGAGTCCGTATTTCTACCACAGTCTCTTAGAAGCACTCTAGGCCTTTTCTACCAAGCACTTCACAATCTTCTTGCCTCTACTCATTATGCAATTGTAAAGTCATTTTAACATTTTGGTATTTGCAGTAGCAGCACCCCATTCCTGGTACCAATATCTATTTTTGTTTGCTAACCTGCCCAAAGCAGATACCATAAAATGGGTGGGATTTTAAAAATGGAGATTTGTTACAGTACAAGCTTACAATTTTGGGGCCATGAAAATGTCCAACCCAAGGCATCATCAAGGCGATGCTTCCTTCCTGAAGACTAGCTACCAGTAATCCTGGATTCCTCTGTCACATGACAAGGCACATGGTGGTATCTGCTAGTCTCTACATTCTCTTTCAGATTTCATTGCTTTGCTTCAATGGCTTTCTACTGTTATTTAAAAGTTTAGAGATATTTATGTGACCAAGTTCTATCCAAAGATAAGTGTGGGGTTATTTGCTGGATTTTTCTCTGTTTTAAAAAGAGTACAGTCATAAGAATAATTATCCTATTCCATTTCTTGTTTTCACCCATTGTTTTGTGTTGAGATGATGATTGCTCCTTTTTTCATTCTTTCTTTTTTTAAGCAACTTCATTGAGATATCATTCAGATACCATACAACTCATCCTTTAAAAGTATACAACTCAATAATTTTTAGTATATTCACAGAGTTGTGAAACCATCACGACAGTCAGTTCTAGAATATTTTCATCACTTCCAAAGGAATCTTTGTACCCGTTAGCAATTATTTGTCTCCCCATTCCAACCCTAATCCTGCCCTAAAAGATTAGGCAACTACTAATCTACTCTCTGTCTCTATAGATTTGCCTGTTCTGGATATTTCATGTAAATTGAATCATAAAAAATATATGGTGTTTCGTGACTGGCTTCTTTTACTTAGCAAAATGTTTTCAAGGTAAATCTATGTTGTATCAAATATCAGTACTTCATTTCTTTTTTATTGCCAAATCCCATTCCATTGATTGGATATATCACATTTATTTATCCATTCATCTGTTGATGGACACTTGGATTTTCCACTTTTGGTTATTATGAATAATATTTCTATTAGCAATAGAGTACATGTTTTTGAGTAATCATATATTCTCATCTCTCTAGGAAATATATTTAGGAGTTCAGTTGCTGGATCTACATATGGTAACTATGTTTAACCTTCTGAAGAACTTCCAGTCTATTTTCTAAAGTGCACCATTTTACATTACCACCAATAATGTATAAGAGTTCCAATTTCTTCACATGATCACCACTTGTTATTTCTCTGTTGATTATAGCCATCTTTGTGGGTATAAAGTGTTATATAATTATGGTTTGGATTTGTCTTTCCTTAATAACTAAAGCTGTTTGAATATCTCTCCATGTCCTTATTTATGTTTTTAATTAGGTTATCTTTTTCTTATTGAGTGTAAGAATTGCAAGGATATAATCGCTTATTAGATATATTATATGATTTGCAAATATTTCCCCCCTACTGTGGGTTGTATGCTCACATTCTTGATGGTATTTTTTGCAGCACAGATTTTTTTCATTCTAATGAAATCCAGTTATTCTAGTTCTTTTTTTCTTTTGTTGTTTATGTTTTAGTGTTGTGTATAAGAAAACCTTGCCTAACATAAGGTCACAAAATTTTCTTCTATAAGTTTTATAGGTTATCTCTTACATTTAGTACTATGATACATTTTGAGTTAATTTTTGTTTATGGTATAACAAAATGGTTCAGTTTCATTATTTGCATATGAATATCCAGTTATTACAAGACCATTTGTTGAAAAGATTATTCTTTTGTATTGGATTGTTTTGGAACTCTTATCAAAAATCAATTAACTGTAAATATAAAGGTATACTTCTGGATTCTCATTTCCTTATGAATATCAGGAACTGATTATCAGTTTCTGCAAAAAAGTAAGCAGTAATTTTTATAGAGATTGAGTTTTACATCTATAAATCAATTTGGAGTGTATTGCCATCATAATAATATTGAGTCTTCTGATTCATTAAATTGGATATCATGGTCTTTAAAATGTCTTTCAACAATATTTTGTAGTTTTTAAAGTAAACATATTACATTTCTTTAGTTAAATTTAATCTTTTTGATGCTATTGTAAATGGGATTGTTTTCTTAATTTTGTTTTTTGATTGTTCATTGCCAGTATATAGAAATACCATGACATTTGTATATTGATTTTGTATACTACAAATTTCCTGAAGTTCTTTTTTATTTCTAATAGCTTTTTACTGGATTTCTTAGGATGTTCTCTCTACAAGATCATGTCATTTGCAAATAGAGATAGTTTTATTTCTTTTTTTCCAGTCTAGGTGTCTTCTATCTATTTTTCTTGCCTAATAGCCCTGGTTACTACCTCTTGTCTTTTTTCTGAACTTAAGGGAAAATCATCCCATCTTTCACTATTAAGTATGTTAGTTGTGGGTTTTTCATAGCTGCCTTTTATCAGTTTGAGGAAATTCTCTTCTATTCTGACTCTTATAGGTACTGCAGTATAATTATATGAATAATGTTTTATACTATATTTAAATCAGGTAAGAGAAGGAAAAGAAGAAATATACAGTTATACTGTTTTGTTTCTTTTAGAATTATCTTTATAATTTTCTTTATCATCACACTTTGTTTTTTAAAGTAGATTCAAATTACTCTCTGGTGTCATCTGTTTTTAGCCTGAAGAAATTCCTTTATTATTCCTTATAAGAAGGGTAGGTTGGCAATAAAGGCTTTCAGTTTGCCTTATCTAGGAATATATTTGCTTCACTGAAAGATAGTTAGCTAAGAGAATATAAGATTCTTCTTTATTTTATTGAAAGATAGATAAAAGAATATAAGATTCTTCATGGCTTGTTTTTTTCTTTTAAGACTTTATATCTTCCTACTACCTTCTGGGCTGCATTATTTCTAATAAGAAGTCAGTTATAAATATCATGGGGGTAGGGCCTTGTACATGAAGGTTTTTTTCTTTTTTTTTTTTTTTGGAGGTACAGGGGATTGAACACAGGACCTTGTATATGGGAAGCAGATGCTCAACCATTGAGCTGCATCCACTCCCTGAGGGGTCTTTTTTAAATTGCATCTTTCAAGATGTTCTCTTTGTCTTTCAACATTTTGATTGTTGCAGTATCTGGGTATGGATTTCTTTGAGTTTATCCTAACTGGAGTTTGTTGATCTTTATGGATATGTAGATTAATGTGTTTCTTACAATTTGGGAAGTTTCTGTCATGATTTCTTCTAATACTTTTTCTGTTCCTCTCTCTCCTTTCCTTCTGGTACTCTTATTATATGTATGTTAGTGTACTTAATGGTAGTCCATATTTTCTGATGCTATTTTCATACTTCTTCATTATTTTGTCTTTATGTTCTCCAGATTGCACAGTCTTTATCCATCTATCAACTACTTCTCTGATTCACTCTTTTCCTAGTTGCAATATAATGTTGAGATTCTATGGTAAATTTTTCATTTCTGTTACTGTACTTTTCAACTCCAGAATTTCCATTTGGTTCTTTGTTTTATAAAATCTCACAATTTATTGATATTATTTATTTGATGAGACATGGTCACAATATTCATTTATGTCTTTGTGCATGGTTTCCTTTAATTCTTTAAACATATTTATCATAGCTTCTTTGACATCTTTGCTAAGTCTGACATATGACCTTCTCAAAGGCAGTTTCTGTTGCCTAGCATTTTTACTGTGTATGAACCACACACTTATTCCTTTTCATGTCTCTTGATTTTTGTATAAAACTGGACATTTAAGATAATATATTATAGCAACTCTGGATACTGACTTATTGTTTACTTGTTTAGTGACCTGGCTGGACTATTTCAGTGGAGTCTATTTATCCTGCAGGGTGTAGCCTCTAATATCACTCCTAAAAGGTTGCAGTTGTAGGCATGCACACATATACCCTGTTCTCCTGCCCCCAGGGATGGTTTTAGTAGGTCTCTTAGTCCTTTACCTCTCTGTTAAGCTTGTAGTTGATCTGCTTTTATTAGTATAGCATACAACTGTTAGCATCCACTAATGGCTAGCTGTTTGTTCTACTGTATTTGACAATTCTTTGGGGGCACAGATTGTTTTACAGTCTGATCCAAGTAGGTTTGAGCTTCTTTGCGAGGCAGTCTTCTAGACTTCTTTCTGCTCCTGGATGGCTCTTCTCAGATGTTTCTTTCCTGTTTCTCTGTGTTAAATTTCAAGCTGGTTTATTGTTTCATTCCTTGTTATAATGAAGGAATAGGAATCCTCTTAAATGTTCACCACCAAAATCTCCATTGTTTTCCATAACATCCTTAAACTTTAACTTCTCCACACTTTGTTCCAATTCAAGTCATTCCCTTAGGTAGATCTACTGAGCTCTTTGTTTTTATGGCTTGCCTCTTTCCCTAGACAGAAACTCTGTACCACAGCTCTAGGACTAGGGGAAGCAAATTAGCTCACTTTTCTCAGAACCACACCCCTGTACTATGAATGGGCACTGGTGGGGGTGGTAGCCACTTGTCTTCTTGGCTTGCCTCTTTTGGCATGCAATCTCAGCCCTCTATGAATGAGTTGGGGCAAGGACACTTGAGTACCAACATGTTTGACCTGTTGCCTATAGGGTAGAATTTCCACATGTAGGACCTGGCTGTATGAAAGGAGTCTTAACTCTGTTAACAGGCTTACCTGGAATAGAGCTTCTGCAACATTGAGCTAGGTGGGGGAGATAATAAATGTTTTTAGCCTGCCTTCCTTGTAACATAACATATCCCTAGACTGAGAACTTGGAGGAGAAGAAACTCCATCTTCTTTGCTATATCTATGTAAGGTAAAGCTTACATTACACTGAGCTAAGAGTGAGGACTGGGAAAAGAAGCAGATCATAGATTAAATATCACAGAATCTCACTGTTCTTACTGATATTTAGTAGATTTTCTTGAATAAATGTTTTCCATAAACTATATAACTTAAGAAAAGTGTCAGAAAATTTTAATGGTTTTTATCTGCATAAGTTGTACCAATTTTGGTTGTGTTGCTGAGGAGAAGATCAGAACACATCATTTCACCATTCCACAAGTCACAGTCCCAGGACATGACATTTTATACTATATCAGCCATTTTCCTGCTTTAAAGTGAAATATTGTCCGTCTACTATGGAGGACCAAAAGAGAAGATGGAAAGCATGTGGGATCTTGATGTTAAAATTGAGCCACTACCCAACTCTGGAACTCTCCCCTCATCTGGCTTATTGTTATATGAGTTAAATAAATGTTCCTTTGTTTAAGCCACTTTTAGCTGTGTGTTTTATTTCTTGTAGCTGAAAGCATCCTGATACAAGAGTTTTTGATGCTTCACAGATGGTGAGAACTAAGCCCAGAGAGAACCTGAACCAGAGTTTCAGTATGAGAAACTAAGTTTGAGAGAACCCAAAAAAGTCATAAAGACAATGTGGAGGCTTATAGCAGAACGTTGATCGTATCAAAGCACCTCAACTGTTATCAATCACTTGAAAATGCTTCCTAGTTTATGGTGCTCCCCAGTTCAGTAGCAATCTTGATTTCTTCCAAACACTGGAATATATTATGATTTATGACTTGGCTGCAAGCTGATTCTACTTGACCTACTTTGAACATCTATTAACTAGAGGTTCCAGTTCCTAATTCTTAGTACTCATAGAATTTCTCATACCTGTTAAAGTCTTGTACTCATTAAAATCCACAACTTGGACTCAATAAAATAACATTAATATGATCACAACAAAGAGATCAACTTATTTCTTATCTGGATCATGGATTAAAAAAAAGCTTAAATTATATGCAAATATATTCTAATTTATATAAAGAATATATAAAATATCCTTTTAATTGCTTTGGTGGAAGAAAATGTGAAAGAACTTATTAATCTGTATCAGTTTTTGCTCTTTCAATAGATTGGGAGTCTTTTTAATTGCTTCATATAGTCTCTATTGATCTTTTTTCCAATTGAGAGGATAAAAATTGTGTATTATTCTATTTATGACAGGTGGACAGCATCTGTGGTTGATATAATTCTCATTTAATTTTTGGAAATGAACCCAGAGATTGCCTAATCAGTGCATATTTGCAAATATTAAAAATAAATATAATGCAAATAATAAATAATGCATATCTTTTTTATTGCTTTCCACATCTGTCACATTTGTTCCCCAGAAACATGACCTACAGGCTCCCAAAAAGTATTTCTGAAAAGCATGAATTGCATAAACACAATGCAGAAAGCATAACTGGGAAAAGATTTTGTTGTCCTGTAAATGAATGCATCTGATTATAAAATATATTTATTCATATAAATGTTAAAATAGTACAATGTAATATTTATTGATATTTAATGGAAATTAATTCAGTGAAAGAGAAAATTAGAAGTAATCACTCATAAGATGATAAGCAAAAATAAAAGAATTCATCTGCACTTGATAATACTAAACGAATTATACCAATTCTGACATTTAAAATTCTAATAATGATTTAAAAAACAATGAGGTAACATTAATTGACAGTTTTCTGTATGTTTACTTACTGACTATACATATGTCATATCCAAGTAATTTCCATAATTACATGTTGAAATCTATTATTTAAAAAGGAATTGTTTACCATTCAATGGGAAAAGCAAGCATTTTTATGGATGTGACCATCTGCAGAGCCATATCTGCAGGATGTGACCACACAGAATTCAGAATAATTGTTCAGATCCAATAGGCTTCACCTGAATCTCCTCAGCTAAATCTGTCTGATATTATTTGAGTGACAATTAAAACAGTTGTCAGTCATACAGTATCATTAGTTTTGATCATTAGCTTGATCATTAGTTTATTGGTAAAAGAAGTAGAATTAGAAATCAATCAAATAAATAAAAATAGTAAAGTCAATTTTAATCAAATGAAATTAAAATGAACATGTATATTTTTAATTAAATTAAAAGGCAAGATTAATATGCATTCATTTTTAATAGATCAGAATTAGGTTCACACTTCCTTTATATTTGCATGACTTTTTTTCTTTACCATGGTTGTCATACTTCCTGAAAACACCATTTGAAAGGAAATCTCATGTAAGAAAGTCCAATAAAAAAGGGTACATAAACAAGATGGCTCATATGAGCCCAAAATGTTCCCTTTAACTTCCACCATTCTTCAACTCCAATAAACAGTGAAACTCTCATCTACACAGAAGCGAGATTATAAAGAATCCTAAGGATTACTTACAGCATATTTCCTTTCAATTCCTCAATCTTTTTTTTTTTTTTTACAAAGGTATTGTTGTTAATTTTAATATATCTCTAGTCCTTTTATATAATTTTAAGGTGAAAGAAAAAGTTACAAAAAACCTAGAGGTACCTACATCTTGCCAAGTATTATACACTTTTAAAAATATGTCTACATATGATAAATTTATTGATAGAATATAATTAAATATCATCTCCATGATAACTGTTGAGGTGGATGAATTGTATAAAACTGAGTTCTATTTCCTCTCAGCACTGTTTTAAAATCAATCTGAATGCTATTAAATTCACATACACACACATACATATAATATATATACATATGTGTGTGATATATGTGCATATGTGTACGTATTACAGGCAATAATTATTTTAGAAAATTATATAGGAAGTGATCATTCCTCACTAAAGTGTCTTGAGAAGGTCTCTTCAGTTTTGGAACCTCAAACTGATTATCTTTTTTGTTCTAAATTCTTAAGGTATTTCTTTAACATGTTAGCAGTTAAGTGGTATAGGAAAAAGATGGCTGAAAAGAAATGTAAATAAGTTTGATATCCAGTAAAGGCAAACTGTTTCCCAGGATGCCCCCCAAATTAATGGTCTCAAAACAAATATGTACTTTCTAGATTCATTGCCTGAAGATGGAAGAACACAAAATAATCCTTAAGAGGAAGTAATGTTTTTACAACTGAAAATTTTATACTTTGTTTCTAGTAACAAAACAAAACAAAAAATTATGCCATGTCATTAATTTTACTCAAATGCTTTGATAAGTAAATGCAAAAAGGAATAACACAGATCTTATTATTGTTTTCCTGTTATGCCATATGTGAATATAAAACACATAACATATATATTATTAACATTGTTTTTTCCCAATAAAACAGAAGTGAATATAATGTTTTGTGTTCCCCCAATTTTCTTCTTTATTTTTGCAAATTTCTATATATGTGAGGGTAAGAAAATATTTTATAGACTATTTGATTTTTTTTCTAATTTAACAAACAGAAAAGCAGATTATAACATTACAGATGTGCAAATTTTCACAAAAATAAAAAGTAAAATTAATTCATTCTTTTTACATCCAAATTATAATTTTTTAAATTGAGGTATACTTTACATACAGTAAAATCACTCTTTGATGTAAAGTTCTATGGATTTTGACAAATATATACAATAATGTCATAAGAACCAGAATAAAGATATCTACAGGTATGGTTTGGAGATATTGCAGGTTTAGTTCCAGATCACTACATTAAAGTGAATCACAAAATATTTTTTATTTCATGTAAAAGGTATGTTTACATTATACTGTAGTCTATTAAGTGTGCAATAAATATCATTATATCTAGCCAAATGGCTAGAGGGTAGTGAGTTAGGAAGTAGAGTATTCTTAGAAAATGAGAGGGGTTGGTGGTGCCTGGGCCTGGAGGGGGTTAAGGCCCTTATCTGCTCCACTTTGTTTATTCTTGGGAGGGGATGTACTGCCTCCTAGCCAAAAGGCAATGGCTTGCTCAACAGGTTAGATGGGTTATGGCTAGAGGCTGCCTTTCTTCATCTCTGCCATCTTGAATCTTGATTCTCACAGGCAGCAGTTGTTCTCCTGTACATTTCTTTGGCTAAGTGTAGACAAAGTCTTTCTTCAATTTTATATAGTAAATTTTTATATAGTAAATGAAAAATCAGGCTGCACAAAGCAGTTAACAAAACATATCTGAAATCAAAAACATTTTAGAAATTTAATGACACCATATATGAATTTACAAATATCTACTAGAAGTGTTGGTCTCATATTCCAAAGGTCTAAGTCCTTTACACATCCAGTTCCATGTCTAGCTCCTAGTTGCCTCAGTCTGATCAAGGTCAGTTCCTTGCTTGCTCTTGATTCATGACCACTTTTCAAACTATCTACCTGCTAATGGAAATGACTTGTCTACCTGCTAATGGCAGTGATTTCCAGCATGTTTCTCCTATCCAGGATCTATAGTTTTCATCTCTGCCAGGTCCAGAGTGTAAGTCCACAACCCTGTTACTCACGTCTCTCAAGTTATCTCTCTCCTCCCTACTATCAGGGGACACTGTGTCTACTATCCTGAGGTTTTGATTTGTTTCAATCAGGCAATACAATCGGTGGAAGAAAATCACTGCATCACTGTTGTTTTGGATGCTATGTGGAAGTTCCTCCAGTGGTGAGGCATAAACTCAGATAGTCAGCCAGCCAAAAAAAGCATGAAAGGACAGCTTTATTAGATAAAGAGCATGGAGGAGGAGAAGGGGGAATGAGGGTGACAGAGCGTCCTGAGGCTTAGGCTTCCTGAGGTTCCTTGGAAGAAGGAGGATAGCACATGTGGACCCAAGGCTCTTCATTTTATTTGACACAGATGGAATGGGAGGGCTTTCCTGCAGATACTGGGGATTGGCAGTGTTAACTATATGATGGGAAAAACAGAAGTGACCAGTGCCATTTGGAGAAGCTGAGGGCAGCTTTTATTGTTCAAACCATATGGTAATACATGACTTGCTAGTAAATTAGGCAGTGTGAAGGAATAAAAGTGTAAAAGTCACTTGAAGAAGAAGAGGGAAGGGCCCTTAGGAGAAGCTAAGGGCAGTTCTTATCATCTAAACCATTTGGAGGTGCATACCTTGCTAGGTACAGTTACTTAAATGCCTATGGCGAGGATAGCTCAGGGGTCACTCAAAAGGGCAATTTACAGCTAGACAAAAATGACGAGGAAACAAATATAATTTCTTTTACACCATTAAACTGTCTTCCCCAATGTCTTAGTTGATTCAATCTCTAATAAACATCGCACACAGGGCTCCAACAGACCTGTAAGCTTCAACTCTTTTAAATGCATTTTCTTTTCAGTCCAAGAGAAAGTTGTGGCTACATGAAGGGGACTTGGTACTTGTGGTAAAGATTTTATTTATCCATTTATTAAAAATACTTTAGACTATTTTTTCCAGAACTTTTGCTACTTTATGGGAAATAGAAGTGAACAAAACTGATGAAAATTATGATTCCCTGTGGCATTCTTATTCTGGTGTTTAGAGGCAGACAATAAACATAAAAAAATAAATCCTTGAGTTTGTTATTAGATGTCAAGTGGTATGTAGAAAAGGGAGAGGGGAGAGTAGAGCTGAGAAAGGGTAAAGGAAGTGTTTGGAAAAGATATCATTTTAAATAGGATGCTGGACTTGAGAAATGCCTTTTAAGGAAGGATTGGCAAAAATGTGAATGGGTTATGTAGTGAGTATCTGGGAGTTCAAAGAAACAAGTATAGGCAATGAAAGACCCAGAATTCCTGATATGCTTGAAAAATATAAGGAGTTCCATTTGACTAGGATCATGAGCAAGGTAGAGAGCAGAAGGAGGTGAATTCAGAGATATAATGGCAGCCACACCATAGAGGGTCTTATAAGGCATTTTAATGATTTTGATTTTGATTCTGAGTAAAATAGGAAGCCAAAATTTGGGAAGAGGAGTGACATAGTCTGACATACATTTCAGGAATTGATCTGGCTGTTTTATTGAGATTAATCTAAGAGCATAAGGATAGAGGCATTGATAAGAGCTAGAAAACCATTTCAGTAATCCAAAGAAGGAATGATGAAGTCTAGGGCCACAGTAGGAGTGGCAGATGGATATTTTCGAGGTTGAGATGGGAGGTATTAGATGGGAAGTTTGAGAAAAAGGAATCAATTATCACCCAAGATTTTTGCCTGGGCAACTACAAAGATGGATTGAAACCAACTGAGATGGGAAGGCTGTGGCAGTGAAAATTAAGGGGATAAATCAGGAGTTTAGTTTTGGTTATATTAAATGTGAAATACATATATGACAAAATGGTAGGATGTTCTGGCAGTTGGAATCATTAATCTGGAGCTTAGGAGAGAAGTTTGAGCTGGCAATAGGTATCTGGGCATTTAATCTAATATGACAGGATGTGACCATAGAGAGAGTGAGAGTAGGTGGAAAAGAAAACCAAAAAAATCTCTGAAGTCTTTCAACATTGGGGGCTTATGAAAAATAGGAAATTAAAGAAGGAGACTGAGGAGAGATCAGAGATGTAGAAATGAAACAAGTAGACTGAAAAATATCCTGAAGGTCAAGAGAAGAAAGTTGATCAAGAAGTAGGGAATGACTGCATGCTAACTCCAAGAAGAGTGAGGGTTGGAGACATGAAGAAGCCAAAATAAGTAATCAAGAGTTATTGAACCTCCCAGGTTCTGGGAAGGGCTCCCCTCCTCCGCCCTTGAAATATTAAGTGAGGATAAAACTTCTGGCAAATTGTATAGAACTGAGAGTAGAGCAGACATCTACCTCCATGGGAAGGTGCTCTGAGTCATCTATGAGGGTACTGGACAGATAGGCAGGCCAGGAATAATCATAGATTACTTACCTCACTGGCTGGAAGGGGCACACAGGCTTTCAGGGTGGACAGACTAGGTGGAGACTCTAGCCCCCTGCTCCAGGGAGTTTGATGGCAGATTCCTTGTGAGGAAGAGGGGTCTGGGAGAGTGGAGAGTGATTTCTTTGAGGCAAGTTTGGCCAGCTGAGCCACCCTTGAATATCAGAAGGGACCCTGAATCAAAAAGGAGAGG
Source organism: Tolypeutes matacus (assembly GCA_026826555.1). Taxonomy (NCBI): domain Eukaryota; kingdom Metazoa; phylum Chordata; class Mammalia; order Cingulata; family Chlamyphoridae; genus Tolypeutes; species Tolypeutes matacus. The sequence goes on from JAKSZT010053791.1 coordinate 16,038,061, forward strand.
GGAAGGGGATCCCCTCAGGCAGTTGGTCACACCCAGGCACCTGGGTAAAGAGAGGAATTACATCAGAAGAACAAAGAGTCAAAGAGAAAACTTAACACACACACAAAAACAGCAATTAAATAGACCCTTAGAGTAAAGAGAGATGCTAATCAAATGAATCCACCCATCAAGATAAAAAGATGACCAGACAGCAACAAAAATTTACAAACCATACTAAGAAAGAGGAAGACATGGCCCAGTCCAATGAACAAACTAAAAACCAGGAAGAGATGCAGAACATTGAACAACTAATCAAAGCTGTTCGAAGAATATCATGGGCGAACTTAATGAAGTGAAGGAAGAGATTAAGGATATTAAAAAAACACTGGGAGAACATAGTGAAGAAATTGTAAACATACATAAAAAGATAACTGATATGATGGTGATAAATGGCACAATGCAAGAAATCAAAAATACACTGGAAGCACATAACAGCAGATTTGAACAGGCAGAGGAAAGAATCAGTATGTGGAAGACAGTACATCTGAAATCAAACAGATAGTAGAACAGATAGATAAAAAGATAGAAAAAATCCATCAGGGGCTTAGGGATTTGAATGACAACACAAAGCAGACAAATATATGCATTATAGGCATCCCAGAGGGAGAAGATAAGGAAGGAGACAGATGGAGTGTTGGAGGAAATAATGGCTGAAAACTTCCCAACCCTATTGAGGCAGATGGATGCACATGGCCAGGAAGTGCAACGCACTCCAAATAGTATAAATCCCCAACAGGCCTACTCCAAGACATATACTTTTCAAACTGTCCAATGCTCAAGACAAAGAGAAAATACTGAAAACAGCAAGAGAAAAGAGAACCATCACATACAAGGGAAGCTCAATAGGATTAAGTGCTGAATTCTCATCTGAAACCATGGAGACAAGAAGGCAGTGGTATGACATAGTTAAGGTACTAAAAGAAAAAAAAAATTCCAGCCAAGAATTCTCTATCCAGCAAAGCTGGCATTCATAAATGATGGAGAGTTCAAAATATTCACAGATTAACAGAAATTAACAGAGTATGCCAATAAGAAACCTGCCCTTCAAGAAATACTAAAGGGAGTTCTGCAGGTTGAAAGGAAAAAACAGGAAAGAGAGAGTTGGAGGAGAGTGTAAGAACACTTAAAAAGGCAAAAAGAGAAATAAAAGCAACATATGACATACATAAACCCAAAGAAAATATGGCTAATGTAAGTAATTGCTTGAGAGTAATAACACTGAATGTTAATGGATTAAACTCACCAGTCAAGAAACACAGATTGACAGAATGGATAAGGAAATATGACCCATCTATATGTTGTCTACAAGAAACCCACCTTAGACGCAGGGACACAAAGAGGCTGAAAGTGAATGCCTGGAAAACAATCTTACAAGCAAACAATAACCAAAAAAGGGTGGGAGTAGCTATACTAATATCAGACAAAATAGACTTTAAATGCAAAACTATTGTAAGAGACAAAGATGGACACTATATATTAGTAAAAGGGGTAATCTTTCAAGAAGAAAGAACAATCATAAACATGTATGCACCTAACCAGGATGCCTCAAAATACACGAGGCAAACACTGGAAAGACTAAGTGGAGAAATAGATGCCTCTACAATTATAGTGGGGCACTTTAATATACCATTATTACCATTAGACAGAACATCTTGACAGAAAATCAATAAAGATACAAAGACTTTGAATAATAAATTAGAGGATTAGGACCTAATACACATATACAAAATGCTACACCCAAATACAGTGGAATATGCATTCTTCTCAAGGACACATGGATCATACTCCAAGATAGACCACATACTAGGCCACAGAAAAATTCTCAATGAATTTAGAAATATTGAGATTATATAGTGTAATTTCTCGTACCACAATGAAATGAAGTTGGAAATCAGTAAGGGCCAGAGAACCAGATTAGGCATAAAAATTTGGAAGTTAAACAACACACTCTTAGACAAATAGTGGTTCAAGGAGGAAATCTCGAAATAAATCAGTAACTACTTTGGAACGAATGAAAATGACAACACAACATATCAAAACCTATGGGATGCAGCAAAACCTGTACTGAGAAGGAAATTCATAGCCTTAAATGCATATATCAAAAAAGAAGAGCTAAAATCGAAGACCTCACTGCACACCTGGAGGAATTAGAAAAAAAAAAACAACAAAATAACTGCAAAGGAAGTAGAAAGAAAGAACTAACAAAGATTAGAGCAGAGCTAAATGAAATAGAAAATATGAAAGCTCTAGAAAAAATAAGCAAAACAGAAGCTGGTTCTTCGAGAAGATCAATAAAATTTACAAATCTTTATCCTAACAAAGAAAAAAGAGAGAAAATGCAAATACACAAAATAAGAAATGAGGAAGGGGATATCACCACTGACCCCACAGAAATAAAGAGTATCATAAGAGGATACTTTGAAAAATTATATGCCAACAAGAAGGATAATTTAGAGGAAATGGACAAATTCCTAGAAAGTCAAAAGCAGCCTACATTGATGAAAGAAGAAATTGATGAACTCAACAGACCAATTACAAGTAAAGAGAGAGAATCGGTCATCAAAAACCTCCCAACTAAGAAGAGACCAGGACAAGATGGGCTCACAGGTGAATTCTACCAAACATTCCAGCAAGAACTAACACCAATCCTGCTTAAACTCTTCCAAAAAATAGAAGTAGAAGGAACATTGCTAATTCTTTCTATGATGCCAAGATTACCCTAAAACCAAAGCCAAAAAAGATGCCACAAGAAAGGAAAATTACAGACCAATCTCTCTAATGAAACTAGATGCTAAGATCACCAACAAAATACTTGCTAATTGTATTTAACAACACATCAAATGAGTATACACCATGACCAAATGGGCTTCATCTGGTGTATGCAAGGAAGGTTCAATATAAGAAAATCAATCAATGTAATACATCACATAAACAGATTGAAAGAAAAAAAAATCACATAATTATCTCTATAAATGCAGAAAAAGCATTCAACAAAATACAGCACCTTTTCCTGACGAAAGCAATGCAAAAGATAGGAATAGAAGGAAACATTCTGAACATGATAAAGGGTATATATGGAAAACCCATAGCTAACTCATATCCAATGGTGAAATCCTGAAAGCTTTCCCTCTAAGATTGGGAACAAGACAAGGATGCCCACTATCACTGCTCCTATTTAACATTGTCATAGATGTACTTGCTCAAGCAGTGAGGCAAGAAAAAGACTTAAAATGCATCCAAATTGGAAAGAAAGAAGTAATAATTTCACTATTTGTAGACGACATGATCCTATACATAGAAAGCCCTGAGAAATCTATAACAAAGCTGCTAGAACTCATAAATGAGTTCAGTAAAGCAGCAAGCTATAATATCAGTGTTCAAAAATCAGTAGCATTTCTGTACACCAATAATGAGCAATCTGAGGAGGAAATCAAGACAAAAATACCCTTTACAATAGTAACTAAAAGTATCAAATACCTAGGAATAAATTTAAAGATGTAAAAGACTTATACACAGAAAGCTATACAATACCGGTAAAGAAATCAAAGAAGACTTAAATAAATTGAAGAATATTCCCTGTTCATGGTTAGGAAGACTAAACATCATTAAGATGTCTATCCTACCCAAACTAATCTACAGATTTCATGCAATCCCAATAAAAATCAAAATAGCATTTTTTTTTACTGAATTGGAAAAACTAACTACAAAATTTATTTGGAAGTGTAAGAGGCACCAAATAGCCAATGACATATTGAAAAAGAAAAATGAAGTTGGAGGAATCACAGTACCTGAGTTTAAAACATACTACAAAGCTACAGTGGTAAAATTGCATGGTATTGGCACCAGGATATACATACCGACCATTGAAACTGAGTTGAGAGCTCTGATATAGATCCTCGCATATACAGTCATCTGATATTTGACAAGGCCACCAAGCCCACTCAACTGGGAGAGAATGGCCTCTTCAACAAATGATTTTTGGAGAACTGGATGTCCATATCCAAAAGAATGAGAAAGGAACATAATTTCACACCTCATACAAAAATCAACTCAAGATGGATCAAAGATCTAAATATAAGAGCCAAGACCATAAAGACATTGAAAGACAATGTAGGGAAGCATCTACAGGACCTTGTAATAGGAAATGGTTTCATGAACTTCACACCCAAAGCATAAGCAACAAAAGAAAAAATAGATAATTAGTATCTCCTCAAAATTAAAAACTTTTGTACCTCAAAGGAGGTTATCAAGAAATTAAAAAGGTGCCTACCCAGTGGGAGAAAATATTTGGCAACCATATATTTGATAGGAGCCTAATATCCAGCATATATAAAGTAATCCCACATCTTGAAAATACAAAGACAAGCAACCCGTTTAAAAAATGGGCACATGACTTGAAAAGACATTCCTCCAAGGAAGAAATACAAATGGCTAAAAATCACATGAAAAGATGCTCAACATCACTAGCTATTAGGGAAATGCAAATCAAAACTACAATGAGATACCATCTTATACCCATTGAACTGGTGGCTATTAAAAAAACAGAGGACTATAAATGTTGAAGAGGATGTGAAGGAATGGGAACCCTCATCCACTTGTTGGTGGTAATGTAGAATGGTCCAGCCATTGTGGAGGACAGTTTGGTGGTTCCTCAAAAAACTAACAATAAAGCCGCCATATGATCCCGCAAATCCACTGCTGGGTATCTACAAGATGTAGGATTGCTTTATATATACTCAGAAGAATTGAAACAAAGACACTAATGTTTATAAAAGCATTATTCACTATTGCCAAAAGTTGGAATCAATCCAAATGCCCATCAACAGATGAATGGTTAAACAAAATGTGGTACATATACACAATGGAATATTACTCAGCTGTAAGAAGTAATACAGTGCTAACACATGGAATAACATGGATGACTCCTGAGGACCATATGTTGAGTGAAGCAAGCCAGGCAATGAAGGATGAATATTACATGACCTCACTGATATGAATAAAGCAAATTGAACAGACTCAGGGAGCTATTTTCTGAAAAATAAGTTTACAGGAATCAGAAAGGGAGAAGAAGTTTGTGAGCCATTGCCCATACGGATGTAATCTATGATAAGGTGAAAGTGTGTAGTTGCGCATTGAAGGGATGTGACAGGAGGGTCATGTTATTATTGGGTTGGGTGGTGCAGGTTTGACAGGTGGGTAGATTAGGGAAAGTGGGTTGGAAGGTCCAGGCAACTAGGGGGAGGGTTGGGAGAGGGACTAGGTGAAAACTGGGTATTGGTAGGTATGTGGTTGAAAGTACAGTTGGGAATGCTTTTATGGCAATATGACAAGGAAGGGTCACTGGTTTAGGGTGTTGGTGGTGGGGGAGGGGCATTCAGGACAGGGTGCACCTGGAGCAGGCTTCTAGGGAGTGAGTGAGTGCTCATTCTGTCATTATATGTTGTATCAGTGGGTGGAGACCCACATAATGAGCAGGAAGGAGTTGGACTCTTGGGGGGACATCCTGGGGAGGACCAATATGTTCACAAACAGAGGAGCTGGAGTCTCTCGAGAGCATGGGCATTTCCTATAGGGGAGGACAAAGAGTGTGTCAAGACCTCAGTTTTGTTGCAAGTAACTATGAATCTTGTCATCTAAGGAGTAAAGCCAGGGGGTCGCCGTGGACCCCAGGGGGAGGGAGAGGGGGGAATAGAATAGAGGGAACAGGAGTATTTTGTGGGCAATGGAAATGTTCTACATGATTTTGCAATGATGGACACAGGCCATGTTAAATATCATCAAAATTTAGAAAAGTGTACGGTCTAAAATGTAAACCATAATGTAAACCATTGACCGTGGTCAGTAGCTGTGTTTCACTATTTGTATATCAGTTGTAACAAAGGTACCATCCACATATAAAAAGGTATTAATACAGGAAGGGGGAAAAGGGCGAGGATGTTGGGTATATGGGAATCCCCTGCATTATGCATGTGACTTTACTGTGACCTAAACTTCTTTGAAAACAAACAAACAAACAAACAAACAAAAATGTAAGATACTGGGGAATAAATGGAAGAAAATGTCACTGTACATACAGGACACCAGATATTACAGTGATGAAAGGCAAAATGTCAAAAAAATTTTTAAAATATTTTTCATTATTTTTTAATATTCCAATCTCTTAATTTTATTTTGTTTTTAGTTTTTTAAAATTTTTATGTATTTTATTTCTTATATTTAAACCTATAATTATTATTTCATTTTCTTTTTCATTGTATTTGGCTATTTTATTGGCTTCATTTTTGAAGAAGCTTTGGATCACAGAAGAGTTACAACTGGGGCAGGTGAGGATCATTTATGTGGGGAGTCAGTGATGGGGGATACATGGGAGGAAGTTCACCTGGGCATACATATAAGTTATATAAGTATGTTCAAATGTTCATGGGACATTGTCACAGTGAGTGGAGACTCACAAAATAACCGAGAGAATATTGAATTCCCATCCTGGAGAGCTCTGCCACATTCTCTAATGGAGCAGCAACAGTCCCCCAAGTCCAGGGGCAATGACTGGTGAAGGAGGATGATCTGTTAATGTGCCCTTGATATTGATGACTATGCTTATGAGCCTTTGTTCTTGAAATTGAAACTTAGTCTAGTGTTGTGGGGTGCCTAAGAATTGCCTCCAGAGAGTCTCCTTGTGGCTCAATTGTGGCCTCTCTCTAAGCCAAACTCAGCATATGAATGCATCACCTTCCCCTCAGTGTGGGACATTACTCCCGCAGATGAGCCTCCCTGGCAATGAGAGATTGCTACCAAGCACCAACTAGCAATTCAACTGGAAAAAGACCTCGAGTAAAAGGGGGAAAAGTTAAAGACAAATGAGTTTATATGGCTAAGAGACTTCATAGTGTGTCGGGTGGTCATTCCCAAGGTAACGCTTATGCACATCTCAGCAGGATCTCATAGACTGCCAAAGTAGATACTACCTCAAATAGTGGGCTCCTGAGGGCTCTGGAGACACCCAGGTCCTTTGGTCAGGACAGATAGCTCCAGAGTTTGGTGCCTTGCCAGTGGGCCCTACTTTGGACTTTGTGCTCCTGACAGTGACAGTGTTGAACTCAATTATGGTTTCCCTACACATGGCTCATCTGTCCTTTCTATTTAAACCTATACTTCGTACTGGAGTTTGTAGGTGTTCATCCAAGAGACTGTAATCTTTGGGCTGTCCATTTGCCAGCTGGGCCTGGAGCCTCAGCAGAGTTGCAATACCTACTCTCCAGTTCATTGGGCTCACCCAGGACAGCTAACAAGGAAGTGAGGATTGACAACCACCATACCAAGGAAACGAGAACTTACAACTGCAAACAAGAGAGTCCCATCCATCAGCTGTATGGGATTGAAGCCCCCTCTCAAATAGAGGTGGAGTAGACATCACCATCCCAGAATCCTCAGGACTGGGGAATGAACTATGGACTAGAGTGGACTTACTGGTGTTCTACTATAGACATATTATGATTCTAGCAATGGAAGAAATTACAACATTGATGTGGAGGCAGTGGTCACTGGAGGCTCTAGGGGCAGGGAGAGGGAAAAACAGGTATAATAAAGGGGTCTTTTCAGGACTTGGGAATTGTCCTGAATGACATTGCAGTGACAGAGATAGGCCATTTTATATCATCCCATAACATGCAAAACTGTGTGAGAGAGAGTATAGACTACAATGGGAACTGCGGTCCAGGCTAAGGAGCAAAGCCCCAGGATGTGTTTATCAATTGAAATGAATGTGCCACACTAATGAAGGATGTTGTTTTTTTGTGATGGTGTGGGAGGTGTGAGGAGTGGGGCATATGGGAAACTCTATATTTTTTGTGTAACATTTATGTACTATAAGTATCTTTTTAAAAATAAAATATTAAAAAATTAAAAAAAAAAAAGTAGGGAATGACAAACTCTGCCCATGTGGCTGAGTTGTCAACCAATTTGAATACTGACAAGTTACCACTGGGTTTAACAGAATTGAGGTTTGTGTTGACCTTGACAAGAGCAGTTTTGATGTAATAGTGAAATAATCTAAAAGAAAATAAGAAGAGATTGAATTCAGTAAGTGTAAATTCTGTTTCTGAGAAGTTTTGCTGCAATTTGAGGCAAAACAAACAAACAAACAAACAAAAAAACCCAAAAAACAATCACATGTACATACCCTTCCAAAGAACAAAAATAATTTTGAGAATGTACAGTCTATAAATATCTTTAGAAAATAAACATTTTCCTAAGGAAAATATGCTTTTCAGAGAGGCAAGTCTGTCCTTAATGAAAACAACATTTTTATTTTTACAGTTTATAGAGAAGAGTTTATCTCCTTAAAGCCACAGCCCAAACTTCCTTCCATTCCAAAAGAATATTATTGTATCATATTTATAAAAATAAAGGTCTATTTGGTTGGTTTGGGGGATTATGGTATAAAAAGTTTGGTCTAAGGCACATTCAGGCCTTGCTCTGTAGAGCACTAAGCACTCCTTGAAAATTGAAATGTATGCATTTTTTAAAAAAGAGTCTGTTCTTATTAAAAAAAATCCAGGAATTTTGCCAGGGTCCCCTTGTTACATTAAAAATCTTTTATTTTTTTATTTTTTTTTTAACTCTATGTCATCTGCTGGTCACATAGTCTATTCTTTCCATCCCCTCATACCTAGCCTTACTTAGCCAGTTAAGTCCTACACTTTAATTCTTAAATTGGTAGGGGATAGTGGGAAACACCTAAGGCTGTAAGAGGTAGCAAAGTCAGCGGGGTGAACAGAACCGAGAGCTGAGCTGGAGACCAAATCTAAAAAGAAAAGGGTGGAATTCAAAAAAACATGAGTATTCCAAGGTCAAGGGTGTTAAAGAGCACCTCAGGTGGTTGACTATAATTAGAAGAGTAGGTGGAGGCTAGTAAAGTAGGAGATAGTCTCCAGCTCTTATTAACATGCCAGTAAGGACGTTACAAAGGAATATTGTACTAGATTTCACTTTAGTTCTTTCATCCAAAAAATACTGCTTAATATGTTGCTAAACACTGGATAAAATTACGGAAAAGAGAGATTAAATAATTTAATAAATGTTTACTGTGTCAGAGATAAATGATGAATGATATATAATCTTTCAACCTGAGGATTTATACTCCTTTTGGGAAGACATACCTGTAAATACTTCATTTCAATGCAAAAACTAGCAAACACACAAATGAAAACAGAACACAGACAAAACAGCAAACAACAATACTTTTTAGGTATATCGACAAGCCATAAAAGTAAACTGACTGCAAATAACTTCTTACAAACACAGGTAAACATACAGAAAACTGCTGAACCAATTTTACAATTAGCTAAAAGATAATTGCCAAAATAGACACAAACACATACTCAAGCAAAACCCTTCAGGGAAACACAAAGTGACTTCCTGCAGCCAAACATTTCTGCATGTAATTACTCCACTATCCTAGCCTTTCTAAAGGCTTTGGTTAATCCTTAGTAATATATAATCCCAGCCATGGGATTCTTCAAAACAATCATTGGCCAGCTAGAAATAGCCAAGGAATTTCTCAAATTATAAAGTACTAAACAGAAACCTGTTTCACAGGTGGTTGGAGGTTCCCAACATCAAACAACTTTAGCAGATTCTCACCCCAGGGAGTTGGTTACCTCCTGACCAAAACCATCTTTCCAAGTTATTAATTTTGATTGATCTCAAATTCAACAGGATACACATCCTCAAAATTGTCATAAAATTTTGATAAACAAGGGCTCTGAAAATGAGTTTACTGAATGTCGGCAAACTATCATTGGTTAGTTATAGCATCAGAAAAGTTGGAGAGAGAAAAATAATCTCAACAGCAAGTGTGTTGTGACTTTTCTTTATATGGGGACAGCCGTCACTTCACTCAATTGAGTGCACATGAGGCAAGCAAATATTTATGGGATGTCCACAGCTGTTTGAAAAAATTTTTGACAAATTAATTATTTGTACATGTCAAAGTTTGATTTGAGCTTGCTGCCAAAAAGAGAGGCCTAAGCTGGCTAATTTTAAGATTCCTTCTTGGGAAGCACATTTTATAAGAAAAGGTAGTATTATGAAGAGAATCAATAAATGGATTTGGAACCTGGCAGAAAAACCACTGCCATTGAACACATGTCCTCCAATACCCCCAAGATGGCTGCTGGAAGACCCTCACGAGAACTCCCATTCAGAACGGAGTTCCTCCAGAAGCCCGGAGAAGCCCCGGATATTCTCTAGGGGCCTTATCATTGGGCCCTCCCTGGGGATTGATGGTTGGGGTAATTAATCAAAACAGCAAACAGCTGGGACTTCTCCTGTGCCATTAGCAAAGGAGCAGAATAATTAGTGGTTTAAAAAGGAAGCGCAAAGGTCTTTTGCTCTCTCTTGCCTTTTGACACTATTCTGGCCTTCTTCACCCCCACCTGGATCAACATGCAAGTAAAACTGGGGGTTTATAATCAATAATGGGAAATTGTAGTTTGTAAAACGGCCCTCTTCATCACTCTTCAGCCTCTTCCTCTCTACCTGGGATTTTCTTCCATTTCTCTTCCCTCCCTACCTTAAATTACTGGCCTAATCAACATGGCTTGCTCTTGAAATTAATTTCTTAGTTTATTCAAGAACCTAGACAAAATCTGGCTATAGTTAGATATAGTTAGATAACTGGAGACCAGAAAAAAATCTGGTAAAAGATCATTGCGTGTTGATAATGAGCTGAGTGGGTGAGTCACTAACTTCCTGTTAGTTATTAATCTCATTTATCTTCATCAGAAAATCAAACATTTTATCAGAAATGCTAATTTTGGAAAGAAAAAGGTTTGCAAATTAGATTTTGTTAAACAGTTATATGAGAAACTAAGTTTGTACAATTTTATTGATTCCAATAAATCAATAATGCCAGACACTATATTAGGAAATGAAAATGTGAGTGGGAGTCAGACAAAGAAGAATTGATGTGAGTGCAGGAGAAGGAGGGGAAGGAGACTCCCACATAAAGCATTTAAGAAGGTGACATTTAAGTTGAATCCTAGGAGCATAACCTGTAAAAAGATTCAGGAGAAGACAATCCAATGTCAGTGGAAACAGAATGACAAGGGTCCTATAATGGAAAAGAATGTGGTGGGATCCTAAAACACAAGAAAATCAGTCTCACTGGAGGGCAGAGATCCCAGATTGGATGTACACACTGCCAGGGTTGGAACCATATAGTCTTGTTGCCCTGGCCAGGAGTTTGAACATTTCTAACAGTAATGGAAAGCCATGAAAAACTTTTGAACAAGAGCATGGAATAATAAGATTTTAATTTTTAACTGCTTTTTGAGCAAAAACATAAATTTTCTTTGATGTCTCCTTAATCATGTTTTGGTATATCTTCCTTTTCTATCCTTTGAAAAACCAAACCAAACCAGCCCAGCCCAGCCCAGCCCAGCCCAGCCAAGCCAAGCCAAACCAAAGAACCTTTGAAAAAAATTACTTCCAGATATATTAAGAACTTAATATTAAAACCCTAGAACAATTTGTCTTTGTTTTCAAACTTGTTTTAAATCTTAGCTCCTCCCTTGAATTAAGAGTAGGCTGGATATGGCACCCTTACTGCTTAGAGTGAGTTGGCAAGGGGTGGGGTTGGGTGTGAGGTTGAGTTGGTCCTATTGTCCTGAGACAACTCCAGCCTTTTCTTCTCAAAGTTTGTTTTGCTTCACATATCAGTATGTGTTGCTGTTTCATTGGCCAATATTGGCTGGCCTTTAATGCCTTCTCTATGGCAAGATCCCAATGTTGACTTATTCAGGGGCATTGTTGTGAATTCTTCAAATGGTTCTGCAGAGTCTGCCCACTGCGCAGTGTCTAGACACATGGCGGTGGTGATAGTGGGGAGGGCTCAGGTCCTCCATCCTGCCCCTCAGACTCCCAGAATCCCATCCTTGTTGTATTCCCTAAAGCCCCTAACCTAGGCAAGCATCTTGGTGTGGGATACCACTGGAGTGAACTGAGTAGTGACCCCCCAAAACTTATATCCATGCCCCCCATGTCCTATTCCCCAGAACCTCTGAATGTTACTTTATTTGGAAAAACGTCTTTGCAGATGTAAAGTTAAGGATCTAGAGATGAGGTTTTCATACTGAATTATCTGAATGGGCCTTAAATCCAATGACAAGAGACACATGGAGGAAAAGACAGAAGAGTGGGAGGTAATATGACCATGGAGGCAGAATTTGGAGTGAAGCATCCATAAATCAAGGAAGCCAAAAACATATACAGCTGCCAGAGCTGAAAGAGGCAAAGAACAGATTTTCCCCTAGAGCAGGATTCTTAATCAGGGGTCTATGAGCTTGAAGTGAAATTCAAAAAAGCATTATTCTTGTGGGGACATGTTGGTGAGGGTGTGATATATTTATTAAATAATACACAGTATAGTGTGGACTTAGTAAGGGGTCCATGGTTTTCACTTGACTGGCAAATGTGTCCATGGAGCAAAAAAGTTTAAGAACCCCTGTACTGTAGCCTTCAAAGGGAGTGCAGCCCTATGGACACCTTACTTTTGGGTCTTTGTCCTCCAGACTTGTGAGGGAAAAATGTCTTTTGTTTTAAGCAACCCCAGTTTGTAGTAATTGTTGTGGCAGCCCCAGGAATCTAATACACCAGCTGATTTGGCTTTGTGGTACTGGAGATCTACTACTCCTTTTTCCATAATGGGAAAAGCCATGCAATTCCCATTAGTCCAACAAGTCTTGACTTGAAAGACTTGGTAAAAGACATGATGGAGGAGGAGTTGATTTTGACTGAGTCCCTTCTGCCAGTGCTTCATAAGCACCTGGTTAAATAGATTTAATTTTTAGATTGTGGGGCTTGTTTTTTGTTTGTTAGTTTGTGGCCTCTGGCCCTGGGCCATTGTGCTTTTCCTAAGGCAACAGTAAATATCCTGGATAAATATTCTGGTATGTTGTAAAGTTCATTTTGCTTGCTATGTGGAAAATGGCTTTGAAGAGTATAAGAGTAGAAATATCCAAGGGCAGATGATGGTATCTTTGACTTGGATGGTGATAGCCAATAAGGCAATAATTGTTTACAATGCACTATATTAGTCAGCCAAAGGGGTGCTGATGGAAAGTACCAGAAATTTTCTGGCTTTTATAAAGGGCATTTATTTGGGTAGAAGCTAACAGTTACAAGGCCCTAAAAAGTCCAACTCAAGGTTGCTTTCTCACCAGTCAGTTGCCTCATGTTGAAGCAAGATGGTCGCTGATCCTGTGAGGATTCAGTCTTCCCCACTGGGCTTCCTTTCTATCAGCTGCAGGCTGGCATAGGGCTTGTCTCTCAGGGCTTCCTCTCTCTCCTGGAATAGGGCTCCTTTCTTTCCTGGCCTACTATATCAGTCTTGGCTCTCTTCCCAAGGTCAGCTACAAACTATCAGGCAAATGGCTCATCTCTCCCCAGGGCCCCAGGATCAAAAATGACAAAGCTCTCTCTCTTTCTGCCTATTTTCTTGAGTGAGTGTCCATTTATATCAACCCACCAAAGGGATGGGGACTCGACCTGAGTTACACCTTACTGATGTAGCCTAATCAGAGGCCCTAAATTGATTTTATCAAGTAAACTTAATCAAGGCCTATCACTGAATTTAATACAATCAAAGGGTATCATACTGACAGGAACAGATTAGTTTACAGACATAATCTTTCTCTTTTGGGGATTGACAAACATAATCTCAAACTCTCATATGTACCTATTAACCTACTTTATGTAGCGTTTTTGTTGTTATTTTGTGGGTTTTTTTTTGTTTGTTATGTTTTGGTGCTCACAATTTCAAGTGAACAAGACAAATTTCTTACTCTCTGGGAACTTACATTCTATTTGGGGGAAATAAGCAATAACATTTTAAAAATCAGATCTTTTAAAACTTTTTTTTTCAATTTTATTATATATATTAATAAAGCATAAATCCATCCAAAGTATACAATCAATGGTATTCTGTGTAATCACCTGTTTGTGCATTCATCACCCCAATCATTCCCAGAGCACCTTCATTATTCTAATAATATCAATAAACAAAAAACTAACAAAACTCATCACCTCTCAATCTCTCTATGCCTTGCCTGGGGTACATAGCCGCTATTCTTTTTCCTTCTCTCTAATATCTTTGTATTTATATTTTATTTAAAAAGTCATATATGTACTATCACCCATATTCATGTTTTACTTGAGGTTTTACTATCTTATACAGTCCCATGTTACAGTTTTTAGCTTTCCTTCTAGTAATATACATGACCTTAGAGTTTCCCTTTCAACCACTGTCTTACCCATACAATAGCACTACTAGTTACAAACACCATGATATGCTTTTTTTTTTTTTTTTTTTTTTAAAGATTTTATTTATTTATTCATTTATCCCCCACTTGCTGCTTGTGCTCGCTGGGTCAGCTAACCACGCTGTGCGGGCGGGCTTGCCTTCACCAGGAGGCCCCGGGAACCGAACACGGGGCCTCCCATATGGTAAACGGGAGCCCTACTGATTGAGCCACAGCCGCTTCCCCCATGATATGCTTTAACAATTTCTATTCATTTCCAAAGATTTACAAACAGCCTTTTTAACACTTCTGCACAGATTAACCCTCAGCTTTCCATTTTCTACCCTTCTTCTATTTTCTGGTGACCTATATTCTAATATTAACTCCATGAGTTTACACAATATATTTAGTTCATAATAGCACAATCATACAATATTTGTCCTTTTGTGTCTGGCTTGCTTCACTCAACATAATGTCCTCCATGTTCATCTATGTTGTCATATACTTCACAACTTCATTTCTTCTTACTGCTGCATAATATTCCATCATGTGTACACACCACAATTTGTTTATCCATTCATCAGTTGATGGACACTGTGGGTATACTTTGATTATTCTGGCTTCTTGCTACTGTTTAACTTCTTTTGGTGATGTAACCATATTTCACAAACCCCATGTGCAGCCAGTCCTTGCTTAGTTTCACCAAATGATGGAGAATCCAACCCAGCTGTATTAGTCAAGGTTCTCAGGGAAACAGAATCAACAGGAGGTACCTATCAATAATATGAGATTTTATAAGATCTCTCACGTGACCGTGGAGATGCACAAGACCAGGTTCCACAGGCAGCCTGCAAACCAGGGGCTCCGATGAAAGTCCAATGAAGGTCCTTGATAAGTTCCTGAGAGACAATGGCTGTCCAAAGACGAGCTGGGAAATTCTCTCTGAATGCTGAAATCACTTCCCCTTTTAAGGCATTCAACTGATTGGATAAAGCATCACTCATTGCTGATGGCAATCTCCCTGATTGATGTAGATGTAATCAGCTATCTATGCAGTAAACTCACTGGTGAATAGAGTCTATAAATGTCCTCGTTTTTCAATTAGCCTAATGCTTGCTTGAGCAAAGAACTGGGCACGATTACCTGGCCAAGTTTACACATGAGCCTAACCATCACAGTCCACCCCTTGTCAACTTGACAACCATACACATTACCTTATCCATAGTTTGTCTCTAAGTAAAAACAATAACAGACATGCATACATAAATATTTCTGCCTAACAATGTTCAACTCTCCCACGTACAACCAGAAATGCATTAATTCCCTACGGAATAGTGTGCAAGTCCTTGGGTAATATTCACTTTAAACTTGACATCCTTAAATATTATGACTTGAAACTAATACAACTTTTCATATGATAGGGGAAAAAGTTGGGGAAGAAAACAAAGAAATTTGTTATGTGTACATATATAATCATATGCATAAAGAAACAAGGAAGACAGCTTCATGACCATTATAGTCCTTGTTTCTGTAACTGGTCATGTGGTCAAAGTTCACATTTATAACTATCTTCTTCCACTACCCATTCCACATTCCCATTACCCTCAGCAAGCACTTCAGCTGGCCGTGGCTCTTTGCCTGGTGGGGTGATCCAAACTTACATTCCTGAATATTATGGGCCATTGTTAGTCCTGCTTGGATTGGATAGCTGCAATTTTCCATTGACTTTAATCAGAGAGCATGTCAGTACTAGGAGATGCCCTAGAGGATCTCCTGTATTCCAGGCAAACTCTTCTTTACTCCCATTATGTAGATGTAATCCTATTTCCCCTTGATAGTCAGGATCAATCACCCAGCCCCCAGTACAATAATTCCCTTCTTTGCCCTGTTGATTCTAAATAAGATGAGTCAAAAGTGGTAAAGGAAATAAGTGATTGCTTTCTCTCCTAGAAATATACTGCTGTTACTATTCACTTTACCATAAAACAAAAGTTGATGAATCAACATTTTAATAACACTGACCAAGTTATTTACTATTCAAAAATTTGCTTTCCAAGTTGTGTCTTTAAAATATATCCATCCATATATTTGGATTAAATTGCATATATACATTAAAAACATTTTGCTTAGAATTCTAGTGTTAAGTAGAAAGCATAGTCCAAACACTGTACAATAATGCTATTATTTAGAGTTATATACTTCATCTGAAAAGCTTATCCTACAAATAGGAGTTTTGCTCTGTTTCTCCAGAATAAATGTCCCTATGTCTAAAACTTTAAATGATAATCAAAAAAAGACAGATTGAAATAATCACGCTATGCATTTTCCTTCATCGGGCATTGATAAAAACAGGGCTATCTGGTATTAGAGCACCATCTTCCTTCTCAGTTACAGTCTCTACAGTCCCAGAACCAGACACAATAACTATTGTTTTATTTGTTGAAGTTGTCTTCTGTTTCTCAGCAATAGCTGCACAAACAATAACAATCTTATTATTTTCAAAGTCATAGTCAGGAATTGCCTTTAGTGAGAAATCTGTTACTTCTCCTGAGTTGCTCTTTTTAATCCTCTGTGCCACTTTCTGCTGCTCATGGAGTGTTCTTGCCCAAGAAAAGTCTTCTTTACATATTTCAGTGTTCAAGGATAGATATGAAGGGCTACTTGAAAACTTTGAATTGCTTCATCCATTTTGTTCTTTGGCTCTCTGTTGTCATTTTATTCTATTGTCTGTCTTCTTAACCTTTAGTATACCCTTCCTAATAATCTTTGTTTCTAAACTCTTCTCCAAATTTCTTGCCCTTGTTTTTTCCTTTCAGGCTGTAGCACTCCCTTTATTATCTATTTCAAATCTGGTCTTTTGATAACATATTCTACCAGTTTTTGTTTGTCTGTGAAGACTTTGAATTCACCCTCATTTCTGAAGGACAGCTTTGCTGGATACAGAATTCTTGGCTGGCAGTTTTTCTCTTTCAATACCTTGAATACATCATACCACTTTTCTTCTCTCCCCCATGGTTTCTGATGAAAGGTTGGCACTTAATCTTATAGAGTTTCCCTTGTATGTGATAATTTGCTTTTCTCTTGCTGCTTTCAGAATCATCTCTTTATCTCTAATAGGTGTCATTCTGAATAGTAGGTGTCTCCGGGTTTGTCTATTTGGGTGTATTCTGTTTGGGATGTGTTGTCCTTCTTAGATATTGATATTTATGTCCTTCATAAGGGTTGGGAAGTTTTCGGTCACTCTTTCCTCAAATATTCTTTCTGCTCTTTTTCCATTCTTTTCTTCTGGGACACCAATTATGTGAATGCTTGTGCATTTTACATTGTCATTCAATTTCTTAAGACTCCATTCCATTTTTTCCATTCTCTTCTCTGTCTGTTCTCCTGTCTTTTCCAGTTCAGATGTTCTTTCTTCAAAATTACTAATTTTGTCTTCAAACAATTCAAATCTGTTCTTATGTGCCTCTAAAGTATTTTTAATCTTGTCCATCATGTCTTTCATTAACATAAGGTCTGTTACTTTTCCTTGCAGGGTTTCAAATTGTTCTTTATGCCCTTCCAGTGTCTTCTTAATATCCTTTATTTCTTTAGTCATATTTTCTTTAAATTCTTTGAATTTATTTAGGAGAGTTGTGTGATTATTACTGATTAATTGTCTTAAATGCTGTATGTCTTCAGGATGTTAGGTTTGTTCTTTTGCTCAGGCCATCTCTTCCTATTTCCTAGTATGGCTTGGAATTTTTTTTGCTGATGTCTAGGCATCTGAATATGTTGGTGCATATTTACTCTCATAGTTATTTTCTTTCTCTTGCCTATTGTTTTCTTTTTCCCCACAGCTTTTCTTTGATATTTGGTTCAACTTATTCTCAATTTTTAAAAATTTCCCAGCTTTAGTTTTCAAAATTGGGCCAGGAACTCACTAGTGGGGCACAGATTTTCTCCCATGGGTTGGATACAGAGAGCATGAACAGTTTTTGTCCATACAGTTTCCAGACTGGCTATAGTCAACACACATTTCCATGGAGGTGTTTCAGTCTCAGATTTCCTGTGTTGAATCTCCAGAGCAGAGATTCAAAGCAGACTCTGCTGCTGAATTCACTGTAGAAAACCTCCCCAACTCCCTCTCCCTTCTGCCTTGAAACAGCTGACAGAGAGGAAGATGTCTGTTCCCCTCTCAGTCAGCTGCAGTGACCCAGGGGTTTTACTAGCTTAATAACTTGGGAGTGGTGGAGGAGAGCCCTTCCTGGCCACCGTGGGGGCCTTAGTAACTCATGTTTGTCATTTTGGCTTCTTTGTCTCTCTGTCCTGGCCCCTCCTGGGAGTTGTGTAGCACTATCCTGGTCTGTTGACCCCCATAGCAGGTCCCTAGGACAGCTTTTAGTTCTTTCACCATTTTTTTTTTTTTTGAGAGCATTCAGTTCTGCCTGTTAGTCCATCACCATCTTCCCACAACCCCCAGATTATTTTTGATAAAGATAAATGCAAGGAAGAAGTGGATAAACAATAACATTTTAAAAATCAGATTATTTTTTATAAGGATAAATGCTAGGAAGAAGTGGATAGATTCAAGATGTATTGTGGAAAACTAGTTTATAGTGCTTGATGATGGATTGGCTTGGACAGTGTGACAGTTTGATATTATTGATGAATTCCAAAAAGAAGTACTGATTATATTTGTAAACTGGTCTGTTCCTCTGGGCTAGTGATACCCTTAGATTGTATTGAATTCAGAGGTTTCACTTTTACTTGATCAAATTATGACTGGGGCTTTGATTGGGCCATGTCAGTAGGACATCGAGTCCCTTAGTGGGTAGGCACTCACAGAGAAAACGACAAGGCAAAAGACACAGAGTTTGGATCCTGGAGCCTGGGAAGTAAGCACACAGAGAAGCAGATATGATAGGAAAGAAAGAAGGCTCCATTTGACATGGTGGAGGCCCTGGGAAGAGAGACAAGCCATTCATCTGACAATTTATAACTGGCCTTGTGGAGAGAGCAGAGCAGCTGAGCCCAGTGAGAAACAGGCCCCCAGAGAGAGACAAGACTTGTCCCTGCCTGCAGCTGAAGAAGCTGGGACCACGGGCCCTTGGGAGGAAGAGGAAGACTGAACCCTCACAGACATCACCCGCTATCTTACATTAACACATGGCAACAGATTCTGGGTGAGAAAGTACCTCTTATGGTACCTCCTGTTGGACTATTTAAGGCCTTGTGACTGTAAGCTTCTACCTCAAATAAATATCCTTTATAAAGGCAACAGATATCTGGTATTTTGCATCAATACCCCTTTGGCTGATTAATACAGACAATGATGGTCAAAGATGCCTCCTAGACATGGAGCCTCAACAATGATATGTATGGCAGTGCCATTTACTGAGAATTGGGAGCCAACAGTGAGCAATAAGTTTTAGAGTAATTCTAGAGTTCAGTTTGTAATGTATTAAATGTGAGACCTTCAAAACATCCAAATGAAGATATCAATAAGGAATTTGGAAAAATAATTATGTAACTCAGAGGAAAGTCCTCATCATACAGATTGTATTTGATATGGAAATGGATGTGGTAACAGATAAATAGACTGGAGAGAAAGAAGAGAATTTTAATGCTAAAGGCTGGGGTTTCTTATAGGAGTCCACCAATAAGACACCTTGTAAAGAGATACCCATAACTTCCTTTCTTTAAAGATCATGTTTGACTTATTTTTTTCTTAGAAGCTTACTTTTGAGTAGCAGTGATGTAATATCCATGGGTGGGGAGTGAGCTCTTAAAAGGACTGACCCAGTGTAGACAAGTAAAAAGAAGAAATGACCAAAGCCACAGAGGTTGAAAATGCATGAATTGTTTATCTCATGCATGTTCTTCTAATTGGGTTGTTCTTGGACATACTTCCACCATTTTCTACTTGTACATTATATTGAATAGGAATCAAGAACCTAACAAGAGTAAGATGTGGAGGACTTAAGATGAGGAATCTGAACCCAAGAAGTGCAACTAGTGTGGGTATGAAACAGAAGGAGGATTTCATGGACACCTAAATTTCAAGCCTTTATTATTGGGATGCCATTGACAGCAAGAAGGAAATCAAAAGTGGCTACTGTTTTGAGGGTGAAAAAGGAAGATAAGATTATTTGTCACTTGCTTTGAGGCCAAAGTGAAAACATTCCAAGATCTGACCAAAGTTTCAAAAATCTTCTATTTTAAAATGTTTCTTGAGAAGAGTAGTATTTGTTATTTGTGTACAACACTCTCATTTTTTATGGCTTCCAGAATGCCTGACTGGGTACAGTTAAGCTGTGCCTAATCAGACACTGTCTTAAGGCTGGAAAGAGAGCAAATGTGCCTTGATACAATTGACTCTTTGCTGAGCATCTGTTCTATTGTTTTAGATGAATGAGTTGAATCAACTCATTCGTCTAAAACAACACAACTTGTAACCAACACAATTGTCACAAGTTGATGGTCAGTTAAAGAGTTTATTAAAGGAGCAGATCTTTAAAATGAAAGGTGATGCATTCTTAAGAATTTTCCAGTTCTTTCATTCACATCTCATTCAACAGCAGATTTTTTGCTTTTTGTTTTGTTTTCAGTGACCTGATTTTGAGTTTTCCCAATTATTCAAATTAATTGAAATAACCTCTCTTTTCATATTTACATTTCATTGGCTACTTTAATCACATTGCCTAATTAATTACAATAGCAAGTACATATGGAACAAGCAGTGTTTTCCTAGCCTAAAAGTCAATAGCTAAGAGAAACCTTTAGATATGCTAATAAGATGCCTGTTAAAAGCATAGTTGGCAGTGGGTAGTATGTTTTAAATTAGAAAACAAGATCATTGATTAATCTGGCAAGTTGATTAAGTGGAATTTGGTTAAGAGAGATTCTACAGTATTTACACTGTTCTGGAATATGTTCTAGGACATAGTGAAAGGTGTAAATAATATAATTGCAGTTCTTAAATGTTCCTTTTTTCTTATTCCAAACACAGGCCAACACCAGCACAACTGTCACTGAGGAGCAAAGAAGGCAATGTCATGTGGGAGTGAGAAGAGTTAAAGGGTTGAGAAAAATGGAAAATCTGCTAGAGTTCAAAAGGTGGTTTGGGGAAGTAGCATAAATGGCAAAGTGCATTAAGAAGAGAAGGAAGAAATGGAAAATCTTCCCTGTTCCATCCCCCACCAGCATCCTTAATTTGATCTGCCTTTAAATCCTATATCTTCTCCTAGTATTGAACTTTAAGGGCCTAAGTACTGAAACATTGACCAATGAATCAAGTCTTTTTTATTTTCTTGGGAACTAGATTCGTAAAAAGATAGCCACATTCATAATAGGAGTAGATTCATCAGCTCCATTTTTTTTAATGTAATAAACATTTATGCTCTACTTCCTATATATTAGACAATGTGATAAGCAAAATGGAAAGGGCCTAAGAAATAAAAAAGTAAGAAAAATGGACTCTAAAAGATATCGCTGCTTATCTCTTTTGCCCCAACTCACCTAGAAAAATTGTCTCAGAGGTGGCATCTTAGACATTTGTTTCCCCAATGAGCCTGCTCACATTTCAAGGGTAGTACCTCACTAATTGTTTATATACCTGTGCTATCTGGATCTGAGAGTTGGTGACTGACTCTGTTAAAAAATGCAATGTAAATATTGAAAATTACCACATTTTAAAGTACAGATAAAGGATGCTTTGCAAGTCATGCAGGAGAGAGTTCAGCATTAGCTTTCAATATAAAAATGTTTTAAAGAAATTTTTATCAGATTTTCTGTGCTTGCTCTGTAATGGTCTGAATTCCAAGGACATTTTCAGGCTCTCCTATGCTGTATGTATCTAGCCTCAGAATTGTTTATGAGTCTATGTATGTCTTCATACCTATATAAATTTGCAACCTGACTGTTTCAGAGGACCTTACAAACTATGTCTGATTCAAACCACTAATAAATTGTTATGGGAATTGAAGTGGAAAAGAAGTAAATGTTAGATTAAAAAAACTAAAGCCAACACAGAAATAGTTTGTGTTCCTTGTTCCTTTAGAGTTGCTAGAAGTTGTTTTAAAATGTAGCTTTAAGCAACCCAGTAGCAAAATCAATGAAGAAAACATGACCAGCTTCAAGACTGATAGTTCTATAATACATAATTAATGTGTAAGTTATTTTGACAAAGCCCACCCTCCGTCCTGCAAAAAGAAACTTGAGGAAAATATTCTAGGAAACATTTCTAAAAGTTGGCTGTTTTGTCAAGGAATCTATGCCATCACAATTAAAGGGCAATGTTAGATCCACCCTAGCTACAGAGGGGAGGATGGGTGGAAGGAGAGACCTGAACTCATATTGAACATATTTAAAGATTAGTGATATACACATTTTTTAAAAGTGATGAAACAAAGGTAGAGAGGTTGCAACTTTTCTGAATTCATGAATCTATTACATTAGAGCAGTATAAACTGATTTCGAAGTCCATGTTTTTCTCAATATAACATGTTTCCTCTTCATGTAAGGAGATCATATAAAAAGGCAAAGATACCAACATTTCAAAGTTCTCTTATCTAATGAATTATTTATTACTCTTCTTTTTCTAATATCATAGTGCTCTCTTTCCTCTAACCCTTTCACTAAGTTCTTTTTTTGCTTAAGAATTGGTAAATTGGTTTTGCAATTAAAAATTAAAATAAGCAGGAAGATATGAAAAACCATTATGTTAAAAGCTAGTTTCTCAATTGAAATTTAGTGCCCTTTTGGATGTTGTTCCATGTTATACTGCTCTCAATTTTAGACCAAAGTTCTGTCTTTAGTAGTTGGGATTTATAAACTGCCAAATACTTCTAAGAGAAAAAAATGCATTTCAAAAGCCTAGGGGGAAAAAGGACTCACTTTGCTTTCTTGACATCAAACAGGCCTTGTAAAACAACACATTGATCAGTTAAATACAAATGAACTAGAATCATATGGATATAATTCTCTTAAATTAAATTTCCTTTAAAATAGGGATGGCATTAAACATTAAAAAGAGAGGTTCACTAAGTCAAGCTTTTTCGTTTGACATCTGTCCACATAGCCTTAAACCCTAAAAGAGTAAATCTTAGAAATATTAAATATGTGACATGCTGTCCTATATAATACATAACTGATATTATTGTTTGCTATACAAACTATGGGAGGATTTTATTTTGAAAAATGTATCTAAGTAGTTAAGACTTTCCAAGTTATTTTGTTAGAAAATTTCATTTTTGGTTTTCTTGTCATTTCAAGAGTTGAGAAGAAGTAGTGGTAAGTCCAGGTAAAGGGGCCAAGGATCACTTTCTCCGGTTTTTAGTTCCCAGAAGGTTAATGAAATCAAGAACTTCAGGCTTGGTAGGGATCAGCAAAGCATGGAGGGGAGAAAATTGGACATAAAGAGAAGGAGTTTCATGCTGGTAGGTTGGAGGCAGCTAGACCTCCCAACAAATCTCAGTGAAGAACACTAATGGCCATGAGAGCTGCTTGAAATTGACTTTCTTGAGAGTGATATTCACGTTTCAGATAAACAGTGATAACAAACAAACTAGACCATGAGCTTCATGGTCACCCATATAGGATCATTCATATAAGGCAGTAAAAGTTAAGACTAATTAAAAAGAAAAAAAAAAGAAACCTACTTGCCAAGCGCAGTACCAAAAGGAAGCATCTTTGGAGGGGCACCGGCAAAAGGAAGGATATGCTATTCGGTGAAGAAGAAAAGTCTCCTACCTACTACCGTTTAACAAGCCTATCTTACACTGGAGGTAGAAATTAAAATTTTAAAATGGAATGAATGTAACTGAAGAGTTACAGGATTTGATCATTAAGGGAGCCCACTATTTAGGGAGATAGGGGATTTCAAATCAGAAAAGTTATTGAAAATAAAATGGCTCCCTGCTTATACTTCAGCAGTGTGATGCCAGTTAAAGCCCTAAACTCTAACTCTAAGAAAAGATATCCCATATGATGAGACTTTTCAGCATATATTAATTAGAATGACCTTTTATTCTTAACCAAAAATATCCTTCATAATATCCTTCTGCCATATATTTAGGGTGGCATAGTCATTAATTCATCAAATGTTTAATTAACACTTACTATATGCTAGGCACCTTGCTTTAGCTTATTATGCATCTAGATATGTACTCTGCTACGTTAGACATGCAATATATATATTGATTTGCTTATTTAACAATTGTTTTTGACCATTTACTATGTGCATTATGTTAAACATATGAGATGTGAAAAACAAATAGCCCTCAAAGAACACACTCTCAAATGGAGGTGATTGGCATGTAAACAAATCAAAGACATCAAAACAGTTGCTGCCAGAATTCTTCTTGGCAAGAAAGAGTGTTCAATACATAACCAGAAAAGGAGCTTGAGATAGAAGGTGAGAAAATGAGGGCATGAGTGTTGACAAGAGACATGGCAACAAAGGGTATAGAATAACTACTTTGAAGGAGATGTTGAGGAGTTTTTGTTTGTTTTGTTTCTGGACAAAGAGGGAAAAGGAGAGAAAGAAGAAAAAAGACCTCAGATCCAGAAAGAGATCCAGGAAAATGGACAATATGAAATGTTTAGGGGCAGAAAAATCAAAACTATTTCAAGAAAAAGAATATCTAATGTGTGTTTAGATATTGTGCTCTGCAGGGCAGTGTACTATGGGTCCTTATTGTTTTTGCCACATTCAAACCTTCAATAAGAGTTCTGCTCACAGGATGAGCTTTTATTCATGGAGGGAAATATAGTTCAAGACTGTGTACTACATTTTCTACAGCATTAGGCTGGACATAAAAAGCAAGATTTAGTGAGGATATTAAGTATTGTCTGGAAGGTGGTTATATTGTGTGACATTTTTTAAAGCTCTTTGTGGATCTCAGAAAAGATCATGTTCTTGAAGCTGATCCATTCCTTTGGGTGTGGGACCCTTTGATTGGATTAGATTCCATTGGAACCCTTTGATTAGATTACTCCAGTGAGGTATAATCTAGGGTGGGTCTTGGTCTTCTTAAGCTTTTCGCTCAATACATTCCCATTATAAAAGCTAACCCATTTCTTGTATATTGCTCCCAGCTCTTTCTAGCAAACTAAAATATACTGAAATCAAATTTGATGAGTTAACATTTTGGAGATGACTTTGAACTCTCACAAGCCATGGAATATTGAGAGGTGGGGTGTTAAGCAGATATCATCTGGTGATTCAGGGTATAAAAATGACATATATATGGGGTATGGCATTAAGGAGGGAATGCCATACCCAACTACACATTGGTGGATCAAAAGTTTTGGCAATTCTTTCTGGAGATAAATAAGGATTAGGACTTAGTTTATTCTGAATGAGTAAAACATCTTTTAAGAAGAGTTTGGCTTGACTAAAACATAGAAAGCAGGAAGCTTCTGAGAAGAAGTTAGAATGTTAGGAAGGCATTATGACATCAAGGACCTTATTTTGAAAAGGAGGGGAAAATTGAGAATTTTTACATAGTAAGGTTTCTATTATTAAAACATTATTCAGGACAGAAAGGTTGATTATATTTTGGGGGTTGGCAGCAATAATTAAGGCAGGGATATATCCAGTCAAGCAATTTGGGAGTCTAGTAGCACTGAGGTTTGAAAATATAAGAACAAGGTCATATAGAAAGGGATGAGATCCAAAGATGAACTCAATATGGAGGTAAAAAAAAGAATGGTCTTTGATTATGGTAAGTTTTTAATTTGATTCACTGAGTGGAAACTGGAGCCATTAATTAGGTAGAGCATGCAGATTATTTTTAAGAAAATAATTACTAATTCATTTCTGATATATTCAGTCTGAAGTGCCTTGGGGACATAATCTAATATGTTCCAGATATTTCTCATTGGAAAATATTATATAAGTCCATCTCTGCTTTCCTCATTTTAAGGATATGCCATTCTCATACCTCATGGTGAAAACAAAAACAAAAGCTTAGTTTAACAGAGTTTGGTATTGTAAAAATCTTACTCCCAAGCTAATGAAATCTATATCTGCCCCAATCTCTGCTACCATCCATTAGTCTCAGTTGAATAGAATAATACTTCTGCTCTTCCAAGCTAATTATTCTGCCTATGCTTTGGATCTCATTCTCTCCCAAAAGAAAGAAAAGTTGCTCCTTTCTTGTTTTCTACTATATATATTCAACAAGTATCTATTGATCCAAATAATACTATATATAGTATTAGTAGTAGTATATATATATATATGCTCAAGCCTTGTTTTACATACACACACACACACATTATTTATGGTTTTTATTTTTTTCTTAAACAGTGGTAGGAGGCAAAGGAGAATGAAAAGTAAGTAATCAGAATAAGTGCATGTTCGGAGGCAGCATAGCACAAGAAATTACCAAATGAGAGGAAGTTGACTTAAGGTTTAGCAAAGAGACTATTATAGGAGATTCATATGAAATAGACTCCATGGTATAGGGAACTTAAGATGACAAGCTAAGGCATTGAACTTATTTCTTATATGCTGGAAAGTCACTATGAAAGAACTTCTTTATGTTTTACAGTTGCAGTCCAATTTAAGGTAAATTGTCATTTCATTAATTTCAGTTATAAGATTTAATTTATACTTGACTCTAGTGGATTCATTTAATCAGTTATTCAGTAAATCAGTGTTCAGTAAGCGTATGTCTTTTGAGACCAACAGTCTGGGGAGAAGGAGCTATACCCAAAAAATGTACATCTGAACATTAATATTTTCCCAAGGAATTGCTTCTTTAATAATCAAGATTTCTATGGTTTTCCTCTATGCATATTAAAAATTATTTTTTCTCAATATCAATGTTTGTTCCTGGTACTGGTATTAATTTAATTTAAAATCTGTATAATTTATTCACTTGAATGCATATCACAAAGATTTTAGATTTAGGTTGAAATAAAGATTAATGGATTAGGTCATAACAGACCTAGTTTTTTCTCTTTCTTTTCTCATAATTCTTCACATTCCCTTGCGTGCACTTATATGCACATCAATTCCTTAATATTGGTCAGATTTGGGTCAGTCATCAAAGATTTGTGATGAAAGCTTCAAGTCAGATTTTGGCAGAAAAATAGCAAAGGGTACTAATTTTGCCCTTTGTTATTATAAAAGTAACTATCATAAGCAAGTGAATAGAAAGAAAGCAAACATATTAATCCACCTGGACAAAAAGTTTTAGTCAGTATTTAAAGTCTATAAAATAGATATGGAAAAATTATTTAGATTAGTTTGAGGATAGAAGCCAGAGAAAGAATGCCAATAATTATGGATATATGGGCCTGAAAATGGCAAGTTATTGAGTGTAGATACAGAAACAGCATAGCACTGTCCCTGCCCAATATAGATCTGAAAGAGTTAGGCCCATACACAAAAATATTTTATGACGTTTAAACATACAATTTGTTTTTGAATCTCCAAGAAAATGCTATTCCTCCCATTTCTTTTGCTAAAACATGACAGAGAATACAAAGAAATTTAATGTTCCCACAAATAAGAATCATTTGTCAGCGTTGACTGCCCCAACATTGTGGCTTTAAGCCCCTACAGGGCCTTCAATCCTCCACACATTTATGAGGTTTTGTGTTTCTATTATTAATTTGCATGGAAAATATTATTTTACTTTGGATCAAAGATGGGCTGTTTGGTCATTAATTTTAAATAAGTGCATATGAGTATGGAAAATATCTGCTAAAGCAAATGATTAAGATTTTAGCACATATTAACTGGGCAGGAACTTTTATCCTCAACCAAAAATATCCTAAAATTAGCCAAGCAATTTCCAGGGTTGGAGTAGGAAGAAGGAAGAGGGGCATTTTGTCAGCAAAAGCAACAGAAGCAAACAAGTAACAGTATGAAACGTGGTGGTATGTATGAAGTACTATAAGCAGATAGGCATTATTAGAACTTAGTAGCATATAAATAACTAGTCCTTTCCCACTTAAAGATGAAAGGATTGAGCATTTTTTTCCATGGTAATATGGATGAAATAATTTTAAAACGTAAATAATAAGACAAATTTTCTGTAATTTTGGATTTTTACATCAAGACATATTTGCATATTAAAGAATATCTTGTTAAATGTTTTTATAAAAACTCTTACCTCTAATTTTTCAAAAAACAGTAAGTTAACAAAGTATAAAAATGCATACATACTGAAGATGAGATATGAAGAATGCATTTAATTTCTTCAGGAATTTTAAAAACAAATAGGTAATTACAAATATCTAAATTGATTACATTGACACATATGTAGAATTCTGCTTAGTAAAGTAAAAAAGAAAAGCAAAAGATTTGTGATGTTTGCTGGCAATGTCAAGTTCCTGTGTTATCATTGCGTAAGAATCATAAATTAATTGTTCTCTTTTATGTTTCTCCCAAAGACTTTATTTTCTTCAGCATTAGCTAACCCTATATACTATGAATTTATAGTTCTATTGTAAAGACATAGATAATGTTGTTCAGTAGGTGGAATAATTCAAGCAGCTACCGGCCAAAAATTATTATTAGTTTTTATTAGTACTTGAATATAACACCTAAGCAAGTTATTATATTCCAAATGTTGTTTTTAATAGTTGTTTAAATCTATATTTAACTCTAAAGGGGTTACAATCAAAGTAAAATTTGAGATGAGTGGCTGTATGGATATTTGGATTCATGACAACTCTTTTATTATTTAGGAGGTTTTCTCATTTCCTGGTAGAGCTCAGGCAAAATAAAATTTTAGGTAAAGATCAACCCATGTTAAATTAAACATTTTAAAATAAATAATGACAATCTTAATTTTCTACAACATTCTTTTAAATGAAAGAAGTAACAATGTTGACAAAATTTAGTCAACCCTTGGTTTCTTTATAACCTCATAAGACATATTTCAATATTTTAAATATAAGCTATATTTTAAAATTTTGGACTGAGTATACATTTAATGCTGCTTTTATTTATGAAGGCACATACCTTCTTAGCCACAATTTAGTGTAGTGGTGAAGACCATGGGCTTTGGATTTATATAGGACTTGATTCAAATCCTAGCTGTTGCTACATGTTACCTAGCAAAAGCTCACTGCCCAACACACACAGAAGTCAATACCATGACATCTGTTTTTTTTAGAGAAAAGAAAAGGCTTTTATTTCAAGGTCAACCAATAATGAGCAGGAGCAAAGCTAAAATTTGTCCCTTCCATCTAAGAACTAAGTAATATTTACAGGATGGAAACACAGGGATGTGGTGATAGTGACAAGATTCAGTTTGGCATATTCTAATTGGCTGATTGTAGAAATGTCAGAAGGCGTGGAGAGTCTCAAAGAACAAGCCCTACACCTAAGCAAATGGGGTATGTGTAGTATCTCTACGTAGGAAGTCATACATCACATAACCAGAAAATGGCGTCCTTAATAAGATGAGTGGGTGGAGATTTAGCAGGTCAGATATCTTTAGACCTTTAGTACAGACATCATTAGTACAGAGGTCACAGTTAGTAGGTACAAGCATGAGCTCAGGCAATCCCAGAGAACCAGTAAGAGCTAGTTGGAGCTGGGGTAGACTGACCATAAGGGGTTCAAGTTACATAGGGAGGCCAAGGAAGTATTCAGTTACAACAATGAGTACAGGTTAATGAGTCCTGTTGCCAGGTCTTCATACCCAGTAGCTGTGTAAGTATGGCCAAATTTCACCAAGGCTTGGTATTCACATGTGTAAATATGAGGTAAATTAGATAATGTATACAGGATATGTAGCATACTGCTTGTCACATTGGTAAGTGCTCAAAAAATGTGGAATACAACAAATATTTGGTCTACTACTAAGTGACTGGCACTCTGTTGAACACTGGAATTGTGGAAGTTATCATTATCCAAATCCCATGCAAATGTCTCCTATGGCTAATCCTAACCCAGAAAATTGCAGGGAAGGGAATGCTGGGAAATTTAGTTCCAGTTTAATTAAATTGGCACAATACAAAGCACATAGCAGGTCTTACGTATTTTGCGTTTGTTTACATTAAAATAAATATAGTATAAATTGAAACAAATAAATATAGAGGTCCATTCCAAAACTGCAATGGCTGATTTTGATAAGGTCATATTACAATTACTTGGCAGTCATTTATCTATGTGTTACCTATTTATCTATCTATCTATTTATTTTGCATTTGTGATTACTCAAAAGCAGCGCAATAACAAAAATAAAGAATCTAGAAACTAGTTTTAGGAGGAATTTGATGGGATGAGTCATGAACTGATGACTTGGAGGTGATGTCATGGTACCCAGTTATAATAGTTCATATATTGAATATATGAAGGTGGAGCATAAGGTATTGATTGGGAGATAGTATGAAATAAGCATACAGGTGGTGGTTTTAATAGACATGGAGGTTAAGACATTATGTAAAGTGAAATGATATTACACACTAAAAAAAATAAGGCTCAGGGCCCAGTTTAAAACAAGAATATCCAGTATTTTTCTGTTCTTTCAAAAAGAAAGTTTATATAAATAGTAACTGTTAAAATACAGTATTTTAAAGTATAAAACTTAGAACTCAAGAGAATTCATGGATTTGAGATTTTCTAATATTTTGATAGTCATGTTCTATGAAACAAAAATGAACATTTTATCTAAAGGTCTAAGAATAGCATTTTTTTCTTTCAAAATATTATTTATGGAAAATATTGTTCTATAAAACATGAATTTTCCTATAAAGAAATTATTTTCAAATGCAATTACATTTTTCTTCCCACTCCCATCAACTTTTGTCTTAATTTTTTATTGTGACTTTTTGTATTATATCTCTATTTAAAGTCTGCCTTTTGCTTTTTTTCCTGCCTTATGCTAACTGCATATATTTTTTAGAAACATGATTTTCATTATACAGGAGTTAACTTTTTGGTTTTAGAAAGATCAATATTTGCTTTGGATTGCCCTGTTCTATGTAGATATATAATTAAATCAACTGAAATATATGGTCCTCATTATTCATTTTGAAAATTTGCAGGACTTTGAAGAACTACTATAGGAAAAATATTTAGCTCTCAATATCTGCTGAGAATAACAATTAGTAGAAATTTCAGCATATACAGCTGTCTGGATTATGACTGTAGTAAATCCCACAGAGGTTAGATTTATAGACCCTGATCATTGATATATATTTTGTCTCAATTTTCCTTAAAGCAAATTTTAAAAATAAGAAATTGGAATTTGTTTCTTATGTAAACCACAATACCTTGCTGATGGGCACATACAATCAATTTTAATATAACGAGGAGCATATGGGAATTATCAAGGTTATAAAACAATTAGGTAATATAAAAATGAGTCATGCTTATAATATTTTGGATGAAATAAAATGGTAACGATTACTATTTCTCATTATAAACTTTTGACTGACCCTTGCTATACCAAAAATTTGGTGAAGAAATATTATTGGGTAAGTTCTAAGAGAAGCTATTCAGGAGCAAAAAGGCTTAATGCTGTCTTGACATAATATTTTTACTTCCAAGGTTGAAAACAGAGATAGAGTGCCCTCAGTGGTTGACTTTCTTATGCAGTGGTAGTGGTGGTGACAACTATTAGGATTATTCAGCACTTTAGGCCTGTAATTATTATTTGGCTTCCATTTTATACCATTGCATTAATTTGTTAGGTGTGAGTATATTAAAGAATAACAATATTCTAAGGCTAGGTTATTTTGAGGCTAAGTCCCTTGGTCAAAAAGGTCACCGCAGAACATATTTCTCTTTCCCTATATTTTCATTTGAGTTAATTGAAACCCTGAAATTATATTACAACTTTGGAATTTTATGGACTACACTGGGGTCTGAATCTGTGATTTATTAGAAACATTGGAAACATTTTTGTCAATTATATAAAATTCTGTTTTTTAAGAGAAATGGGCAATTATTACTTTTCTATAACTTAATTATTGTTTATATTTTAGTTTTTGCAACAGACATTTCTAAAATAAGGAAAATTTTTTTCAATAATAATGCTGCAGTAATTATCATATTAGGATGCAGATTCTAAATATTCTTTCAAATAAATAATATGATCATTAAATGCTTAAATAGCTAAAATGATATTTCTCCAATATTCTTATATTGGATAAATTCAAAATATGCTACTTTTCATAAAAGATTCACTAAAACTATACAGTAATTATCATTACATTTCATTTCATTTAAAAAACAATTTTTTAAATGCTTAGTTAAAATTGTCTAAACTTTTCAAAATTATTGCCATGATTATAAACTACAGAGAAAATTAACTGATTTCTTGATTTAGAATATGCTAATGAATTCACAAGCTATCTTGCACATTTGTGAGTATTTCCAATTTGCAGGATCATTGATGACTGATTATTTCATTAACTGCATTTTTGAGATTTGTATTTGCAGTCTTTTCTCTAGTATAAAAATTGCATATGTTAGTAACTGAAGTTAAAAATCTATCTATCTATATATGTATACTTTCAGTTAATATTGTAGCTAAATTAAAGAAAATTCTGAAAAAATGCTTTCTTCAAATAAGAACATTTTGAAGTTCTTAAAGACCAGTTCCAAAGGAGAACTTTGACCAATGTTAGTTATTAAGGGGCAATTTACTCATCATTGTAAGAGAATAAGTGGGAGAAAGTATTTTCAAATTTTTGAGGTTCATTGACTTTCTTCTTTCTCTTAGTCTGCTCAGCACCATCTTGATTATCAAGAGATTTTATATAAATACATATATGTATACACATATATCCTTTCTTTTCTTTCATAACAAACCTGATACTTGTATCATCTTGTTTCATGGTCATTAAACTGAAGTTCAGAAACTGAATAAACTGGGCCCATAAATCATAGTTCTTTTTAACACCACACACCATGTAGGACCTTAGCAAGACCAACTGGCTTTAGTAGTAGCATGTGCCTGGAAAGTCTTGCTATGCAGTTGAGTTGGATAATGTTTATGTTACAGTGTACTTATTTCTGTGAAAACAATATCTTGTGTACAACCTAAATGCCCACTTAATATAACTCACCCAACCCATTGATTTGTATATTGCCAAAAGGAATAAATACAAACAACAAAAAATTAAGGAACGCAATTGCTAAACATGATTTTAATTCTCTCATGACTGATAAATGTAAAACGTTTTAATTATCAAATATAGTTTGATAAAATTCTGTCATTTAAACTCTATAACCTCTCTGTTATGCCTCAATGTCTGAAACTGTCCACAGTTTGAGTCTATTTCCAGAAAGACAATCATGAGCAAACTAGAAATCCAGAAGATGGTACAAATTATTTCTCCCCTGTTTCTGCAAATCACCTTTAACAACATATAAACCTAGGATACACTTTTGAGAATTGCTTATTGCTCTAGTCTTCTACTTCTCCACCCTATTTTCAATGTTTTCCTTCTCCTCTTTCTGCTCATCAGAGACCATTTCCACTCTGAAAAAGTCCTCTGGGAATTGAGCATTAATTCAGACTCCATCTGGGAGGATGCACTAAGCCTCCTTAGCCAGGGCAAAAAGGAGAAGGCTTTGTCCTGTCGTATTTTTTAGCGGTAGCGTCTGTCATTCTTGTTGGGAGGATACTTGTAAACGAGTCTATAAGGATACAAACTGTTGGTGTGATAACTCACTGCAGGAGATGATCAATAATCCCAAGAACAATCTGAAAGTTGGAAGAAACTTTCATCAGGATAGCTTCCTCATAGCCAGCACCATCACATGAGCGCAGGAGTTATTTTGCATCTGTTTTTTCAATGGCATTGTTACTACATGTATCAAGTCCATACTCAAGACCTATCTGGAGGTTTGGTCTATGGTTTACTGCTGCTGCTGCTGCTATTGTTATTCCTGGTGGCAGTTTTTTTGTTTTTTAATCTCTCAAAAGGTGTATTGCTCAGATTTGAGATCATTTCAATCCAATGGTTGAAGTGTTTTTTAAAAAGTTTGGAAATATTAAACAACTAGGCATTTTGTATAACACCTTTATTTATTTTAGAATACCTTTTTCCTTTGCCAAAAGGAAGTTGAACCCTGAAAATAACTTTGGCAAAACATTTGTAGTTCTTATGGTTTATTCTGTGGCTTCCCCCTTTTTTTTTTTCCATTGCTTTGGGGGAAATTTGCCTTTGAAAATGTATTTATTCTAGTTTTAAGCTTTTTAAAAGAGTAATACTATTAGTAATAATAACATTAATTAAATAGTGCCTGTAAGTGACAGGAGATAAACTGAGTCTTGTACACTTTCTTCTTCAGAGCCAGCCAGTTAGCCCAAATTGGGCAGGGTGTAAACCAAAGTCATCTTACACAGGAACTCATTATCTTAAATGCTCAGTTTTTCAGGCATCATTAAAAAATGCTTTATATACCACATGCTTTTGAGGACTTAAGCAGTTCAATTTAACTCCAAACAATCCTTTTCAATCCAATCTTCTTAAGGCTTTTAAACTTTGAAAATTGGGAGTTACCAATTTTATGATGAGTTCCTCTTTAGTATTTCTTTGAAACTTTTAGGGTATAATTTTAACCAAAAAGAAAATATTTCCTTAAAAAAAAGTCAAAGTGTACCACAGCCTTGCTGTCAAGATCCTGTGGCTAAGGGATCATTGTGTTTTGATTTAATAGCAAAGCCAATGGTGACTATCTCTAAAGTAAGGCTGGAGATCCAGAGAGCTTTTAATATCAAATTAAGATTTTTATGATAAATTACAAGGAAACATTTAGTCAAGTCTAGATAAAACCAAGATGAGATTAAACATTGTTTAATAATAGTTAAAAAGGACAGAGGGGCTTATAATTAGGTATATACTCTTTCAAATTTGCTTTGTGTTTTTCTATGTGAAGGTAGATTGAGCTATTTAAGCAAAGAAATATTGGGACAGAAATATAGACTGAGCTCCTGTCAGTGAAAGATGTCTGTTTTAGCAAGATGGAGTTTGACTCTTCTACTAAGGCCCGGCAGTTATAGGGTGAACGGAAGTCAAAATCCTGCAGTGAAACAAGCTGCCCTTTGATCATTAATGTCACATCTGCAAATATAAGTCTCATCATTCTTTCCATTTTGTCTACCATTTCAAATTACAAATATAGCACTGGAAAACAAGCTGATTGCAAAAACAAAAAGCAAAAAATGATAGTCAATGGGCTATAAAGTGAAAATTCCCCTTTATTCTTCTATTTATATCCTCACCATAAAAAAGAACACTGATAACAGTTTGGGGAAATAGAAACATATTTATTTGTACAGTTGCTCCACAGCATTACATCAGGTAGATATACTGGGCTTTATTTAACTGTTCTGTAATTAAGATATTTTAGGGTATTTTAATATACTTTTTCCTATGAAGATAATTCCCCATTGGACATCTTTTGATGAAAATTTCTCTGCAAATGGGTAAGGATTTCCTTAAAATATAATATTTCAACTGCACTTTCTAGGTCAAATTGTATATGTTTTTAAAAGTTTGATAGATATATTGCCAAACTGCCTTAAGTATACTGTTTTACTAATTTATGCTTATGATTTTACAAATATTAGCTACTATCCAACTTTTAAAATTTGCCAAACTAATGGATAAAAATGGTTATATATTTATTAAAATTTGCATTTAACTGTTCAGTTCCTGCTTTATACCAATTTTCTATTTGGTGTTTATCTTTTCTATTTATAATATAATATTTCAAACCTTGGTATTAATTCTTTTTTGTCTTAAATCATTTCTCTCTTTACTCACTTTTTTATGGCTACTTGCTAGTCATAACTTTCTTACCAGCATTTCTGCTGTCATATGGATTTGGAGATTCAAGAGGTCAGAGACTATGTCTTCTCAAACTGCTTAACAGAGTACCAAGCACAAATAGACACTTGATAAATGTGTGTGTGTGTGTGTGAAAATGATGATGAATCCCTAAACTATACACTAATAAGATAGGTAATTCACACGGATTGAGACATCTGACTAGATTTATGTGAGTAAAGCAGAATTAAATGTGACTGAATGGTGTGCGGGGTCTACAGAGTACATTTTGTGGACCACAGAATTCCAGCTGGGTCATTTGGTCATGTTCCTTTCTGCTATACATAGGTAGATCCATGTGTTAATCAGCTCTGTTGTGACATATATTTATAACCTATGATTAAACTCATAATAGACTGCCCAGAACAGAGCACAAGGTCGAGGGGAGAGTTGACAATACCCAATGAAAGTAGAGATTTATGGCTCTGAAACTTGGGCAATTCTGTTCATCAAAACTAGTTCCCCTCAATTAGTGGTTCAAATAGTTCAATTCTCTCTGAATTACCTAAATACTTGCAATTATGTAAATTCAGCCATATTGTTAAACTTATTTGCCAAAGAAAAAATATGTAATCTCTATACATATAAGCAGACATTTCTCACATTTCATCATGTTTTAAGCCATAAATCTGTATGGAACATACCAATTTTTAAAAGGGATTTGCAGATAATTGCACCAAGATACCTTTAATATTTTATAAGACTTGACACATTTTATAAGACTTCTCTAGAAAAGACTATAAATTTAAAAAGAAAGATGTTCATCATTCTAAAGGCTATCAAACCATTGACAAAATATTTTTCACTTAGAAAACAAAAAAGTATGCCGAGATATTCATTTACATATTGAAGAAAGAATTTCAATGCTGGCTAACTTTGATCATGGCTATGAAATATTACAGAAATAAATGAAATGAAAACTTACAAAAAAGTGTGTTATATGACTACTTCCATGACCACAGCCAGGACCTGAATGCAGATTATTCCACCTATCATTTATAGAGCATCTGAAAGATATGCAACAAATTAGAAAGACTTTCTTGCAGATGTGTTTAATTCAACTGTCTGTGATAGAAAGCATTAAATTAGGAGGTTTTTGCCAGTGCAAAATCATATGAAATGATTAGTTCAGAAAGGCGATTAAAGGACAATGATGGAAGCCAAAAATATCAATCTGTAAATGTATGAATTTAGGTCAAGGTTTCCAGATGTGGTAAAATGGATTATAATATAGGGGGAAAGTTACTAAAAATGTTGATAGTTTAATAGTCCACAGATGGCAAATATTCAAAACAAATTATCATTAAGAAAGAACATTTTCTATGTTTCAGACATCAGAAAAAATATAAACTAAGTTAATATGTATATTCCAGAGTTTTTCAATCTTGAGGCTATTGATATTTTGGGCCTGATAATTCCTTGTTATATACATTGTGAGGGACTGCACAATACAGGATGTTTAGCAGTATGCCTGCACTCTTCTCTCAACATGTCAATAGTACCCACAAACTGTGACTGCCAAAAATGTCTTCAGATATTGTCAAATGTCCTCTGAAGGATAATATTTCCCTGTTTGAGAACCACTCACATATTCCATTAACGTTACCATTCCAGAGGAGACTTTTCATGGAAAGCGTTTATCTGTAGGTGTGGCTGTTTTGCTTTACCAGACAGTTTGCTTGAAAGCAAAACACCTGGTTGCAAATGGAGAAATAAAGAGATGGTTTTCTGCTTGGATAAAACTTTTATGATCAGTGTACTAGATTGACTTAATATTGAATAATTATTATTTAATATGATCTCTTATTAGATCTGTGTTTTAATTCGGAACATATTTTTCTTTTTGGAAAGTTACATATGACAGAAGTCAAACTTGACTTTGAAACTTTTACTTTTAAAAACTTACTTGTACCTCTTGGAGAAATAGATATTTTTGACAACTGTAATAACTGGACATTACTAGAACAATGCTAACACAGGGGGTTAACAGCTTGCACTTGTACAAAATACTTGAAGTCATTCAGAAAGCCATTATTATGACCTTGTGCTGACCACATTCTATGAAGTGTTACATGATCAGGGACAGGGAAGTTGGTTAATGGAAGTTATATAGTAGCTAGATGTATCCTTGTCACACTTCATCTAAACTGATACATTGCAATGGTCCACACTGCTCAGACCTGGCAATTACTGTCCAATTCCAATCTATTCCACACTGCCACTATAATGAAAAATAATTAGGAGTCTGAAAATGAGTTTTCACATGAAATGGTTTCAGTGCTAGGACACAATCGCCTTTGGCAGATGGCTTTGGGTTTGCTTTAATATAATAAAGACAGTTAATCATCTCTAAAGAGTGCATTGAATGAATAAACTTTTAACACTACTTTTTACAATGAAACCCTTATATTGATCAAATGTTTAATACTCAGGGGTGGAGATTGCTTTGGTCAAATTGTTTGGAATGAGCACATAAATCACTGCAATATAAATGCGTTAGAAAAGAATAAAATCAGTGTAGGAATTGATTATCTATTATTGATGCAGATAAATTAAAAGCTGGACACTAAAGTCAACTACTTTTCCTGAACAACATAGTTATAACAGATAAAGGTTTTCTTTTTAGATATCTTTATAAACCCTCTGATTTCAGTAAGATTGAAATGAATCACTTCATTATACAAAAAATTGTATGTGTGTGTATACATATTTAAAAATAGTGATGCCATGAAGGGAAAAGAATCCTGTTAGAGAGAAAAATCAGACCTTAAAAACAAACTGTAAATCATTTATCAGTTTTCACTGTGAACAAGCAATAGGTGCATTTCAGTTCACATTTTTCAATTGGAAAAAAAATCTCTCACTGAAAAATAGAAAAATAGCATTGCTTTTAAATTAAATTGATTTATTGTATTCTTATATGGTTACTCAATATGGAATTCCAAGAAATGAATTGAGCTATGGTCTAAAAGTATTGTGCATAAATAAGATCTCTCATTGTCAGTGACTTAGTGGCTTTATTAGAGGCTCTATTTCATAAACCAATAGCAATTAAGGATATACAGCCAGTGGTAATTTTTCGTCTTTAAATGATTTGGTTTTGTAAAATAGCATTGAAATCCTAATACTGTAGTTTCCAAAACTAAATAATAGTTTGGATATTTCTAAATAGCATCACTAGTCATAATACAGTATGTGACTAAATTTTCTCTTAACTTTACAGACATGCTTAGATCAAATCTCTTTATCGTCCACTCTGGTTATGTAAATATACTG
This sequence comes from Tolypeutes matacus, assembly GCA_026826555.1. Taxonomy (NCBI): domain Eukaryota; kingdom Metazoa; phylum Chordata; class Mammalia; order Cingulata; family Chlamyphoridae; genus Tolypeutes; species Tolypeutes matacus. The sequence continues at coordinate 16,077,471 of JAKSZT010053791.1, forward strand.
CATTACAATCAAAGTTTGAATTTTTTAAATCTGTTTTACTTATCTGCCTTTCACTGATGGATACTTAGTAGTTTCTGAAACACCCATGCTTTAAGGCAAAGTGGGTCTAAAATTCAATTATTTCCTCCATTTCTAGTTACTCACTTAAAATGTGTTATTAAGATAAATTTTGAAAATTATGTTAGGGAATATATCTGTAAATAGTATTGCATAGCTATACATGCTATTCTTTATTTGCTATTACCTGTTAGGGTAGACATTTTATTTATATAGTTGACTGTTTTCTATTGTCTTGATTTTCCAAAGGCCAGCATCTTTTGCTGATTTGAGTAACAGTATTTCTTTTGTTCTAAAGCCTTGATGTGCATACCTCCATGACACATGTCTCATTTCTGCACTTGTTATATTGAATAATAATTAGAATCCTAGTTTGAAAAAAATATCATGGAATATAGGGAAGATATATTTTCCTTTGTTTTCTTCAAATCTTAACACAAGATAACACCAATCAAATATTGATATATTGATAGTTTCTCACTTGTGGAGAAAGGAGATTATAATGGAACACATTTCTGAAAATGTTGTCACTTTTTGATAGTGAAAACAACATGGAATGAGTCAGTTCTCTGTGGTGCAGACAAAGTGGATGTGGGTTGCCCTTGGTCACAAGTCCATAGCTAAATCACATGAAGCTACTGCTTTGGAGTTTCCTCATCATTCTTGGTCGCTATATTGAGCATATATGAAAAGGTTATCTGTTTGAAGAATAATCATGGTAGTGTTTTCTCCATTTGAAAACTCTACTCAACAATTCCTGAGATATCTCAGTCTGAAGTCAAGATATATCCTCACCTGGAAGAGAAGTGTAAACAGTAACTGCTTTGCATACTGGTGTTGGTTTACCAATTATTTGAACCAAAATCTCTGATGGAAAATGTGCTTTTCACTTATGTTGCTGAGGCTGTGGTCTCACAGTTTTCTAGCAATTGCTAATCTGAATGGACAATTTAGCCAAATTAATGAATGGACAGACAAGAAATGGCATAAACTTTGCAAACAGGTAAACATGCATGCCAATCTAGGATGCACTTTTTAGTTGCTGTGTGACAATGGACAAGATGCCGAAAAAGAATGGCAACACCCCATTAGGTCTACTAGAAGTGTCAAATGCTATAAGATATATGCATAGCAAATATAGGAGAATCTATGGCATTTAAATCTAATCAAATTCTAGTGGTAATTATTCTGTAATTTGAAAACATTCTTTCCTTGTGCTTATCCACGTACTTCCTGTGTGTGATAGAGAAAATTAGGCACATCTACTGATTTCTGCATCACTTTGTAAAAATTGTAAAATATTGCTATTTTGTCTCTATATGTACTGATTGGAAATATCAACTTGGGTTCACCTGATTGTGAATGTGTGGAAAAGATGAAGTAGAAGGATGAAGTCTGAGGTTTGGATTGAAAAAGTATTCTAGATGATTGACTTCAATTAACTTAAAATATAAACATTTTATATATTTTATATTAATATTCTTTCATCAATTGTAACAAATATAACAAAGTACTGCAAGGTGTTAATAACGTTGGAGTATATAGAAACTCTGTATTGTCTGCATGACTTCTCTGTAAACCTACAGCTTCTTTAATAAATAAAATCCCCTCCCCAAAATATTACATATATCAATGGCATGAAACATAAAGAATATAAAGGAGATAATTACTTACATTTTCTTTTTTTTTAAAGCACTTTAGTTTTAGTCTCTTTCTTGGTTAAAAAAATAAACTCAAGGAATTTAATTTCAGAATTTTGTTAACTCTTAGGTAATGATTCCTGGTTTTATAAGGGTAAACTCTAGGGATGATTAAAAGGAATTTGTCTGGGTTATATGATTCTACAATGTCTGTTTTACTCAGTCAACATGTAAACTAGAAAAGAAAAATTGAATTATTCAACCATAAAACTAATAAGTTGAGTTCCTCTTTTTTCACAAATACAATGCAATTACATATTAATTACTGACAAATTTATATATTGTATGTCTACATACATTTTATACATTGAATTATATTGTATTATAAAAATGTGTTAGTAACTAAAACAGACCATAATTCATCTAAATTTTGTCAACATAGTTAAGGATGGTGAAATTTGGCAAATTGATCTACATGATACCTATAAATGTTTGAATTTGTTTCTGAGTGCTTTTATGATCTGAAATCTCCTATTAAAGTTTTCTCCTGCTGAGGACCCAGCAACCTGTGCCTTAAGTGGGCTGCATAGAGAACTGGCAAGATGAGTATTATCTTAGAACTTTATTTAGGTTCTATTTTTTAAGATTGTTGCCATAGTTGTTTTTTATTGTGAGGTCAGTTCTTTCATATATCCAATAACTGGACCATATGTCACACACATACATACATCTTTCTCCCATGGAGGTTTTTCTTTTAACATCTTTATTCCAATTTACAGCAAACAAGCTATGAAATTTGAAAGCATTTGTTTATCAAAATATCTATCCACTTTGACATCATTTAAAAGCCCTAAATTCATTATAGAACTCCCCGAAACTGATCTCTGCAGTAGTTCAACATGTAGCTCCTTTTACTTTGTTATGTTGCCTTGAACATTTTCTTATGTTTATACCTGTTCAGCCAGCTCACTATCCAGGTCAATTTCATTTCATTCTGCCAGTCTGCATTCATGAGATTTGGCTTTGCATTTGTTTCTTTAATTCAGCCTGAAAATTTGTATTTTAGTATACCCCAAACTAATTAAATGTATCAGGTAAAAGATAAGTATTACATACTAAAAGAAAATTTATGAAAAAATATAAGATTTCACCCTCAAAGCCTTTGTTTTGAGATGCATTAATGTGAATTCTATAATTCTATTCTATGTGCATTCAAAATAGTAAAAAAAAATTAAACAAATGACAATATTTTAATTTCTCTGGATTTTCCCCCAGAATTTTAGCCAAGATCAGATAATAATAATAATAAAAAAAAAACTTGAAATTTTGAATTTAACAACCAAGGAAAAATAAAAGTTTGAAACAACATAATATGTTTAATAACAAACCCTCAGTTTTGTTGAAAGATATTTATGGGAAGGAGGGAGAGGGAAAATGTGATTGGGTATTTAGGAAGGACCAACTAGAGAACAGACTTGCACATGAACTTCAGCCTGTAGGAAATGCATTATAGAAGAAATCATCAGTACTGTTATCTAAAAAATTCCCTTTGTCAACAGGGTAGAGAATGACATAAGCGGGAAAGAAATGAACCAAAATACTAGTAATGTCGCTAATAGTCCAGGCAAAATATGATGAATGAAATCCAAAATAAATTTGAGGTGGATTAAGTATTTGAAGCCAAATAAATGAAACTGAAAATAGTAAAAGAAAATATAGGCAGGCATTTAACTTATATTTTGAATGGGAAGACTTTCCAGGCATACACATTTTTAAGGAAATTTTAAATCAAAGAAATATACATTTGACAATAAAATATAAAGTATTCATGTCAAAATATTTAAACCGAATAAATATCAAAAACAAAGCTAAGGGAAAGAATGTTTGCTTAAGAGTGAAATGGGCCTCAAAATTTAATCGTGTAAAGGAGTTATACAAATTGATAAGAAAATTCCCAAGAACATATGTAAAAATGGCAAATATCACTACGAGTAATTCTAAGAAAGGACACATGAATTGCTAATTGAACATAAAGTTCATTCAAACTAATCATCATAGGCATGCTATCTAAATTCAGAATAAATTCTACTTCTACAAGTCAGAGAAAAATATTCCGTCATCAGTTTGCTCAAGGCAATGTTAACTGTGAACTCTTCTGATTCTCATTAATCTGTCCATCTTCATTAACTTTAATGTATGTACATTTATTTTGTCATTCATTCCAGAATATTTTTTGAATGCCAGCTGTCCCACAAGTTGAGATTATAAGGGTGGCGAGGTAATCGTGTGCTCTGGTATTAGGGAGTGTACAATCCCACCTAGAAGAGAAATTTAGTGAGGACACTTAAATATGTCCTGTTCTTCTTAGTTTACTTTTAAGTCTGGTCCTGTTGCTTCTTAACAAATTCTTACTCAGATACCTGGGTCGATATTTTACTTGAGGAGCAAGCACAATTTTGTCATGGTATCTTCTCATCTGAAAATCCCCATGCCCTTTAAGGGCATCATTAAATCGATTTGGAGAGCTTGTTGATCTTTCTGAGGCCTCCAAAACTCTGATCAGGAATTGGTTATGGTAAGCAGCTTTATCTAAGTTCTAATCCATGGTTCTTGATAAATGTAAAGAACTGGTTTAATTACTAGGATGAGAGTCAAGATTAGTAGGAATGGTCACATAACATTTTTACACGAATATTTTTGGGTTCACCATTTGTTCTTGTTTTTAACCTGGGTTTTATGTTAAATTTTTTTCTTAAAAACAAAGAAACAAACAAAATAAGATTTTCTAGGACTAGAATTCTGGGCAGTAATATACATGAGAGACAAGGCTCCTCTTCTCACGGCATTTAACACCTGGTGTTATACTACTCTTCAGCTTGGGGCTCTTCTCTCTGACATTAAAAACAAAAAGGTCAAAGCTCTTGTTTCTCCTGGGGATACAGTTTTATTGTTGGGCACAAGGAGAATCCTCAAATGTATTCTCATCAGAGTCAAACTTAGAACTTCAAAAAAAGTGTAGAATTTTTTTTTCCATGAGGGAACAAACTACTATGGAATTGCTTTTATTGAATTGAACTCTGTCATATTGGCTTGAAACCAACTACTCTTAATCCAAAATTATCATTTGTGGAAGCTATTTGACCTATCCAAGCATTCACTTTCTAAGAGAACAATCTTATAGAGTATAAGAAAGTCTACATTCATTAAATGAAAAAGGCTAAGGGTGCTAAATTGAGATTTTTTCCCCCATGACTATAGTTAACATAATTTCATAGTTTTTAAGCTAAAATTATTATGGATTTTCCAATGACATAAAAGTTTAGATCATTTTTCTTTCCTACAGAGGTGTATTACTGTGACTCCGGAACAGATTTTATAGATGTTTTATGCTTGCATATATGAACACATTTGGTCTGCTTCTTTGTACAGGTGGATGGTCAGTCTGCCAAGTGTGTTGTATAGCTGAGTATTACGCTTTTTTTTTTAAAGATTGTTAACCCTGCCCTCTGTTTAAATCGTTCAATTTTTAAATTTTACTTTTTATTATAAAAATTTGTAAGTTTACAGAAAAAATATGCAGAAAATATGGAATTCCCATGTACCTCACTCACATAAACATTTTTCTTTTTTATTAATAATTTGCATTACCTCTTTTGCAATTGATGAAACAATATCATTATAATTATATTATTGTTTAGTCCATAGTTTACATTAGAGTTCACTGTATGTGTTGTACAGTCCTATGTATTTTTTCTTATTATTTTTTTTTAAACAAATCTATTTTATTGGTACATATTAACAAGCATACCATTCATTCAATGTATACAATAATAGTATTTGGTATAATCTCATAGTTGTGCATTCATCATTTCAATCATTATTAGAGTATTTTCATTATTTCAACAATAATAGTAAACAAAAAATGACAAACAATAAACAAGAAAATTCCTCACCTCTCCATCTCTCTGTTTCCACTTTTTTTTTTTAATTTATATATATATAAATATATTTTAAGAGGTGCTTAGATTACCGAAAATACTACACAGAATCCCCTGGGATTCCCATGTTGCCCACCCCCCACACCTCCCTCCACGTCCCACACAAACATCTCCCACAAGTGTGGCCCACCACCCTCAATGGACTTACACTTAATTTTTTATTCTAGTAACAATTTAGAAACCTTAACATTTCCCCTTTTCAGCACATTCAAATATATAATCCAGTGTTATTAATTACATTCACCATGTTCTGCTACCATTACCATGATCCATTACCAAAGCTTTTCCATTCCTGAACAAACAGAATCTCTGTACAAATTATGTATTACCTCCCCATTCCATACCACAACCCCGGCCCCTGGTAACCTGTATTCTAGTTTCTGGCTCTATTAATTTACTTATTCTAGTTATTTCAAATCAGTGAGATCACACAGTAATTGTCCTTTTACATCTGGCTTTTTTCATTCAACATGATATCTTCACAGTTCATTCATGTTGTAGCATGTATCAGAAAGTCATTCCTTTTTACAGCTGAATAATATTCAATAGTGTATGTATACCACATTTTGTTTATCCATTCTTCCATAGATGGATACGTGGGTTCTTTCCATTTTTTGGTGATTGTGTACACCACTGTGATGGTTAGACTAGTGTATCAACTTGGCCAGGTAATGGTGCCCAGTTGTCTGGTCAAGCAAGCACAGGGCTAATTGCAAATTTAAGGTCTTTTCTTGGATTTAAATCATTAGTGAGTTGATTGCATAGATGGCTGATTACATCTACAATTAACTAAGGCGAATGCTATCAACAGTTAATCATGTCTCATCCAATCAGTTGAAGGCCATAAAAGGGGTAGTGATTTCAGCAGTTAGAGATAGAATTCCCAGCTCTATGTCAGACAACCAGCTTCTCTTGGGAACTCATAAAGGACCTTCATTGAAGACCTGGTTTGCAATCTGCCTTGAGGAATTGGACTTGTGTATCCCCACAGTTGCATGAGAGAATTTTATAAAATCTCATACTATTTACAGCATAATAGTATTCTCATACTATTTATCTCCTGTAGGTTCTGTTTCCCTAGAGAATGCTGTGTAATACAAACCACTATGAACATCAATGTGCAAATCTGTTGGAGTTATTTCTTTTTTTTTTTTCATGGTGAATTTTATTTTATATTTTTAAACAATTTATTGAAGTGTATCATTCATACATTAACATTCATAAACAATAAGTGTTCAGTAAACATTGTGAACTTACAGAACAAGCATATATACCATCATACAGGGCTCCCACACATCACCCCCCCCACCCCAAACACTATGCATTGTTGTGAAACATATGTTAAAACATTATGAAAGAGCATCATCAAAGTATTACTACTAACAATAGTACGTATCTTACTCCCCTATACTTTTGTTTTTATTTATTTACTTTTATCCATTTTCATCCCACCCCCGTTGTTTTTGCTGTTTTTGTGTCCATTCACTGGGAAACCCTCTGCATCCATTTCCTGCCCTTTCTTCTCATCCTTCTCCTCCACTGGAATTCGATCCTCCTATGTGGGAGAGAGGAGTCCTACCACCTGTGCCACCTCAGTTCCTGGTTTTTTGGCTCGTCTCATCTTGGCTCTCCTTTGTTTCACTCTCCTGCCACGTTATCATCTTGCTGTGTGGCTTGTGGGGTCTGATGGTGCATGCGTGCCGGGGCCTGACAGCACACCTGCTTGCAGGGCCTAGGGGGTTCACCCACTTGTGGGACCTGGGGGCACACCTGCTCATGGGAACTGGCAGCCCACGTGCCTTCTGCATTTTTCTTTCTTTTTTTTTTTTTTTACCAGGAAGTACTGGGGATCAAAACCAGGTCCCTCCATGTGGGAGATTGATGTCCAACCATTTGAGCCACATCCTTCCCCCTGCTATATCTCCTGAGGTTGACCAAAGAAACCTAGAGTTACAGTCATTTCCCATACAGGATGGTCATATAATAAATCAGGCTTAGTTTATCACCAGTATTCTAAAATTCAGACCTAGGGAGAAAAACTAGGTCTGGGGACACATGCACGGTTTCTAATATAGCAAATGTTTAGCCTACCCTGATTATCACAAAATCAGGACAGAGAGAATATTTGAATGAGTTATTTCTTTCAATTCTTTTGAGTATATACCTAGAGGTGGGTTTACTGGGTCATACGATAATTCTATACTTATATTTCTGAAGAACAGTCAAACTGTTTTACACTGCATTGCACCATTTTACATACACGCCAACATCTAGTGAATGTTCTTATTTCTCCACATCCTCTCTAACACTTATTTTCTATTTGCTTAATAGTAGCCATTCTAGTGGGTGCAAAAAGATATCTCATGTAGCTTTGATTTGTATTTCCCTAAAGACTAATGACATTGAGCATCTTTTAATGTGCTTATTGACCATTTGTACTTTTTCTTTGGAGAAATACCTGCTCAAGTTTTTGCCTAGTTTTTAATTGGCTTGTCTTTTTGTTTTTGAATTGTCAGATTTGTTTATACATACTGGATATTAAACCCATATCAGATATGTTGTTTAAAAATATTTTCTCCTATTCTGTGGGCTGTCTTTCTGCTTTTATGAGGAAATCTTTTGGTGTACAAAAGGTTTTAATTTTTATGATGACCCATTGATCTATTTTTTTCTTTTGTTGCTCATGGTTTTTGTCTAAGAAACCATTGCCTGACACAAGGTCCTGAAAATGGTTCCCTACATTTCCCATTAAGAATTTTATAGTTCTGGTTTTTATATTTCAGTCATTGAACAACTTTCATTTAATTTTTAAAAATTGTATGAGGTATGTGTCCACCTTCCTTTTTTTGCTTATGGAGATCTAGCTTTTCTAGCACCATTTGTTGAAGAGACTATTCTTTCCCCATTAAGTGGTTCTGGCACCCTTTTTAAAAAAATATTTTTAAAATTTTAAATAAGCTTTGATTATGAAAATATTACATAAAAAAAAAATAGGAGATTCCCATATACCCCCTCAGACTTTCCAACATTAACAACATCTTTAGTGTGGTACATTTGTTACAATTGATGAATACATATTGAATCATTGTTACTAACCATGGACTATAGTTTACATTATGGTTAACATTCTGCTCCACACAATGTTATAGGTTATGACAAAATGTATAATGGTCTGTATCTGTCATTGCAAAATCATGCAGGACAATTCCAATAACCTGAAAATGTCCCCATATTACACCTATTCTTCCCTCCTTTCCCTCAGAACCTCTGGTGGCCATTACTTTTAAATCAGTGATAAAAGTTCTTCAATTGCTAGAAGAATAAAAAGTCTATACTAGAATAATAATGAGTCTACTTTAATCCATTGCTCATTCCCCAATCTTGAGGATTTGGGGATAGTGATGCCCACACTGTTTCTAATTGAGAGGGGGCTTAGATCCCAAAGGGCAGATGGATGGAACTATCTTGCTTGCAGTTGCAGCCACTCTCTGTTCCTTGTGATGGGCGTTGTCTATCATCATGTCCTTGTTAGTTGTCCTGGGTGAGTAAAATGACCTGAGAGTAGGTGTTGGCTGCAACTCTGCTGAGGTTTCAGTGCTCAACCGGCATATGAACAGACCAAAGTTTTAAGTCTCTGGGACATATATTTAACAAGGTTAGTGCTAATTTTAGGTTCAAATAAAAGGGGCAGAAGAGTCATGTGTAGGGAAACTATAAATGAGTCTAAGTCTGCTACACTGGGGAGTATAAATTCCAAAGTAAGCCCATTGACAGGGTGCTGAATTCCTGAGCTTGTCTGCCATGATTATAGTGTCTAGATATCTCTAGAGCCCTCAGGTGCCCTGCTGTTTGAGGTATTACTTACTGTGGCAGTCAATGAGATCCTGCTGGGACATGTATAAATATGACCTCTGGAATGACATCCTGACTCACTTTGAAATCTCTTAGCCATAAAAACTCATTTTTATTGAAGATTTCCCCCTTTGGGTCAAGATTTTTTCCCAGATACATTGCTAATTGGAGCTTGGTAATAATCCCTCAGTGTTAGGGAGGCTCATCCCTGGGAGTCATGTTCCACTCCAAGGGCAAAATAGTGTGTTTATATGCTGAGTTTGGCTTAGAGAGAGGCCTCATTTGAGCAACAAGGAGGCTTTCAGGAGGTAGCTCTTAGGCAATATATACTACTAAGCCAAGTGTCAATTTCACTAAAAAAGGTTCCTAAATATAATCATCAATATCAAGGGCTTGGCATAATGATCTGTCTTCCTTCACTAGGCACTGCCCATGTACAAGCACCCTTTTAAAAAATTAACGTGAAGATTTATTTCTGACTCTCTAGTCAATTCTATTGGTCTATATCTCTGTCCTTGTGCAAATACCATGCTGTCTTAAGTACTGTAACTTTGTAATAAGTTTTAAAATCAGGAAGTATGAGTCCTCTGAGTTTGTTTTTCTTTTATAAGATGGTTTTGGCTATTTGGGTTCCCTCACCCTTCCATATAAATTTAATGATTGGCTTTTCCATTTCTGCAAAGTAAGCTGTGGAATTTTGATTGGGATTATATTGAATCGGTAAATTGCTTTAGGTACAATTAACTTATTAACAATATTTACTCTTCCAATCCATGAACCCAGAATGCACTTCCATTTATTTAGGTCTTCCTTGATTTCTTTTAGCAATGTTTTATAGTTTTCTATATACAAATCCTTTACATTCTTGGTTAAGTTTATAAATAGATATTTGATTGTTTTAGTTGCTATTTTAAATGAAATTTTTTTAAAATTTCCTCCTCTGATTGTTCATTACTAGTGTATAGAAACACTACTTATTTTTGGGTGTTGATCTTATACCCTGCCATTTTACTGAATTCACTTATTAGCTCTAAGAGCTTTGTGGATTTTTCAGGATTTTCTCTATATAGGACCATGCCATCTGCAAACAGGAAAAGTTTTACATCTTTCAAATTTGGATGACTTTGATTTCCTCTAATTGCCTAATTTCTCTGGCTATAACTTCCAGTACAATGGTGAAAAACATTGGTGACATTGGGCATCCTTGTTTTGTTCTTGATCTTAGAGGAAAATTTTCAGTCTTTCAATATTAAGTATGATGATTATAGTGGGTTTTTCTTATATGGCCTTTTTCAAGCTGGGAAAGGTTCCTTCTACTCCTAGTTTTCTAAGTGTTTTTTAAAATCAAGAAGTGGATTTTGTCAAATGCTTTTTCTAGTCAATTAAGATAATCATGTGTTTCATTTTTATTTGTTTCATTAATGTCATGTAAGACATTAATTGCTTTCTTATGTTGAACCACCCTTTCTTACCTGGGATAAATCCCACTTAATCATGATGTATAATTCTTTTAGTATTCTGCTGGATTCAGCTTGCTAGTGTTTTGTTCACATTTGCATACATATTTATAAAGGATATTGGTATGTTATCTTTTCTTGTGGTATCTTTATTTGGCTTTGGTATGAGGATGCTATTGACCTCAAAGTCTGAGTCAGGAAGTATTCCCTCCTCTTCAAGATTTTGTTAGAGTTGAGGCAGGATTGGTGTTAATTATTCTTCGAATGTTTGGTAAAATATACCAGTGAAGCCATTTGGGTCTGGGTTTTTCTTTTTGGGGAAGCTTTTGATTACTGATTCAATCTCTTTATTTGTTACTGGTCTTTTTCAGATCTTCCATTTTTTTCTTGAGTCAGTGTAGGTAGTTTTTGTGTTTCTGGGAATTTGTCCATTTCATCTAGGTTATCTGATATGTTGGCATACAATTGTTCATAGTATCATCTTATAACCCTTTTTATTTCTGTGGGTTCAGTAATATTGTCCCACTTTTCTCTTATGAGTTTAGTTATTTGTGTCTTCTCTCTTTTTTCTCAGTCTTGCTAAAGGTTTATCAATTTTATTGATTTTTTTCAAAGAAAGATTCACTATTTTTTATATTCTATTTCATTTTTTTCAATTTTGCCTTTGTTACTTCCTTCCTTTTTCTCACTCTGAGTTTAGTTTGCACTTCTTTATCTAAAACCTACAGTTGTGAGGTTAGGCTTCTGATTTGATACCTTTTGTCTTTCTTATTGTAAAAATTTAGAGCTATAAATTTCCTTCACAGCACTGCCTTTGCTGCATCCCATACGATTTGTTATGTTGGGTTTTTGTCTTCATTTGCCTCAAGAAATTTCCTAATTTCCATTGTAATTCCTCTTTGACCTTTAGTTGTTTAAGAAAGTATTATTTAATTTGCATGCATTTTAAAATTTTCCAATTTTCCCTCTATTATTGACGTCTATTAATAGTTTAATTCCATTTAAGTTGGAGAACATACATTGTATGATTTCAATGTTTTAAATTTATTGAGTCTTGTTTTGTGACCTAACATATGGTCTATCTTGGAGAATGATCCATGTGCACTAGAGAAGAATGTGCATATTGCTGTGGTTGGGTGACACATTTTATATGTATGTTAGGTCGAGTTGGTTTATGGAATCATATACATTTTCTATTTCCTTATTAATCTTCTGTCTAGATATTCCTTCCATTATTGAAAGTGATGTATTGGAATCTCCTACTATTAATGTAGAGCTGTCTGTTTTTTCCTTCAAATCTGTTAATAGGTACTTCATATATTTTGAAACTCTGTTGCTAGGTGCATATAGATTCATAATTACAATGTCTCCTTGTAGAATTGACCCTTTTATTGGTATGTAGTGTCCTTGTTTGTTCCTCAAAACCATTTTGGACTTAAAGTCTATTTTATTTGATATTAATAGACCAACCCCAGCTTTCTTTTAGTTACTATTTACATGGTATAATTTTTCCATTCTTTCACTTTCAACTTAGTTGTGTCTTTGAATTTTAGGCAAATTTCTTGTAAGAAGCATGTAACTGGTTCATGCCTTTAACTCTTTTCCAGAGTTTTGAGGAAGATGGCTCAGCCAGTTCTTGGTAGCTGTTAAAATATTCTGTGTGGGAATAGCACACCATGTATGATGTTATCTTGGGCTATCAGAAGGCCTTTGTTTAATTCTTAATCAATGGTGTGAGATATCTTCATCCTGTATCGTTGCAACCAGAAATCTCTGCTTTTCAATCTTTGTAGAAATCTGGTTATGAAACTCATATGGAAGGAGAATTATTCAAAGATTTGCTCTAAGCTTGCATTACTTTTTGGATTATAACAAACAAATACAAAACTGTGGACTTATTTGTCTTTGTTCGTGCCTCATGAGGATTTAATTTTACTATATTGATAGAATTTCTAATAAACAACGACTGAAATTCACTTTTTTTTTTTTTTTTTTTTTTTTTTACTGTAGGAATAGTTGTCAGGGACTTCAGGCAGTATATCCTGGTGCATGTGAATATGAGGACTGGTGATTCTTGTCATGACTCACTCTATGATAAAGCTATGCATTTGCCAAGCAGTAGTTTTACTCATCTTAATCATATGGAACTGTGAATATTTATATTCTCATGTTTGTCATTCTTCCCCTGCTAAGTATCTCTAATTAAACTCCTCTATTAACACTAGCAATGTTACAGAAACATATTATTGTGAGAATTGTATACCCTAGTCACATTAACAGTGTTCAATCCTGTGATACCATTTTTCGGAAGTTATCCTATAGAAATCATCAGCCCTTCAGAAAAGTTTTCTGCAAAAACTGCCCATTATAAAATTATTCATAATAAAAATTAAGAACAAGCTTGATATATAGAAGCAGGTAATAGTTTATAAAATTGTGTTCCATTCCAAGATAAGGCATTGCCCAGCTATTAATTAATGTTTAAGAATAGTTTTTCTGACTTGGGAAACTATTATGCCAAAATACAGGATTCAGTAGAGCATTACACAGGATCTAAACTATCCAAAACTAATGTGCATATATAACAAACAAAGTTCATCTGTCAGGGTAATAGATTTTTATTTTGCTATAGATTTTGATTTTTATCACTGGGATTTTCTGCATGGTTCAAATTTTCACAATGAGTATGTACTAATTTTGTAATCATTTTTAAAAAGTACAAATTATTTTTTTCACAAAAAGACTTTAAGGCTGTACTCAGTACAATAAGAATGGAGAGAAAGTGATTAATTTGATTACCTTCCTTGAAGGATAATAGATATGAAATGATGACTGATATTCTATGTGGGAACAGAAGTGCTGAGTGCAAGTGTAGAGATGATGTATAGGAGGCTGAGCATTCCAATAATAAAAATAGGAATTCAAGAGAAAAAGTAGATATCAGATGAAAGGATTAAAATATACCCTTAGACTTTGCAAGTTTGAGGTGAGCTCAATGCATCCATATGGACTTATTCAGTGGGCAGTTATAGCGTAACAAAAACTGAAATTAAGGAGTATTTTGGAATATTTATTTTGGGCAAAGTTTTAAAGATTACAGTTTCTAGTAATAAGAGCAAATCTGTGAGATTCTTACAAACCTCAAAATTGGATGTGATGTTTTTATAAGAAGCATTTAACCATATTTTATATCATTTTATAGGAAACAAATTATGACATGAGTTTTAGGTTAAACATTAATAATGAAAATTTTGTATTATACTTATTGTGTACACTCACTTCTTTAGATTAGGGCTTCCTAACAAATAGCTTTGGGATTACTTGGTTTCTCTAAGAACAATTTTTGTCAGTTACTGCCATCCCCATGGTTAATTTATTTTCTTCTTAGTTAAAAAAATATGAACCTTGCTTTCACTTAGGAAACTACCTACTAAAATTAGCAACAGATGCTTGTTTCTCTATTGTTCATGAACACAGCTATTACCAAAGATGAAGAAGGTTTGGGGAACTTAAAAATATTTTCTCCTCAAGAAAACAAAAGTTGGTGATTCCTACCTTGGGAATATTGAACTGTTCACACATATAGCCAACAGGTCAATCTTCCTATCCTGACATATTATTTAGTAGCAACTTTTAATTCATGAGTTACAGAAATGTAAAACATGTCTTAAGTGTATATAAGTTACCCAAAGTTGACAAGCTTATTTAAGGAAAACAAAAGGTGGGTAATTACTTTTTTCAAAGGATACTTGAATGAAGATTGAAAATAACTATTTCTCTTTCAATCCATTGCATTTTATAGGACATAATAACCTCCATGGAGTCCTGTTTCTTTGCTTGTCACTTCACATATAGAATCCCAATATAACACCACCCAGAAAGGAATGTTTTGTTTGTATAGTCAGCAATCTGATACTTTTTCTAAAGTTTAAAAGGCAACATAATTTCACATTTTCTACTTTCTATTTCAAATCAAATATATGGTTTGAGTGGGAAAAGTTTGACTATCAGATCTTGATTATTTTTTGACACTGAGCCAAAGCTTGGAAATCATCTCAAGTGGACCTTTATTTTCACCTGCAGCCCCAAAGCATAATTGAATTGCTTACTCAAGAGGTCGTGTACCACTCAATAAGGGGGCAGAATGAACAACTGACTTCATAATTTACCAGGTGTGTACAACCTCTCTGTGAATATAGTAAATTAATTGATAAATAACTGTTAAAAGTCAGACATTAGTTCATTGTTTTATGTAGATGAAAACTGTATACAAGAAAAAGTCCTTTTACAAATTATTTCATTCTGACAAATGAGGAATATTGGTTAACTGGTATTGTATTTTAGGAAAAAACTTAAATCAACATTTTTATTAGATCATCTTTATTTATAAATGCCCTCTATTTTCTTGATTCTTTGATGGCTGTGATGGTTAGGCTAATGTGTCAACTTGGCCAGGTAATTGTGTCCAGGTGTTAAGTCCAGCAAGCACTGGGCTAATTGTAATACAAGAGCATCTATAGACTTCCATCACCAGTGAGTTTACTGCATGGATAGCTGATTACATCTGCATCAAACAAGGAAATTGCTTCAGCAATGGGTGATGCTTTTATCCAATCAGTTAAATGCCTTAAAACGAGAAGTGATTTCAACATTCAGAGAGAATTTCCCAGCTCGTCTTTGGACAGCCAACTTCTCCCAGAAACTCATCAAAGACCTTTCATTGGACTTTCATCGGAGCCCCTGGCTTGTTGCCTGCCTGCAGAACCTGGACTTGTGCATCCCCACGGTCACATGAGAGACTCTTAAAATCTCATATTATTGACAGATATCTCCTATTGATTCTGTTTCCCTAGAGAACCCAGACTAATACAATGGTTTAATTATCTAATGAAAATTATTGAAAAGATGCTTATTTTATAATTAATTTCTGGATGTACTCAAAGATTTTTTTAAAAAGTTACTCATATACCAACAAAAGAATAGTACAACAAGAGAATAGTCACTCCATTATAAACAAACTTTAGTAATGCTCCATGAAATACATAATATTCAGTCACTATTTTATGATCATAGAGTGGGAGTAAGCTTTATAAGAGAGAGTGAGGGATAAATAAAATGAAAAATCACATATATTTCCATGAACTGTACTGCTTTCTATCAGTGCGGTAAAAAGTATACTTTTTTACCCTGCCCATTTGCCCCCTTATATATATTTTGCAAGTGTGTCAAGGCAAGATTGGTTGTCAATTTACATATCTAATAGGTGTACATCCAAGCTGATATAATAAGTAGAGAACTGTATTATGGCTCAGGATTCACATTGATAGAATTATGTAGTTAGATGTCTTTAGACTAATGAATGAAATTTTTGTGTTGGTGATGCAGATTAAAGTGAAATTGGACTTTGTTTTCATTATGTCAGTTCCTTTGTCTTAAATCCATATCAGCCATCTCAAGGAGTATAGCAATGCTTATTTTAAGCCTGTTATTCAATTTATCAAAATTTTAAAGGGGACTTTCATTCCCATTGTTGAAAAAATGTAGGCATTCTCTATTTGAAAATAATAATAAAAAGTTTTCATGGTTAAAAATAAAACTATGACAAACTTAAAGGTCTCCTGGAACAATGAAGCAATGGTGTACAGATTAAACATAAAGACAGAGGTGCTCACAGAACATAAATGTAACCCCTAATATATTTTAGTTCTCACGGCAACACTCTTTGTGTACTGTAATGTCAAACATAACTTAGACACATATATAGCAGTAGAAGCTATAGTGTCTGGAAACTATTCCTGAAGTATTTGGAATTCTTAACAAAAATTCTAAAAACCCTGGTCACTTTGGGGAATAACATGGAACTAAGGGCAATATAGGTCTGTTTTATGAATTAGTTATTAGAGCTGACTCAGCTTAATGAGGTGTTAACAGTGTAACCTTATGAAGTGCCCTGGGATACTTGGTATAAAAAATATCTTTTGCTTTGTTTTGTTTTGTTTTACAAAATCTAATTAAATCTGGCTCTGAGTTTCCACTTGAGAGAATTAGTGAGAAATCTGATGTCACTGCTGATTGTACCCCCTTTCCCAGCCAATCCTGCCCCGCATGCCCTCCAGCACACCTTGGCCATATGCTTTGGCTCTGATTCCTTCTTCTACATGGAGCATCCGTCCCCTGCTGCCTTTCACTCTGCTGCTGCAGAGTGCCTTGGTGCTACCACATATCATATTGAGCAATCTTCTCCTCTGACTTCCTGCCTTCTGAGTCTGCATTAATCCTTCAAATCCAAGCCCACATCCACTCTATTGAAGGCAAAGCATCTGACAAATCAAAACAAAAAGGCCTAACTGCTCTTCCTATGGGGTAAGGTGGGGTTGGAGTTTACCTTTCCATTACTCCTTGCTTAGGCTATAGCAGAAAAAAAAAATAGCGAGGATACCAATTAATTCATTATCAACTCCTTCTGGTCTAAGATGTCACAACAGTGCTGCTTGCACTTCACCTCTGCTCATTTTTCCTGCAGAGCTGCTTAGGTGAGGAAGAAAGCTCCCCTTTCCTCTTTTGGATCTTGTACAGTTTCCACTTTTCATCTACATATTTTGCTCATACCTTCATTCTCTATGAATTATAGATACTGCTCCTCTAACTTATATAAGAAGGTTAGATTTAGATTTGTCTTACTATTATTTTAAGGAGGAAAAAATGTAACTATGATGAAACTAATTTCAAATTGGCTTCTTCCTCCTCTTCACTTCTCACACCCTCCAGCATATTAAACAATTCATTCCTCAACTCTTATTATTTCACCACTACTTTGCCATGTACAGGTTGCAGCATCGGAAAGAGAGAAAAATGAAAATGAGATAGGTAACCAAAGGTAAAGAGTAAGTAGCAATAAAGGTCTGGATGAAGGCTTTCACTCACCAGGCAGTAGGCTTCTGATTGGGAAACTGAGATGGAAACATTTTTGTTCATTTTCAACAAGATATAACATTTAAAAATTTTTCTTTGTACTTCAATTCAAAATGAAATTTTCACAACATTACTGAAGAGCAAATTTAATTGTCAGTTTGGGCAGAGACAAGCTGACTTATGTTAGGTGGCACCTATAATGTTGCAATTAATCTCAACATGATTTACCTGCTATTGAGAATCAAAGTTAAGACTTAAGCAGTCTTAGTTTGCTTATAATGGGCAGACCTTAAAATCAGGATTTGAAAATGTAGGTGGAACTTTATGAATAAAATATCTTCTCCAAATGTGTTATTGAGCTAAGTTATTAGCGGATCATTTTTATAAATACTAAACTCAGATCCCAGCAATAGCATGAACTTTTCATTTCCTGGTCTAAACCCAATAATAAATAAACCTTACTTTGAGAAGAAGAAACCCATTTTAGTATTAAATCAAGGAATTAATATCCAGCTGGGACTTAATGTAAAAATTTATAAAATGCTATCTAATTTTCTTGAAGATTGCTTTAATGAAAGTAACCGTTCACCAAAGATCAAGTCCAATTTTTCTCCATGTTTACCATTAAATCTTAAAACAATCTTTGAGTTTTCAATTGGCTATGGTAATCATATAAAATATATTCATTTCTTCAATTCAATGACTTTGATTTAGTTCTATTGGAAAAGCAAACGACACAATTTTTTATATACATATAACTCCCCTGCCTGTGATGTAATTAGAAAAGTAACATGCCAGGTGGTTTAAGTCTATAGAACAATGTGGTAAAGAAGCCTGAGATATCATGGAATTCTTGAATTTAGGGATATTATTAATGGTGTGTATATGGATTGAATCACAGAGACTTTAGGTGTTGGTAATAAATGATAGCTTTGTAAGAAGGATTAGTATGAATTGATGATGCCTTAATGAATAAAGAAAATATTCTTTCTCTTCCTCTAGACTAAGGTTGTTTAGTTTTGTCTCTGGATAATACCCAGGTGAAAAAAATATTTTGAATAAGATTCAGGTATGAACTAAATTGATTTATGGCCAGATCAGGAGCCAAGAGATTAGTGCCAAAATAGTGGTGAGATAATAAAATACTGAGCTTGGATGGAATCCAGATTGCTCAATTATGAGTTGAAAGGAAACTGCTGATAAACTAACACAGACCACGAAGGCTGGTCACTGCTTCCACTGTTAGCAAAATGAGGGCAATGACAGATATAGACCACTATTTATCTTCCCATAACCTGCAGAATTGTGTGGGAGAGGGTGTAAACTACAAGGTGAACTATGGTCCATGCTCAGTGGTAATGCTCCAGGATGCGTTTATCAATTGCAATGAATGTGCCACACTAATGAAGGATGTTGTTTATGTGGGAGGGTGTGGGAGATATGAGGAGTGAGGCATATGGGAATCTTTATATTTTTTGTGTAACATTTGTGTAATTTTAAGTATCTTTAAAAACATATATATATATTTAAAAAAGAAAAAGAATGAAGGTTCAGAGTCTTTCTAACTTTGGTTTCACTCATCTTCTATTTGTTTGTTCAAGAGATATACCACAAATCGAGAATGCACAAATGTTCCCTGGGCCTGTGTTTTAAGTTCAGTTGTCAATCCAACACTATGAGGAACAGAGAAATATTAGACTTTCTGCCACTAAGCTAGAGAAGGCAACATCAGCACTCAAATTAGGGCAATTTTTATTTCCCTAAGACTTTATATTTCTGGGTTCTATTTTCTTCTATTTCATGGGCATACAAAATGTCTGACTGGATCCCTGCAGCTGTTTCTCATAACAAAACAAGATTTAAATATTTTCCTATTTACGAGACAGTCGTTGCAAGAAGAGTGACTGGAATTTAGAGTTTCAACTCTCATCCCATGATGTTCAACTTATTCTGACACCTTGTAATAACTGACTTTGTCCCACCATTGTTGTCCTCATGTGGGCACTGTCCTGACCCAAGCATAAACTGGTGGTTCTTCATTTCCTATTTCATGGTTTAAATGTAATTGGGACATTAAAATCTTAGTGATATATAAAAGGGAGTAAATGTAAAGAGAAGGTGCAGTTTGATAATGTGCTTGATAAAATGTGCATTTCCACTGTCATTTTGGGGTCCACTGCAAGGGTGCTGTCTCCTCAATCCCAGCCCTGCCCCATTTGCTACTGACCATCTTCCCCCACTTCCCAAAAGTCCCCTCAAGCACACACAGATTTGGACAAGTACAGACTTCAAAAGAGGCTGGCCTCTAGAGTCCTCTACTGTGGCAAGAAGTTCTGTTTGGACCACAATGAGCCAAATGCCAACTCCTGGCAATGGATTCAGAAGCTTATGGAAGATGGGGTGGTCATCCACAATCCTGTGACTGTCCATTCCTGGTCTCAATGCTGGAAAACACTTTGGTTTGCCAGAAGGGCAGGCGTATGGGTATAAGTGAGCAAAAGAATACTGCCTGAGAAGGTAACCTGGATAAGGATGAGAATTCTGGGCCAGCTGTTCAGAAGGTACTGTGAATCATAGAAGATTGAGTACCACATGTATCATAGCCTGTACCTGAAGGTGAAGGGAACGTGTTCAAGAACAAGTGAATTCTTATGGAATGCATCTAGAAGCTAAAGGCAGACAAAGCCCGCAAGAAGAATCATTCTGGTGCTGGCAGACCAGAATGATGCCTGCAGGTAGGTCTAAGACAATGGTAGCACACAAGTGCCATGAGGAGCAGCTGTAGGCCAAGGAGGAGATTATCAAGGTTGTCCAAGGAAGAAAAGACCAAGAAATAAAGCTCCCCCTTTCTTGTCCATACATAGTGGCCTTGGCAATAATATAGCTCAATCATTCAATAAACAAGCCTTTATCTCCCTGCAAAAAAGGGGGGAGGGGCGGGGGAAAGAAACTATACAGTTCATTTGCCAAATCCCTAAATCACCCCATACTTCATTTTCTTTATCTGTAAAATGGCATGAAATTAAATAAACACACTCTACAAAAGAAACAAAGATTTCATGACCAAATAAAATTTTGCATGGTATAAACAGATTCTTTCTAACATCAGGGCTTCTGCCTGATTCATTAGTGAAAATAATGCTAATAATTATTTTAATGCACACTCTCAAAATCAAAAGATATGATTTAAATTTAATTTTAAAATCATGTGAATTTTTTTTAAAGCACTTATGTTCTCAGAGATACACAAAATCTTTTAAATAGACACTGCCTACCTGTCGGCTGGGGTCTTAACAGGCAGAGATGGGAAATGACAAATGGCAGCTTTTGAGCCCAATGGTTCGTATGGGCAAGTGAAAATCATGCCCAACTTAACTTTTGAGGAAATACACTTAAGCATTTTATACATAGAAGATATTCAGGATAGTCAGTGGGTAAAATTGTCACTGGGTTCAGCCTGTGGTTTTAGGTGGTCAGAGTGTTGGACATAACTTTGTATCCCCTGGTCATAGGCCTATATGAAGCCCTGCTTTGCTCCAATATCTACACTCTTGCCCCTTTGGGATTCCACTTAGTAAGGACTAGCCTAAGCCAGCGCAGCCAGTTGGTTCTGAGCAAACAGACTGTGTGAGTATATTTATTTTGTCCCCATTTTGCCACTTCCTGGTTGACCTCTCTGACCTCAGATTTTAGTACCTTAAATTTCATCATTCCACATGTGTTGTGGAGATGGAATGATGCCATGGATATAAAATGCTTAGTATTGTGCCTAGCAGGGAGTAAGCTCTCAATAAATAGCAGCTAATGTATTATAGTAGAGTAAAAAGTTAAGTGGTTCCCTGCCATGTTGCACTTCTCATATTAATCTTCTTCAGTCCAATGAGCCACTTACACAATTTAGATGGTTTTATGTTTTGTGCTATGACTTTGCAATCAATGATTGCAGGATAGTCACACTGGTGGTTGCTTTAAAATATATTGTTAATTTTTTTTATATTTCTTCCCAAAGCAGAACTGTGTTTTTTGTTTGTTTTGTTTTTATTTTATTTTATTTTTTACTAAAAGAAAACATAACCTAGAATCAGATCCGATATGGCATTTTAAAAACATATAAACATGTGTTTACTATTGTATAGAACAGCCATAATTTAACTATAGTTGACTAATTATGATTATGTTTTGTTATGTCCTTCCAGAGCAGTCACAAAATATTTACTTATTTGTTTTTTATATGACTTAAAGAATTGTCCTCGGAAAACCATCACATGTGGAAATGTTCACCCTCCTTCTAACGTCATTATTTTTCAGGAAAACAATTGCATCTTTCAAAGCAGTTATTGAGTCCATAATCTGCCAAATTCGATGGGGATGGTATTCTGATGTCTTAGAATGAGCCAAAATTTAAAAGTAAATGAATTTCTTTGAATAATCATTTTATAGCTATTGTAAATGCATTTAAAAAATCTACTGATGGTTCTGCTGATATAAATATATAACATGACAAATAGTATTTCAACATTAGAGGAAAAGGAAATTAAAGAACTTAGTAAATTTGAATAAGTAACTAGAGATTGTTAAGTAAATAATATATGCAGGCATCATAATTTAGGATATTTTTTCCTCTAACATCTTCTCTTTCAGTCTTTTCCCCCTGTCTTCTTTTATTCCTATATATTTCCTATTTATTCATTCTTTTTTAAATCCTTATAGCTCATGAATTTGAAAAAAAGGTAAATTTAGTACAGTTTTAAAAACAATTCAAAGGTAAATGCACATAATATTATTCTTTATCACTTTTATGTTAATTTCCTGACAGAGAAGTACTCTTTATAAAGAATGCATTTGTGTTGTTCTGGCTCCTTGTAAGCTCCTGGTGAGCGACTGATGAGGAAAACAACAAGGAAAAACAGGACAGAGAGTTGTGAGTGTATGTGTCACACCTTAGAGTATACACAGTCAGTCAGTGAGAGGATAAAAAATGGTGCTTCAGTGCTACTCATGGAAGTAAGATTCTTAGGTAGTTTTCAAATTAACGTGCGGCCTAGATTTTTTTTGGCATAATGAGAACATCTTCCACATGTCAGGATAAGTTTTGATTATAACTAAATAAGTGAAAGCAGAGATATGTTGATGAGGTGACTTTTATTCTCAAGTTTGAGATTGTCTAAAATACTTTTAGAGGAAGCAAACATTGAAATATAAAAAAATCGTGTGCATCATAGAGGTACATGACGAATACAAATAAATAGCAATTCTTGTGTTTGAGTGAAAATGGGATAAACAAAACAAAAACCCACTTAAATGAGATGCTTGTGTAATCATTTAAAGCCTCCTTTCTTCCAAACAATAATACAGATTACTACTTGGATAAATCAATCCTTATGCCCACAAGTGTTTTTGCTCCACAAGAAATTAAAGCATTTGGAAATGTAGATATTAACATGGCTTACAGTTACCTCACAGGATGTTCACTAATTTTCTTTCCTTTCTTCCTACTTTTTCCTCTCCCCTCCTCCCTCTGCCCCCCTCCTTCCCTCCCTCCTCCCTCCCTCCCTCCCTCCCTCCCTTCCTTCCTTCCTTCCTTCCTTCCTTCCTTCCTTCCTTCCTTCCTTCCTTCCTTCCTTCGTGATAGTCATATTTTTATGAAATTTCACTTTTAAACAGCACATTGTTTTATTTTGATGATGAAAAGGCAATAAAAATTGATGTATTTGTGTATTTTGGCCAGATTTTGGGTGCTGTAATTCAGTTTTAGATCTATTTTTCAAAACAGACCATGCCCTGGAGACTTTGTGCTTAAGTCCTTTCAAAGGGCAAGAAATGGTCCTAGAAAGCAGCCCTATTAATAAATTATGTAACAAAAACTCCATATCTGCCTGTCATTGGATTTGGTTTTGTGGGTGATACAAGCAAAGTACTGGCATGACTCTCAACATCTTATAACTGTTTTTGGAGAACTGTTTCTGCATTATTATTATTTTTTTTAACTTTATTTTGTACATTTAATAATTGAAAACATAAGCAATTAAAAACTAAAAAGTAAACACAGATGAATAAATATATACATTTCTCAATTAAATGTAATGGATACATGTAAATTTGTTGTTGTTGTTTTTTTTTTGTGAATCAAACAATATATTACACAATATATTTGGTTCATAGTAATGCATTCATACAGTATTTGTCCTTTTGTGTCTGGCTTGCTTCACTCAACATAATGTCCTCCAGGTTCATCCATATTGCCATATGCTTTATGACTTCATTTCTTCTTACAGCTGCATAATATTCCATTGTGTGAATAGACCACAGTTTGTTTATCCATTCATCTGTTGATGGACACCTGGGTTGTTTCCAACTTTTGGCAATGGTGAATAATGTGGCTATGAACATCGGTGTGCAGATGTCTGTTCGTGTCACTGCTCTCTGTTCTTCTCGGTATATACCCAGTAGTGGTATTGCAGTGTCACATGGCAAGTCTATATTCAACTTCTTTAGGAACTGCCAGACAGTCCTCCATAGTAGTTGTACCATCCTGCATTCCCACCAACAGTGAATAAGTGTTCCTATCTCTCCACATCCTCTCCAACACTTGTAGTTCTCTGTCTTTTTAATAGTGGCCATTCTGATAGGTGTGAAATGATATCTCATTGTAGTTTTGATTTGCATTTCCCTAATCATGAGTGATGTTGAGCATTTCTTCATGTGTTTTTTTGCCAATTGTATTTCTTCTTCGGAGAAATGTCTATTCAAGTCTTTGGCCCATTTTTTAATTGGGTCATTTGTCTTTTTATTGTTGAGTTGTAGCATCTCTTTATATATCCTGGATATTAAACCCTTATCAGATATGTGATTTCCAAATATTTTTTCCCATTGAGTTGGCTGCCTTTTCACCCTTCTGACAAATTCCTGTGAGGTGCAAAAGTGTTTAATTTTGAGGAGGTCCCATTTATCTACTTTTTCTTTTGTTGCATGTGCTTTGGGTGTGAGGTCCAAGAAACCACCACCTACTACAAGGTCTTGAAGATGTTTCCCTACATTTTCTTCCAGTAGTTTTATGGTCCTGGCTTTTATATTTAGATATATTTTTTTTACATGATATACTTTCTGCCTAGTTTGCTTTTCTCTGCTAACTGTTCCTTCACCATTTCTCTTCCCTTCTCCAAGCTCTCTAATTCTTCAAGACAAATTCCAGAGCCATCCTTTTCACAAAAATCTTTTTCCAGATACTTATTTCTTTTAATTATTCTTAAAAATTTATCCATAACTACCTTAGAATGCCTACTGAATTCATGAGAATTATTTGAATGCTTAAAAGATGATAAGCTTTCATGGGGTTGTGATGTTAGGAAGTTGGACATACTCTAATACCTTGTGAATCATATCAGTTCATCTCCCAGAGACATTGCCTGGATATGGATTTATCCTATATGTAATAATAAATTAATACAAAAACTAATTAAATTCATGCATGAAGTAGCACAGTGAATTATAGAAAAGAAAACTTGACATTTATGACTGGATCAGCTTGGTAGTTATTTAGTTTAATCATTGAAACTGATGAAATTACTAGGTTGACTGTCATTATTTGGTCATTTTATTCATAATCATAGTTCTAAAACTAAGTCCAAATTTGCTTAAAAATGGCAAATATGATCAAGACTAAAATCCTTTCTTGCCAACTTAACTATCTCAAGAAAATGCTGTAAAAGAGCCTATGACAAACTAAATGATAATTAAGTAGATCTCATTTTTTGTCTTAGATCAAGTATACATGCTATTTAACTTACGCCAAAATTTCCGGAAGAAATGTCCAGAGAGAAAATGAAAATAAACAAATTAATAAATAAGAAATTATATATATAAGTTACTAGAATTATTTTCTAATTAGAAATTATGGATCTTTAATGAAAGTGTAAATATTTCAACATTGAGTCTTTAAAAATTATACTGAAGTGATATATTTAGCTTCCCATCTTGGACATTGGGCATTTGGATTTGGAAATTTTATAATAGTACAATTATTTAAAAAATGTTATTGTTTGTCACTAAGGTTCCACACCAATGCAAGGTGTTGGTTGTGGGCTGGTATATGGGAATCCTGTATTTTATGCATGATTGTTTTGTAAACTTGCAACTTCTTTAATAAAAACAAGAATTATACTGAAATGATATAATGAGATTCCCATCTTGGACAGTGTGTTTCTTCACTACAGCAGCAGTTTAATCATATAGTCAGCCACAGGATAGAATTTTATTTCTATGAATACATGATCTCTTCCTTGGCTCTTTAATCCATTCTCCATTCCTTCCAAGTGTGCCAGGATAGTGCCAGAATCATAATGAAAGACTGTTAATGAAAGAAGATCACGCAATTACACAGGGTATTTATCACTACAGGATTCTCATAGTTATCTGAAGTCATGGAGTAGTATGAATTCTGTAACACACAGAAGCTGAAATGCCACTGAGAATGTTTCACGTTACCAAAAGAAAATAGGAAAATGGAAACCAGCATTCATACTTCCTCTATATCATCTGCACTTAATAAATACTGAGTCAAATTCTTGTTTTATTTTTTCCTTATGACAAATATACTTAAGTAATTGGATGTTTCCATTTTATGGAACTGGGAATTTTATTCATATTGAAATTTACAATCATGTCTTTTCATATGGAAATTTCTATTCCATAAGTATACAAGGATAAAAATCTAGTTTTCTGTTTAGGAAAGTTTATGCTACAGATTTTTATTACCTCAAACTTTGTAAAGAGTGATGAAATCTTGCTGTTGCATACTGTGTAATGCATCGTTTACAAGCATTTCAGATTATAAGGAAAATGAATTTACCACAAATATTTCAATGGTTACTTTGAAAACAAGCCCATTATTTTAAAAAATGAATCATAATGGATAAGTATTTATAAAGGAGTTTTTAAGTAATATATTGAGTGCCTACAGGATATATTGCACAGAAATACATATTTCGTTAATCATTTCATTTTACTCTATGGATTTGCTAACTAACTACTTACTAATCTTCTTTTAATTTTATTTCCTGACATATAAGCAAGCTTTAGGCTAAGCCTTCTTTGTTCTGGATAGTGCATTTGTCACACTGTCTCAAAATTCTATTAACTGTTTTTATTTTATGATTGTAATGAAATGAAGAGTTATTAAATAATAAATAGAGAAGAATGGTAAGCCTACCTTTTTAATTGTTTCTTTAACTTTATATTTTCACATTGCACATTGAATCACAGATAATTAAAATATCATCGAATTATTGAGAATGGCGGGCATTTCAACATCATCTAGTCCAGTGTGTTATAGCTTTATTTTACCAGCAGAACCCTTTCTTCAAATAAAGTAGTATGTGGAATCTCAAAATATAAAACAGATGGAAAGTGTAGCAGCTCTGGTTTAAGAGAAAGAAGCAAGCTTGGCCTCATCCCCTGCGGCAGAACTCTGAAGTTCCCCAGAGCACAGTTTGATGGCCATTGATCTGGCTAATTTGCCCAATCTGCTCAGAGCCTTTGCTAAAACTCTTTGTTTATTTGTTTTTTGACAGGTGATCATGCTGTTCCTGCCCGAATTCTTCCATAAACAGGGGACATGATGACTTACAAGAAAGACCATTTCTGTTTTGGAAATGTATCAATTATTCTAAAATAAAAAGTATACTCTATATTAAACCTCTAAGTAACATTCACCAATTATCTTTTTCTTGTTTTCTTGTTTCTCTATTTTACATAATAGTCCTTCAGATATTTGAAGACATTCAATATATCTGTATAAACCTATATTGCTCTGGGCAGAAATAAACTTGGCTAAAGGTTTTCAAACATCCCTTCTAGAGGAATGAAGCCCATTCTCCTTCCCTGCTTTGATTTCCAGGAGTAAGGTTGTGTTTAAGAGACAGAGTAGCTGTATCCTTCTGATGTGGTCATGGAACAAAAGGGAATCATATAGCAACAGTGAGATGAAGGCTGGGTTCTGATTAAAGCATCCCCAAGAAGATATGAAGAGCCTAATATTTTCAAGTTCTTGGAATCAGACAGAGATAAAAAAACTGTCTCAAAGCAAAAGGGTTTGAAAGGGTAAGTAGACAAGACAAGGAAACATAGTTTAGGAAACAAAGCAGAGAGATTCAAAGTTAAAACCTTATATAGAAGGGGAAGAACATATTTTGGAGGAATTTTAACACAATCATGGAAAGTACTACTTAAGTATGGCAATATGTTTACCAACCCAACCTATACTGAGAACCATCAATTTAACTGTAATAGTCTTCTATAATGCTGTCCATGTAGCCATTAGTATCCATACCTGCCACCCATTTATTTGGGGTTATAATGCTTACTTGAGTTCTCAGACCAAAGTTTTTCAATTGTGTTTTTGATTTCAATCTGCAGTAGTAATATTGTGGCAAGTGGAATACTTCCTCTCTATCCCCTTTGTGGTCCTCACATATTAACATTTCTCAAAAAATTTAGAAAGATTAAGTTCTGTTCTATATACTTTCCATTATGCCATCATTGTTTTCTCAAGAGGTGGAGTTGGAGATCACCTTATATTGGGAAATACCATACCTGGTTAGATATTTAATGTGAAGAATGAGTCAGCATAAAATGTCAACAACAGAAAGTCTAGAAGCAATGTAAGGCATCTGAGAAACTTTAGAATTGCAGGAGTAAGAACAAAACACAGGAGTGCATGTGAAGAACATCATCATCAATGCACCATTGGTGTCACAAAAACATTTTTAGATCAATTACTATGTGCCTGGCACAGCTCAAAGTTTTGATATATACTACCTAATTTAGTTGTTAGTTCTCTATTTATTTTACAAATGATTAGACAGACACAGAGTGATCAACTAAGAAGTTGAGCATCACATAGCTAACAAGTGGTAAAGCCAAGATTTGAAAACACAGTCTGATTTCTGGAGGTCAAACTTTAATTAAAACATTTAACCTTGAAAAATGGTTAATACATAAAACAGAGGAAAATAGTATACAGCTTACATTTTCTTATCTCAGAAAAAGTGAAAAAAAAAAAAAAAGAAATATAAGATCTAAAAGATTTTATAAAACAACAAACCTTAAAGGAAATAGGAATTGGAGAGTGGTAAGCAAGGACAATGGAAAGGAAAATGTAAGTAGAGGATATAAAGAAAAGCACAACTGCTGAATTGTCAACTACATTAGGAATTGTTAAATCATAACTGACATGCATAAACTTAAGTATATGGTGAGAATGGGAAGGGTATCCTAGGATGCAAGAGATGGGCAAAAGTTTGAAAAAAAAAATCAGAGATGAAAAGAACTGAGAACCAAAATAAGTATCATTGGTATTCTTAAAGAAGTGGTGAGAACAAAGAGAACAGAAGTGATAATCAAGAATATTACAGGGGGACTATTTCTTGAAATGATAGGAAATTGAAAGATCAGATAAAAGTTTTCCACCATATACCCATCAAATGAAATTAAATGAGAAAGAAATTTAGACATGCCAGAGTGAAATATTTAATCAAGTCACCCAAAATAAAAAAAAAAAAAAAGCAGACCAACTTCAATCTTCTTTTCTAGGACATTGATTACCATTTGAGTGACAAAGTTTTGAGATTCAAGAGTTTCATAGTTTTTAATTAATTGTCATTAAATTAGGAAAGCAAAGCAAAGATCATGATAGATGTACAAAGACTGAGTAAGTAAACCTTAACTCACATAAGCTTTTTGAGTCAAAAGTGCTATTTCAGGCAGAGAAATTGAAACAGAGACATCAGGATCTGGTTAGTCATAGTAAAATAAAGCCAGCAATGAGGATTGGAAACATTTATCTTGGAATCAAATATAATTATTATAAAAATGGATTAAAAAAGAATGTCACTTTTCAAAAATTATTTTATTTGTTGCATAAATATAATAATATACTAAGAATTAGTTGGGGGGATATTCTACCAGATTTTAGCTACAAACATCTGAAATTCAGAAAATACAGTAAATGAAAAGCACACTTCTGAGATTTGCTAGGAGGAAATCAGAAAATAGTGTTTATGTTTTGAGGTTGATAATTAGAGAAATGTAGATGTGAGTATGACTTTAATCTAAAATTTTGAATGAGAGTTACTAGCCAAATTAAATAAGTAAAATATTCTTTTAAGGAAAGATCACCTAGTCACTGAATCTTGGTACTACTTAAAACTCTACCTATGCATCAACCATAGTAACTTCTTATAAGTAGGTGTCCTTACAAATTAAATGCCAGATTTTTTCCTAATTTGGTTATTTGAAAATAATTTAAAAATTTTAAATTTGTCAGTGTCTTGCTGCCAATTATGTATATGCTCACATACTCATTCATCAATTCTTCCTCTCACACTCTACCTGTACCTACTGCCTTAATTTAAAGATTCTCTTCAAATATTTTGCCTCCAGATTCCTGTCCTTTTTATTTTTTTTCTTTTAGCTCCGATGTCTAAGTCTATGTTAGTTGTGGCAGTTGAAGACTTTATGTACCCCAGAAAATCATGTTCTTAAGGCTGGTCCATTCCTGTGGCTTTGAACTTACTGTTGTTGACACTTTTTGACCAGGTTACTTCAGTTTAGGCCTTTTGATTAGGCTGCTTCTATTAAAGCATGGCCCAGGGTGGGTCTTAATCCTCTTACTGGAGGCCTTTATACATGGGACGAATAAGGAGAGAGACAGAAAGAGAAAGCTACATAAACCAGAAGCTGAAAGGAATGGAACATGTAAGAGAAGGGAGAGACTAGCAGATAGCACCATGTGCCTTACTATGTGTCACAGGAGTCCAGGATCACTGGCATCCAGATTTTGGGGAGAAAGCATCTCCTGATGATGCCTTGATTTGGACATTTTCACAGCCTCAGAACTGTACGTTTGTAAGCTAATAAATCCATATTGTAAAAGCCAACCCATTTTTGATATATAGCATTTTAGCAGTTTGGAACAATAACTTGTTCAAATTATTGGTATGATAGCTAATACTTAATGGAAAAATTGGAAATACTTAAGTCTTTTGGGGAAACATATAGTTTAATAATAACCTTTATTTCTGGTTATCTTGACTGACTATAGAAATAAATCACTATACCTTCTCCATAGATTTACTTACTTGAAAGTGTATAGAAATACCTTTATTATGGTAACCAATGATGTTTTTCTTCACAAGCTTTACATATACAGTGGAAAAAACGACAGTAAATTGAGCCAAAGGATCAGATGGGTAGGTAATTTGGGGTCATAAGTGTAAAACAACTAGTTCATTGACTGCATCATTCATTTTTATCTAATTGTTTTGGCATTGAAAAGCCACAGCCTTGGCTTTTCCTACATTTCCTACATTCCATATGCCTTTGTATGTTATGAGAGAACTTTTATCATTCAAATTAGAAACAACAACACAAAAGATAGAACACATTTCTTTCTGGTCTTCTCCATATGGGTAACAGATATTATCACAGCTAGAGTTGAGCAGCTTAGAATATGTAATTTCTTTTTGTAAAAATTTATTTTCATCTTGGGTAAAAGCAGTATTTGGCAATGCTTCAATAGCTCTTTTTTGTCATTTGTTTCAACAAAAGTAATTATGCTTATGACAAATTAAGCATCAGATTTTTCCTTTTGGTTTGTGGTAGTTTTTTTTTTTTTTTCCTATTCCTCTACCAGTTATATAGTTAAATCTGTCTGGATTTCATTAATGTCATTAGAAAAAATGCCACATCCATTTTTTTTTTTTAATTAGACATATTATCCCCAAAGTTTTGGTTTGATAATGAAAAGTAATAAATATCATATTAAAATAGTATAAAATTGCTTCAAAAACAAATTATTAAATTCTCTTGAATATTGATTTTGAGGTAAATTTTAATTGATTATGTTAAATGTGGTAAAATTATTTTGTTGTCACCAGAAATTTAGGGTCATATTGAATGTAACACATTCCAAATAATAGATGTCAGTCATGAGTCTTACGATTCCTGAAAACCTCAAGTAATTTTGGCCACAGTCCTTGTCTGTGGCCAAAATTTTTATTAAGGGTGCTGAAGTCGTAATATTCACACTTCATTAATAAATCCCTAGCTATTTTCCACTGTCACTCTAATATGGATGAATTAAAAATTTCTAAATTTTATTTTGAGTAACAGATTTAAATCCAACTCTCAAAGTAAAGTTTAAATAGATTGTAATGTTTCTTAACTTTTACCAAGATTAAATCAAAAGTTAGGCCTTATGACTTTCACTGTTTGAATTATAAATCCTCAATTTCATTTACCACAGAATTATATACATTTAAAAGAAAAAAGTGTAATTTCCCAAGGTTAAGTTATCCTGTAGGACATTTATATAAAGGCAATGCATTATGTATCCATTATGAAAGCATGTCATGTGTTTTACTTATGTCTCATTTTTCTTATGTACCAAATGAGTATAATTAAAGTACCTCCTGTATAGGGTTATTGGAAGTACTTTATGATTAACATTTACTCAGTGCTTAATGAGAAGTCAGTAAATGCTAATTCTTCTCCTCATTCTTCTCTCTCTTCCTCTCCCTCTCCTTCCACAACTATTACAACTTTTTATTCCTATTCTCCTCCTCTTCCCCTCCAGCTGTGCTTCCTTGCCTCTCCTCCTCCATTTTAACTTTCTCTTTCCCCTCCTTCTCTTTCTTCTACTTGTTCTAAATTGCTTAGATCTCTTATCTTTCTCTGAGGAGTGTCAATAGTATATCTCAATTCCTAAACTATACAGTATCATGAAATATTACTCAGTTTTAAGTTTCAAAAACTATAAACATAAATTCTTCAAGCTTACAAACAACATTTGAAAAGTAAATTTTCTATAATCTTAAGATATTTATGTTTCTTATTAACATTCAATATTGTATGCCATCTTTATGTATACAAACTATGATCGATTTTCAAACTTTGCAAAATATTTACTAGCTACTTCTCAGAGACTTAAAGAATTTCATTTTTAATCCTAGCTTTAAGATCATCTGAAAAATGAAGTTTTGATGAATATACAATGTTTTGATATGATCCATAAGAAAAAGTTTAAAGGAGGTAGCCAAGTGGGAGGATCTCTTCCACCATCCACTAGCCTGAAAATGTGTCTACCAGAAACTGTTGGATAAACACAAAATTAAAACCAAAAATCTATTAGGCAAAATTCACAAAATTAAATAATCATCATAGAAATTTAAGTAATTAAACTTTCAAGTTATATTTGCAAAAGTTTGTAATTTCTATACTTCTGAAGTTACTGAAGCTTAAAACTGCACTGAGATTTTAGGGATACACTATATAGATTTATTTCACAGAAATTAATTGATGAAGTTAGCATTTTCAACTAAACATATTGTAGTTTATGCCAAATATAAGAACGATATCCTTCAATAAGTATCTTCCCAGCTACTTATAACTTCAATTTGTTAATAAATTATCAGAACAAGAGCTTGAAATGTCAAAACCTATCATGATGAAATACTCTGACTTCTATATTATTGTTTTTCTTGCAATTTATCTGTGAAATATGTAAATACATATTCAGCAAATACAATTACATTTCACTATTTTGAACATTTTCCTTCTTTATCCCAGTCAATATTCACATTAAAATAATAAATAACCTAAAGAAGGGTTATACTTAATCTCTGAAAGTAAGATGTTGTTTCAATTTCACAGAGTTGGACAAGCTTTTTCTCTCCCAAATGTGGATATCAGGCAATGGTTGTTTCTAACTGTACAAAACATTTTATAAAATAAGTCATTTGTTAAAAAAAAAGGGCCATTGTAACGATTAAGTATTTATGAGCATTATTAAATTTTCCACCAGTAATGTATAAGGTTTCTAATTTCCCAATGCCCTTGCCAATACATGCTATTAACAATTTTTTTCAATGTCTGATATTATCAAAAGTATTTACTTGATTAAACTTGCTGTCAAACAATCTCCCCATAGAATATTCTTTGGAGATAATTGGCAGATATAGGAATCCATAATCAGGGCAACAGAGGTGAATCTAAGGTAGCCCATAAGTCTGCTAGATTCTCAATATACATGCCAAAAAGTCTTAAATACAACCATAAAGAGCCACCTGGGCAAACAGCCCTAGGAGGTAAAAGACTTCACGCTGGAGATTAGTGTAGACAGAGAACCCCACCACTTCCCATCATCCACGAAGGCATCTGCTCTCTCCCTACCCCTAACAAGACGGTGGGATTATAAGGAAAGAAGCAGGAGGGTGGGGAAAGCTATGTAAAGGACCAT
The DNA here is from genome assembly GCA_026826555.1 of Tolypeutes matacus. NCBI lineage: Eukaryota > Metazoa > Chordata > Mammalia > Cingulata > Chlamyphoridae > Tolypeutes > Tolypeutes matacus. The sequence goes on from JAKSZT010053791.1 coordinate 16,111,681, forward strand.
GCATTTTCAGCCAAGGGAGAAAAAATATCCCCTTATTCTATAATTTATTAAAGTACAAATTTAACTCACATTGGGCATTTACTTTTTCCTTCCCTCACCAGACAGAAGGTAGTTGCGATATACAGCATATCAGAAATAGACAAAATACAAGAATTGTATTCTCTGATTTGCAGTGTGAGGTAAAATTCACAGGCCTCTAATAATATGCTTTCTAAACTTAGAAAAAAGACTCTGTGCAGTGGTGAGTATAACCTTTTTACCACACATTATAGTGATCCTTGTATATATTGTTTTCATTTTTAATTAACTCTAGCTTTCTGGGACCAAGGAGAAATAAGATGATAAATATCTTGCTTCATATTAGAAACAATAAAATTTTTACAACAGTGCTTTAATGTGCAAACTTTAATGTGCAAACAATTCACTTAGGCCTTTTGCTAAAAGGAGATTATGATTGAGAGCCCAAGAATCTGTATTTATAACAAGTTTTTAGGTGATGTTGATGCTATTGGTCTATTGGGCAAACTTTCAGTCGTGAAGATTTACAGCAGGTGGTTCTAACTAAATGATACAATTAGAATTGTCTGAGGAACTGTTTCTAAATGCACATGGCTAATACCAGCTTCTCAGCATTCCTCACTTCTCTAAAGAGAGCTTAAGGTTTATTAGTGCCATCAGAGATTAAGTCATGGTCATAGATAAACAAAATCAAAATAGGTAAAAATGCTTAGATGATTCTTATATAACCCATCTTTACTCTGGGGGTTTAGAACCATTGCTTGGTATTCTTAGAAGTTGTTGGGGATTGAATTATGTACCACAGAAAATCATGTTCTTAATCCTAATCCATTTCTGGGGGTGTGAACCCCTCATAAGAAGGACTTTTTGAAGATGTTATTTTTAGGTAAGGAGTGGCCAACCCAATCAGTTTGGACTTTAATCCATATTACTGTAGTCCTTTATAAGTAGAATGAATTTCAGACCTAGAGAATGCCACAGCCAGAAGCTGGAAGTCAACCCAAACTGGAAGAGTAGGAGAGGATGTCCCATGTGAATTGTCATGTGGAAGAAAAGCAAAGAATCCAAGGATTTCTAGCAGCCAGGCTGGGAGACAGCATTGCCTTGGTGACAGCTCAAGTTTGAATTTTTCCTAGCCTCAAAACCATGAGCCAAAAAAATCTTCATTGTATAAACTCACCCCTTTTATGATATTTGATTTAGCAGTCTGAAACTATGACAGGAGACATGCACAAAATCCTCAGATTCTAAATGTGAACCTGTAATTATGGAACCATCAAGTTTAAAATGGCTTTGCTAAATTTGGGATGAATATAGAGTGGGTAATTTTGATTTTGATAGAAAGATAAATCGGAGATAGGCTCCCTGGAATATAGAGAAATGCTCCAAATTTTCAAGATAAATGCCAATCTCATTAAACTAAAAAAATAATCCATGAGTTTTGCTAATATTCCATTGTTCACGTGATTCTAATTGCAACCACTGTGGGTGTGTTAATGGTTTTAGCTCCATATACATTACAACGACATTCAATGACAAATTAGATTATTCACTCACAACGTTATTTAGGAAGAAACTTATTCCCATTAGGAACAACTTCTCATTTTCCTCCATGGAGTAGTTGTGCATTTCCTAGGAGAAATCACTTGGTCAATGCCAGCAGTCTGCTTCAATTTCCTACTATTCAGGGATTCTGAGATTCAAACATCTGTGAAATTTCCAATGGCTTCTTCATGCCAGTGGAAAGTAAAAATGTTCTTGCTTTGATGGTGTTTCCAGATGTTGTTAATGCTACACATATGGCAAGAGCTATTCTTTCCTAATAAGCTGATGTTTTCAAAGAGCCACACTGGGCAACCGGGAAGCAACAAACCCTGAATTCTATCTATGGATTGGATTTATCTGAAAAGCACTTATCTTCCCTACAACCAATATATTTATTCCAACACCTGTACGCAAGGCTTTACACAGTCATAATGGTGAAGCAATTTGTAAACTACCCTTGCTTTGTGGCCCAGGGAATCAACTTAATTACTGAAAAGAAACTTTGGTTAACAAAATTTTCCTTTTGATATTGTGTTTTTATAAACCCTAACAATTCAATATTAGGAGATATTTCAGGGATATATAGAGGTGGAAAAGTGAAACTGCCTTTGGTTTAATACTCTCCTTTTAAAGTGACCTTATCCCTTGCTAACTCAAGTGTTCTGCTCAGGTAATTTTCTTTGAGTAACATTTTAATAGAAATAAGTGAAATTTCCTGGATGGAAAACAATGTTAAGTTGCATGGCCAGAGTAACATTTTCAATTTCCATAGCAGATTGTTTAATGATGATGTTATTTTCTGTTACCTGAACAATTGAAGTTTTCTCCCAAACTGTATATACCAATTTTTCTCAAAATGTGGTCCCAGAACTTCCAGCAGCAGCATCACCTGGAAACTTGCTAGAAATGCAAATTATTGGCCAACACCCAAGATCAACTGAATTAGAAACTCTGAGGTTGTGCTTCGCTTTCTGTATTTTAACATGTCTCCAGACTATGCAGATGCAAGGTAAAGTTCTAGAGCCACTTCAATAGACTATAGTACTCTAATAAAAGTCTGTACAGTTGTGGTAAGACAAGAAAAGAAAAGTTAGCTTTAAACTACAGGATCAAAGTTTGCTTCAAGGTAGAGATGGAATTGAAAGAAATTTTAAAAAATCTATTAAAAGTGGAGGAGGATTTTTGTTGCAAAAGAAATGAAGAGTGTCAAAATTAAAAAGAACATCAAGCACTCAGAGGAATGCACCGTATGTATGGGGCATAAGAAGAAAATCTGAGTGGTTCAAGTATAAAGGCACTTACTGGGAAGCAATGATAGAGAAGGCCGGAGAAAGATGGTTGGGTCAGCTTCATGAAGGGCTGGATGTTTTTCCTCACAGCTAGAAGAAGCCAGCACGGGTTGTCAAAAAGAAGAGTGACATCATCACATTTGTTAACTTGGAACATAATTTTGACAGCAGTGTAGCAGATTGAGTTATATGGAAGGTGAGAAAGAAACTAGTTAAGCAGTTACTGCAATATCAAGTTGAGAGCCAATGAAGTTTTAAATTATGTTTACGGCAGCCAGGATGGAGAAAAGGGGCTGGTTTTGACAAAGATTTCTAAGGTAGCATTGTGTCCAATTAATATATGAGAGGGAAGGTTCCCTTCTGCTTAAGATATAGAAGGCAGCAAAAGATTGTTTGACCATCCTAAGCATAAGAAAACACTAGATAAACTAAAAAGCATACTTCCCTTGAAAATTCTCAAAGAGTGGTAGACACAACTAACTACATTCAAGAGAGGGACAAATCCTACACAGATGAGCAAAGAGTGGAAGTACTTTACATTTAGAACTGGTTGAAAGCAAAAGATTAATTAAAGATGTACCATGGCAACATCAATCATAAGAAATCTAGGAAATTAACCAGGGACCAGTCAGGAGACTGAAACCACACCACTAATTTGAATGGGAATTTTCATCTGAAGAAATTCTAGCTAGAAAAGTTTGAAGTTACTAAAAGAAATAAAAGAATTGTAAGTGCGGAGAGTAGCTACTGCCTCTAGGGTGAGGGAGAGTGAACAGGGAGGGAACTATGAATTTAGAAGAGCCCCACAAGGCTAAGTAAGACCACTTTGGATAAAGCATACTTGCCATAGGAAAAAATGCAGCCTACTAATGGTGGAGAAATATTCCAGAGGGTGTAGATGAGCAAGAGCTTATTGTAGATATAGGTTTAGCTCTCAGAATGAGTGAGACGGTTTGCCACAGAGGGTGTAATTATAACCTTGTGTAGGATGAGATAACTCATGGGTATGGAGTGAAACAAGGAAGAGAAGATGCAGGCAAAACACTAGGGAAAAAGAGGCCCATCGTATTAAGAAAGAATGGTCAGATGGAAGAGGAAGTTAGCAACGTGCTGTTTTAGAGATCACAGAAATATATTAATATATAGCATATCATCTTCACTATTTTTTAAAACTGGCAGGGATGTCTATTATATATATATATATCCATGTGTATATATGCTTATATATTTGATATATAAATATATATTTGTAAATGTGTATACAAATAAATATATATTGTTGATTTTTAGATACAGTCACAAGGTAATAGGGAAGTTCTGATTTGGGTATTCCTTTGACCTGAGTGTCTCTCAAACTTACACTCAAGTTTCTCATTAAGCTCAAGTTTTAAAACATATAAACAAGCATATTGATTTTAGAATGTTTTTTTCCCAGGTCTTCCAAACAGATCAGGAGGTTTTTTTTTAATGAGTAGAAAAGACTCTCACTGGTTGATTCACTATACCTGTTAGAGAAGAAAGAAGGGAAGGAAAAGAAAAAAAGGGGAAAGAGAAAGAAGAAGAGGAAAAGGGAAAAGAGGAAAGAAAGAGGAAAGAAAGGATAGAAAATGTCTCTGTTGTATGTGTGTGCAGGCATATGTTCCAGGATCAAGGCAGGGGAATGGCTAGAAAGAGACAGAGACTGTCCAGCAAAAGCCTAGCATGGGCACACTGCTGGCAATGCTAGAGGCAGAGGGAGGGAAGCTTTTAACCAGATGTGCTGCTGTCATGACTCCTAGAGCAGAAATTGAGGTGTGCCAAGACTCTTTGCATCTGGGAATCATTTCATCTCTGATGATCAAACCACCCACATATCTGATCAGTTGACCTTCATTGTGTTTATTATATAGATATGTGGGAGAAATATGACTTACCTTCCTCTTAAATACAGTAATTTGTACTTTTCACTCCTGTGTAATGTTGGAAATGGGTAGTAAGGAGAGAAAAAGGCATAAACTGAAATAATAAAGTAAGTATAAACTAGATACATTAAGAAAATACACAAATCAGGGAAATATAATCAAATTTGGAGAAAATGGGGAAAAGATCATAATGTGAAATATGGGATTGTTGGGTTGTTTTAATTCTGAGTCACATAATTATAGTACAGTGGAAAGAGCACTGTATGGATTAGAATCTAAGAGCCTGGTTTCTACTTCAAGTTCTGTCATTTCCTTTTAAATCTAAGACCTTGGTCAAGTCACATATCTTTTCTGGGTCAAACTTACTCACAGGTGAAATGTGGGGGCTGGACTAGATGCTGGAAAGTTAGATATTCATGTGTAAGTAAGAAGATAATTATCTGATTTATTTTAGCTGTTCATAAAATTTACAAATATTTTTTCAAGCAGGAGGTTTGCAAAAAGTCCTTACAGCTTAGACAGGAAAATGCATAAGGGATACAGGTGTTATCTTCTGTAAGAAATATCTAGAATAAAGTGTCTGGAATCAAGAATCAGGCAGAGGGAAGGGATGTGGCTTGAGCGGTTTAGCTCCTGCCTCCCACATGGGAGGTCCCGCGTTCAGTTCCTGGTGCCTCCTTAAAAAAAAAAAAAAACAGCAAGCAAAATAAGCTAAAAAAAAACAGTTCAGGGGAGCCAATGTGGCTCAGTGGTTGAGCACTGGCTTCCCACATATGAGGTCCCGGGTTCAATCCCTGGCCCCACATACCTCAAAAAAAATAAAATAAAATAAAATAATAAAATAAAATAAAAATCAGGCAGATTTTGTTGGTGACAGAGATTATAATTGTAGTTTGGGCCCTTCAAAGGTGGGTGTCACATTTCCTTCATTTATGCTTATGTACTTCTATGGTAGCTGCTAAAGACTATATTGAAATGCATCCATTATTCTGAAAACCTAGGTGTTTATTTTAATTACCAATGTATCCCCAGTACATAGTACAGTGCCTAAAGAAATCTACGTTTGATAAGCTAGTGAAATAATAAATACTTAGCTAAGAAAAACGATCTCTTATTAGCCATGAACCTTAAACAGGCAATTTCTGAAACCTGGAACTAAAACAATACCACATTTTCTATTCCTTATTTTCAATTGAGTTCTCATCTTTCTCAAAATATTTGAAGACAAATTAATAATTACAGTTTTAAAATTTTCATTATGTGTCAGACATATTACATATCATATACTAATATTCTCATTTAACACGCATCATAATCCTGCAAATATTGCCTCTCATTGTAAATAAGAAAAATGAGCATCCCAATTTTCAGTTAAGTTGATCAAGGGCCTATTTAATTTCAGATCAGGAATTATCCTGATTCCTCTTCCACCATAATTGAAGCTAAAATACATTTCAGCATGTCACTGAATTGTCGGTTTTTGCTTCTTGGATTATTACATGTTACTGCATGTGTCCTAGATGCCTGGATTAGGCCTTCACTTAGACGCCCCTGGCCTTTTCTAGTCTGTCCTTACTTACCAGCATGTGACTGGGAATCTTTCTTGAGTTAAGGCAGCAAAAACTTACAGGAGGATCTCGTTAACTGAGGTGATCAAGTACTTTATTTTTATAGATGTGTTATATAGTCAGATCTGTCCAATCTGTGTTTGTATAATTCATTCCATACAATAAAAGGAATCCTTCTGCTAAGATTAGGCCCACTCTTTATTATTTCCCCTTCTTTTTTAGTTAGTTTTGTGAATGTAATGCTAATTCACAAGATGGTTTTAGCAGTGGCTCCATCACCAATTTATTGTATGACCTTATAAAATTAATCAAATATTTAGCTTGATTTTGAGTATATATAAATTTGTAGGTGAAAATAACATCAATTTTTTATAATAAAAAATATGAAAGCTTGGAAATGCTTGGAGGTATGGGATAAAATGCAAATGTCAAAAATCACTTTCATTTTATGTAACTGTCATATTGATTTAAATAGACGACCTTATGCTGTGTCCACAGACTTTTGTATTAGGATTTAGTTGCCCTTTTCCCAGGAGAACAAGTAGAAGAAAAAATTTAAATTAGTGCTATACATCTGGATCCATCAAAAGTAGTGAACTGAATCCCCTTGGTAAAATGCAAAATGCCTTATATTTTTCATGTGGTATAAAAAATTTTGCCCAGCTAAACCACTGGGACAGTTGTGGGATAGCATGAGAATACTTAACAGCTAAAACATGGAGATTGTTATCTACTAACATTGGCTGTAAAATGCTTAATATTATTGTAAAGAAAATGTGAGATGAATACTGGTACTACAGAGATATCTTTTGGAATTTTTGTGAGTTTTAAGGTTACCGGTGAAGTAAAGTTGTCAGAATGATTGATTGCTGTGTTTCATCATATCTGCTATGGCCATATAATTTGAAAGAGTTCTATGCAGTAAGGAAAATCTATAGTCTTTTCTAGCTTCCTTTTGTACCACAATGAGCTGTTTGGGATTTGGCATTTCTTTGTAATTTCCTATAGGGTGAAAACAAAGGAAAAGTCAAAGGTGAATCATTCTGAGTCAAATAGAATAGATTTTTGACTGTGTATAAACACTGCTACAAAAGTAACTATTCTCATTGAATTGACTGATCAATTTGGTCCAACAACAAATTTGAGTTTTACTTTCCTTTAGTACATTTACTAAATACACTGGTGGCATTTGCACATTTGCTTGTATGTGACCAACTATAGCATAGCTAGTTAACATGAAACCTGGAGTCAGACTCTCTTGGCTCATATCCTGCCTCTTCGAAAAATAACTATGGTATCTTATTTTGTTGTCGTTTTCTCATATACAAAATAGAGATTATAATGATAGCTATCTCTTAGGGTAACTGTGAGAATTTAAGGATGTGAACAGTGCCGGGCACAAAGTAAGTCTATTAACTTTTGTTTTATCATCATAATTGCATGTGTGCACCTGAATATATTCACACGCAAACTCCATATAAATTATGTATATAAAATAAAAGATTACTTGAGATTTCAATTTAAAAACTATTTAAATTAAATAAAAATTTAAATTAATTTACTCCATTTGGTTGCTTAACATCATGAGAAGAAAAATAACCAGATGTTTGACAACCAATGATGGTGTCAACTTGCCACAAAAAAGTCAATTCAATTAAAAAATGTAATTATTCATTCCCATGATCTGTTTACATAGAACCAGCCATTTAGTTTGGCCACATTTTTACTTAATTGCTCAAATAATTAGACTTTGGGTAGATACAGCCTAGAATGGTCAAATTTGATGCTACTGAATGATTTGGTTGTTTAGATCTGTCATGGTTTATTACCCATAAGTAGCAACAGAATGATTTCTGGTTTCCTGCCACTCAGAGGACCATGTAGTTAGGTTGCAGAAAATTTTAACAGAAAGAACCTTTTGTTGTTGTAGTATCTAATAGTACTTCACCCATGAAAATACAGTATGAATTTCTTAAAATTGAGTATTTATTCCAGTTTAGAGACTATACACACACATACACACACACATATATTGTATATAGTGTCTCCAAAATGGTGCACATATATAAATACATCATATATGTCTCTTCTCATTACCTAAAATAGTCACATAAGGGTAATGATAAATTGTAAGGAGTAGAAATTTGTTTACTACACTACAGTCTGCCTATCTAGCTTACTCTCTTCTTTCATCTATTCTGTGAGGATACTTTTCAATACTTAAAAGGCAAATACTTGTATTTACTTTTTAAAATAACATGGCAATGTGATTTTTTTTTATTCAGAATCATACAAATAGGGTAAAATCATAATCAAAGAAATAGAAATATATGAAAAGCAATTTATAGAGAATTCAATTCCCTACAATAAAACTTATCACTAAAGAGAAATCAAATATGTACAATCCATTAATTCATATTTTGGAATACAATTAGCCTTACCCCTGGAATCAATACGTAGCTATTTATATTGTCTCCAAACTATTCCTGATTTTTGTGATATAGATTGTAATACAGAATAGACAAAACCACAAAGGTATTCCACTATATCAAGAGCTTAAAGGAGAAATTACATAGTTTGAAAAATCACTTGTTCATTAACTTGTTTCAAAAGAAATTTATAAGAGGAAGGAAATTTCCAGGGAATAAGAAGCCCAATTAAAAAAGAAGAGGAATTCTTGTGCAAGTTCAGGTTTTGTATTTTTTTCTTTTGTTCTTTTTTGTTATTGTTTTTGTTGTTCTTTTTCTAGTAAATCATCAAGAAATGCAGAAAGCTTTTATAGTTGAATTACCAAAAACATAAAGCATATATATATATACACATATACACATATATACATGTGTATATATATATATATATATATATATATCTTCCCTCATTTTTTGAAATATTCTCATAAGGGATGTGATAAAAGTGAAGAGTGGAAATTTTCTTACTGTACTGCATCTTGCCTAAGCAGGAAAATAATTTCTTTTTACTGAGAAATATCTCTCATCTCCTACCAGTTTGAAGAGACAGTCATCTTTGGTGACCAGCATAACCCTTAAGTGGATCTGAGGTGAGGAAAGGATATCATTTAAGTGGAGTTGCTTTGCTTCGAGGCATGAAATAACTGGTGAAAGTCTGCACCCTTTTACCTTTTCAGCTGGGGTTGAATGTGTATGAATCTGATGTGTCAAAAATATTTATGATAGATGACTTGGGGCCTGATGCTGCAGCCCTCAGGCAGTCAAAACTCCAATTGACTTCAGTGGAAACTTTACCTGTCCTAGATCCAACTGACTTGTGCCTGTAGGGTAAAAAGAAGAACTTAAATGAAGCACTGGTTCATGGCTTCAGGAACTACAGGCAATCACAAAAAAATCTTCCACAACAGGAGAAAGAAATCTGCCTGTTTGCTTGTCTGAGAACTTTAATTGACAAAAATGGCCTGGCCTACTAAGAAAAGAGTAATTTTGATTGATTCTCTTCCACTTAGTCATGAACACAAAAACCTGTGTATCCGAGTAGCAAAATATAACACAAACTTGCCCGCCCCCATTTTTTAATTCTGGTTTTTACTTCAAATGCTTTTGATACGTATTCATATAGAGCCAATCAACTTTCCTGGACCCCTAGACTTAGTCATTATAGGGCTCAATGAGAGAAATATAGAGGGTATAAATTAAAGATCAAAGATTATTGCATGAAAATTTAAGGAAGATCTTCTATTCATAGAAATAAAGACAAACTGAGATGGGGCACTTTAGAAATCCATTTGTCCAAATGCGTCGTTTTATATATGGGATAACTAGGACTGAGAAGTGAGAAGACTGCCTTTCCACCAGACTATAACGATTTCTTCCTTTGCCATTACCCAGACTCATCTGCCCTTCCCTTCCCCCTCCCCAAAATTACTTTTTCTGGGGCAGATCTTCTGTTTTATTTATAGGGATATCGACCAGACTGAAAAATCAGACAGTGAATTAACTCTCTTCAATTTATAATATTTCAAACTCATTTTTCTTACCTATTAAATAAGGTGTTTATTCTAATAGAACTGCTTCACGAGAAAACAAACCAAACCAAAACAAAACCCATAGCATTGTGCTTGTGAGCCCTTTTCTTTTTTCTCTAACATCTCCCTTCCTCACTTCAGATGCCAGTGCCTTCACGCGGCCCCTGCCAAGCCAACTGAGATACATTAAGGCCTGAGAAGTACCTCCATGTTTCAGATGTGTTGGTGTAAAAGCATTCAAACTTGTTTAATTATTACAAATTTATTGCAATTGAGTGAACACACAGACACACATACACTTGAAAAACCATTTTTCCTGAATTAGTACTTACCCTTCCCATGTGCAAAAAATATAATATTTTCTATCAATTACAGTCCCATTCTATTCTATTCCATTAAAAAATGCTGAGGATATCCAACTAAATTGATCTCATAAGCCATTAATGAGTTGCAACCTATAGTTTACTAAACTCCATGCTACTTTTACAACTGATAGATTAATGAGTTATGTTTGTTGGTAACACATTTGCACTTTAAATGAAATATCTGGAGTTCTGGCATTTTATATGAAGTGATAACCTTAACATTGTGAATTTAAGTGCCATGGGACAAGAGTGCAAGGGAAATTTGAGAGAAAGATGTTTTTTCACAGGTGTCCTACATCCAGTTACTCATAGATGTTAAATTCTTCAGATCATCAATGAGGTTTCTCCATGTGATATTTCAGGTCTCCAGGGATATTTAACATATTTAATTGGGAATATGTAGATACAGATATCAAGAGAGGATATGATTTACTCAGTATTTGTTTTCTTATTGAGATCACTTCCAAAATGACAACCCAAATATCTTAGAAAGCTTTACTTTTATTTCTCGGATATGGCCTGGCTCTACCAGTTCTGATAGCATATGTTCTAATGCTCTGTGTAAATAAACCATAATGCCAGGCCCCCTTTTTTATCCCAAGATCTCTCTGAATACTCTTTTCTTTGCCTTGACTTCTTTTCGAGTCTGAATTATGGAGCCTGAAGAATAGGGAAACGTCATAGAGAGTCAATGAATTTTTGCTATTTCCCATTTGTTAGAAGGTAGACATCTGAAGATGAGAGAGGCTTTTTAGGAAGGAGCATGCAAGCCCATATCACCAATACTTCCCCAAACCAAGGACATGAAGACCAGTCATCAGCCAAGAGCAGACCAGTAGCTATACCAGCCATCTTCATGTTCTTGAGATTTCCGCAAAAGTCCAACAGATTTGTTGGAAGATGTATGAAAATCTTTAAAAATATTCATCTAGGATACACTTTATTTACTCAATGAACATTTGTTGAGCACCTATGATGTCCCTGGTAATGCTGTAATTGCTAAGTGTTATGGACTAAAGGATGAATAAAATATACTTTTGTATAGTGAATTGGTATTTAGGAGGAAAGAGGCTTGGAAGATGCTTATAAGTATCAGTATTGTCACGAGGCTAATTCCAATCATGACATCTCTGCACAACAGCCAAAGACAGTAGTTTCATTTCTTTACACTCATGCTTTGCTCTGGACTGCACTATGCTGCTAATGGAAAAAGACCGAGGAAGAAAAGTCAAGCCATGATAATTTTATTTTTTGATGAAAACTAGAAATCAGTCTTTAAAATTATTTTGCTATCAAATTAATTAATTTAAAATAGCAAGTATGAAATTCTGAAGTTTCTCAGGACCAATTACTCAGAATTCATTGTCCACCAAAGCATTTAAAAGTGCATTTTGGCAGTATTAAATGAGGAAAATAAAGCTTAAGAGAGTGCAACTACTGATAGGAGGTATAGGTAATGTTTCCTAGGGGAAAAATACATTAATCATAAGAAGAAGCACTTACCATAAAACATTCCAGAGGGGAGTGATTGGAATTATGTCCCCTTCCATTGTGTTTACAAAATGTGAAAACATTCCCCCAAATCAGTTCTGATGTTTAATTGCACGTAATAAAACACGCAGCCAGTGATAGTATCATTCACTTTTCAATTTGCTTTGTATAAAGAGGAGAAAGCTTGAAGTCTGTTTTCGTCAGTTCTTTCCACAATTTCAGTTAAAAATGTTAAAGTTTGTTTTCGTTTATAGATTTTATATAGTATTCATATCTATTTTTAGTTGGAAACAATTTTATTGAATACCTGGGACTTTAATTGTATTCAGAGTTATCCTCTTGGAAAGGCAATTGATGTAATTGCCCAAGACCCTTAGGATCTATGTATGAGAGGGAAAAAAGGACAACTACCAGCTGGTAGCTAAAATGTAATTAGTGTCAATATGTAAAATACAATTAGCATCTGCATGCCACTTGCTCCTGAGACCTGCCTCAGCTCTCTTTGGTCTTCTCTGATACCTCCTCTCTCAAATCATCTACCTGCTGACCAACTGCTGTTTCTGATATAAGTGTTTATTGGTTAAAATATCCACTGTAACCATATTTCCAACTTTAACTTTTATGAAGGTGTTAAGCATACAGAACAAGTCCTTTGATGAAAGGTGCTGGGTAGAGCACCTTTATAGATATGGCTTCCCTATACCTTAATGTTGTGAGGACGTATTTTAATTTGTTGCAATAAATCAGTATAGTTTAAAATTTCAAGAATATTTATCACCAGTTTGTCACATTATCAAGATCAGAGCTAAAATATTTTGCTCGAAATATTTATATTTGTAAAAAAAAAATTATGGAACAATGTTAGATAAGGAGATCACACAAAAATTGATTACATTTTGGTTTATGTGATGAAAAATAAGAAGCCTGTTTAGCATCACTAAGATTAAGGAAGATAAACAACTAACAAACCCTTTTGCTTTGAGAAAAGTAAAAAAAATCGTTTGTCAAATTAGGAATAATTTTAACATTTATGTGTGAACCATCTGTTTGAAAGTTGGACACAGGGGGTTTTAATTAGTTTAGGTTTACAAGGAGGCCCAGGAAAGTCTCTGAAATTATAACATACCTGGGGATAAGACACAAGCCAAATAAACAGGGCCTTTCCTAAGGTTTAGGAAATGGCAACATCTTACTATTATCGTAAAACTCTCACACATCTCTTAGTTCCTATAAAGAATCTCTTTAATCTTTTGCTCCCGGCCTCTCTGCCTCTCTTCCTTCTTCCCTCCCCTTGCCTGCCTTCCTTCCTTCCTTCCTTCCTTCCTTCCTTCCTTCCTTCCTTCCT